>BSUD01000006.1:104666427-104792611 GCA_033239045.1 Fagopyrum esculentum | reverse complement strand
TGAAACATATTCTAAATATAAAAATTGCATGTTTATAGCTTTAAACAAAATAATCATATAATTATAATTTAAAATTTAAAAATCGCATATTTATAACTTTGAAAAAATAATCGCATATTTCTAAATATAAAAATTAAAGTAAGTTTAAATTTAAAAATTGAAACATATTTTAAATATAAAAATTGCATGTTTATAACTTTAAACAAAATAATCATATAATTATAATTTGAAATTTGAAATAAATTTGAAATTTAAAAATCGCATATTTATAACTTTGAAAAAATAATCGCATATTTCTAACTTTAAAAAATATAATAAAGGTAGATAAAATAGAATTCGTATATTTCTAACTTTAAAAATACAGATTGCGTATAGAAATGTTCAAAAAAATAGAAGACGGAAGATGAGACTGGTGACAACATCCGCACGTCGAGCAGGGAGAGGTAGAGAGGTACATATCGAGGAGCAGACACCTATCGAGGAGCATGCACCTCCTTCCAATGTTGATGTACCTATTGAGGAGCAGACAACTCCTCCTACTGACGCAGATGTACCCATCGATGAGCAGTCATCACATGGGCGTTGAGGTAGATGTTGAGGCTGCAGCATCATCACCATCACACTATGATGTTGATTATCATACGGAGGGGTCAGATGATGATGGACATTTAGATGATATTAGACATGCTGGTGAGCATGATCAGATACCTGAGGAGCATATACATCAGGATGCGCAGATACCGGAGGAGGATCAGATATCGGAGGGTGATCAAGTACCGGAGGAGCAGAGACATCCGGAGTTGTTGACATGTTATGTTACCCACAGAGCTAGAGCGATATGGGACAACGAGGTATAATTTTCTTGTTTTAACAAAATTCCGGTATATAAATTAAAAATATTCAAAACAATTTCTTTAAAATTTTTCTAAAAATACTTGATATAAACATAGCATTGGGACAAGACTGTTAGAGTCGTGAAGAGACTTGCTGAGATCAAAAAGATACGTGGTTGGCGTCGTGATGTGGATGACCATGATTCGTGGTTTGGTATAGCGAGACGTAGCGGCCTTACAAATTTGGAGGATGTTGATTTCTTTGGGGTCGATCACTCGTTGATTACAGCGTTCGTGGAGAGGTGGCACCCCGAGACGAACACATTTCATATGCCATGGGGAGAGATGGGTATTACGCTTCATGATGTTCAGATTATTATGGGACTTGCAGTCGATGGAGATGCACTACTTACTCCTGGCGACCAGCGTTCTAGATTGGAGTGGCTCATCGACACTTTTGGATTGTCATCTGAGAGCGTCGAGCAGCACCGCACACAGGTTTACATCGACCCATTGAGGAGTATTGTTGATGGCATGTTGGGTCAGCCAGATGCCCCTCAGAGCACCATTGCATCTGCGTATCTATTGTTTTTCATAGCATCAGCGTTGGTAGTCGACAAAACTACCAACAGGCTCAGATCATGGCTTATCGACTTAGTGAGAGATCATGACAGGACGTCTAGCTATGCATGGGGTACTGGGACGCTTGCATTTCTGTATAGGCAGTTAGGGGAGTCATCTAGGACGGGTGTGGTGACGATGGGAGGATGCACGACTCTACTACAGGTATGTAATTCGATATGTTAATTACAAACTAATTTAGGGAAAATGTCTACGATGTTGTTTACAAACTAGTTTATATGTATTAATTACAGTTCTGGATATATGCACACTTCCCTTCCTTGGGGTGTGCGGCCGTAGAGGATGCAGGCATGCATGGACATGTACGTTGGTCTTCGAGACTTTCTGTCCCGAAGACACCACCTACTAGTCTACGGAGGGTCCGAGCATTACGAGCACAACTTGACCAGATGAGGGCCGAGGACGTGAAGTTCATGCCATATGATGATCGGGTCCTCGACTTTGGAGGCGAGCATGCGATATCACGGTATGGGGCCTTACACGGATATCTGACATCGAGGAGCCGTATATGCCAGATCGCTTCTTACGTCAGTTTGGATACGTACAGACCGTGCCATTGCACCCTATCCCGCTCATCCAGGAGTCTCGTCCAGCGAATGCACGTCCTTACAGACTTATTTATCACAACGTGCATGATCGTTGGGCCTCCCGCCATCTAGAGGAGACCAGAGTGTCATTTGATAGGTTGGTTCAGGCATCCTCCCCATGGCTTGTCGATGATGCGTACATGACATGGTACATTGCTCGAGGACATCCGTATGTCTTGGCGTCGTCGGCCACATTGATCCCACCCATTGACCGTCCCCCACCTATTCCAGTTTCAGATACCAGAGTAAGTGTTTTTCTACTATCTATCTTTTCATACTATGTACCTTTTGTTGAATTGTAGTTTGAGTTTCTAACAACATGTTATATTTATTACAGCGTCTTCGTATCATGATCGGTCGTGTACGAGATATTCTAGCTCATGGTCCACCATACACTACAGAGGAGCTAGTCTTCATGCTTGAGGAGGCAGTTGGACACCAGATACCGGTTGCTCCTTCTCAAGTCCGGGCATCACAACATCATTGAACATATTTTATTATTTAGTTATTTTGCATGGATATTGACTTCTATTTTTTGGATATTTTCGTATGTATGGATATTGAGTTCTATTTTATGGATAGTTTGGATTTTATGTATATTGTGTTTTATTTTGTGGATACTATATAAATTAATTAAAACTTTAATGTCGTATAACAAAACCTATAAAAAAAATATACTTTCAATGAACGACACATCCTATTCATCAACGATTTCAAATAATCAAATGTAGTGAATCTAAACTACTTATCCGGAACGTCTATCCTTGGCCCGGGTACTGGAGGACACTCCTTACGACGAAGCTCTGTGTAACAAAATATCCTTTCAATGAACGGCGCATCCCATCCATCAACGCTCGGATCGTGATGGTTAGTCCACATAATATCCACCTCGGGTAATGGGGCATTCTCCTTGAGCCAAACCTACAAAAAAATTGAAAAGGGTTATTCATGATTATTAATTATGTTAAAAAAAATGAGATAATGTAAAACTTCCACTAACCCTTACAAAGTGTGTGCTGTCTGAGACAAACGCTATTGTACGGATCACCGTAGGTGGGCCTTGGTTAGGTGTGCTGGCTATCATAGGAAGGAATGTTGACGCGTTATTACCAAGGACAACTAGGGCTATCTTGTAGTATGTGGCTGCAGCACACCCAACGATAGGCAACTCCATCAAGCATCTACTTGGGCATGGAGCATTTCTAGTCCAGTTAACATTCTTAAGCACATTTATAAATTTGTTGAATAGGGTGCACTGCATAGATTCACATGTATAATCATGTTATATGTATATATATATATATATATATATATATATATATATATATATATATATATATATATATATATATATATATATGATATCACAATTTATTATTAAACTTTATAAAATAAAATACTGACCTTTGAATATATTGTTCTTCTCAAGTTCAACTCCATAAGTATCTCTCTCCTTATTACTAAGAAATCTTCATCTGAAAAACCCAAAACCAAAGCAATGGATCTGTATCCGCAATTACCGTCACCTAACACATTCATGGCTCCATTCACATATGGCTCCATGAATTTTCGGAATTCCTCTTCTTCCCAAGGATATTTTGCACCATCATGTGTAACCTCAGGTGTAGCATCTACATCAACTGGTTCCTTTCCTTTACGACGTAGCTGACTAGATGGAGTGGAGAAAAAAATTTAAGAAAATTCACATAAAAGATGAAGAACACGGTAAACAATAGAATGAACAATGAGCTAATCGGGATAAATATGTAACACATAAAAACAAGAGTAAAGAAAACTAACTCTTCAGGTGTAGCCTCTACATGCTTTGCTTTTTTCCCCTGTGAACCTCGAGGACGTCCAGGACCACGTCTAGGTGAAGCCTCGGGTGTAGCCTCTCCATCATCCGGATCCACCACTCTCTCAGAACGGGGACGTCCAGGACAACGTCTAGCCGAATGCTCAAACGAGCTCGGCTCTCTTCTTGTTGATCTCATGGTTGGCGGTCTTCCTTTGACCCGAGCCTTTTGTGTCGGCTCTTTCATCGTAGTACTTCCCGGGTTCTCGATGTCCTCGAAGCAAGATGCCATTTTCTCCATCTCATCGGGGGTGAGGGTGTTTGACTCCATTCTTTCTCTGAATCTGTTCAACGAAACTAGGCTCGGGTTGATGGGATCATCATCATCATCATCACCCATGTCACCATTTGGAAATGTAACTGGAATCCAATGAACTTGCTTCCAAAATGGGTGAATCTGATTCAATGTTATAGCTCTTCTTGCACGGATTGCTATGATAAAATCATGCACACATGGCACTCCATGAGCTTCCCTCCAATAACTATCCTGACACACAACATCATCGCTTGTCCTTCTAGCTTTGGTGTAGTTATCCCACAAGAGCGTGAAACACTCACTGGTGACGTAGTCTCGAAGCAAGTCAAATATCGGTATACGCACCTCCCGAGGAATCCTCACCCGTGACATCTCTAACGAAGCTTGTATCTTCTGGACTTGATCCGTGACCATCAAATGTATGTTGTCACACACCAACTGAAATCCTCCAACACTTGAATCTAGAGTTTGTTTGAGTAATTTGTGTGCGGACTCACACCTACAAAAATAGAAAGATAAATTATCCACAAGAACAAACTTTGAACATATGAGAAGCAAATGGATTTAAATAAATTTTCTTACGCATTTGTCATCCTTGTGCCAAAATGATGATATAAGTCACACCATGATCGAACGATTGCCTCCTTGTATGGGGTGAGCCACGTCGTCTCGAGATAGTTCATTAACCTCAGATAAGGTGCCCAATGGACCCTCATTTCCGTCAAACGCCGTTCGTAGCTTTCATTCGATCTCGACTCGAATAGGGCATGACATTGTGATGCAAAGACGGCTTGTACTTCCTTACAACGCAAAACGACACCCGCTCTATTTCCAATATTGCTCTTTACATGGAACATACACAAAATATGCTTCACCTCCGGAAAGACTTCACCCAAGGCACCTATAAGACCCAACTCTCGATCGGTGGCAATCACTTCTGGTATCTTGTCGAAGCACAAATGGCGAAGTCTCCTTAAAGCCCATTTGTAGTGATCTATGTTCTCGTGTGCCATGAATACGAAAGCAATTGCAAAAGTTTTTTTTGAGCTTGTGATGCCGACAATCTCCAACAACGGCATATTATATCTTGAAATAATACAAAAAAAAGGATTAAGTAAAAGTGTAGTGAAATAAGATAGACTTCTATCAAACAAAGTTAGAACAAGAATACTTACTCATTGGTCTTATACGTCGAGTCCATCACAATAACATAAGGGAACATGTGGAGCAAATGCCTAGAATCGGGATGTGAGATAAAAAAATCAGCCACTTCATCGGAGTCTGTACATCTTCTTGCACTCACATAGTATCCGCGTTCCTTCAACGTATGAAGTGCTTGTTGTAATGACCCTCTTCCTTCAGCTTGTTCCATCCTCATCTTCAAACCGGTATTGTAAATTTTCCGTATGGTTGTGACATTTCCAGGATCGTCTAATTGCACGGATTTCAATATATGTCTCGGTTTCAACCCCGACCCCAATTCACGCTCCACCTTTCGATATTGGGCTGGAGTCAAACGTCCAGCATATGCATGACCCCTTAAAACCGATGGAATTACATGGTTGTGGACTCCACATATAACTCTCAATGTCCATTTTTGTTCTTCAACTTGAGTCACCTCAAGTTCAAACATGCACATACACTTCTTTGAGTTCTTTTTTCGGCTAGTACTTGGCACGTGATCGGGATCAACATCTTTCTCCTTTCTAGGTGCACCGTGTCTATCGCATGCCAAATGAAAGATACGGAACCCTCGTCTATCCAACCATGATTTGTTTATGACCAATACCATATTCATCGAGTACCCCACAAACCGAGTCCAACCCACTAAGTTATCTCTATCCAAAAAATATCCATGAAGCTCAAACTTTGACGAAAAATCGGTACCGATCACACGAGAATATTCTATAAGATCCTATTATAAAAGAAATAAAATATTATTATTAAAATATCGGCTCTTTATTCTAAGATGTCTAAAACTAATAAAAAGAAAAATCATAACATATATTTTTAACCAATAAATAAAAAGTAGATTTAAGTTACTCTTCTAGATTTTTTAATTTATATAATATATAATACTTTTATTAAACTATTAATTAGTTTAAATTTAATGAGGTCATAAATATAGTTAAATTTCTTTTTTCAAATTTTTTTTATATTTATAATTGAATTTTCAATGTAAAGAATGGATAGAAGGGGGAAACGAATTAAACTATGAGAATGTCAATAGAAAACTTGAAAACTTGAAAACTTGTGGTAGAAAACTTGAAAACTTGTGGATATCAAGAGGAAAAAACAAAACTTGGTGATGACATCAAGAGGAAAAGTCAACACTTGATGATGGACAAAAGAGTAAAAATACATAAAATATTAATTCTATGATTTCAGTTCTCAATTATACCATGCCTAAAACAATGAAATAAATGACAAAAGAAAAGGAAATAATATACTTACTTCCATATGTGTAAGAAGTTCATTTGGATCGCTATACTTCTTTTCATCGAACGGAAGATTAACGCTTTCACCATCGGATTCAACTTCAATCTCTTCGGCAAATGTCGACATATTCTACGAGGTTTTTTGGATTGAGACGTGAAATTTGATTTGGATTTCACGCTCATAGAGAAATATATAGAGTCGCAACAACGGGCTAGGTTAAACTCGACGCTCGGCCCATTAAGTATCGGGCGCAGCCAGAATCTGTGACTGGGGCGCAACCAGAGTCTCCTTCTGGGGCACATCCAGAATCCGCCCCAGAGGCGCATTCTGGATGCGCCCCAGAAGCAGACTCTGGCTGCGCCCCAGTCACAGATTATGGCTGCGCTTCAAATGCACAATGCGACCGTGTTGTCTCGCTTGTCTGATCGAATAGCAACCCCGTAAGATAAACTACGGGAACCTCATCATAATATTTTAGCCATTTTGTTTTCATTTCGGTTGCCGCATATTTAAGTGATTCTAAAGCTAAACCGGTTTGTAAAGCCTCGGCAACATTTACGGCTATTTTTAAAAAACAACAAGAAGTAGGAATGTAAACATAACTTAATGTATTAGTAGCATCACTAAAAACTTTTAAAACACTACAAATATCAAAACAAGTTTGCCAAATACTTTCATCATCTAAAATAGACCAAGAAATAAATTGTGAAGAAAATTCTTGTAAAACATTTTTATAACGAATAGCTTGAGTTAGTAGTTTATAGGTTGAGTTCCACCGAGTTCCAATATCTTTCGAAAAAGAAATCGGAGGAAAAAATTTTTCAATACAAGTTGATCTCCATTTTCTTCTTAATTCGGTTGAATGCCAAATATGTTCAATTACATCGGTTATAGGTTCTAACATTTCATGTAAAACTTTTAGGCCATCTTGAACACTTAAATTTAAAATATGACATGCACATCTTTGGTGAGTAAAAGAAGTTTTTATAAGTTGACCCGCATTTCCTACTAAATGGTTAACGGTACGGGTGTTAGCGGAAGCATTATCAAATGAGTATGAAAAAACACGGTTTTGTAAATTAAATTCTTGTAAAACCGTTTTTATTAAATTAGCAATGTTGGCGGCACTATGTCTTTCATTAAAATGTCGATATGCAATAACAAATTTATGCAAGTACATATCATTATCGATAAAATGTAAAGTGATGCCCATGTAAAAATGTTTTTGTGATAAAGTACTCCAAATATCACTACAAATTGAAACTTGATGCGAAAAAGATTGTAAAACCGTAAAAATTTTTTGTTTTTTTTGTTCATAAGAATGAGAAATTAATTTCGAAACTTGTTTACGAGAAGTTGGTTTATAAGCCGGTTGAAGATAATTAGTGTTAGATTCTCTTACATTAATAGATTCCGCATAAGAAAATGGAAATGCTTCGGATGCAATTAAGTTGGCTAATGCTTAAGATTCATCAACATGATTATAATTAAATAAAGAAGATTGAGAGGAAGAGGATGCAAACCCGTGGGACAATTGAGTTTGTCCCCGTGATATTCCGAGCTTCTCCGGATGAGTCTTTTGCATGTGGGTTTGCAAAGTTCCGTATCCGCCCTTCGACTTCCACTTGTACACCTTCGTACAATAATTGCACGAAACTTGGCAATAATCGTCCATCACCGGACCCTTGTTGTAATGTTTGGTAAATATGTCGGAGGTGAGCATTTTCGGTGGAGGGGCTTGTCGGAATGGTCCTTCACCTTGTGGAACTTGTGGAACTTGTGGCATTTTCGAATCCGGCGGTTGAGTCTCGCTTTCTTGTGTGCTAGGAAAGAAAGCGGGAGTCGGAGTGAAGTCGTAGTCTCTTGGGAAATCCGGGTTTGCCATTTCGAAAGATCGAAAATACGAGAAAGAGAATACGAGATGGAGATTGAGAGTAGTAGTAGATAGATGAGAATGTTGGTGTGATTTAAATGAAATAATTGTATGGTATTTATAGGAATAGTGGGTATTAATTTTTTTTTTAATTAAACTAGTAATAAATAAAAAAATAAAAATAAAAATAAAAAATTTTAACTTCCAACGGCTCTAATAGCCGTTGGAGTGAACGTTGGCAAAGCCAACATTCAAATTTGGCAAAGAGACGTTGGCTTTTGCCAACGTCTCTTTTTTTTGCCAAACCGGCGGTTAACCGCCGGTTTGGCCAAAAAAAATAAAAAATAAATAAAAAAAAGGCTCAAACCGGCGGTTTAACCGGCAGTTAACCACCGTTTTGAACCGTCGGTTTAGGTTTGGTGTTGAAGCAAACCTAAACCTAAACCGCGAACCGCCGGTTCAACCAAACCGGCAAACCTAAACCGCCGGTTTGGTCAAACCGGCGGTTTGAGTCGGTTCACAAACCGCCGGTTCGGCAGTTTGGTTTGAACCGGCCACACCTCTACCATATACGGTATCAAAAGTAATCACACTCTACTTCAATTCCTTCACACCACAAGGAATGATTTCACAAACGTTCATGAATAATGGTATACATATGGACTAGATTTGTTTTCATTCCGTTTTCGATTTCGGAGTTAAAACCAAACGGATCCTAAATTTTTTCATTCCGCTGTGTATCTAAGCACTAGCGTGTTGAGTTTTACTTTTTATCTCATATTTTTTTCGTAAAAAAAAATAATTGAATTTCAAA
Organism: Fagopyrum esculentum; assembly: GCA_033239045.1. NCBI lineage: Eukaryota > Viridiplantae > Streptophyta > Magnoliopsida > Caryophyllales > Polygonaceae > Fagopyrum > Fagopyrum esculentum. The sequence goes on along the minus strand of BSUD01000006.1, from coordinate 104,783,312 downwards.
ATTATGTTTTAAAAATTTTAAAGTCTTACACTGCTTGTTAGTTATGCGATTAGGAATTTCGTTGCCGTGTATTTGACCTCTCCTCATGTTATGATTTATTATGTGTTTTTTCCCTTCATTTTCTCAAAGCTTTTTATTATGAATATGAGATGTATCGATTTATGGTATGAGGTAGGTACTGAATTTATTTTCCAATAATTTCTGTGAAAAACAGTGGCTTATTACATTTTGACAATATTTTTCCTAATATTCCCCTATTTAATAATGATGAATAATTAGTTTAGTGTCCGTGCCTTGTACGGGTATTTGAAAATATATTTTTTGTTATTTTCTTTTTGTATGAATAATTTTTTGTAGATGTATTTTTCATATTATATTTTGTTGATTTGATTATGAGTAATTTTTTGTAGCTCCATTTCAATACTGCTTCCCGAACGCGTAACGTTAGCAAATTTCGTGCTCTCTTTCAGTATGCATAATTGATTATACTTAAATTTAACCAAAAGACCAAAAAATGTATTATATGTATACTCTGAGATAACAAAATCCCTCACAAAATTTCACGTAAATAGATTAGGCTAATAATCTTTTAAAAAAAGAAAATATCATCCAAAAAATAAAATTGGGTAAAACATTAACACCTTGATAATTGTAGAGAAACAATCCCACATAATAATTGTACTTGAACTTAACCAAAAGGTCAACAAATGTATTGTTTGTATACTATTTAGACTCCCTATTTATACAAGTTATAATACTATCAACCTTAAAATCTAATCGATGTGAGATAATAAAATCACTCAAAAAGTTAAACTCCTTCAAAAAGTAAAACATAAATAGATTAGACTGATTTCAAAAAATTAAATGGCTTAAAAAATAGTTTTAAAATAAAGATTTATTATCCAAAAAATAGATTGGTTGTAACACCCCAAGTTCTGGGAACTCGAAGCGCTACGGGCTAGGACCGCACAATGGGTCCCGACCCTCAGAGTAACAACAACAAACGGATCTTACAACAAGACACAGACGAATGAAAACAAAACTCAATATAAAACCAAAGGTTCAAACAGAAGAAAACACAAAAGCTCCACAACTGGGTCAAAATAAAAGGGAAACAACAAACGAAACAAAAACCCAATCTCGTCCTATAATGTACGGGAACCCCGGCTGACCACACCATCTGGATCACTCAGCAGCATCCTGAACATGCGGAACATCTACAACGACGGTATAAACCATTAGCTAACATTCTAGGTATAAGCAAGAGTGTAAAGGCACAAACATAAGGTAAAGAAAACACATAGCATGCTCACACGTCAACCGGTTATTATCTTTCATTAAGGTTATCCATTTCTAATTCAACTTCTTTTGTCACACGAGAATCTCCCGAAACTCGCCTCCACTTCCGTCTACCAATTGGAATAGATCAGTACTATCTGTTACCTACGGGTCTGGGTTGCAAGAGCACATTCTAGTCTTCTGTAGAACTAGACAAGTGGTCACCGCCCGGTTATAATACACTTGGGCCAGTTAAGGGTAGCAAAGGGTGAATCTTATTTCCAATTATCCATTAACATGATATGCAACACAAACAAGCCAATACGATCCAACTAATACTCGGAATGAAGCTAAGTAAGTCCAAGGGACTTACCTCATTCGAAGGTAAACCAAAAGATCAACACAACTCAAGAACAACTCAGTTTCCTTCAAGAAAGGAGCAAGGAAAGCCTGTACGAACAAGCAACACGGATCAGGAACGAGACGGTTGCTAGAAGTCTATGACTTCTAGTCTCAAAGATCTCTAAGAGATCAACACATGCTAAGGGCTCAACCTTAGTCTTACAACAACTCAGGGGAACAAGGAACAACAATAAGGAACCAAGGACGGAACGAGGAAAGGAAGGAAGGAAGCAACTCACCAAAGACGGGAGCTATTGCAGGGAAACTGTAATAGCTAGGATTTCGAATTCTAATCAATGTTGATTAATTTAATCGTTGATAGTAATTGATATATAACTCACGAAGACTTCGCAAGTGATGAGTAAGAGTCCCACCGTTATGTTCCTGGCGTAATTTTGGACGTTTGGGGAAATTTTTAATTTTTCCCCCGGGTAGTTATTTTTACCCTACGGTGTTATTTGGAGCATTTGGGAGCTCCAATTAATAAAAATGCAGTTGAGAGAAATGATCAGGACATCGGATATGTCCTAGATATGAAATAATATGAAAAGGCATAACGGTCAAAAGAGTCGCTATTCCGATTCTTAGCGGTTAAGAAACGCGGCTTAGGGATGTCCCTTGTATATATGAGATAGTTATGGATTAATTATCCCGATAATATTCCGCATTTTCTATTCCAATTTGATAAAATTTGGAGACCGAAAATTATAACCGCGTTTTAATTAAATATTTTGGATTAACATTTTATATATATATATATATATATAATATGCATATATATATAAGGGAGAATTTGATATACTAGGCTTTTTTGAGTTTTTGTTTAAGAAAGTGTACCCCAAATTTTTTACCACTTTCATTTAATAGTAGGTAAAAATTATTAACCCTTCTATTTTGAAAGAAAGAAATAAATGATTTTGTTATTTGTTATATAAGTATAAGCTTTAATTACTGAATTTGTTTTTTTTTTAATTTTATTTTTCTTGCCTTTTTTAATTTTTTTTATTTTCTTTTTTTATTTTCTGGACTAAATTTCTCATACCAGAATTTCTCATACCAGAATTTTTCATACCAGAAATTTCATACCAGAAATTTCATACCAGAAATTCCATACCAGAAATTTCATACGAAAAGTTCATACCAGAATTTTCATACCAGAATTTTCATACCAGAATTTTCATACCAGAATTCATACCAGAAATTATCATACGGAAATTAGATACCAGAAATTATATACCAGAAATTAAATACCAGAAGTTCATACCAGAAGTTCATACCGGAATTTTTTCATACCATAATTTTTTTATACCAAAAGTTATCAAACCAGAAGTTAAAGTTATCATACTAAAAAAACAATCGAGATGATAAACAAAACAAAAGAATATAACTGTTCCAAGCTTGAACAAGTCCATACATCAACAAGTCCATTGCAGCCTTGAGTTTTCATTCTTAGCATAATTATAACTCCAAAATATCTCCTATAGCTGAACAAGATGTAGTATGCCTACAAGAGGCAAAACTCAATGAAACATAGCCAGATAAAGATATTCTATCACCAACCTAACAACTAACTCCAAAGTGACAAAGATGAAACATAATGAGCTTTCTATCATAAAGGAAAGCACACAATTGATGAAGACGGTGTCATTACCATCCTGAACCTGTCCATACTTGGAAAAGGCTTCAGCCAAGGTATTCTCGTCAATGTTGTAAGAGACACCTGCAGCTCAGGAAAGAAGACCATTAGCAACCCACCCAGAAAACAAAAACCAAAGAGAATAAGAGCTCATCCAATCCAACAAAAAATATCAAGGAGAAGCTTCACCTGCAACGAAGACCTTATGAGATGGAGTTTGTGAGCCTTGCGACATCCATCTCATAGACTGAAAAATCGAAGGACTAGATAGAGACAAGCGTGAACCAACTTGCATGCACACAGTCTGCCTTAGTAAACCTCCAACTTTACTCAAGAAAGCCATAGCAATAACCTATGCAGAAATCAGATGCCAGGTAGAAAGAAAAAAAAAAGCTGTAAAATCATCTTTACAAACATAGAACAAGCATTGGTTCAATCAAAACATAAAGTATGCTCAAATCAGTCAATCTTATGCACAACAATCAATAAAATCGATTAATTTGACGACGGTGAAGGTTGAAGGAAAATCCATCAAAAAGCTCAAAATCCAACTGCGCAGGTATCAAACATCTACTAAAGAGAATCAGTGCTCATTAACAACCCGCCTAGAAAACATAAACCAAATAGAATCAGTGCTCATTCAATCCAACAAAAAATATCAAGGAAAAGCTTCACCTGCAACACCTCCTCCGGGATGCCATGGTTGATTATCCTGAAGAACCCGAATTCCTCACTCGCTACGACCACCATCGCCGCCAGAGCCGCCTTGTCTTCCCCCGCCAGGTCAATGATTGGAAGCAAAAATCTGAGTTTTATCTGATCTTTATGCCCTGCCTGCAAGCATATACAAGTATAACCTACCGATCTTCGTTTCATTCTATACTAGACCAAGATACTGAAGGAAAGAATTTGAAGAAAAACAAAGATCCGGATGTGCTGGTAGGCGGAAGAGAGCTAGATGGGCTAAACTGCGGCTTCCGGCGACTGGATCTGTGAGTAGATGGACTCCGACGAGGCTTCGAACGAGGAGGGGAGATTAGACGGCGGTTTTCTGAGTAGATGGCTTCCGGCAACTGGTTTTGTTAAGAGAGATGGAAGGTGAGCGGCGGAAGAGAGGAAGGAAGGGTTAGGTTAATTTGGTAGGAGTATATTTGAACGGTAAAAATAAGAAAGGGGTATAGTTTCTTAATTGAATAATCATAAAAGCCTAGTTTGTACCACTAATTCTCAAAAAAGCCTAGTTTCCAAATTAGCCCTATATATAATATGTCAGCTGCAGTACTTCCATTTCAATTTCACTTTACAATTGACATTGTAAAGAATTGAAGTGGTGTACAACAATTATATATTATATATAGATATATGAGAGGAGGCTGCTGCATATTCATCTCCCATTTCACTTTCATGTTCGAACTTCAGAGGATGCGAGCGAGAGAATGCCGACTTACTTACGATCACTCACCATCCTTCCGTCTTCGATCCATTTTCAAATCCGCTTGTACCAACGAGTCCCTTATCTTGTCCTCTACATCGTGGTACAAATCTATTTTCCGTTTGTTTGCTTTTTGGTAAAGCTTCCGTTTACCGTCATCGGAACGCCGACGGACCACCGCAAGTCATCAAACATAAGGTTTTATACAGCGCTCTTACTCCCCGTATCGCTAGGAGTCTGGATCTTCTTCCGGTTCGTATATCGGGTTAGTAACGAATAAGTTATGAATTTATTCGTTTTCCGTATTGCGGGTTAGTATAAATTGAGCTTAAATTGGTTAAAATAGATAATTGGAATTTCCATGATGCTCGTTACATTATTCTAGTAATTATGGGATTTTAGTTTGATGATGGTATCATGAGTTGGATATATGCCCTGATGTGGCTTTAAGGTTTAGCATATTATTCGAGGTTATAGGATGTATATGATCCATATGAATCCCTTTGGGTCTAGGTGTGACCCTTTGCTTGATAAGAGATGTGACATCTCTTTATACCTTGTTTATAGGTTGTGTTATCCGTCCAGTGTAGAGGTGATCGTGGTTGAGTTCGATCGAGGTTGAGGTAAGTCCGTAGGACTTACTTAGCTACCATCCATATATTGGGTGTTTGCATGAGTGGTGTGTGCTTTATATGTTTGCTATGATAGCATGAGTTGTCGTTTTTATCGACCTATGTTCTATTGACTGCCCCACTGCGTGGCTGTGATGACCTTTCTCTTTCATCCCGCCGTGGAGTTTGGGAGGTTCTCTGATGTCGGGCAAGACTGGTTTATAGGAAGGGCGCAATCCACTCCCATAGGGTACACGGATTGTGTGACCGATACTCGTACAGCTGGACATTGCACTCAGAGGCGGGGATGTATCGGTCCTCGTGTCACATACTTTCATCTATCTATATACGTTTTTTGAGTGAATGGTTATTATATAAAGATGATAAAATGGGTAAATGTGTGATAGCATGTTGATGTGTTTATCTTTCCTTACGTGTGATTGTGCTTATGCATTACTCTATATATGGGTATGGTTAACGGTTTCATACCGTGTTGTAGTTGTTTACAGGTTAGGCATTGCTGAGTGATCTGGCAGGGTGACAGGCCTAGGACTCTCGTACATTAGGTTGTTGGTTTGGGTTTGTTGTGTTCCCTTCCTGCGTGAGGATGATGTCTTGTTTTCCCTCCTGTGTGAGGATGTTGTTTATACTCGGCTATGTTGTCTTTACCTTTGGGTTGTACTGTTTATGTCGTTTTATGTATTTGTTTTATATCTGTCAGTGTCATGTTGTAAGGTCCAGTGAACTTGTTGTCAGGCTAGGGTCAGGATCCATTGTGAGATCCTAGCCCAATGTGGCATCCCGAGTCCCGCGGATTCGAGGTGTTACAAAGTTGGTATCAGAGCCCAGGTTGACAATAGTGGCACTTGCTATCTGCAATGAGGTTTGATAGGTAAAATAAACAGAGCCCACATGGGATCTGACGTTTTCAAAGGTTTTGGTTTTAAGTGTGGTTTTGGGATAGAATGTACGAGAAGTCGTCACCTCTGCCATGGATCTCTGCAGCGTAGATATGTATATATATCTGTGTGTACTATGGATTATGTGGATGTATTATATACATATCGATACCTATGGCATATATATAGCCGTATAAGATTAGGTGCGTATATCCTACAGATGACTCAAACTAGAGTAGTATCTGTAGTGGGATGAGGTAGGGGCACACCCCTCTTCCTCCAGTGGTGATAAGTAAGGGACCAGTTTCCGCTGTTGTTTCGCCTATGGCAGAGAACGAGTTTGAAGAGGCTGATCGTGTCTCCACGAGTAGATCCGAGTTTCAAGAATATATGTAACAAGTATATGAAGCGGTGATAGCGGATAGATCCACACCGGATTTACCAACAATTGTGAGATCAACTGAAGCTTCTGGATCCGGAAAGAAGCAATTAGTAGAGAAGCAAAGATGATGAATGGTGAACCAAGTCCGATATTAGGACAATCTAGTGATTCTTTGGCCATGAAGATGATTGGCAAGGAACTATAGTGTTTTGATTGCGTGGAAGTTGGGACACTGGCGAGCTGTGTGCCCAAAGGCGCCCATCATATGCTTTACGTGCGCTAAAGTAGGGCATAGAGCGAAGTTTTGTCGACAGGGCAAGGCATTGCCTTTACAAGTTCCCTTCAAGAGTGAGATCATTCCAGGTGGACAACGAAGGTCGAGTTACCCTTCAGTTGCACAGGTTGCAAGGATGGGATGATTATGTTTTAGTTGTGGCTATCCAGATCATTTGCGTTATGTGTTCCCTTTGGCACTGATAGCTTGTTTCACTTGTGGTGAGCTAGGCCATCTGGCCCTTTCTGTCAGCAAGGTAGTGTTTCTTCCCAACAAGACCTTCCTCTTTCCGGTGCAGAAAGAGTGGAAGTGGCGGCTATAGTAATGACCTCAGTGATACCCGAGGAGCATGGATCTGACATTGAGTGATAATATGTAGAGGAGCTACGAGTGTTAGCTGTTATAAGTACCATTCTCGTTAATGGTTTACCTGGTGGAGTTTTGCTTGTTGTGAGTGCTATGCACGTCATGTCTTTCGATGCATGCGTTAATGGTTGAATTTTGGTATATAGTAGAAGGTGGATTTTCTTTTATAGGATTACCTTTTTGGGTCTGAGATACCCGTGAGATGCGTGTTTGTTCCCTTATTTCAGGGACCCGTGTATGGTTGTAGACTTCTTTGTCATGTCGTAGGTGCATGAGGAAGTCATTATGTGTATGGTTTGGATGAATAGATATCATGTGGTGTTAGCTTTTAATAGTAAGACTATTATAGTCTTTACTGAGTTGAGTTAAATAGAGGTCTTCTTAGGTTAAGACCTTTGAAGAGACGGGTTTGTCATCAGGACTGTACGAGCAGCGAGCTGATAGCACAGAGATGTGACGCCTTCTAGTGTTATACCATGAAGGAGCGAGATAGTCCAACAATGGAAGGTATTCCAGTTGTTTATGAATTTATAGAAAAGTTATTGAACCGTCTAGTTGCCACCTCAGCGGAGTGTGGACATTGTTATCGAGTTGAAGTATGATACAAGATCGAATGGAAAAGACACACTATATGGTGCTTTTTGAGATATTGTACTGATAACTTGAAAAGTTGACTGAAACGGGCTTCTTTTACCCTAGTGGGTTCCATGTTCCGTATTGACGACTTGATAAGTTAGCTTCAAGAAGCAATTGTATTTTCATGATTCCTTTGTGCTTAAGATATCCCTAGTCATGAATGAGAGAGCAACATGTGTATGAGATAGCATCCCATACCGTTATGAACACTACGAGTTTGTAGTAATGTCATTTGGGTTGACGATTGTTTTAGTAGTTTTTATGGAGTTGGTGAACAGTTTCTTCATCGACTTCCTTGATTAGTTGGTGGTGGACTTCATGGATGACATGCCGGTATACTCTCATAGCAGAGAATAGTAGACCGATCGTCTGAGGACCGTTCTGCAGATTTCGAGAGATAGAGGGTTGTATTCTACGTTCTCTAAGTGTAAGTTGAGGTGCCAACGGTAGCCTTTTTAGGCCATGTTGTCTCCGCCAGTGGGATCATGGTTGACCTGGCGAGAATCAAGTATGTTGTAATATGGGAGATACTGAACAACATTAAGGAATACGTAGTTTTCTCGGCTCAACCGATTGCTACCAATGCTTTGAGGAAGAATTTTATATGATTACGTTTTCATTTGCGAGTCTTTTGAGAAGACCGTACCGGTGTTATCTTCATGTCAGATTTCTATAGATCATAGAAATCTGAAGTATATTTTATGCAACATGGGTTTAATAACTGCCAGTGTTAAGAGCTTAAGTTGATCAAGACTTCGACTTGAAGATTCCATATCATTCAGAGAAGTTGAACGTTGTCGCCGATAACTTGAATGGAAAGACGCTCCAAGAGAAGATGATTGTGAGACTGATAGTTCAACCTCAACTTCAGAGAGATCTAGCTTGGCTAGAGTTGAACAATCAGTTCCTTGACGAGGATACCTTGTTATACCTCAGAGGTTCTACCTGGTCTGTTGGATGAAGTCCAACAGAAGCAGGAGACCTGCCCGACCTTAACAAGGTTTAGAGAAAGGATGTATCGTACTGAGGCAACATAGTTCTCCATGGGAGTAGATGGACTGATGAAGAGTCATGACCGCTTTTGTGTACCTGCTGATGCAGATGAAGACAGAGAATATTACGGTATACCCACTGTACGCCTTATTCAGTACATTCAGGTACGAGTAAGACGTACCACGAGATGAGACGATTATATTGTATGAAGCCGATATAACCAGATTTGTGATACAGTGTGTGACTTGTCAGCAGGTCCAGATAGAGTATTTCCGATCTAGATATAAGCCCCACCCACTAACAGTGTAGTAGTAGAATTTGGGAGGACATCTCTATGGACTTTGTTATGGGATTGTGACCCAGTAGAAGATTGATGTTATCTGGATTGTTGGTAATAGATTAATGAAACCGGCACGTTTCATTTCTATCATAAGGACGTGGCTAGTGAATGAATTGGTTGAGGAGTACACTAGACATATAGTGAGACTCCATGGTATACCGAGAACGATCATTTCTGATTGAGAAGGATGTTTTTACTTTGAGATTTTGGGCAGCAGATTCAGACTGCTTTGGGGACGAGTTTGTACCTCATGACTACACTTCACCCCCTGACAGATGGTCAGTTAGAGAGGATCATCTAGATCTTAAAGATCTATTATAAGTTGTAAGTTGAATGGGAAACGTGGAGCGTTATATTACCTTCCATTAATGAGTTTATTATATAACAATGAAGTACGTGTATCTTTTTGGGATGACCCTATGAGTCAATATATAGACATAGATGTCGTATATCCTTATGCTAGAAGTGATCTAGCAGTAGAGTGGAATAACACCTGACCAGACTCAGGATTTTATAGTTCAAGTAACGTTGATTGAAGGAAGAATGTTGGATGTACAGAGTCACCATATATTATATGTAGACAAGAGGCGTTAACCTCTAAAGTTCAAGCGAAAGTTCATGTCCGGCTGTAAGTATCTCAGCTGCGAGACGTTAGACGTGTTAATATGGAAGGGAACTGAGTTTTCAATATGATGGTTTATTTGAGATCGACTAGTACGGAGAAGACAGCGTGATGTTTAACTTTGCCTATGAGATTAGAGGATATCCACTCAGTGTTTCTTATGTCTCAACTGAGGAAGTATATACCAGACTCGAGACACCTTGTGAGTTACGATGATTTGATGGTTGAGTCCAACCACACTTTTGTTGAGCATTCGATTACATTCTTGGAATGAGATATGAAACACTTGCATTCGAAAGACATTCCCATATTGAGGATATGATGGTCAAGATGAAGACCTGAAGAGGCTATGTGAGAGACTGAGGATAGTGTCCTGAGGAACTATCTAGAGTATATGTTGGGACAGATCCATTTGTGGGAGCAAGAGTAGATCTTAGTGCTATCTTGATGAATGTTGTGCTTATGTGCTTATATGCCTTGATGTGTTATTCCAGACTAGTTGTGATGTGATTTATGATCTTAGTAGATCTTGATGTGCTAGCGTGATGTATGCTATAGCTGGAGATGATTACTTCCTCCACGTTATGATTATATTTATAGTTGGAGATGGTTCTTTCCTCCATGTTATTTGAGTGGGATTAGGATTCAGTTGGAGATGGTTCTTTCCTCCGTGCTACCTTGATGGACATAGTTCAGTGGAGATGTGATTCCTCCATGCGATACATATGTTTATGGGTTGGCTAGAGATGTATTTCCTCTATGCCTGTGATATGTTTTGACTAGAGATGTGCTTCCTCTATACCTTGTGATGTGGTATGACGAGAGACGTGATTCCTCTACGCCTTTGGGTAGCGTTATGACCCTGTTTCCTGGAGATGATGATTCCTCCATGTTTATACTTGAGGTTATAGATTGTTATAGGTTGTGATCTTTTAAACGGAGATGTGATACCTCCGATAGAAAGAGTGATAATTATACCTCGGCGTATGGATCCGAGAGGATTTGGGAATTGTTCAAGTTTCGGGACGAAACTTTTTTTTAAGGGGTGTGTGATGTAATAGCTAGGATTTCGAATTCTAATTAATGTTGATTAACTTAATCGTTGATAGTAATTGATATATAACTCGCGAAGACTTCGCAAGTGATGAGTAAGAGTCCCACCGTTATGTTCTTGGCGTAATTTTGGACGTTTGGGGAAATTTTTAATTTTTCCCCCGGGTAATTATTTTTACCCTACGGTGTTATTTGGAGCATTTGGGAGCTCCAATTAATAAAAATGCAGTTGAGAGAAATGATCAGGACATCGGATATGTCCTAGATATGAAATAATATGGAAAGGCATAACGGTCAAAAGAGTCGCTATTCCAATTCTTAGCGGTTAAGAAACGCGGCTTAAGGATGCCCCTTGTACGAGATAGTTATGGATTAATTATCCCGATAATATTCCGCATTTTCTATTCCAATTTGATAAAATTTGAAGACCGAAAATTATAACCGCGTTTTAATTAAATATTTTGGATTAACATTTTATATATATATATATAATATGCACATATATATATATATATATATATATATATATATATATATATATATATATATATATATATATATATATATAATATGTCGGCTGCAGTACTTCCATTTCAATTTCACTTTACAATTGACATTGTAAAGAATTGAAGTACTGTACAACAACTATATATTATATATAGATATATGAGAGGAGGCTGCTGCATATTCATCTCCCATTTCACTTTCATGTTCGAACTTCAGAGGATGCGAGCGAGAGAATGCCGACTTACTTACGATCACTCACCATCCATCCGTCTTCGATCCATTTTCAAATCCGTTTGTACCAACGAGTCCCTTATCTTGTCCTCTATATCGTGGTACAAATCTATTTTCCGTTTGTTTGCTTTTTGGTAAAGCTTCCGTTTATGGCCATCGGAACGCCGACGGACCACCGCAAGTCATCAAACATAAGGTTTTATACAGCGCTCTTACTCCCCGTATCGCTAGGAGTCTGGAGCTTCTTCCGGTTCGTATATCGGGTTAGTAACGAATAAGTTATGAATTTATTCGTTTTCCGTATTGCGGGATAGTATAAATTGAGCTTAAATTGGTTAAAATAGATAATTGGAATTTTCATTATGCTCGTTACATTATTCTAGTAATTATGGGATTTTAGTTTGATGGTGGTATCATGAGTTGGATATATGCCCTAATGTGGCTTTAAGGTTTAGCATATTATTCAAGGTTATAGGATGTATATGATCCCTATGAATCCCTTTGGGTCTAGGTGTGACCATTTGCTTGATAAGAGATGTGACATCTCTTTATACCTTGTTTATAGGTTGTGTTATCCGTCCAGTGTAGAGGTGATCGTGGTTGAGTTCGATCGAGGTTGAGGTAAGTCCGTAGGACTTACTTAGCTACCATCCATATATTGGGTGTTTGCATGAGTGGTGTGTGCTTTATATGTTCGCTATGATAGCATGAGTTGTCGTTTTTATCGACCTATGTTTAATTGACTGCCCCACTGCGTGGTTGTGATGACCTTTCCCTTTCATCCCGCCGTGGAGTTTGGGAGGTTCTCTGATGTCGGGCCAGACTGGTTTATAGGAAGGGCGCAATCCACTCCCATAGGGTACACGGATTGTGTGACCGATACTCGTACAGCTGGACATTGCACTCAGAGGCGGGGATGTATCGGTCCTCGTGTCACATACTTTCATCTATCTATACATATACGTTTTTTGAGTGAATGGTTATTATATAAAGATGATAAAATGGGTAAATGTGTGATAGCATGTTGATGTGTTTATCTTTCCTTACGTGTGATTGTGCTTATGCATTACTCTATATATGGGTATGGTTAGCTAACGGTTTCATACCATGTTGTAGTTGTTTACAGGTTAGACATTGCTGAGTGATCTGGCAGGGTGACAGGCCGAGGACTCTCGTACATTAGGTTGTTGGTTTGGGTGTGTTGTGTTCCCCTCCTGCGTGAGGATGATGTCTTGTTTTCCCTCCTGTGTGAGGATGTTGTTTATACTCGGCTATGTTGTCTTTACCTTTGGGTTGTTGGTTTATGTCGTTTTATGTATTAGTTTTATATCTGTCAGTGCCATGTTGTAAGGTCCAGTGAACTTGTTGTCAAGCTAGGGTCATGATCCATTGTGAGATCCTAGCCCAATGTGGCATCCCGAGTCCCGCGGATTCGGGGTGTTACAGAAACCGCAGGGGCGGTTAGACAGAGGCGCTTGAGCGGTTGAACAGAGGCGCAGGGGCGGCTCTGTGCAGGCGCAGGGGCGGCGGCGTGACAGAAAGTGTTGTCGGCTTTCTTCTTCGACAAAACTCACAGCAGGGGAAACCAAAGCTCGAACCTTTGGTTCCAACACGTCGAGGCTCCACTCCAGAGAGCCTGAGAACAACGAAGGGTCAATAACGGAACACTCAACAATAATCAATGCTCATGCTTGATCCTTGGAGAAGAAGGAAAGAGAAGAATGAAAGGAAGAAACCAAAACAGAAGGGAAGGCATGCAACGCTAAAGGAACGTGAGGAGGAACCATAAAGGATGCACTTAAACGTTCAACGTAGTCGCGGAAAGCAAAGGACGGCTGCAGCTCTCTAGGGTTGAAGATGATAGCAAGGAACGGGAAAAAGGGGAAAAAGAAGAGAATATATAGGGACGGTTGGAAAGAAAAGAAGGAAGGGCGTCTAGGGTTTAGAAAAAAGAAAAGGAAACCGATCCATAAGATAAAATATCGGATATTCTATCTATGGAAGGAAGATAAAAGAACGAAAGAAAAGATCGGCATGATCTATCGTAAATCCGCAGGGGCGGATCTCACAGCCGCAGGGGCGGCTGGCCGCGGGGGCGGCCCTCTTCACCGCAGGGGCGGTGAAGGCAAAAACTTAGGATCTTACATTGGTTGAAACAAAAAAATTACGTAAAATTTTTTTAATAAAATCCTCCTGCTTAAAAAAATTAGTTTAGAAAAATAAAGATTTGTTGGCAAAAAAATGTGGGAACTTCATTACAATATTGAAATTCAGGGAAAACATTAAGATCCTGATAATAATTGCAGGATAACAATCCCACATAATAATTGTATTTGAACTTAACCAACTAGTTTACAAAATAAAACAATTAGTTTACAAAATAAAGATTTATTGGGCAAAAAATTGTGGGAGAATCATTTCAATACTACTCACGCCACGTCAAAAATTTTAACGTAAATAGATTAGGCTAATAATTCTTTTAAAAAAATCGTCCAAAAAAATAAAATTTCAAGTAAAAATATTAAGACCCTGATCATTGTAGAGTAACTTTTCACATAATAATTGTACTTGAACTTATCCAAAAGGTAAGAAATGTATTGCTTGTATACTCTTTTATACTCCTGATTTATACAAGTTCTAAAACTATCAACCTTGAAAACAAATCGATGTGGGATAACAAAATCTCTCAAAAAGTTTAACGTAAATAGATCACACTGATAACAAAAGATTTTGTAGCTTAAAATATAGTTTAAAAATATAAGGGCAATTTTGGTAACTATGCCTTTTTGAAAAAATATTGTAGTAACTAGGCTTTTTAATGTTTCAATTAAGTAAATATACCCCAACCTTTTGTATTTATTCTCAAACTCTACACACTCTTCTCTCAAAGGGTACATTTACTAAACACAAAACTAGAAAAAGCCTAGTAAACCAAATTGTTTCAAAATTATAATTATTGTCCAAAAAATAGATTGGTTGGAACAAAAAAAAAGTTACGTGAAAAATTTCCAATAACAGATTGTTAGTTTAATAAATAAAATTCTCTGCTCAAAAAATTAGTTTACAAAATAAAGATTTATTGGTTGAAAAATGTGGGAGCTCTATTTCAATATTGTTTCCACAACGCGCCACATCAGCAAAATCCGTATTCTCTTTTAGTATATTTAACCAAAACGCCAACAAATGTATTATTTGTATACTTTGTGAAATAACAAAATGTCTCAGAAAAATTTAACATAAATAGATTAGGTTGATAATCCTTTAAAAAAAAAGAAAAAATTATCCCAAAAAAAAACTTTAGGGAAAAATCAAGACCCTAATAATTGTAGGATAACAATCCCACCTAAAAATTGTACTTGAAACTAAACAAAAGGTCAACAAATGTATTGTTTGTATACTATTTAGACCACCTATTTATACAATTTCTAAAACTATCAACCTTAAAAGCTAATCGATATGGGATAACAAAATCCCTCAAAAAGTTTAATGTGAATAGATCAGATAACAAAAGATTCTCTAGCTTAAAAAATAATTTTGAAATAAAGATTTATCGTCCAAAAAATAGATTGGTTGAAACAAAAAAAAGTTATGTAAAATTTTTCAATAACAGATTGTTAGTTTAATAAATAAAGATTCTCTCGCTTAAAAAATTAGTTTACAAAATAAATATTTATTTGCCAAAAAATGTTAAAACTCCATTTAAATAGTGCTTCACAGCGCGCCACGTTAGTAATATCTGTGCTATTTTTTAGTATGTATAATAGATTATACTTAAATTTCAGTAAATATGTATAATAGATTATACTTAAACTTAACCAAAAGGTCAAGTAATGTATTATTTGTGTGAGATAACAAAATCATTTTGTAACGTAAATAGATTAGACTGATAATCCTTTAAAAAAATAAATTTCAAGAAAAACATTAAGACTCTGATAATTGTAGAGTAACAATCGGTTTCTGCTATTCGTACCACCTTAGCTATGCTATATGTACCTGTTCTACGCCTACGCAATGCGTAGGTGTAAATTTTTTTATTTTTTTTTACCTTACTACGCCTACGCAATGCGTAGGCGTAATAAGTTTTCCTTAATTTTTTGAATCAAATGTAGGTTATGGACTACTACACATACGCTCTACGACTACGCATGGCGTATGCGTAGTATGACTACGCATGGCGTATGCGTAGTATGACTACGCTTCCGCAAAGCGTAGTCATAGCCATTTTTCTTTATTTTTGAACGAAATGAGCTTGTTGCTACGGCTACGCATTGCGTACGCGTAGTCGGGGTATGAATAGCATGTTTCATGTGGTACAAATAGCAATCTCGGTAACAATCTCACGTAATAATTGTACTTGAACTTAACTAAAAGATCAAGAAATGTGTTGTTTTTATACTCTTTAGACTCTCTATATATACAAGTTTTAAAACTATCAACATTAGTAGCTAATCGATGTGGGATAACAAAATTCCTTCAAAAAGTTTAATGTAAATAAATTAGACTAATAACAAAAGATTCACTGCTTAAAAATAGTTTAAAAATAAAGATTTATTGTCCAAAAAATAGATTGGTGGGAATAAAAAAAAAAGTTACATGAAGTTTTCCAATAATAAATTGTTAGTTTAATAAATAAAGATTTTTTGCCTTAAAATATTAGTCTACAAAATAAAGATTCATTGGCCAAAATATTGTGCGAGCTCTATTTGAATACTGCTTTCACAATGCGTCACCCGCGCTCTCTTTTAGTCTATATAATAGATTATCATGAATTTAACCAAAAAAGGTTAAGAAATGTATTATTTGTATAATCTACGAGATCACAAAATGCCTCAAAAAATTTATCGTAAATAGAATAGGTAGATAATCTTTTAAAAAATAAAAAATCGTCCCAAAAAAATAAAAATTGAGGGAAATACATTAAGACCCTGATAATTGTAGGGTAACAATCTCACATAATAATTGTACTTGAACTTAACCAAAAGGTCAAGAAATGTATTGTTTGTATACTATTTAGACTCTCTATTTATAAAAGTTATAAAACTATCAACCTTAAAAGCTAATCGATATGGGATAACAAAATCCCTCAAAAAGTTTAACGTAAATAAATCAGACTAATAACAAAAGATTCTCTGCCTTAAAAATAGTTTAAAAATAAAGATTTATTGTTCCAAAAAATACAATGGCTGGAACAAAAAAAAGTTACGTAAAATTTTTCAATAACATATTGTTAGTTTAATAAATAAAGATTCTTTGACATAAAAAAAATTAGTTTATAAAATAAAGATTTATTGGCCAAAAAATGTGGAAGCTCCATTTCAATAGTGCTTCCACAGCGCGTCACGTCAGCAAAATTCGCGCTCTTTTTTAGTATGTATAATAGATTATACTCAAACTTAATCAAAAGGTTAAGAAATGTATTATTTGTATACTCTGAGATAACAAAATCCTTAAAAAATTTAACGTAAATAGATTAGGCTGAAAATCTTTTAAAAAAAGAAAAAATCGTCTCAAAAATTAAACTTTCAGGGGAAAACATTAAGACCCTGATAATTGTAGGGTAACAATTGCACATAATAATTGTATTTGAACTTAACCAAAATGTCAAGAAATGTATTGTTTTTATATACTCTTTAGACTCCCTATTTATACAAGTTCTAAAACTATCAACCTTAGTAGCTAATCGATGTTGTATAACAAAATCCCTCAAAAAATTTAACGCAAATAGATTATACTGATAACAAAAGATTCATTGGCTTAAAAAATAGTTTAAAAATAAAGATTTATTGTCCTAAAAAATAGATTGGTTGGAAAAAAAAGTTACGTGAAATTTTCCAATAACAAATTGTTAGTTTAATAAATAAAGATTCTCTTTTAATATGCAAAATTCGTGCTCTCTTTTAGTATGTATAATAGGTTATACTTGAACTTAACCAAAAAACCAAGAAATGTATTATTTGTATAACACGTGAAATAACAAAATACCTCAAAAAATTTAATGTAAATAGATCAGGTTCATAATCCTTTTAAAAAAAGAAAAAATTGTCCCAAAAAATAAAATTTCAGAAGAAAAACATTAAGACCCTTGATAACAATCTTATATAATATTTATACTTGAACTTAACCAAAAGGTCAAGAAATGTATTGTTTGTATACTATTTAGATTCTCTATATATACAAGTTTTAAAACTATAAAAGCTAATCGATGTGGGATAACAAAATTTTTCAAAAATTTTAACGTAAATAGATGACACTAATAATAAAAGATTTTCTGGCTTAAAAAGTAGTTAAAAAATAAAGATTTAATGTCCCAAAAACTAGATTGGTGGGAACAAAAAAAAGTTTCGTAATTATTTATTTTTTAATAAAATATTGTTAGTTTAATATATAAAGAATCTCTGGTTTAAAAAAATTTAGTTTACAAAATAAAGATTTTTGTTATTCTTTTTAATTGTCTGAATTGAACCATGAAAATCGGAAATCTATAGATATTTTGAAGTGGAACTTTTTTTTTTTT
Organism: Fagopyrum esculentum; assembly: GCA_033239045.1. Classification (NCBI taxonomy): domain Eukaryota; kingdom Viridiplantae; phylum Streptophyta; class Magnoliopsida; order Caryophyllales; family Polygonaceae; genus Fagopyrum; species Fagopyrum esculentum. The sequence goes on along the minus strand of BSUD01000006.1, from coordinate 104,765,136 downwards.
AAATTGGATTTAAAAACAAAAGATTAATGGGCGTTAATTATGAGAGTTCTATTTTTGGAATACTACCTCCACAGGGCGCCACGCCGTCAATGTATACTGTTTTAGTAGAGTATATAGATTTGTTTTTATCACACTAACATAGAAACTGGACGTCAGTGCCATTCCTGAAGATGTTCAAGATCTCATCCGCAAGGATGCTTTCGGCCTATCAGTTTCTAGAAACTGAACCACCTTATTCTCTTACCTATGTATCAAAAAAAAAAAAAATACTTTTACTATTTATTAAGCAATGAATAGATATTAAATCAGTTTAATCAATATTTTTATATAGTTGTCATTAATTTTTTTTTTCTTCAATAAGATAATCATAATTTTTTTTAAAAGTTCTAAAATTTGTTTGCATCCAATTACCTCACTTAATCTCATTTGTTGTAAGAATATATCTAAACAAAATGTTTAATCAATACTTTCAGTAAAATTTTTATTAATTAAATGAAAATTTAAAAGTCATGTTTTATTAAAAATAAAAGATCAAATTAGCTAAGTAAGTCTTTTGAGATTTCTATCTAGTCATTAGACCTGTAGTATAAATATGTTTAGTAAATGTACCCTAATTAAATCCCTTACCTTAATGAAAATAGAAAAGGGCATATTTGACCAATTTGTTTCAATAAAATTACACTTAACTATTTGGATTCGAGAAAATATTATAATTAAAAATTATTTTTAATTTTATTACTTGCAAATATCATATAATCTTTATCCAATTTGCATCAAACGCAATAAATAATTAATTTATTAATATATATATATATACATATATATATATATATATATATATATATATATATATATATATATATATATTTAAAATGAAATAAAAATAGTATAGTATTATATAAAAAGCCCTTTTTAAAAAAAAAATTAAGAAATTTATTATCCTAATTCCAAATAATTTGAAAGGTAATCTTGTGAGAGATTTATGGTAGGTCTCCAACACTAAATTTTGCAGTATGTGTCGAAACCAAGAAGACAGAAGAACACTTGGCTATTTAATACGACGACAATAACTCAACCCAACAAACCAATCACTCTTATTTCTTCAATCTCATCAATGCGTTTATAACCAACAACTACTTACTTATCCATACCAAGACTTTAGAATACATCTACCATAACTCATAACGTCATTTCTTTTTATTTTCCTTTTTTCAAACAAATTATAATTTGGACTATTTTCCGATCTTAAGCAAGCCCTTTGGCTACTACTGCCTCCTTGATGACTCTAAGTGATTCAACAATATCGTCGCACAATTGCGGAGCGTCGGGGATTGTGTCCTCGTCCACCGACGCGACAATTGTCATCTTGTCCACGTAACTTTGGAAATTTATCATCAATGCCTACAAATTTCAGACAAAAGATCCGTCTTAGTAAACCATAAGTGTAATTAATCGTGATTCTAATGGAGGTTAATTCGTCTTACGTGGGGTTGTCCGTATGATGACGGAGCTATAAACTTCAAATGATGCCCGTAAAATCCGATTTCTTCCATGGGTCCTACTAAGTTTGAGAAGCACATTGTTGTGTTTGCGATCACTCTATGAGACATCGCACCCGATATCTACGCCAAAAGCACCAAACGAGTCAAACTCAATCCGAGTTCGATAAGTTCAACGATAAGACATATTGAAGTAGATAAACGTACCTTTGGACCGAACAACCTAAGAGCTATTTCGGAGAGGGTGAAAGTGTAGATGGCTTCAAGGGAACGCTTCTTACGATCAACAGTAGCCTTAGCTTCGCGGATATAATCCAAAGGATCATTTCGTAAGCCGATTGTGAAGGGTAAGAGGACAAATCCTATCCAATTACCCCATTTTGCTTCGGTGTTGTTCTCCATCATATCCGCCAACGCCTACCATAGTAATTACAGTTTATAAATACGTACATATCAACTATATATACATATGGTAAAGAAAAATTCTCACTTGAATTCCCGGGGCAGGTCTAAGGTTGATGAGTAGTGTGGATCTCAACCGTATATTCTTCGGTAAGTTGTTCGTCTTCTCATCACCTACGTACGTATAATAGTTACGTACAACATTAATTTTAGTACTACATTATGAAACAAACATATAGACTATAGAAAATGAACTTACCACCATATCTTCTGTTAAGATACCTAGATAACCCAGCTTGTGTGATTCCAAGTGCAGCATCGTTCACTGTCTGGTTTAATCCCAACCAAAATGTATAAATATTAATAATTCTTAACGACATTCTAATCAATTTTTATACAATAAGAATGTCTACTTAACAATGTTTTCTCCAGGTTGTGATAAGATTGAAAATAGACTGATTGTTGAAATCCAAATTGTGGACTTCAATTCCCACATCGACGAAAGTCGACATCGATGTTACCATATATATTGGCATTTTATTTCATTAATTTCTGACTTAGTCATTATCTATGCTTTAAAAAGCTTATTTATGGAGAGATACAAACATTTTTTTAATCAAAATATAGGGTATTAATTGACTGCAAAATTTAAAAAGGTTCAACACCCAACAACCTACCCCAAGCTAAGGGGACAGTCGATCATTCGCTATTCATTCAAGTCACGAATTCATTACTCTCTCTCTATACATTTCATTTCATTTCATTTATTCACGTTTCTATCTACCACTGTAAGTCTTACATTTCTATTTAATGTATGCACATTAAAGTATTCAACCACTTATCACTATATATTGTTTATATATATATCGGTACACTAATAAAAAAACAAATTAAAAGAAAAACACAAAGTTGGATGTATAGAGCTTACCCCATTAATGGCGTTTTTGATGAGCTTAATGTCATCCAAACTAACGGTCCTGAAAACAAATCTTCTAGGCGTATACTCAACACCAGGGCCACCTTTTAACGGAGTTACCGTATCCTTCAAGAAAGCTGACGTGGCGATAAACATGAATACATCAACCACTGTATTCCAGCTCAGCTCCATCATCAACCAAACGACCATAATCCACCTCAGCCACCACGCCTTCGTCTTCTCCTTCCCCTTCTTACCACGGTTCGTACGCGTGGCAGGGACGGTGGGGACCGCTGTCGGGTCATCAATCTGACGTGTACAGGCGAGTAAGAGTGACATTAGTGATGTCCCATCACCTAGAGAGTGGTGGATACGGAACACTCCTGTGGCTTCTGCGTGAGATGTCTTTAGGTTTAGAATGTGTACTTCCCATAATGGTTTTGATCGATCTAGACTCGTCTTGCTTAGATTGTATATGTATTCTTCTACGTACTTGTCTGGGTCGGACTCGGCTTCCGGTTCGATCTCTGGGATCACTATGTGGTCCATTGGGTTCATGTTTGTTTGACGAACCCATTTTAGCTCTTCTCCTTTGCTCGCATCTCCTACCTGTATCAATATTCATAACGTTTTTAAAAACATAAATGAAAAAATCTAATACTAACCTTTTTTTTTTTTTTTTTTTTTCCGAATAGTATCTCCGAGTTTTAGACTTTTTTGAATTATACCCTTCTACCACTATAAGTTTAACATTTTGAGTTTCTTGAATGAATAAGTTATATTTATGCCCCCTTAAAATGTTATTAAATGTTAATTTATTCTACCACCTATAAGTTTAACGAGTTTCTTGAATGAATAAGTTATATTTATGGCCCCTTAAAATGTTATTAAATGTTAATTTATGGATGGTAAAATGGTATAATGCAAAAAAAGTCTGAAACTCATAGGTACAATCCAAAAGTTGAAAAATCCTTGGGTATAATCCAAAAATTTTATAACTACAAGAAAAGTATCCGGGAATTTCATAATAATAAAGGTTCCTTTCATATCAAAATTTCTCAAAGTATTATACTTTTATATTATATAATACTTTTATTAATAAAAACTAATAAATGTTACAAATATTTATATGGTTCATGGAATGGAGTAATTTCTAGTAATAGGTACAATATAAAAATGTATTAAATGGGTAATGAATCAACTAATTTACGTAAATAGAAAGAACTTAAATGTTCATACAACGTACTTAAACACATTAATTGAGATGCAGTGAAAATCGACATATGCAGAGTCATCACTCACCATCATACCAAAAATTAACAAAAAACAGTACAAAGAATGAATTGATTAACAAGAAAACATACCACAATACTAGAGAAACGAGGGTGCTTAAGAAGAGTGCTTGGGAAATTAGCCTTGATGATTTCAAAGTCCACCTTAGTCTTGCACCCTAGGATAGCAAGTACATGTATGTTGAAGTCCTTCTCATGAAACATCCTCGCTCCCGGGCTCAACGGCTCCTCGGCCGCAACCTCGGCTCCTCCTTGGTTACCGCCACCGCCGCCATTGGCCTTGGTGGCTATGGGCTTGAGCCTTTGCCTCATCTCACTAGTTTTTGAAGATGGAGTCTCTTGATACATTTTTGGCTTTTGTATGGTTTTGGTTAGTGAAGATTATAATTAGGGTATAAAGAGATGAGGAGCAAATATTATGGGATGAGAAGAGAGTATATATAATTAAAGAGGAAGGGAACGGGAAATTTATGGAGGAGATGGGGAGGCTTTTGTAATAAATAGGGTTTGTTAACAGTTGAGAGAAGGGGTGAGTATTTCGAGAGTAACTAAAAGGTGGGCTCTATTCGTAAATGGCTTGCTTTGCTTTAAATGAAAGATGAATCCAAATCAAACGAGAGCTCATCATATACGTTTACAATTGATATACGTTTATCGATGTGAGAACATTTTATTCTTTAGTGTATTTCGAGTGTTTTGTTTATTTCAAGGGGTCGTTTGTAATAAGGGTGTAGTGGATACAGAAGATGACAAAGATAGTGGCAATTGTATTGTATCTATCCTAGCATTAATGTGCTGTCATACATGAAAACCACAAATAGAGACTTGGATTGAACGTTTTGTCGAACAAAATGATAATCAAGGAGATATGTTTGAACTTGCGGTGAAGAGCAAGATTAACTGCGAGATAAGTAGCAACCATATTATCACACCAAAGTGTGGATGGTTGGTTAAGACAAATCCCAAGTTCAATCAAGACATATTGAATCCAAAGAAACTCAATTTCAGCGGAAGATTGTGCAATTGCATCCAGTTTCTTGGAACACCATGAAATGAGATAATGCTGATAGTTTATGTAAATATGTAAATATAGGGTGTCCTTATGTAATTATGTAAACCACGCTTATTATTAATATGAGCCGTCTGATGACGAAAACCCTAAGGGGAATTCATTCACGTTCTCACATGGTATCAGCCTACTCTTTCCTCTCAAAACTCTTCCGCTCCATCTAACCCTACGGCCGCCCTACCGACGCCGATTTGCTTTCCCCTTCCTCCCTCGTCTTCCTCGATGGCTGGTGAACGGAAACCTTCCTTCCATTATGCCCTCAGAATTTCCAACATCAAGAACAATTTTGCACTCGTCCTTGACCATGACACTCCGTATGCTTCTTGGGTCACCTTATATCGCGTTACTGCGAAAGCACACAATGTTCTTGATTATATTGATGAGAAAGTTCCCAAACCTACGGATATCGATGATGCTTTATGGTTTCAAGTCGACGCTGCAGTTCTTCAATGGATTTATAGCACCGTCTCAAGGGATATTCTTCTCCAAATTCTTGACTCCGACGACACTGCGCTTCAGGCCTGGAATCGAGTCAAAGACATCTTTCAAGATAACAAGAATACTCGCGCTGTCTATCTCGAACATGAGTTCTCGAAATGTAAGTTGTCTGGCTTCGCCTCCATAATGCTTATTGCCTTCAACTCAAGTCTTTGGCAGATCAACTCAAAGGAGTTGGTTCTTTGGTTCCTGACACACGTCTCGTTCTTCAATTAATTTTGGGTCTACCTTCTGAGTATAACACGGCGGCCAGTTTCATTCAACAAAGTGATCCGCTCCCGAGTTTTACAAAGGCCCGTTCTCAATTACAACTTGAAGAAACCCGTATGGCGTCGCAGTCCGCATCCGACTCCTCCACAACAACCTTGTCGGCAGAAGCTCGTTCGCCATCTTCTGGGTCATCTTCGGGTGGTCGCACTGGGTCCAACACCTCTTCTGCATCACCGGACCAGTCAGGTGGCCGGCGTGGTCGGATCCGGAAGGGCCGACAACGCTCCAGTGGAGGCTCAAGCACGAATGCTGGAGGCGGCAACCCTCAGCCCGTGCGATATGGCTGGCGTCCTCAAGGGTGGTACCCACTACAACAACCCACTTCAGGAAGCCCAACCAGTTGGCTGCCGGCCCAGTTCCAGACAGGCCCAAGTCACCCCCCTTGCCCCTTCCCTCAGCAGCAACCCGTTTCCCCTCAAAATGGACTGCTTGGACCCGGCCCAGTTCCGCCTCAACAACAGGCTCATTTTGCTGCCTCTCCACAACCCACATATTTGGACCACTATTTTGCTACCATGACACTAAATCCGGCGGACAATTATTGGTACATGGACACGGGCGCGACATCACATATGACGAATAATTCAGGTTCCCTTTCGTCTTTTTCACATAATGGTTCATTAAATTCGATAATTGTTGGGAATTGTATGCGTGTTCCTTCTACAGGTATTGGAGATACTACTATCCCTACCATCACATCCCCGCTTCACCTATCCAATGTACTAATTGCCCAAAAAATTGTCAAAAATTTAGTGTCCGTTAGACCTTTTACATCCGATAACAATACATCCGTAGAATTTGACCCCTTTGGTTTTTCTGTGTAGGATCTACACACGGGGATCACACGTCTGAAATGTAATAGTTCCGGGGAACTCTATCCTGTCACTCGTCCCTCCGCCCGTCTTCATCATGCTCTTTCCGCTGAGTCGTCCAGCCTTTGGCATGCCCGTCTTGGTCATCTTGGCGCTCCAGTTTTAGATTACCTTAGACGTTCTTCTTTTATCAAATGTAATAAGTCCATGTTGACTTCCCTTTGTCATGCTTGTCAATTAGGAAAACATCATAGGTTAGTTTTTGATCGCTCTATCACTCGTTCGGTTGCACCGCTCGACATTATTCATAGTGATCTTTGGACTTCTCCTATCCCGAGTCGGGAGGGTTTCAAATACTACTTACTTTTTCTTGATGATTTTTCCTATCAAGTTTAAGTCTCAAGTGTTTGATCTCTTCGTCCGGTTTTACCGGTTTGTCAAAACTCAATTTAACCTCCCTATCAAAAGTTTCCAATGTGACATGGGTGGTGAATTTAACAACACCAACTTCCACAAATTTTTTGTTGACCACGGTATTGTCTTTCGGTTTTCTTGCCCACACACATCTCCTCAAAACGGTAAAGCCGAACGAATCATTAGAACCATCAATAACATGATGCGCTCTCTTTTATTCCACGCTCCCGTTCCCATTTCCTATTGGCCCCATGCCGTGGAAATTTCATGCTACCTCCTAAACATTCGTCCCTCATCTTCTATTCACAATAACTCTCCTACGCGTGTGTTATATCATTCCACACCGTCTCTAGCTCATCTCCGGATTTTTGGTTGCCTTTGTTATCCTAATCAAACCGCCACCATCTCCCACAAGCTTTAGCATCGTTCGCGCCCTTGCGTGTTCCTTGGCTACCCCAATCACCATCGAGGATTTAAATGCTTGGACTTGGCCACACACAAAATTATCATTTCCCGCCATGTCACTTTTGATGAGTCAGTTTTTCCTTTTTCTACCCGTTCCCGTAGTTCCCCGGATCTGCTTACATCATCACGTTTGGAGGATGATTCTTCCCATTACTTCTTCTGGCATTTTCATGCTCCAGAAATTACCCCTACTGCAGGCCCACATATCCCTGTCCAGCCGGCCTATTCGGGAGCCCAGTCTAGAACCTTCACCCTCCTCCTCTATTCGCTCTAGTGATGCGGGCCCAATGTCAGCCCAGCCTCCCTCCGACCCACTTTCATCCTCACTGCCCAGCCCGCCTCACAACGCTGGCCCGCTTCCCTCCTTTGGCACCATCTAGCCAACCGACCCAGCCCAGTCCGCTCCAGCTATCCCACATCACTTGTTTGCGCCTGCCAGCCCACCTCCCACAGATACAAATGACTCCAGCTCCGGTTCCCTGCCATTACCTTGTCCGAACCGTCCACACACTTGGAGTCAATCCGGAATCGTCAAACCCAAACCCGTCTTTGACCTTTCCATCACCACCATCAAAATTTCCCCCTACCCAAATCCCACAATGTAGCTCTTCAAGACCCGTATTGGACCGCTGCCATGCTCGATGAATATCGAGCCCTTATGCGAAATAAGCCATGAGTCATGGTTCCTCGTCTTATTGATGCTAACATTGTGCGATGTTTGTGGATTTTTAAGCAAAAGTAAAAGTCCGATGGCTCTCTTTAGCGATATAAAGCCCGCCTCGTCGCGAATGGATGTTTTCAGCAGGTTGGAATTGATTGTGATGAGACTTTCAGCCCTGTTGTTAAGCCAACAACCATCCGTATGGTTCTCAGCATTGCAGTATCCCGTTCTTGGCCCATTCATCAGCTGGATGTTCAGAATGCTTTCCTACACGGCCATCTAAACGAGACGGTGTATATGTTTCAACCACCGGGCTTTCACAACCCATCCAAACCCAATCATGCTTGTCTTTTACAGAAGTCCCTCTATGGCCTGAAGCAAGCTCCCCGGGCATGGTTTCAACGCTTTGCAGGCTTCCTACATCGCATTGGGTTTATTAGCAGTAAGAATGACTCCTCCCTTTTTATCTATAATCAAGGATCTGACACTGCCTATTTGCTTTTATATGTCGATGACATTGTCCTTACGGCCTCTTCTGACGCCATGCGTAAGCATCTGATCAGGCTTCTGAGTAAGGAATTTGCCCTGAAAGACTTAGGCCCCCTATCCTATTTCTTGGGCATTTCTGTTAGTCGGACACCCTCTGGTTTATTCCTATCCCAGGATAAATATGCCCGAGAGATTGTTGAAAGAGCAAAGATGTCGAACTGCAAACCCTCTTTTACCCCGGCTGAAACGTCTGTTAAGTTAAGTGCTTCATCCAGTCCTGCTATTAGTGATCCGACGCTTTACCGTAGTCTAGCTGGAGCTCTGAAGTACCTCACCTTCACACGGCAAGACATCAGTTTTGCAGTACAACAAGTGTGCCTGTTTATGCATGACCCCAGGGAAGCCCATTTTGCATCTCTCAAGCGCATTATCCGCTACATTTCTGGGACGTCTTCTTTAGGTATCACCATCTCATCTTCTCCGAAGTCTGATCTTATTGCCTATACAGATGTTGATTGGGCCGGCTGCCCTGATACACGTCGCTCCACCTCAGGTTACTGTGTTTTCTTCAATGACACTCTAATCTCGTGGTCGGCAAAACGACAATTTGTCGTCTCTCGATCCAGTGCCGAGGCAAAATACATTGGAGTTGCCAATGTTGTGTCAGAATGTTCCTCGTTGCGGAATCTTTTGCTTGAGTTACATTCTCCACTTGCCAAGAAATCTATTGTCTATACAGACAACATTTCTGCTACTTACCTTGCCAGCAACCCTGTTCAACACCAACAGACCAAGCACATTGAGATTGACATCCACTTCGTCCGCGACAAGGTTGCCCGTGGTCACGTTAGAGTTCTACACGTACCTTCGACTTTTCAGTACACAAACATTTTTACAAAGGGCCTTCCCCGCCAATTATTTTTAGACTTTAGATCCAGTATCACTGTTCAACCTCCTCTAGTTTCGACTGCGGGGTATGATAGTTTATGTAAATATGTAAATATAGGGTGCCCTTATGTAATTATGTAAACTACGCTTATTATTAATATGAGCCGTCTGATGACGGAAACCCTAAGGGGAATTCATTCACGTTCTCACAAACGCAACACACGTTTGGTAGCCTGCCAATGTAGTACGAGCGCAAATGCATAAACTGGGCCAATTTATTTACAACAAAGAAAATATCAGGCTCTCCAAATGATAATATTTTTGCAGATTTGATCCTTCCAGAAGTACATTTAGATGGATATATCTACACCGAAGAGTTTGGTCCTAAAAGGGTTTTACACGAGTCCTTGTATTAGAAGAAACCCAAACACTAGGAGACTTTATTATGAAAAGAAAGAAAATAGCCATTTTCTATATGCTCTTTACAACTAATTGATGCAAGTATGGGTATTCTAAAATTATGCATTATTTGCACTCCAAATTCCACAGTTCTGAACAATACGAGACCTAAGACAATTAATCTCTCAAATGAAGACAAACAATAGAGAACTTGAGCCAGAAAGAAACTCAGCAAATCAATAGCCAATAATAGTAGAGCATATAAATTAATCCCAATTGCCAGGAACACAAACCTCCTTTAGTAATTAGAAGCTCAAATCAACACAAACAATAGAGAACTCAAAGGCAAATAGAAAATCAGCAAAACGACAACCAATAAACTATCTCCAAAGCAAGTCAGAGATTCATGCAAATCAACCAAGAAAATCTGAAGCAAGCATGAATCACTCACTCTGGCAAGACCAATAATTTTATCTACTGTTGTAACAAACTTGTTTTAACATCAGTACTAATTGTTAATGCATTAAGTTACATCAAGCTTACTGTCCTAATATCCGCATTAAGTTACATCATTACTTGTTTCACTTCTCAGCACATCAAACTTCTCAATAATATCCGCAAGGTAGATTTTTTGTTTCTAAATGTTAATTTACTGTCCTAATAGGTTCATTAGGCTGCCTCATTAGAGTCATTAAACTGTCAACATATCTGTTTCATCTAGTATTTCCTTTCAAAAGTGTATGCACATCAAACTTACTGTCGTAATAGGTTTATGGTGTCGTAGTATCAGTGCATCCCAAAGAATTAAATACTTGTCCTATAATTTGCATATGAGGGACTGAAATTTGCTAAACAACCTAAACTATCTGAAGTTCTGGCATCTCAATTTTCTAAAATTTAACGAGCACCATAGAAGATACAATGCATCCCAAAAATACTAGAGCTTGAGAAACCCAAAAAACAGACACTTGCCTAACTTAGGCTTAGCAAAATCCCAAAAATACAATAGACAGAATGAGAGTTTGAGAGGATCCAGACTTAGGGTTAGCAAATTACCTATGATCAGCCATCGGAGTAGAACGATCAACGATGAGAGTACGTGCGAGATCCAGATTCGTCATCGAGAGTCGAGAGGGAGACATAGTGTTGAGAGAAGCGAAGAGTTTGAATATTTGAGAATCAAAGACAAAAAGTCAAAGTGTAGAAAACGTAACAAAACGGGTATATTATTGTCAGGACCGGATCGGACGGTTTCAGATCGGATCGGACCATAACCCGTTAAAAGAGGATCAATTGGACCGTTGAGATACAAGCGACGGTCAGTCCGGTTTATGGACCGGACCGTAAAGTCCAATCTGGTTCTACGGACCGGGCTAAAAAGTGAACAACACTCAACCAAGGCGCGGGGACGGGCACTCCAAGGCGCGGGGGCGGTTACTAATAGAAGCTACTGTCGGGGCTTTATTTGACAACATCAACACATTAGGGAGATCAAAACTTGAATCTTCAATCCACACACAACAACACTCAACCAAGAGAATCTTGAAGCATATGCACAACAACACCAAAGGACAAACAAGAACCAAGAACTCCAAGAACTTACAAGATTCTGCAGGAGTTTGCACGGGTAGACTGCAACTTTGCTCGAGATTAAAGAAGAACGTAAGCAAGAAGAAGAAAAATAAAGAGAAGGAAGGAATATAAAGAGAAAGGTTGGGAAAGATCAAGGAAGGTCAGAATTAAGGTTAAAGATAGAAGGAAAAAATCCCAAAAGATAGAAGACCAGATCTTCTAAGAAAGAAAAGAAAAGAATAAAACGGAAGAAAAACATATCTTCGCGATCTGGGGTCAGCCGCAGGGGCGGACTGACCCTATCGCGACTGGCCGCGATTGCGGCCACTGTCACCGCGGGGGCGGTGACGGCCAAAACCGGTTGTTACATCAGATCCCTTTAAAAAGAAGTTTCGTCTCGAAACTTGAAGCAACCACATAAGACCAACTCAACGACATAGCAAAACCACTGATCACAACTCATATTCCCTCCCGGGGCACATAACTCAAATCATCATACATATGCACACGAAACTCAACAAGAAAGAACGAAAACTCACTCGTCTATGTTATAGGTACATCCAACTCCGTATAGAACTCTATATAGTTCCTCAAGATACTATCCTTTGTCTCCCAAATGGCCTCATCAAGTCCTCACATCGACCATTGTATCTTCATCATCGGTATGTCATCCGATCGCAAGCATCTCGTGCTACGCTTTAGGACAGCTACCGGGTTCTCTACAAACGTATGCTCTGGCTCGACCACTAAATCATCATGGCCGACGATGTGTCTTGGATCTGGTACGTACTCCCCTAACTGAGACACATGGAAGACCGGGTGAACACCATCTAGTCTCGGTGGCAAAGCAAGTCTGTATGTTGCATCTCCAACTCGCTCAAGAATCTTGAAGGGTCCGACATATCTGGAAGTAAGCTTCCCCTTGATGCCGAAATGTCTGACACCTCGTGTCGGGGATACTCTCAACCATACGTGAGCTCCCACTCTAAACTTAAGAGGTTTGCGCCTCTTATCAGCATAAGACTGTTGGCGACTCTATGTTGCCAAAATCCTCTCTCGGATCATTGCTACTCGAGCCATATCATTCTGCACCTACTCAAGTGCTACACCGCTAGCACTACTCGGCTCATCCCAACATAGCGGGGTACGACATCGTTGTCCGTATAATGCCTCATAAGGAGCCATCCCTATCGATGCGTGTCAATCGTTGTTGTATGACAACTCAACTAGAAGGAGGTGATCTGGCCACACCTATACCCAATCTAGCACGCAGGCTCTCAACATATCCTCTAGAGTCTGTATGGTCCTCTCCAACTAACCATCTGTTTGAGAATGATAGGCGGTCGTGAACTGTAGACTCGTACCTAGGGCGGGATACACCTACTGCCAAAACCTCGAAGTGAACCGTCCGTCTCTGTCAGAGACTATAGTCCTAGGTACTCCATGAAGTCGCACTATCTGTCTAGTGAACTCCTTTGTCAATCGGCTTAGTGGCCACGTCTCCTTGATAGGAATGAAACGTGCGGTTTTTGTTAGTCGATCCACCACGACCCAAATGGCGTCAAAACTCCGGCTCGGTCTCAAACAGGTAACAAAATCCATCGATATATCTTCCCACTTCCATTGAGGAGTTGGAAGTGGGTGTAGCTCTCTATCCAGCCGGTGGTGCTCAATCTTGACTTGCTGACAGGTCGCAAACTGAGCTACATATCTCGTCACATCTACCTTCAGTCCTTCCCACCAGAAAGAACGTCTGGTGCCCTAGTACTCCATCGGCACCAACGAAAAACTGTGGTGTCTCTCCTTGAGACATCCTGTCTCGGATCCATGTCAAAGTCGGGCAACTCTCCTACTTATGTCGGATTTCACCCAATAGATCAGGTAACATCTCCAAAGTGGACAAGTGGTTGTCAAAATCCGGAAAGTGGATATCCATCTCCAATCATGCTAAGTCTCGTTGTAACTGAGGCTGGTTTGTTTGTCAAGTGATCGCCATCTCCGGGAAAGTCTACCTACTAAGGGTATCGGCAACCACATTTGCCTTCCCCGGGTCGTATAAGATCGCCAGATCAAAGTACTTGATCAACTCCAAGCATCTCCTCTGGCGGTTATTCAACTTTCGCTGAGAGAATATGTACTTCAGACTCTTATGGTATGTGAATATCTGGCACGTAGCTCCGTATAGATAGTGCCTCCAAATCTTCAAAGCGTGAAAAACAACAACTAACTCGAGATCGTGGGTAGGGTAATTCTCCTCATACGTCTTTAACTGTCTCGACGTGTATGCTATCACCTTACCCCTCTGTATCAAAACACATCCCAAACCTAGCTTGGATGCGTCGATGTAAACCACAAAATCCTCGATGCCCTCTAGATGGGCTAAGATAGGAGCGGAAGTCAAACTCCTCCTAAGCTCCTCAAAACTTTGCAGGCAAGGCTCGGACCACACGAATCTCGTAGATTTCCCTAGCAAGGAAGTAAGTGGTCGGGCAATAAATGAAAAACCCTCCACAAATTTGCAGTAGTAGCCAACCAATCGACCATACCATTTTTTGATCATATGAGATGCAGCGGTGCAATCTCCTCAACCGGAACTTCCGGTGTATACTTCTTCAGCCGATGACCGTTTACTTTAAAGTTTCCGCTACATTCACCCGATTCTTCAACTACACCATGAGGAAAAACGTGTTTCATAGTATAAGGTCCAAGCCATCTAGATTTCATCTTACCGGAAAAGAGGTAGAGTCGGGACTTGAAGAGAAGAAACTCTTTTGGAATTATATGCTTGTCATGCCACTTCTTCGTTCTCTCCTTGTAGATCTTAGCATTCTCCTAAGCATTCAAGCGTAGTTCTTCCTATTCATTGATGCCCAAGAGCCTCTTCTCTCCAGCTTTTTTGATATCAAAATTCAGCCATTTTATCGCCCAATATGCCTTATGTTCTAGCTCCACCGGAAGGTGACAAGACTTCTCATTAACCAAGTTGTAAGGCGTGGTTCCAATGTGAGTCTTGAAACCTGTCCTATATGCCCATAGAGCGTTGTCCAGCTTCATGGACTAGTCATTCCTTGTCCTAGAGACGGTTTTCTCTAGAATTCCTTTGATTTCTCTATATGAAATTTCAACCTGTCCACTAGTTTGATTTCTCTATTTGAAAACCGTTTCCGGGGATTTGGTCTTGACCAAATCCCGGCCGGCAACGGCGCCAAAAACTTGTTCGCTCCAAAAGGTGTGTGCAGAAAAAGCTTTAAGTTTATATCCTGAATTATAGACCTAACGATAAGCGAACCCGCAATGTATAGATCTATCATATTAAGGGTATAATTCCGGAGTCGATCTCAGGGATTTGGTGAGAATAATCACAACAAGCAATCTAACTTCAAAAGCATGCAATATAACTGATCAAAAGCAAAAGACAAGATGTATAACAAGATAGGAAAATGCAGATGCTAAAGATCATAGTATCCAATTGTGGTTTCGACTCAAGATTTCTTAAGGATAACGCGGATAAAGCTAAGGGTTGTAAAGGGAAGGAATTTCAATGATGGAATATATTACGGGGGAGGACTCACTATCCACTTTTCCAAACCAAAATTCCTATCACCGGATAAGTCTCAAGGAGCTAAGGAGAGGTAAGAGTACTCAAACCAACATCACTCACCTAAAGGTATAGAACTAACCATCACCGGGTAAATCTCAGGTTAACTCTCAAAGGTAGGATGAAGGCACACTCAAACCCTAATAAAGGATAAACCTTTATTACCTAACACTCATCATCATCGGTAAACAAGCAAGGAATCACCGGGTAGGTCTCATCCTAGGCTTGCATGTAAACCAGGAAAGGTGCAACAAGGATAGGATTTGGCAAACTATAACCTAGAC
This sequence comes from Fagopyrum esculentum, assembly GCA_033239045.1. Taxonomy (NCBI): domain Eukaryota; kingdom Viridiplantae; phylum Streptophyta; class Magnoliopsida; order Caryophyllales; family Polygonaceae; genus Fagopyrum; species Fagopyrum esculentum. Next base: position 104,749,608 of record BSUD01000006.1, on the reverse strand, counting down.
TCAATATCATTATCTGCAAATCAGTGGTTTGTCTCGTGTTGTTCTATATCGATCTCGGTCGAGATGCTCAATGAACAGTCTGAGACGGGCTTTGGTTTAGGGTTAAAATCAAGCTTTCAGGGTCCACTCACACAAAGGTTCATTCTTTCATCGTCTATACTACAACCTTCAACTAATCACCCTAGAATCGTAGGGTGTTTACCCAACAATCATCATTATCAAAGCAATCTAGTATATATTAAGAATATCAAGAAAAGCAAGTAGAACAATTAGCAAAACTATCTCAATACTCAAAGCAAACAAACAAATTAATGGTCTCAACAACGTGTTTCAGAAAATATGATAACAAACTCACAAGTAACTCGTCAAGAAAATCCTCACAATCTATGGTCCTTGAACCCTAAGCAATCCTTCCTTTGATCTTCTTCCTTTCAATAGCCGTCTTCCTTGCCGTCCTTTTGATCTCTCTAAGATCCAGCCTCCTTAACTTCACATTCACCTTCCATTCTTATAGAAGAATTTTAGGTCAAATTATATTTTATTTTCCTTGGGTTGTGAGGCGTCGACCTTGAGCCCGGCCCAGTAGGCCATCTCGGTCGAGATGCATCACCGTGTTGATCCGGGATCAGTGGTGATCTACGTGCCTGCCTTCGTATCTTCAATTGAATATTTCTTTCATCCTTCCAGTATAGTTCCTGCTTTTCTTCTTGTCCTTCCTAATGCTCCATAATGTAGCTCCATAGCTTCCTTAGCTCTATTTCGATCCAAAATATGTCATATTCCTTACAATTATAATCAAACGTGGTGTAGATCTTAATTCTTGCAAAGTAAACGAATAAGGACATAAGAACTAAGAATACATGTACATGCATGCAAAATTATGATGAGAAACTGCCAAAACCATATCCGAAATATAGACAATAATTCATGCTATCAAGTTTCCATACTCTATTCAACCCCCTTCTCGAGTATCTTTACCCTTATTCTATCTCCTATTCCGTTCTTCAATTGATATCATAGCTAGAGTCACGTATATTTGATTTAACCATAAGTGAGATTAATCATGAACTTTGTAGGTGATGAAGGATTTGCACAAGGAAGATCCACCTATCGACCACCCCTTTTATGTGGAAACAACTTTACACACTGGAGATCTCTAATGCAAATGTTTGTTATTGATTAGGATTTGGAACTCTAAGACATCATCAAGAAAGGTCCAAAACTACCAACCACAACTAATGTTGTTGGAGTCACTATTACCAAAAATGAGGATGATTACAATCAAACTGATTTGGAGAATGTGGTTAAGAATTTCAGAGTTATGAATCTACTCTATCGTGGATTGGACGCAAACGAGTTCAATCATGTCTCATCATGCAAAAGTGCAAAAGAAAAATGGGACAAACAGATCGTAACATATGAATGAACAAGCCAAGTAAATGAGTCCAAGAACAACATATTCCTAAGGCATAACGAGTTTTTCAAGATGACACCCAATGAGACCGTAAAGGAAATGTTCACAAGATTTACTCAAATTGTGAACAACCTATACTCTCTAGGAAAAGTTTCACAAACGAAGAGAAAGTCAGAAAAGTCTTGATAAGTCTACCCAAGCTGAGATGGGGACCAAAGGTAACTGCTATTGAGGAAGCACATGATCTAAGAACTCTACCCCTTGATGATCTACTTGGAAAGCTTATCACTCACGAAATGGTCCGTAATGAAGAAGATGGTGAAGTATCCTCCAGTATGAAGAACTTAGCTATAAAGTCTAAAAAGGAGGATGGTCCATCAAAGGATGATGACCGTGATGATGAAGAAGATCCCTTTGCCTTATTTACAAGAGGACTTACTCGAATTCTAAAAATGAAGAAACAATTCTCAAACGAAGTGTATCCTCGATCATCAAAGAACAAAGGTAAATATTCAAACCCCAATAAGAAATGTAAAGTTCTAACATGCTTTGAATGTGGAGAAATAGATCATCTAGTGAAGGAGTGTCCACAAAAGAAAAGGAACAACTATCGGAAGAATGATCGAAAGAAGAAAGTTATGGTTGCCTTATGGAGTGACTCTGATTCATCTAGTGAATCATATTCTAAAAATGATCAAGCAAATCTATGCTTAATGGCTGAACAAGAAGAAAACCCTAAACGACATCTTGAGGGAGTGGTAATAAATTTAATTTATGTCCCTATTGTAGTTTTTTCTAATCTCCTACTTAATTTGATTATAAATAAGGAGAATTACATCCTTGAGACTAATTCCTTGAAAGATGAGGTGATGGAACTGTAACACCCCGATTTCGCGGGACTCGGGGCGCTACGGGTTGGGACCTCACAATGGGTTCCGACCATTAGCCTGACAACAATTTCACCGGATCTTTCCAACATGACACAAATAAAGGCAAAATCGAAATCGTTTTATTGCAATGCAACCAATTCGAAAGGAAAGGTCCAACTTGGAAACTCAGCCGATTCCTCAAAACAACACAACTCCAAAACGATAATCCGAGACGTACAACTTAAACCGAAAACTAACAAAAGACATAACCCTAAAAAAACGTCCCCGTCCTATAATGTACGGAGACCCCGGCTGTCCACTCCTCCACCTCGCTCGGCAGCATCCCTAACCTACAAGGCATTAGAAACAAGGTGACGGCACAAACACACGTAAATAAACAAAACACAGCATGATCAGCACACATAAGTCCGGTTCTTTATCTTTTCATTTCTTAAGTCATTTCCCATTACTAATTCAACTTTTGATTGTGACACGAGAATCAATGCATGATCTCGCCTCGGTCCCTACTCACCGTCAAGGAATGACACTAATGCATCTGACCGTCTACCTGCCCGGACTAGTAGCCGAGAACCCCCCCATCTCTCCGCAAGAGCTAGGGAGTGTTGTCACCGCCCGTTATCATACACTTGGGCCAATAATATAATATAAGGTCGTCCTATTTTTGGTTTCATGGTTGTTATAATATAAACTATAAACACACACCACCAACACACATCGCAACTAATACGAAGAATACAAGCTAAATAAGTCCGAAGACTTATCTCGTCTTCACTCTCAACTCAAAACACTCTCGCTTCCCTTGGGAAGAAGCCCACGACCTGCTCACAAGATGATATATAAATCAACAACTCGCTCAACTCAAAAGTCTAAGGCATCTCACACAAACGATCTACGCAATATCGTTTGACTCTCATTCTAGGACCGCATCCTAGAATCTATAACACTCACATCTCACTCAACGCGTGAGGAGATCGCTCAACCGCCTACTACTCTCATACTCACAAAAACAACTCAAACAGCTTACATCCTCATATGATCATAACCTCAGCCTAGAAAGGGCAAACTAGCCTAGAAGGTACAACATGCTCAACCAACTCAAAGCCATCAACTACATCGAGCAATAAGGGCTCCTAGGTTCTCAACCACTAGGTGGCATTCTCAAGCTACTCTAGGCCATCCTAGGCATGATACTAACATGATACAACTACAAAGCTAAGGAAGGAACGAAGAGGAAGGGAGAGGGAAACCTACTGTTGAAGAAAATGCAGCCCGGAACAAGCTGGCGCCCCTTGCGTGGCCCCTGTCACCTGTTCGCTCCAAACGGTGTGTGCAAGCTTTAAATTTATAACCCTAGACTTAAGCTTAAAACAAGGATGCGAACCCGCAGTGTACGGGTCAATCGTAGTAAAAGCAAGAAAATTCCAGGGGTCGATCACAGGGACTTAGTGAAACAAAGTCCAATACGGTATGCTAGTGTTGATGCTAACCACAAGAGCAAGTATACAATCAAAGATGAATAAGATGTCAAATAAGCAAACATGCAATTCTAGGGATTAAAGCATCTAGTTGTGGTTCCAACTCAAGATCTATAGATAAGCGGACAAAGCTGAGATTTTTGCATGGGGAAGGTGTTTCTAAAGTGGAGTAGATCACCGGGTAAGTCTCACTACACACTAATCCCAAACCGTAACTCCTATTACCGGGTAAGTCTCAAGGAATTAAGATAAAGAACTATTGCCTCAAACTAACACACCATCTAAGGGAATAGAATCAACCTTTACCGGGTAAGTCTCGGGCTAACTCACAAAGATGGGATGGAAGCACACTCAAACCCCAATAAAGGACAAGCCTTTATTACCTACACTTATGATCGTTAGTATACGAACTAAGGAATTACCGGGTAAGTCTCATCCTAAGCTTGCTTTGAACCAGAAAGGTATAATAAGAATAGGATTTGGCAAACTCTAACACATTAACTCTCAGTTAAGGATCGGATAAGCCACCTCGGTCAGCCAGTTTCCACCCCGGCCGAGATGTTCATCGACTGAACGAGATGCTTAGGGTTAAGGTTAAAGACTCGAACTTTCAGGATCCTACTGTGATTAAGATCATTCTATCATTGTTTTTCCCACAACCTTCAGCCAATCACCCTAGAATCACACAAGGAAATTAGCCACTCATCATCATAATGAAAGTATTAAATATATGGGAAGAAGGTGAATATTTGAACAAAGAAGAATTTAATGAAAACGCTTCAATAACTGAATCAAATATCACACAAAAATCGTTCCTTGGATAATGATCCAATAAGACAAGACAATCAAAGAAAGGAATTGAAGACAATCTTACAAAACCCTCCAAAAAGCTATAAAGCTATAGTCTTCAATCTTCCTTCAACCTTCAAAAAGGTTCTTCGAATCTCCCAAATTGGAGTAGGATGCGGCTGCTGCGCTTGTAAACCCTGATCGACGATATAGCGTGCTTCTAAGCATGATCGGATTTGTGGAAAATCCAATCCTTTTTATAGGAAAAATAAACCTCCAAAGATAATAAATCTTAAGAAGATATATTCCCATAAAAATAGGTAAAATATATGATTCTGCATATCTCCTTCCTTCCAGAAGCTCAGCCCAAAAATATAAGATCACTTTCCAATTTTAAAAGATCTCAGCCAAGAATAAAATATTCTTGCCGCGTCCTAGGTGTTCGCCTCGGTCGAGTCGGTGTCTCTGGATCGCCTCGGTCGAGATGAATCTCTGGGCAACCGAGGTGATCATAACTGAGTGTAGAATCTCTCAAAACTGGTCCAAAGTAAATCTTTAATCCATGGCTATGCTTCCTGAATGTAGCTCCAAATGACTCTTGACTCCTTTTGCTCCTTTTCAATGCAAAACGTACCATATTACCTGCAATTACAACGAAACTAGGTGTAGACCTCGATTCTCGCAAGGGTAGATGAAATGGTAGTAAAATCACATAATGTACATACAAACATGCAGATTATGAAAGATAAAACGTCTAAACAAACCCCAAAATATAGACTATAATTCATGCTATCAAAATACCCCATACTTAGCCCTTGCTTGTCCCTAAGCAAGTTCCTCATATAGAAATTAAGATAGAATGGATTATAAGTCAAGAAAATCAATGAAAAGTCTTTCAAAAACATTTTATGGTGTGCAACTATCATAGATCACTCTAAGAGAGTACTTCCTGGAAATTAAAAACTCAATATGATCAAAACATTTTATAAATATAGGAAAGTTGTTCATCTTTGCATAAAATCATAGAATGCATAATAAATCATAATTATCAAAATTAATCATGTATAATCCGATTTAAACCGCTAAGTCAATCAACAAGCTCAAGGTCTCAAGGGCTTCCCAAAAGAAAGGTCAAGAAACGTGTAGGGTAGGGATGTATGTAAGGTAATGTGGTGCTAGAATCCGGGAAAAGGATGAACTTCACTTTCACTTTGACTTGCAACATCTTCCACCAATAAGCTTTGCTTATTTCACACTTTTTTTTCTTTTTACTTTACTTTTTGGGATGCATGGACAGAGGTGCACAATAACCGAAGCCTAGGAAATCCGCAATCATCAATTTCTTGAGATGCGTCAAACCCTTGATGCACATACCATGACCCGTTAGGAATATCGCTCAATCCGACTTTGGCAAGACACAAACACCCGGCTATGTGAATGGTGCCGAGTTACTCATCTTCATGATTGACTTCCCCAAACCTATTATTGCTTTCTAACACTTTCACTTTCAGCCACTTCTCATCTTTTGACTTGCTTTCACCACTTCGCTTGCTTCCAAATTCCCGGATAGGTAAAGGGAGGCAATATGTATATGAGGGGCTAAGCATGATCAAGAAGAAGAAGAAGAAGAAGAATGAATTGCCTTGGTCTTTCCAAGAAGAACGTGAGAGAACTTATGCTGCGGTGTCAACCTTCAAATTCAACATAATTTGGATAAAAATAAAGTATTAAACATGCCAATAATTTCAAACAAAGCATTTAGCAACTTAAACATATCATAAAACATTTCAAACATATAAAGAATTTAAATCCAGTCGGTAAACAAAATCTTCACTGAGATCATATCCAGATAAGTAACACAAAAATCGTTTTCGAAAATTTTCTGTTACGCCCACCTCGGTCGAGGTGTTCTTGGTTCAACCGAGGTGAAACACCTCGTTTTGCCAGAACTGTCCCGGTCGAGGTCAAAAATTTTTTTAAAACCATTTTTTTTTTTCGGTTTCGACGTTTTTCTCAATCAAATAACCTGTAAGTATGCATGCAATCTCAGATAAACATATAAATGCAGAATGAAGCATAAATATGAAAATATCCGATACATCATAAGTCGAATAATACATCATAAGTCAAATAAGTCAGATAATACATCAACTACCCCATACTTGAGACACACTGTCCCAGTGGGTGTAAATAAAGTCTGAAAGAAAGGAGGACTCACCGGATAAAGAGCCGAACTGCATAAAAATAAAATAAATAAAATCCTGCAGCTCCTCAGAAGTCCTGATCCGGTGGTGGTGGTGGCATGTAGGGGTACAAAGTAGGGTCATAGGGATAAAATACCCCATACTTAGCCCTTGCTTGTCCCTAAGCAAGTTCCTCATATAGAAATTAAGATAGAATGGATTATAAGTCAAGAAAATCAATGAGAAGTCCTTCAAAAATATTTTATGGTGTGCAACTATCATAGATCACTCTAAGAGAGTACTTCCTGGAAATTAAAAACTCAATATGATCAAAACATTTTATAAATATAGGAAAGTTGTTCATCTTTGCATAAAATCATAGAATGCATAATAAATCATAATTATCAAAATTAATCATGTATAATCCGATTTAAACCGCTAAGTCAATCAACAAGCTCAAGGTCTCAAGGGCTTCCCAAAAGAAAGGTCAAGAAACGTGTAGGGTAGGGATGCATGTAAGGTAATGTGGTGCTAGAATCCGGGAAAAGGATGAACTTCACTTCCACTTTGACTTGCAACATCTTCCACCAATAAGCTTTGCTTATTTCACACTTTTTTCTCTTTTACTTTACTTTTTGGGATGCATGGATAGAGGTGCACAATAACCGAAGCCTAGGAAATCCGCAATCATCAATTTCTTGAGATGCGTCAAACCCTTGATGCACATACCATGACCCGTTAGGAATATCGCTCAATCCGACTTTGGCAAGACACAAACACCCGGCTATGTGAATGGTGCCGAGTTACTCATCTTCATGATTGACTTCCCCAAACCTATTATTGCTTTCTAACACTTTCACTTTCAGCCACTTCTCATCTTTTGACTTGCTTTCACCACTTCGCTTGCTTCCAAATTCCCGGATAGGTAAAGGGAGGCAAAATGTATATGAGGGGCTAAGCATGATCAAGAAGAAGAAGAAGAAGAGAATGAATTGCCTTGGTCTTTCCAAGATGAATGTGAGAGAACTTATGCTGCGGTGTCAACCTTCAAATTCAACATAATTTGGATAAAAACAAAATATTAAACATGCCAATAATTTCAAACAAAGCATTTAGCAACTTAAACATATTATAAAACATTTCAAACATATAAAGAATTTAAAACCAGTCAGTAAACAAGATCTTCACTGAGATCATATCCAGATAAGTAACACAAAAATCGTTTTCGAAAACTCTCAGTTAACCCACCTCGGTCGAGATGTTCTTGGTTCAACCGAGGTGAAACACCTCGTTTTGCCAGAACTGTCCCGGTCGAGGTCAAAAAATTTTTTAAAACCATTTTTTTTTTTTTTTTCGGTTTCGACGTTTTTCTCAATCAAATAACCTGTAAGTATGCATGTAATCTCGGGTAAGTCTCATCCTAAGCTTGCTTTGAGCCAGAAAGGTATAATAAGAATAGGATTTGGCAAACTCTAACACTTAACTCTCAGTTTAGGATAGGGTAAGTCACCTCGGTCAGAAGAATTCCACCCCGGCCGAGATGTTCATCGACTGAACGAGATGCTTAGGGTTAAGGTTAAAGACTCGAACTTTCAGGATCCTACTGTGATTAAGATCATTCTATCATTGTTTTTCCCACAACCTTCAGCCAATCACCCTAGAATCACACAAGGAAATTAGCCACTCATCATCATAATGAAAGTATTAAATATATGGGAAGAAGGTGAATATTTGAACAAAGAAGAATTTAATGAAAACACTTCAATAACTGAATCAAATATCACACAAAAACGTTCCTTGGATAATGATCCAACAAGACAAGACAACAAGGAAAGGAATTGAAGACAATCTTACAAAACCCTCCAAAAAGCTATAAAGCTATAGTCTTCAATCTTCCTTCAACCTTCAAAAAGGTTCTTCGAATCTCCCAAATTGGAGTAGGATGCGGCTGCTGCGCTGATAGCGTGATGTTCTAACTGTAAGCGGATGTATGCGGTGTATGCAGCCTCTAAGCATGATCGGATTTGTGGAAAATCCAATCCTTTTTATAGGAAAAATAAACCTCCAAAGATAATAAATCTTAAGAAGATATATTCCCATAAAAATAGGTAAAATATATGATTCTGCATATCTCCTTCCTTCCAGAAGCTCAGCCCAAAAATATAAGATCACTTTCCAATTTTAAAAGATCTCAGCCAAGAATAAAATATTCTCGCCGCGTCCTAGGTGTTCGCCTCGGTCGAGTCGGTGTCTCTGGATCGCCTCGGTCGAGATGAATCTCTGGGCAACCGAGGTGATCATAACTGAGTGTAGAATCTCTCAAAACTGGTCCAAAGTAAATCTTTAATCCATGGCTATGCTTCCTGAAGGATTCCTTTTTGCTCCTCAATGTAGCTCCAAATGACTCTTGACTCCTTTTGCTCCTTTTCAATGCAAAACGTACCATATTACCTGCAATTACAACGAAACTAGGTGTAGACCTCGATTCTCGCAAGGGTAGATGAAATGGTAGTAAAATCACATAATGTACATACAAACATGCAGATTATGAAAGATAAAACGTCTAAACAAACCCCAAAATATAGACTATAATTCATGCTATCAAAATACCCCATACTTAGCCCTTGCTTGTCCCTAAGCAAGTTCCTCATATAGAAATTAAGATAGAATGGATTATAAGTCAAGAAAATCAATGAAAAGTCTTTCAAAAACATTTTATGGTGTGCAACTATCATAGATCACTCTAAGAGAGTACTTCCTGGAAATTAAAAACTCAATATGATCAAAACATTTTATAAATATAGGAAAGTTGTTCATCTTTGCATAAAATCATAGAATGCATAATAAATCATAATTATCAAAATTAATCATGTATAATCCGATTTAAACCGCTAAGTCAATCAACAAGCTCAAGGTCTCAAGGGCTTCCCAAAAGAAAGGTCAAGAAACGTGTAGGGTAGGGATGTATGTAAGGTAATGTGGTGCTAGAATCCGGGAAAAGGATGAACTTCACTTCCACTTTGACTTGCAACACCTTCCACCAATAAGCTTTGCTTATTTCACACTTTTTTTCTTTTTACTTTACTTTTTGGGATGCATGGACAGAGGTGCACAATAACCGAAGCCTAGGAAATCCGCAATCATCAATTTCTCGAGATGCGTCAAACCCTTGATGCACATACCATGACCCGTTAGGAATATCGCTCAATCCGACTTTGGCAAGACACAAACACCCGGCTATGTGAATGGTGCCGAGTTACTCATCTTCATGATTGACTTCCCCAAACCTATTATTGCTTTCTAACACTTTCACTTTCAGCCACTTCTCAACTTTTGACTTGCTTTCACCACTTCGCTTGCTTCCAAATTCCCGGATAGGTAAAGGGAGGCAATATGTATATGAGGGGCTAAGCATGATCAAGAAGAAGAAGAAGAAGAAGAATGAATTGCCTTGGTCTTTCCAAGAAGAACGTGAGAGAACTTATGCTGCGGTGTCAACCTTCAAATTCAACATAATTTGGATAAAAATAAAGTATTAAACATGCCAATAATTTTAAACAAAGCATTTAGCAACTTAATCATATCATAAAACATTTCAAACATATAAAGAATTTAAATCCAGTCGGTAAACAAAATCTTCACTGAGATCATATCCAGATAAGTAACACAAAAATCGTTTTCGAAAACTCTCTGTTACGCCCACCTCGGTCGAGATGTTCTTGGTTCAACCGAGGTGAAACACCTCGTTTTGCCAGAACTGTCCCGGTCGAGGTCAAAAATTTTTTTAAAACCATTTTTTTTTCGGTTTCGACGTTTTTCTCAATCAAATAACCTGTAAGTATGCATGCAATCTCAGATAAACATATAAATGCAAAAGTGAAGCATAAATATAAATATCCGATAAAATGTCATACATCAAAAGTATCGAATACAAATAGTCATGTAGTCAAATAATACATATAAATACCCCATACTTGAGACACACTGTCCCAGTGGGTATAATAAAAGTCTAAATGAAAGAGGACTCACCGGATAAAGAGCCGAACTGCATAAAAATATAATAAATAAAACTCTGCAGCTCCTCAGTAGTCCTGATCCGGTGGTGGTGGTGGTGGTACATAAGGATACTGGGTCGGATCGAATGGATAGCCCATAGTCTGCTGGAACTGTAGCTCCATCATCCTACGCTGATAGTGCTGCCCCTCCAACATCTGCTGAGTCCAGCTGTCAAGGTGTCGGTGCTGGGCGGCAAACCTCTCATGCATGTCTACTGTAAGGGCAGCATATGAGTCTATCATCTGCTCTGTCAACTCGTCGATCCGACGATGAGCCTCTGCATCTCTGTGACGGCGTGTCCGACGTCTAGTAGATCTAACGGGAGGTGCAGCAGGTGCAGGCTCAGTATCCTCCTCATCCTCATCCAAATCAATAATGGGAGGCGCGCTCGTCCCAGCTGTATTTGTCCCTGTGTCCATCGGGACGCCGCCTCCTCTCTCATCAACTGTCTCGTCATCATCGTCCTCCTCCTCAGCCTCCTCAGCCTCCTCAGCAGCTGCAGCAGCAGCAGCTGCTCCCTCTCTGTAGTCCTCCATAAGCGGGACCCATGCAGCCTGCCAGAAATGCGGGTCGGCGACAGAAAACTGTGCAGACCATCTGATGCCCTGAGGCGCTGTCCGCTCCCAAGGCATGGCAACATACGGTGTAGTCAGCCCACGAGGAACAAGAATCCGCCTCGTGATCATCTCCTGCAGACCTAGCGGCTTCGGAGCCGCCGCCAATGTGCAAATACTGAGATCCATCCCGTGGTAGGAGGCGATGTGGGTGACTAGACCTCCACAGCAAATATCACCCTTCCCTTTGGCCTTGATCCTGTGCAGATCCTCTGCCAGGAGCAAGCCAAAGTCCGGGTATCCTCCCGTGACCATGCAGTACAGCGAAAATAGCTCTCCCTGTCTGATCTTCTGGGGCGTCTCAGTACGCGCCAGAAGCATCTCGCTGAATATCCGGTGGGCGAGTCTGAAAGCTGGGTGGAAGATGACCTTCTCCCTGGAATCACCAGGGCGCCATCTGTCTGCATGTGTAGTGATGTGGGCTATCTGTCCCCAAAACTCCCTAGCTACGGATCGGGAGGGGAAGTCTACAGCTGTAGGGGTAGGAAAGCTGAAAATCTCTCTGAATATCTCTAATGGAACTATGAAGTTCCGGCTCATCAGCCGGTACTTCACAGATCCCTCTGTGGGTAGGTAGGAGAAGGAGCTGACGAACTCTAGTGTCGGCTCTATGTAGGCTGGGGCTCGGATCTCAGAAAACTGATCCAGCCCGACTGTAGCTATCATCCTCCTAAGGTCAGCCTCTAACCCTAGGCAGTCAAAAGCGGATACCTCCAGAAATCGCGGTGCGATAACCGGGCGGCCCGCTATCCTCTCATAATCTACCCGACATCTCTCGTGGATGACCGGGCGGTAAGGTCGGGAAGAAGAAGGGGAAGGGGAGGGTGAAGATCTATCTCTCAGGGCTAGTATCCTATCTGAACTCATCTTCACAAATCAATCTGTCAGACCACCTCGGTCGACTGACAAGTTCCAGAAATCACCTCGGTCGAGATGCAGGCCGACTGGACCGAGGCGTAGCAGTTCGAATTCCAATTCTCAGATTTCCAGTTCATTTCCCCCTAAAATCACTACAATTGCTTCCTAAGGGGTACTTATGGGTTTCCTCAGCAGAATCAAGGGCAACCAAAGCCCAATAAACAGCAAACGAGGAGTTAGGGTTTTCGAACCTTTTTCGCTTCGTTTCGGTCGAAACACTCAGAGTTCTTGCAGATCTGTAGTTGCAATCGACTCCTCTACTCCTCAATTGCGGTTTTGAAGCAGAAATCGTCGAAAAAGAGTGAGAAACGAGGGAGAGCGAGGTGCCTCTGTCGCCGCGGTCGAAATGCGTAAAAATAAAAAGTGAAAAGTAATTTTCGCTTTTTATACCGTCGCGAGATCTGCTGTCACCTCGGTCGAGATGGTCTCGACTGGACCGAGGTGGTACGGACCGAGGCGGTTCTGCAGAAACCCTAGTCGCCTCGGTTGCTTCAAGAATCAACTCGGTCGAGGTGTTCTGACAGTGACCGAGGTACTTCTTTCTTATCAGAATCTCGAACTTCTCCCTTTTCTGGAGTGCTCCTTCCTGTTATCTGTCTAAAACACCAAAAACAAAGCAAAGCAAGGCAAAGCAAAAACAAAAACTATCTAAATTAGACTAGAAAACGGGAAAGAAAACAATACCTTGGGTTGCCTCCCAAGAAGCGCTTGATTTAAGGTCGCTAGCTGGACCATGATGCGTCTCAAACGAGGTAGGAGGTTCCCTCACCCCATACTTCACCTCCATCGTGGGGTGAAGTAAGTAAGTCCATCAAACGCTCCAGAACGTGCAAGTGCTCGTCGGGGAATGAATCGTCTATGGGTGGGCTATCCGTCTCGCGGGAGGATTCCGGTAGCCGGCTGAGGTGGTCCGCAACTGAATTCTCGGATCCCTTCTTATCGCGGATCTCTAGGTCAAACTCTTGGAGCAAGAGAATCCATCGAATAAGGCGCGGCTTTGCATCTTTTTTAGCCAACAAGTAACGAATGGCTGCGTGGTCGGTGTAGACAATGACTTTCGCCCCTACTAGATAGGAACGAAACTTCTCGAAAGCATATACAACCGCCAATAACTCCTTCTCAGTGGTAGCGTAGTTGCGTTGTGCTACATCTAGCGTCTTGCTAGCATAGTAAATGGCGGTGGTCCGTCCATCCTTCTTTTGCCCAAGCACCGCTCCTACGGCTACATCGCTAGCGTCACACATGACCTCAAAGGGCAAGGTCCAGTCAGGAGGTTGGATAATGGGAGCGGAGATCAACGCTTCCTTAATCCTGTAAAAAGCATCAAGACACTCCTGCGAAAACTCAAAAACAACATCTTTATTCAAGAGGTTAGTTAGAGGTTTAGAAATCTTGGAGAAGTCCTTGATGAATCTCCTATAGAAACCTGCATGCCCGAGAAAACTCCTCACACCCTTAACAGAACAAGGAGGAGGGAGTTTCTCAATAGTCTCGATCTTAGCTCGATCGACCTTAATACCTCGATTAGAAACGAGGTGTCCTAGCACAATGCCTTCATTAACCATAAAATGACACTTTTCCCAATTCAAAACAAGGTTAGTGTCCTCACATCTTTTAAGCACTAGAGAAAGGTTAGATAGGCAATCATCAAATGAGGAACCATATACAGAAAAATCATCCATGAATACCTCCATGATCTCCTCTATGTACTCGGAGAAGATGGCCATCATGCATCGCTGGAAGGTAGCGGGTGCATTGCACAATCCGAATGGCATCCTCCGATAAGCAAACGTCCCCCAAGGACATGTGAAAGTGGTCTTCTCCTGATCATCCGGATGGATAGGAATCTGGAAGAATCCACTATAGCCGTCCAAGTAGCAAAAGTGTGAATGCTGGGCCAACCGTTCGAGCATTTGATCAATGAAGGGAAGCGGAAAATGATCTTTCCTAGTAGCCGTGTTCAGCTTCCTATAGTCGATGCAAACTCTCCAGCCCGTAACGGTCCTTGTTGGGATCAACTCGTTGTTCTTATTCGTCACAACGGTCATCCCTCCTTTCTTCGGGACGACATGCACCGGGCTAACCCACTTGCTGTCCGAGATAGGATAAATAATACCTGCATCCAACAACTTAAGAACTTCCTTCTTCACAACCTCTTTCATGATCGGATTTAACCGTCTTTGAGGTTCCCGTGAAGTCTTATGATTATCTTCCATTAGAATTCTATGCATGCAGAAAGAAGGGTTAATGCCAATAAGATCGTCCGTGGTGTAGCCTATGGCTTTCCGATGCTTTCTCAGGACATGCATTAGCTTAGATAATTCAGAATCGGAGAGGGAAGCACTAGCAATAACGGGATAAGTAGAATCCGGCCCAAGAAAGATATACCTCAAGTGACTAGGGAGTTGTTTAAGCTCCACAACTGGGGGTGCTTTCTGGGAGGGATCTGTGCTTCCTCTTTCCAGTGAAGTGGTGTCAGAAACTGGACTATGTGTAGTCTCAGTTTGAATCGTCTCTCTGTCGACCTCGGTCGAGGCGCAAAGGCGCTGACCGAGGTGTTCTTCAGACGCCTCGCTCAGTCCAGAAAGTGCCTCGGTCGAGGTACTGCTACTGGATCCGAGGCTGGAAATCTTCGTTTCCTGGATCAGCTTCTCAGTCATGGCTCCTGGATCTTCTTCCAGTGCCTTCAGGCTCCGTATATCTGCATCACAAGAAGCATCTATACCTTCCTCCATTAAACTGAAGCTAATAACTCTTTCGAGTGGATCATTAATAAGGATAGAGCTCACCAATTCTCTTGATTCTTCTTCATCGTAGATGTTGAAGATATCATCAGTTAGTTGCTCCCCCTTCATGGCTGCAAGTAGTGCGAACTCCACCTCATCGCCACCAACGTTGAATTTCAACTTGGCGTTCTTGCAATCCACATTGCAACCCGAAGTTGCTAGAAATGGCCTCCCGAGAATGATAGGAACAGGATAATCTGCGGGAATGTCAAGTACGACAAAATCTATGGGTAGATAGAAGTTACCTAACTTGACCGGAACGTCTTCCAAAATGCCCACGGGATGGGTGATGGAGCGATCCGCCATGTAAAGTCGAATCTTGACCGGCTTGGGCTCTCCAAGACCGATCTTAATGCATAGCTCCAGCGGAATGATGCTCACGCTGGCTCCTAGATCACATAGGGCTTCACAAGTGACATCCCCAACTTGAATGGGAATGCAAAATGAGCCGGGATCTCTCAACTTAGGTGGCATCTTCTCCTTCATGATCTTTATAAGCTCCGAAGACTTAGATGTCATCCTAACTTCACCAACATCCTCCAGCTTCCTCTTCCTTGATAGGATTTCTTTTAAGAACTTCCCGTAGGCGGGCATACCTAAAATAGCATCAAGGAAAGGGATATTAATATGGAGCTTATTCATCAAGTCAAGGAACTTACCAAAGTGCTTGTCAAGATGTGCTCTGGCTCTGGACTGGGGGAATGGAAGTGGTGGTTTATATGCAGGAGGTGGAACATAGGCTTCAGTTGTTCCTCCTGCTTTCTGTTGCACCGCCTCGGTTGGCATCTCGGTCGAGGTGTTCTTCGACTGGATCTGGACCGAGGTGGTCTGCGTCGAGCGAGGTACTGGATCTGTGGTTTTGAGTCCACTCCTCGTCGTGATGGCCATGCACTGGCCCTTAGGGTTAGTTTCCGTCTTTGCTGGAAGCTTCCCTGGATCTCTTGGCGCTTCATTCGCCCTATTAGCAAGTTGTTGTTCGAAGGACTTTTGGGCCCTCGAAAATGAAGTCATAGAATTCTCCATAGCACTAAGCTTGATCAAGATTGCCTCCAGGACTGCGTCCTTCTTTTCCGGTTGAGACGAACTTGATCCTTGCCCTTGGCTCTTCAATGGAGTAGAAGAAGAAGAAGGAGGAGAGAGGAAAGGGTTAGAGGAATCATTAGAGTTGGAGTTTGAATAATTGTTACCGTTGTTTTGGTTATTATTCGCTCTCCAATTGTTGCTATTGGATCCTCTATTGTTGTTGTAGTTGTTGTTTCGGGGTCCGTTGTTGTTGTTACGGTACCCGTTCTTGTTGTAGTTGTTGTTGTTCCTTTGCCCTTGCTCTTCCTGCTTAGTTTGAGCCATCAATAGCTCCTTCAATTGCTTCACGTCGTTCTTCAAGGACGTGAATTGGTTGTTGTTGGTTTGAGTCTCTTGAAAGTTGACTCTTTTAACTCCACCTTCAGCTCCTTGGTGGGTGTACTTCTCCATGTGCAAGGCTTGCTTCTCAATGAAATCCCAAGCCTCGTCAACCGCCATATCCATGAATGTACCGGCGGAGAGTAGTTGGAGATTAAACTGGGTGTTCCCGTCCAGCCCTTTGAAGTAGATCTCCAACAACTCGATCTTTGGAATCCCATGATGTGGGCAATCCAAAAGGATATCCTTGAACCGCTCCCATGATTTGGACAAACTCTCCTTGTCCTTCATGATGAAAGCATTGATCTTCCCTCTCATTTCAGCAGTCTTTGAGGGGGGAAAGAATTTGGTCAAGAATTCCGTAGTCATCTCTTCCCATGTGCTGATCTTTCCTGCAGGAAGAGATTGATACCAAGTAAGAGCTCTATCTTTAAGAGAAAAGTAGAAAGGTCTTAGCTTGTAGTTGTTATTTTCAATTCTGGGAGGTCGCAAGGTCTCCATCAAGATCTCGTAGTTTTGAAGATGTTGATGCGGCGACTCCTTCTCTAGCCCTCCGAATTGACATTGGCGAATCATCGCTAGAACTTGTGGTCGAAGTTCGTAGTCATGGTCCGCTGGATCTCCTAGGTTCACTCCTGGACGCCTCAGCTGTTGATTAGGGTCCATCCTTTGACCTAGGGTTTGTGGAATTCCTGCAAGTAGAACATCTCGGACTGGCATCCGAAGTGGATGCACATCGGCCGGGGCGTCAGGAACTGGGACTTGCCTCGGTCGAGGATCAATTATTGGATCCTGCATCGGTCGAGGTTGAATCTGGTTCCGAATTGCTGCAATCTCAGCTTCGATTGCTGCATTCCTGGCCTGATTCTCTTCTTTTTCCTGCCTTAGTTCTTCTTTACTGAGACGTAGCTGCTCCTGCGTCTCTCTCAATTGGGCCAAAAGATCGTGATCGTCTTGTTGGGCCATCTTCGCTTCTCTTAAGCGTCGTTTGTATGTCTTTTCCGGTTCGGGATCGTAAGGAACGATTTCCTTTCCAGTGCGGGTTCTTCGCATATACCTAAGAAAGAACCTGCAAAAGTCACTCAAGTAGAGTGGTAAGACAACACGGGGCAAATGCCCCAAGAGCAAACCGTACCGGCTCGGTCTAGACCAAGTCCCCGGCAACGGCGCCAAAAACTTGTTCGCTCCAAACGGTGTGTGCAAGCTTTAAATTTATAACCCTAGACTTAAGCTTAAAACAAGGATGCGAACCCGCAGTGTACGGGTCAATCGTAGTAAAAGCAAGAAAATTCCAGGGGTCGATCACAGGGACTTAGTGAAACAAAGTCCAATACGGTATGCTAGTGTTAATGCTAACCACAAGAGCAAGTATACAATCAAAGATGAATAAGATGTCAAATAAGCAAACATGCAATTCTAGGGATTAAAGCATCTAGTTGTGGTTCCAACTCAAGATCTATAGATAAGCGGACAAAGCTGAGATTTTTGCATGGGGAAGGTGTTTCTAAAGTGGGGTAGATCACCGGGTAAGTCTCACTACACACTAATCCTAAACCGTAACTCCTATTACCGGGTAAGTCTCAAGGAATTAAGATAAAGAACTATTACCTCGAACTAACACACCATCTAAGGGAATAGAATCAACCTTTACCGGGTAAGTCTCAGGCTAACTCACAAAGATGGGATGGAAGCACACTCAAACCCCAATAAAGGACAAGCCTTTATTACCTACACTTATGATCGTTGGTACACAAACTAAGGAATTACCGGGTAAGTCTCATCCTAAGCTTGCTTTGAACCAGAAAGGTGTAATAAGAATAGGATTTGGCAAACTCTATCACTTAACTCTCAGTTTAGGGTCGGATAAGTCATCTCGGTCAGAAGAATTCCACCCCGGCCGAGATGTTCATCGACTGAACGAGATGCTTAGGGTTAAGATGAAGACTCGAACTTTCAGGATCCTACTGTGATTAAGATCATTCTATCATTGTTTTTCCCACAACCTTCAGCCGATCACCCTAGAATCACACAAGGAAATTAGCCACTCATCATCATAATGAAAGTATTAAATATATGGGAAGAAGGTGAATATTTGAACAAAGAAGAATTTAATGAAAACACTTCAATAACTGAATCAAATATCACACAAAATCGTTCCTTGGATAATAATCCAACAAGACAAGACAACAAGGAAAGGAATTGAAGACAATCTTACAAAACCCTCCAAAAAACTATAAAGCTATAGTCTTCAATCTTCCTTCAACCTTCAAAAAGGTTCTTCAAATCTCTCCCAAATTGGAGTAGGATGCGGCTGCTGCGCTTGTAAACCCTGATCGGTGGTATAGCGTGATGTCGAAATTGTAGAAAATCAACCCTTTTTATAGGAAAAATAAACCCTCCAAAGATAAGAAATCTTAAGAAGATATTATCCCATAAATATAGGTAAAATATATGATTCTGCATATCTCCTTCCTTCTAGAAGCTCAGCCCAAAAATATAAGATCACTTTCCAATTTTAAAAGATCTCAGCCAAGAATAAAATATTCTCGCCGCGTCCTAGGTGTTCGCCTCGGTCGAGTCGGCGTCTCTGGATCGCCTCGGTCGAGATGAATCTCTGGTCAACCGAGGTGATCATAACTGAGTGTAGAATCTCTCAAAACTGGTCCAAAGTAAATCTTTAATCCATGGTTGTGCTTCCTGAATGTAGCTCCAAATGACTCTTGACTCCTTTTGCTCCTTTTTGATGCAATACGTACCATATTACCTGCAATTACAACGAAACTAGGTGTAGACCTCGATTCTCGCAAAGGTAGATGAAATGGTAGTAAAATCACATAATGTACATACAAACATGCAGATTATGAAAGATAAAACGTCCAAACAAACCCCAAAATATAGACTATAATTCATGCTATCAGTGTCCTAGCACAATGCCTTCATTAACCATAAAATGACACTTTTCCCAATTCAAAACAAGGTTAGTGTCCTCACATCTTTTAAGCACTAGAGAAAGGTTAGATAGGCAATCATCAAATGAGGAACCATATACAGAAAAATCATCCATGAATACCTCCATGATCTCCTCTATGTACTCGGAGAAGATGGCCATCATGCATCGCTGGAAGGTAGCGGGTGCATTGCACAATCCGAATGGCATCCTCCGATAAGCAAACGTCCCCCAAGGACATGTGAAAGTGGTCTTCTCCTGATCATCCGGATGGATAGGAATCTGGAAGAATCCACTATAGCCGTCCAAGTAGCAAAAGTGTGAATGCTGGGCCAACCGTTCGAGCATTTGATCAATGAAGGGAAGCGGAAAATGATCTTTCCTAGTAGCCGTGTTCAGCTTCCTATAGTCGATGCAAACTCTCCAGCCCGTAACGGTCCTTGTTGGGATCAACTCGTTGTTCTTATTCGTCACAACGGTCATCCCTCCTTTCTTCGGGACGACATGCACCGGGCTAACCCACTTGCTGTCCGAGATAGGATAAATAATACCTGCATCCAACAACTTAAGAACTTCCTTCTTCACAACCTCTTTCATGATCGGATTTAACCGTCTTTGAGGTTCCCGTGAAGTCTTATGATTATCTTCCATTAGAATTCTATGCATGCAGAAAGAAGGGTTAATGCCAATAAGATCGTCCGTGGTGTAGCCTATGGCTTTCCGATGCTTTCTCAGGACATGCATTAGCTTAGATAATTCAGAATCGGAGAGGGAAGCACTAGCAATAACGGGATAAGTAGAATCCGGCCCAAGAAAGATATACCTCAAGTGACTAGGGAGTTGTTTAAGCTCCACAACTGGGGGTGCTTTCTGGGAGGGATCTGTGCGTCCTCTTTCCAGTGGAGTGGTGTCAGAAATTGGACTATGTGCAGTCTCAGTTTGAATCGTCTCTCTGTCGACCTCGGTCGAGGCGCAAAGGCGTTGACCGAGGTGTTCTTCAGACGCCTCGCTCAGTCCAGAAGGTGCCTCGGTCGAGGTACTGCTACTGGATCCGAGGCTGGAAATCTTCGTTTCCTGGATCAGCTTCTCAGTCATGGCTCCTGGATCTTCTTCCAGTGCCTTCAGGCTCCGTATATCTGCATCACAAGAAGCATCTATACCTTCCTCCATTAAACTGAAGCTAATAACTCTTTCGAGTGGATCATTAATAAGGATAGAGCTCACCAATTCTCTTGATTCTTCTTCATCGTAGATGTTGAAGATATCATCAGTTAGTTGCTCCCCCTTCATGGCTGCAAGTAGTGCGAACTCCACCTCATCGCCACCAACGTTGAATTTCAACTTGGCGTTCTTGCAATCCACATTGCAACCCGAAGTTGCTAGAAATGGCCTCCCGAGAATGATAGGAACAGGATAATCTGCGGGAATGTCAAGTACGACAAAATCTATGGGTAGATAGAAGTTACCTAACTTGACCGGAACGTCTTCCAAAATGCCCACGGGATGGGTGATGGAGCGATCCGCCATGTAAAGTCGAATCTTGACCGGCTTGGGCTCTCCAAGACCGATCTTAATGCATAGCTCCAGCGGAATGATGCTCACGCTGGCTCCTAGATCACATAGGGCTTCACAAGTGACATCCCCAACTTGAATGGGAATGCAAAATGAGCCGGGATCTCTCAACTTAGGTGGCATCTTCTCCTTCATGATCTTTATAAGCTCCGAAGACTTAGATGTCATCCTAACTTCACCAACATCCTCCAGCTTCCTCTTCCTTGATAGGATCTCCTTTAAGAACTTCCCGTAGGCGGGCATACCTAAAATAGCATCAAGGAAAGGGATATTAATATGGAGCTTATTCATCAAGTCAAGGAACTTACCAAAGTGCTTGTCAAGATGTGCTCTGGCTCTGGACTGGGGGAATGGAAGTGGTGGTTTATATGCAGGAGGTGGAACATAGGCTTCAGTTGTTCCTCCTGCTTTCTGTTGCACCGCCTCGGTTGGCATCTCGGTCGAGGTGTTCTTCGACTGGATCTGGACCGAGGTGGTCTGCGTCGAGCGAGGTACTGGATCTGTGGTTTTGAGTCCACTCCTCGTCGTGATGGCCATGCACTGGCCCTTAGGGTTAGTTTCCGTCTTTGCTGGAAGCTTCCCTGGATCTCTTGGCGCTTCATTCGCCCTATTAGCAAGTTGTTGTTCGAAGGACTTTTGGGCCCTCGAAAATGAAGTCATAGAATTCTCCATAGCACTAAGCTTGATCAAGATTGCCTCCAGGACTGCGTCCTTCTTTT
Source organism: Fagopyrum esculentum (assembly GCA_033239045.1). Lineage (NCBI taxonomy): Eukaryota > Viridiplantae > Streptophyta > Magnoliopsida > Caryophyllales > Polygonaceae > Fagopyrum > Fagopyrum esculentum. Next base: position 104,727,844 of record BSUD01000006.1, on the reverse strand, counting down.
CCGGCTGAGACGAACTTGATCCTTGCCCTTGGCTCTTCAATGGAGTAGAAGAAGAAGAAGGAGGAGAGAGGAAAGGGTTAGAGGAATCATTAGAGTTGGAGTTTGAATAATTGTTACCGTTGTTTTGGTTATTATTCGCTCTCCAATTGTTGCTATTGGATCCTCTATTGTTGTTGTAGTTGTTGTTTCGGGGTCCGTTGTTGTTGTTACGGTACCCGTTCTTGTTGTAGTTGTTGTTGTTCCTTTGCCCTTGCTCTTCCTGCTTAGTTTGAGCCATCAATAGCTCCTTCAATTGCTTCACGTCGTTCTTCAAGGACGTGAATTGGTTGTTGTTGGTTTGAGTCTCTTGAAAGTTGACTCTTTTAACTCCACCTTCAGCTCCTTGGTGGGTGTACTTCTCCATGTGCAAGGCTTGCTTCTCAATGAAATCCCAAGCCTCGTCAACCGCCATATCCATAAATGTGCCGGCGGAGAGTAGTTGGAGATTAAACTGGGTGTTTCCGTCCAGCCCTTTGAAGTAGATCTCCAACAACTCGATCTTTGGAATCCCATGATGTGGGCAATCCAAAAGGATATCCTTGAACCGCTCCCATGATTTGGACAAACTCTCCTTGTCCTTCATGATGAAAGCATTGATCTTCCCTCTCATTTCAGCAGTCTTTGAGGGGGGAAAGAATTTGGTCAAGAATTCCGTAGTCATCTCTTCCCATGTGCTGATCTTTCCTGCAGGAAGAGATTGATACCAAGTAAGAGCTCTATCTTTAAGAGAAAAGTAGAAAGGTCTTAGCTTGTAGTTGTTATTTTCAATTCTGGGAGGTCGCAAGGTCTCCATCAAGATCTCGTAGTTTTGAAGATGTTGATGCGGCGACTCCTTCTCTAGCCCTCCGAATTGACATTGGCGAATCATCGCTAGAACTTGTGGTCGAAGTTCGTAGTCATGGTCCGCTGGATCTCCTAGGTTCACTCCTGGACGCCTCAGCTGTTGATTAGGGTCCATCCTTTGACCTAGGGTTTGTGGAATTCCTGCAAGAAGAACATCTCGGACTGGCATCCGAAGTGGATGCACATCGGCCGGGGCGTTAGGAACTGGGACCTGCCTCGGTCGAGGATCAATTACTGGATCCTACATCGGTCGAGGTTGAATCTGGTTCCGAATTGCTGCAATCTCAGCTTCGATTGCTGCATTCCTGGCCTGATTCTCTTCTTTTTCCTGCCTTAGTTCTTCTTTACTGAGACGTAGCTGCTCCTGCGTCTCTCTCAATTGGGCCAAAAGATCGTGATCGTCTTGTTGGGCCATCTTCGCTTCTCTTAAGCGTCGTTTGTATGTCTTTTCCGGTTCGGGATCGTAAGGAACGATTTCCTTTCCAGTGCGGGTTCTTCGCATATACCTAAGAAAGAACCTGCAAAAGTCACTCAAGTAGAGTGGTAAGACAACACGGGGCAAATGCCCCAAGAGCAAACCGTACCGGCTCGGTCTAGACCAAGTCCCCGGCAACGGCGCCAAAAACTTGTTCGCTCCAAACGGTGTGTGCAAGCTTTAAATTTATAACCCTAGACTTAAGCTTAAAACAAGGATGCGAACCCGCAGTGTACGGGTCAATCGTAGTAAAAGCAAGAAAATTCCAGGGGTCGATCACAGGGACTTAGTGAAACAAAGTCCAATACGGTATGCTAGTGTTGATGCTAACCACAAGAGCAAGTATACAATCAAAGATGAATAAGATGTCAAATAAGCAAACATGCAATTCTAGGGATTAAAGCATCTAGTTGTGGTTCCAACTCAAGATCTATAGATAAGCGGACAAAGCTGAGATTTTTGCATGGGGAAGGTGTTTCTAAAGTGGAGTAGATCACCGGGTAAGTCTCACTACACACTAATCCCAAACCGTAACTCCTATTACCGGGTAAGTCTCAAGGAATTAAGATAAAGAACTATTGCCTCAAACTAACACATTAACTCTCAGTTAAGGATCGGATAAGCCACCTCGGTCAGCCAGTTTCCACCCCGGCCGAGATGTTCATCGACTGAACGAGATGCTTAGGGTTAAGGTTAAAGACTCGAACTTTCAGGATCCTACTGTGATTAAGATCATTCTATCATTGTTTTTCCCACAACCTTCAGCCAATCACCCTAGAATCACACAAGGAAATTAGCCACTCATCATCATAATGAAAGTATTAAATATATGGGAAGAAGGTGAATATTTGAACAAAGAAGAATTTAATGAAAACGCTTCAATAACTGAATCAAATATCACACAAAAATCGTTCCTTGGATAATGATCCAATAAGACAAGACAATCAAAGAAAGGAATTGAAGACAATCTTACAAAACCCTCCAAAAAGCTATAAAGCTATAGTCTTCAATCTTCCTTCAACCTTCAAAAAGGTTCTTCGAATCTCCCAAATTGGAGTAGGATGCGGCTGCTGCGCTTGTAAACCCTGATCGACGATATAGCGTGCTTCTAAGCATGATCGGATTTGTGGAAAATCCAATCCTTTTTATAGGAAAAATAAACCTCCAAAGATAATAAATCTTAAGAAGATATATTCCCATAAAAATAGGTAAAATATATGATTCTGCATATCTCCTTCCTTCCAGAAGCTCAGCCCAAAAATATAAGATCACTTTCCAATTTTAAAAGATCTCAGCCAAGAATAAAATATTCTTGCCGCGTCCTAGGTGTTCGCCTCGGTCGAGTCGGTGTCTCTGGATCGCCTCGGTCGAGATGAATCTCTGGGCAACCGAGGTGATCATAACTGAGTGTAGAATCTCTCAAAACTGGTCCAAAGTAAATCTTTAATCCATGGCTATGCTTCCTGAAGGATTCCTTTTTGCTCCTCAATGTAGCTCCAAATGACTCTTGACTCCTTTTGCTCCTTTTCAATGCAAAACGTACCATATTACCTGCAATTACAACGAAACTAGGTGTAGACCTCGATTCTCGCAAGGGTAGATGAAATGGTAGTAAAATCACATAATGTACATACAAACATGCAGATTATGAAAGATAAAACGTCTAAACAAACCCCAAAATATAGACTATAATTCATGCTATCATCACCGCCCCAGCAGAACCCTGGCACCACCCCTGTGGCTTCCTGCGTCCTGGAGCCGCCCCTAGCGGGTCACTGAGCCGCCCCTGTGGTGGCCTGGATCCGCCCCCGCAGTTTAAGCAGCAAAACGCCGTCTTCTTCGTCTTCGACTATGGATTCTTAGCTCCAATGTCCTCCTCTTCTTGCTGGGGCTTCTCCAAACGCTATCCTCTGATCTTAGTCTCCTCTCCACGACCTAATAGATCTATGAACATGGACATGCAAATGATCTAAGGAAGAGCTTCTCAAAAGCTTCATCCATGGCTATGGATGAAAGGGGAAGAAGAAGGCAAACCACCAAGGATGCAGAAGGAAGGAAGGGGAAGAAGCTTACCACACAGATTTGATCTTCTTCTTCTACAGTCCGCACATGCAAGAGATCCAAGATGGAAGAAGAGAAAGAGAGAGAAGAGAGGAAATGAGAGGAGTGGATGAGCGTGAAATGAAAAGTGAAAAAGAGAGAGAGGGATAATCTTTTGGCTGAAAAGGTGGGAGGGAAACAAGGGATCAACTGACCTCTTGTCCCCTAGGCACAAGTAACGAGGGGCCCAAGTAAAAGAGGAAGACCAAGGGATCGAAACGGAATAAAATCTCGTTACTCAGCATCCCGTGCCTGCGGGAAAAACTGAGTCGCGTCTACGGAAAGGTCGAAACCTGCTAACCATCTGGAATAAAATATCCGAATGTTGCAACTAACCCCCCTAAAAACAAGTTTCGTCCCGAAACTTGCTAACGTAAGACTCTCGGTCAAAACTTGTCTCGTAACTACGTGGAACTAGTAAAACTTCGAATATCGGTCCTAATCCAAGTCTACATACGAAACACATCACAACAAGACCTAGCAAGGTACACACACCCTCATACGAACTCACATAACATGTCATGACCTAGAGCATACAAGCACAAACAAGGGTAGATCTCGGGATCGTCTAATACTACGCTCGAAACTCACTACCAGGGGAAAGGCCGTCTTGTAAGTCATTTCCCTTAAAATACTCTAGGATCTCAAAAGGGTCCGATATATCAAAACTCAACTTCCTTCTCACACTCCGGGGGGTTTCCATCCTGAGACAACTCGTCACTTAACTTCTTCTCTTTTCGCAATTGGTGTCCCTCCTGACACCTCAATCAAGGGTTCAAGATAACGTGTGGCGTTCTTTTCTCTTTTGTGCACTGGTTCATGTGGACCTTTATCCACAAGGTCTTGTAGTAGGTTCCATCAAATGCCTCCACAACTCAAGGTTCTCCTCCGGTCATTGTTAGTGGCACTTTGAGTGTCCGAGTTATTTTTAAGCTCGCCGCTAATGGCAACATACCCAATCCGACATTGTAGACTCTGCGATATCAAGATTACTGTCTTTTCTCTTCTCGTACGTTACGTAATCACCTGACACAATCTTATCTTAACACTTGCCCGATGGTCAAATACTAAAGATCTTCCCCAATTTGTTGGGGTGATGTCTCTCAACACACATAATGCTCCGTCTTCTGGTACAAGGTTGACCGTACTTCGTCTTCAGAGCTCGAGGGGCTTGCTCGAGTCTTCTGGCTCTTGGGCTTTGGTTAAGCCATATTAAAGCTTGACCCTTCGAGATCCCAACAAACTAGGGAAGTTCTACTCCTTCTTCATAATCGTGCGTCATTCCTTCGAGTAGGTAACGTCCATCCGTTCGTAAGGATTCAAATCTTAATCTTCCATATTCTCCCCTGGTGCCTCAGGTCGATATCCACTTCCCGCTTTGGTTTTTCTTCCTCTTGTTGGCCATCTCATGCACCCCTTGCTCGTTTCTGTTCAAGTTAAGGCCTCCATTTAATGTCATTGGAAGGATATCTCCTCCGTATAAGTCCAAAAAGTGCAATATTTCTTGCATTAGTGCCATCTTACCGTACATCTTCTTTTTGATCATGATAGAAGTTCCGCTTCTTCTTGCCCCGCTTTGGAAAAGGACACTTTGTTTTGTCTCTGTGGTGGTCATCACGACCTTCCGACTGATTTCATAGAAGGTCAATGGAGGTCTATCCCGTCCGTCTTTACGATGGCTTCGCAATGTAATTGGAGTGCATGATGCGTGGAATTCGGCTCCCCAATAACGGTTTCCTAAACGATTGGGACAACCGGGTAACTCGCGGGTACCACTAAACTTACTCTTAGTCGGGTAACCCTATAATGAGGGTCTCTCCTCTAACGTAACTAAGGTCAATCCTAGCTACACAAATAGCGGCAATAGAACGGTGCATAACACTCGTATAATAAAGCAATAATTCGACCGTGAAGTCGTGAATCTAAAAAGAACCTGTGTCCACCGGCGCTGCTGGATCTATGGCGCTCCTAAGCTCGAAAACCCTGGCTTGAGCACCTCTAGCCTTTGTGGTGCCTCCACCATGTCCCCTACCTAGGCCCTGACCCCGGGACGATTCCTACGAACGAGCCTCACCCTGGAACCTCTGTTGGTGGCTCGACGCCTGGTAATGAGGCGGCCTCTGCCCCCCTTTCGCCGCGCTAGCAGGTGAAGAACCTTGCTGCGATTGTCCCTTGCCTTGACGGCAAAAAGCAGCTCGGTGGCCCACCTGGCCACAAGTGAAACAAGCCACAGGTGGCTTCCTACATGCATTCCTAATATGTCCATACCCTCCACAATTGAAACACTGACGCCCCCGATCGGGTATCGGGGCGGTAGTCTGAGGGCTAGGACGGCTCTGCACTTGGCTCCGCTAACATCCTGAGGCTCCTACTCCTGAACTAGTGGGCTCTGTCCTCCGTCTCTTGTCCGGCCCCTTGGACTGAACGACTCTCTTAGGACCCAGGTGGACCATCTCGTATGCCGCAACTCGATCTTGGTACTCCACCAAGGAGTCACAGCGGAATTCCGCTAAGTAAGCTCGGGTGGACTCCCTCAATCTCCGTGAAAAGAGATAGACATGATGGTCCGCCGGAGGTGCGACGGAACCCAACAAGGCTAACTCCGCCCTAAACCGTCTAATTGCCTCGATGACCGGGACGCCCTCAAAACCCGCCTCCAAGAAGTCTTGGACTCTGTATCTTCTTAGTGAATCCGGGCAAAAGGTCTCCCTAACAAGGCTCAATAGCTGGTCCATCCTGGTCACACCTCCTCTAACTATCCTCCACCAGTAGTGGGCCTGATCCTGGAATAGCGTCTAGAGTACCTCAACCTGCCTCTCCTCCGGGCAAAGGATCACCTCTAAAGCAAACTCTACGTGCCCAATCCAATGCTCCACCTCTAGTCCTACTCCCCCGTCGAAGTAGGGTACATGTTGCTGGTTGAAAGCCTTTAACCATGAATCAGGTCTAGGACACCTCAACTCGTCTCTAGCCCTAACAATCTCCACATCCGGCTCGGGTGCAACTACCGCTAGTGGCACGGCCTCTGGTGCGGCCCTAATCTGAGTAACCCTCTGCGAGACCTCAGCTGATCTCGTAGGTACAGGTACCGGTGGTGCGGGAGGTGGTGCTCTCGTCCTAAACGCCTCCTCAACCTGCCTAACATACTCTCTAAACAAAAAAATCTCTATCGATGCTCCATCGGTCTCGACGGATGAAGGACCCTGTGCCCCGGATCTCGCAACGGTCCTAGCCCTAGCCTCGGGGATGATGCTTTCTGCCACGTCCTCAATGGGATCCTCAGCTGCTGGAGGATCCACAACTGTTGGGTCCGCAATGGGGATACGTCCCCGACATCTCGCGCCTGGAGGTCTTCCTACTCGTCCTTGCCTTGGGACGGTAGGAGGAAGAGGGGGTCTACCCCTTGCGGGTCTTACATAAGCGGTATCTCTCGTGTACGCCATCTAATATCGTATAACGTATTCGTATAAACATATGGGCATATATCTTGTACGGTATTTGAAATGCGAAAATAATAAGCATACTCACAAAACACATCCAAGGCATACAAGTCCAAAACATCCTAAGGTCACATACATAACTAGGTACATACAAGTCCAAAAACAAGCCTAAGGCCATATACATATGTATAGATCGCTATGTTATAGTATATGCATATCATAATCCAGAAATCTACGTCGCCGAGGTCCGTGGAAGGAGTGGTGGTACCGTACATTCTAACCGATCCCGACTCATGCATATGATTTTAAATAAAAAAAAGTCAGAACCCGTGGGGTTCTGTTTATTCCTCATTCGGCCTTTAGAAGATTGCGAGTGCCATTGTTGTCAACCTAAGGCTCTGATACCACTTTGTAACACCCTGATTCCGCGGGACTCGGGGCGCTACGGGTTGGGACCTTACAATGGGTCCCGACCATTAGCCTGACAACAATTTCACCGAATCTTTCCAACATGGCACAAATAAAGGCAAAATCAAAATCGTTTTAATGCAATGCAACCAATTCGAAAGGAAAGGTACAACTTGGAAACTCAGCCGAGTCCTCAAAACAACACAACTCCAAAACGATAATCCGAAACGTACAACTTAAACCGAAAACTAACAAAAGACATAACCCCAAAAAAATGTCCCCGTCCTATAATATACAGAGACCCCGGCTATCCACTCCTCCACCTCACTCGGCGGTATCCCTAACCTGCAAGGCATCTAAACAATCGGTTTGAAACCGTTAGCTAATATTCAGGGCATGGGAAACAAGGTGACGGCACAAACACACTTAAATAAACAAAACACACAACATGATCAGCACACATAAGTCCGGTTCTTTATCTTTTCATTTATTAAGTCATATCCCGTTACTAATTCAACTTTTGATTGTGACACGATAATGACCGCATGATTTCGCCTCGGTCCCTACTCGCCGTCAAGGAATGGCACTGATGCATATGGCCGTCTACTTGCCCGGGCTAGTCGCCGAGAACCCCCCAGCTCTCCGCAAGAGCTAGGCAGTGTTGTTGATGACATGAATTATATACCATTATAATCATGCATATTGTAGAGGTTTACCTCTATTTACCTTTCATTTAGAGAGAATTTGTGTACCTTTTAGGCTTTATTCGTTTATATTCCGGAAATAGAGGTCTACACGAGTTTTGGTTAAATTGTAGTTAAATTTGGTGGGTTTGGAAGCAAAAGTGGAGCAAGGAGCATCTAAGGCTATTAGGGTAGCTTAAGGAGTCTTAGAGGGATCACAAAGAGCAAAGGAGTTGTGTAAAAGAGTCACAAAAGGGAGGAAGGAAACAAGCCAAGAGACGAGCATTCTTTGTTGAAGAAAATCGTGCCAATTTGTATATAAATCGGACGATTTTCATTTATAAAAATCGAGCGGTTTCCTTTGTAAATCGGATATCACACTTTTCTTATCTTTCGGCCCAAGAATTAACACGACTCAAAGCCCATCACTTGTGGACTTGAGAAGTGTTTTGCCAAGCGGCCCATTAGCAAGGAACTATACATTGGAACCCTAGGAATGAAAATTGGGACCTCGCAGCGGGAAATATTTACACAATTGAGAGAGATTGAAGATTCTTGGAAGGAGATTGAAGGGAAAGTGCCGGGAAGTCAATCTTTGTCATTATTGTGAGATTCTTTGTTTCCTTTGTGATTTTTGTGGTTTGTGAACACACTGAGTATTTTGATAGATACTTTGATTGTATTTGAATTTGGTTTACAAATTTGAAGATTATTGAGTTTTTATTCAAAGTTCGGGTTTATTTGATTTATTCATTCAATCTTAATTTTGATTAGATTTTGAAAATGGTTGGTTAAAACCATTGTGATTCTGGGGAGAATAGTTGATGATTGAGGCTTAGATGATGATAGACTGAACTCATTTAACCATTTGGACCCTGAGAGTTTAGATTTTAACTTTGCGACAAACAGAAAAATCGTGCTGTTCTTCAGGAAAATCGTCCGATTTTCTTAAGATTCAGTCGAGTTATTCCCGTGACGATCTTTAATTGATTTATTCTTTAACGAAAGTTAATCCTTGCCTAAATCCCAACCTTGCTTAACCTTTTTAATCTCTATTTAAGTGTTTGAAGAGACTTCATCATTGATTCTACATTTAATAGATTAAGATTGTAAGATTTGGGTAATAGAGAGACTCAACATCCTTTATTAAGGTTTTAAGTGTGCTTTCTATCTTTACCTTGGAGAGTCACATCTTGGGGTTTTGGGTAGTTAGTTTGAGTGTAATTCTCATCCCTAGACCTTTCTATATTGAAGCCTCAACAACCCTTATAGAGAGAGTCTTTGGATTAGACAAATAGGTTTTGGAACCTCACCGTACGACACCTACCTTCGAAACACATAACCTTGGCAATATAAACTCTGTTTTGATCTTTAGAAGTGTCTTGAATCAAAAGCCGCAGTTGGATACTTGAATCCTTGGAATCATTTGTCTCTTTATTAATCACAAAAGCTTTCGCACTTTGTTAGATAACTGAAATTGATTTTATTCTCAACAAATCCCTGAGTTCGACTCTGGAATTTCTTGCCTTACTACAGCTGATCCATACACTGCGGGTTCCCTTTGCTTTAAGTTCTAGATATAAATTTAAAACTAGTGACGCACACTTTTGAGCGAACAAGTTTTTGGCGTCGTTGCCGGGGATTGGGTCTAGACCAAATTCGGTTTTCGGTTGTCTAGCTTGGGAGCTCTTGCTCTTGTGATTTGATTTGTCTACTTGAGTGATCTTTGCAGATTCTTTAGGTATATGCGAAAGACTAGATCTACCAAAGATCTAGTTCCTTTTGATCCGGAATTAGAGAAAACTTTAAGAAGAAAGTTGAAGGAGAAGAAGATGGCTGAAAATAACGAGAGGAACATCCAAGCGGAGTTGGATGAATGTCAACTTCAACTTAAGTTGAGTGAGAAGGCTCGTCAAGAAGAACTAACAAGTCATCAATTCCAAATTGATGAACTTAAGGCTATGATGCTAGACATGAAGTTGGAACTGAATGAAGCTAGGAAAAAGAAAGCCAAGCAACCAACCAAGTCCATTAGAGTTGAATCATCCGATGATGAGGATGAAGATATGCCACCACTTGAGGATATTGATCCGGTGATTCATCCCGTTCATAACAACCCTAGACCATCGGTTGTTCCTCGCATTCCCGTTGGAAATGTGAGAGTTGCTCATGAAAGGGAAGAACCACGAACTCTTGGGTAAAGAATGCATCCAATTCAGCAATCGCGCCGTCTAGGTGTGAATTTCGGAGCTGAGGATATCTAGGAATTCAGTTTTAGCCCACAAGTTGTCACCATGGTTCGCCAAAGTCAATTTGGTGGAACGAGTGCTGAATCTCCACATCAGCATTTGCAGAATTTCGAGATTCTCATGGAGACATTGAAGCCAAAAAGGGCTACCACCAACAATTACAAGATCAAGCCGTTCTTCTTCTCTTTGAAGGACAAAGCTTTATCTTGGTATCAAGCTCTTCCAGCTGGAAAGCTTAACACATGGGAGGATCTATCTTCTCAGTTCCTCACCTAGTTCTTTCCGCCATCCAAAACGGCGGAATTGAAAGGTAAGATTAATGCATTTTCTATGAAACCTAACGAAAGTTTGTTTCAATCGTGGGAAAGGTTTCAGGATCTCTTATTGGATTGCCCACACCATGGCATTTCAAAGCTGGAATTGTTGTAGATCTACTATAAGGGGTTGGATGTGGAAACACAATTCAATCTCCAATCTCTCTCTTGTGGTACATTCATAGACATGAGAGAAGATGATGCTTGAGACTTCAATGAGAAGCAAGCCCAAGTGATTGAGAAGTACTCCCACCGGAAGGTGGATTCTAATAGCCGGAATCAAGGAGATCTGGGAGCTAAGTTGAATCAAGTTGCGCAAACATAAATATTCTCCCTCAACAATGAGATCAAAGAGTTGAAGGAAGTCATCAAAACTAGACTTCAAAAGGTGAAGGAGCAGGAAGCCAACTATATAGGGAGGGATAACAACCAAGGGAATAGGAATGACTACCGGAACAACAACTGGAACAATAACAATAGGAACTCCAACAACAACAATTGGAGATCCAATCAACAAAATCCAGGTAATCCCTATTCACATGCTGAAAAAGCTTTAACATCTCCATCTTTTTCTACTCCTTTGAAAAGCCAGGAGCAATCATCAAATGGATCGAACAAGACGGAGAAGGAGAAGCCCGATCCCATGTTGGAGACGATCCTAGGAAAGCTACAAGGATTGGAGAATTACATAAATTCGGTTGATAAAGCTCACAAAGCTTTATAAAACCAAGTATTCAGCAAGGCCGGAGAAGTCTCGAGAGATCAAGGGAAGCTTCCCGGAAAGATGGAAGATAACCCAAAGGGAAGGGTTATGGCGATTACTACTAGAAGTGGTGTAACAACCACCGATCCTCAACCCAAAGTAGTTGAGACCACCACCGGAAAAGGGAAGGAAAAGAGAAGGAAGATGTCTATGTTCCTCCTCCCGCCTACAAACCACCTCTACCTTTTCCTCAATCTAGAGCGCGGGCGCGTCTAGATAAACACTTTGGTATGTTTATTGATCTTATGAGTAAACTACATATTAATATACCTTTTATGGATGCAATTTTAGGTATGCCAGCTTATGGAAAATTTCTAAAGGAAATCCTCTCTAACAAGAGGAAGCTGGAAGATATTGGAGAAGTCAAGATGAGCACGGAGTCATCCGAACTCATCAAGACTATGACGGAGAATATGCCACCTAAGCCACGTGATCCGGGATCATTTTGCATATCCATCACCTTAGGAGAGGTTACTTATGATGCACTTTGCGACCTTGGAGCAAGTGTGAGCATCATACCACTTGCTTTGTGCAAGGCGGTTGGTCTAGGAGAACCTAGACCGGTGAAGATGACACTTTACATGGCCAATCGTTCCATTACCAGGCCTGTTGGAATAATAGAAGACATTCCCGTAAAACTCAGTAAGTTTTACATTCCTATAGAATTTGTCATTCTTGACATCCCTACAGATTATCCAGGTCCCATCATTCTTGGGATACCTTTCCTTGCAACCTTCGGATGCATGGTAGATTGCAAGAATGGACAACTATCTTTCAATATAGGTGAAGAGAAAGTAGAGTTTGTACTCTCCTCTCTAATTAAAGAGCCAACTTTGAGAGAAGATGTTTTTAACATCTTTGAGGAAGAAGAGTTTAGAGAAGTGGTGAGTTTGATCTTGATGAAAGATCCACTTCAAAAGGTTCTTAGCATGAGTATCATGAAGGAAGGAGTAGAGCATGATTGTAATGATGAAGTAAAAGCATTGGAAGATGTAGAGGAAGAGCCAGGGGCAAGATTTGAAGAGCTGGAAATAACCCCGGAAACTGTGAAAAAAATCGACCTACACCAAATAAATCACACGATTTCAGAAGAGGCAAGTCGATTTTTGACAACAGGAAGAAAAATCGGACAAAAAATCGGCCAATTTTCTTCAAAGGGGGGACGATTTAGCGTTGATTTCTCCGGTTTCTACGAACTTGACTGTAGTTGTTCTCAACTCTAATAGTGCACTTCCCCCGTCTTCAGAGGCTTCTCCCATGACATTAGATGGTCATGAATCATCAATCAAAGCACCTCCTTCATTGGAATTGAAACCACTTCCTACACACTTAGGGTATGCATTCCTTGGGCCTAACTCTACATATCTTGTTATAGTTACTGCAAATTTGAATGATGACGAACTTGAGAAGCTTATGAATGTTCTAAGACAACATAGGAGAGCATGAGGCTATACTATTGATGACTTGTTTAAGAGCCTAAGTCTTTGGAGCCTAGATGAGCTAGAGTGTGCTTAGCCTTGACCCAGTCATCCGCCCCCACGTACCACCTTGGCCGCCCCTGCGTCTAGGCGCCCTTGCGCCTCAGGCTAGCCTCCCCTGCGGCTCTGGCTGTGTGCAACCGCTTTCGTTGACTCTTGACTTATGCTTTGCGGCTGGCTTTTCATATAAGCTTCCTTTAGACTTTAGAAGAGGGGTTTCCTTACCTCTTTTCAGCTTCTTCTTCATCCTCACGTTCTTCCTATTCTCCTTTCTTCCCCTTTGATCTTCTTTGCTTCCTTTTGATCTTGTGAGAGAGTTTTGAGAGTTTGAGTGTGGCTTTGGCCTTGGAGGACTTTGATGATGTTGCTGTGTGTTGTTGTTGATGTGTTGAAGTGGTGAGAGGTGTGGATGCTCCATAGTTGCAGCCTAGGCTTGTGGGGTAAGATTTTCTCTTCATCCTTCTTTCTTCCTTCTCCTTTGCTTCCTATCTTTATCTTTAGCTTAGGAATCACAAGTTGGACTTGTGTTGGATCTTTCCTGGATGTTTTGATGATCCTATATGTGTATGTATGTGTTTGTGTTGCTGTGGTGTGTTGAAGACGTGAAGAGAATCAAGAAAGAGATCGAAGAGAAGTCGGGACCAACTCTCTGCACAGTTGGCCGCCCCTGCGCCTATCCTGAGCCGCACCTGCGCCTGCTGTAGACCACCCTTGCGCCTCTGGTGAGCCGCCCCTGCGCCTCACTGGACCGGCTGGTGTGTTCTTGCTTCTGTTGGTGCATACCTTGTTGGTATGTCTTCCTTCCTTCCTTTCCTTTAGCCTTGGCTTAGTTGTTGGCTAGGTTAAGATGTTTAGGATGAGTTGTATGATAGAGTTGTGCCTTAGGCACTTGTGTTGATGTTGGGGTTATGCTATAGGCATATGTGATCTTGTTATGATCTTTAGGTTGTAGGTTGGTTCTGCTTATGGAGACGAGTCTCCTAACCCTTTCAGGTTGTGATGTTGTGTGCCTTGCTCTTGCAGGCGTTGGTTTCTTCCCCAAGGGGAATTTGTGACGTGGTAGAGGATACAAGTGTATCAGGTAAGTCCATAGGACTTACTTAGCGTTCAGTTATGGGTTTGTATGATTGTGATGGTTGTATGTGTTCATATGATTATGCATTTATAACCTAAACCGGACTAGGATGACCATTCATTACATTATATATGGCCCAAGTGTATTATAACGGGCGGTAACCACCGGTCTCCGCCTGCTGGTTAGGAGGAGGTGCCCTGAAGATGATCTCACAGAAGGGGAAGAGTGAAGGTCACCCCCATGCAAAAATCCTGTGTTACGTTGGATGGGACAGGGTTCTTGAGGCTCCTCGTGTTAGAAAAAAAGTTGATTTAGTAATGGAATAACGTAATTAAAGATAATAAATGAATGGATGTGACATTGCATGTATGAGATGTTGTTGTGTGTTTGTGCTATGACTATCATGCTTATCTATTGCTGTAGCTAACGGTGTATACCGTGTTGTAGATGATCTGCAGGTTAGGAAGACTGCAGAGTGAGCTAGATGGTGTGACCAACCGAGGACTTCTGTACATTAGGATACGCGGGTTGGGATCTTTTGTATCAGTTGTTGTTGTTGTTGTTGTTGTTATGGTTTGTACTCGGCTTTGAGTTTGTAAACTCTATTGGATGTATCATACAACTTTTATGTATTTGTTTTTACTCTACTTGTGCCTTGTTGTAAAATCCAATGAACTTGTTGTCAGGCTAGGGTCAGGATCCATTGTGAGATCCTAGCCAATGTAACATTCCGAGTCCCGCGGATTCGGGGTGTTACAGAGTTGGTATCAGAGCCTTAGGTTGACAACAATGGCACTTGCTATCTGCAATAAAGGTGGAGTGGATAAAAAAACAGAACCCACATGGGGTCTGACTTTTTAAAAAGGTGTTGGTTTTAAAGCGAGTAAAGATGTTTTGGGATAGTGTGTACAGAAGTCGTCACCCATCTGAGTATCTCGACAGTATAGATATATATATATATAGATACCTCTTATGTGATGATATGTATACATGTGCTATTAAGTATTATATATATCTATACATATGGCCTATATAGAGCCTTATACGTTAGGTGTGCATACCCTGCAGATGGCTCGGACTAGAGCTACTACTGCAGGCAGAGGTAGAGGTAGACCACCTCTTCCTCCAGGAGAGAGGATACAGGGACCAGCTCCCGCTGCAGATCCACTAGTGGTGGAGGAGGCTCATGAGGAGGTTGCTTAGAGCTTGGTTGAAGGCATTCCACCAGCAGGGAGTACCACACTTCTTTGGGGAGATCGACCTAGAGACTGAGGTGTGGATTGGGCATGTAGACTCAGCCTTGGAGTCTATTCGTTGCCCAGAGGACAGACGGATAGAGCTAGTACAATCTCTACTCCGTGACCTGGCACATCAGTGGTGGAGGACAGTTAGAGCACGAGTCACCACCTACGAGCAGATGAGGACATTGCTGAGGGAGAAATTCTACCCTGCCTCATTGAGGAGAGAGAAACTGTAGGATTTTGTGGAAGCAGGCTTTGAGGATGTACCCATTACAGATGCTATTCGCCGCTTCCGGACTGAGTTAGCTTTGCTGGGTCCAGCTGCACCTTTTGAGGACCAGCACATGTATCTATTCTCCCGACGTCTGAGGGAGAGCACACGTTCATACATGGCGGGATTTCATTGTGACTCTTTGGCAGACTACCAGGATCGGGCCTCTACTTATGAGAGAGAGAGGGCTAGCCAGAGGAGGACTTCTCAGACCGGACGGTCTGAGAAGAGACAGCGTATGGCACCGACTAGTGCAGGATCATCTAGATTCGGGCGAGGTCAGACTCAGGGCCGCTCGAGTATTCCAGTGTTTGCACAAACTACTGATAGAGGCCAGCAGTGTTACAACTGCGGGACCTATAGGCATACGAGGGTTGATTGCCCTAGAGCACCGCTGACTTGCTTCTCGTGCGGGAAGCCAGGACATATAGCTATGTTTTTCCGTAAGAGCAAGGTGCCATCATAGCAGGGTTCTTCCTCTGCATGTGCAGCAGGAGGTGGGCAGAGACCGTCTCAGTATCAGGGACAACAGAGGGTCCCAGGGACACCTTCTACTCAGGGTTCAACTCCTGGACCGAGTAGGGGTAGAGGTAGAGAGGCTAGCACTAGTGATGCCCGAGGAGTTTGAGGCCGTGCTTTTGAGTTGAGGAGTGATGAGGAGCCTCCAGCACCAACTGCTACAGGTACCATTCTGTTACATGGTTTATTTGTTAGAGTTTTATTTGATACTGGTACTACGCATTCATTTATTTCTGCTTCTTGTGTTGAGCGTTTGAGTTTGTCTACCATAGAGGGGGCATCCTTTACTATAGGGTTACCTGATGGTAGTAGGGTCAGAGGTACCTAGGAGATACGTAGTTGTCCCCTACGTTTAGGGACTCGTGTAATACTTGTTGACTTCTTAGTCATGCCTTTGATGCATGAAGAAGTCATATTAGGTATGGATTGGATGCGTAGACACCGTGCGGTGTTAGATGTGGGTAAGAGGACTGTTACAGTCTCTACCGACTTAGGTCCGATAGATGTCTTCCGGGGTTGGGACCTTGGGAAGACGGGATCTGTCATCAGTGCCGTACGAGCAACTAGACTGATTGCACAAGGATGTGATGTCTTCTGGTGCTACGCCATGAAGGATGGAGAGAGTCCAACACTAGAGGACATACCAGTGGTCTTTGAGTTCACCGACGTGTTTGCAAAGCCATTTAGCTTGCCACCTCAGAGGAGCGTAGATTTTGGCATTGACTTAGAGCATGGCACGAGACCCATCTCGAAGGCCCCATACCGTATGGCACCTGTTGAGATGTTGGAGTTGAAGAAGCAACTCGAGGAGTTGGCTGAGAAGGGCTTCATACGTGTTAGCATGAAATATTGCGATATTATAGGCACTTATTCTAGTTGCTTTTCATTCATTATTGTGTTCGTAGATAAGGCATTGAAGCATTTGTTAGCTTGTTTATCTATATTTTCGATATGGAAGTCTACATTAGCTTTGTGTTGATTATAGGTGAATAAGAGCTGAAACCGGACCATTTGAGAGAGATAAGAGAGGATTTGAGCATATCCAAGGATTAGGAACACATCAAGGAAGCTAAAGAAGGAGCTAGGATGGAGAATGTCACGACACAAAGGAAACCACAAGCAATCTACGCTTCCACGCCCTAAAATACGGCCGTAGAAGAGTCCATGCCCTAAACCACGGCCGTGGATCTTGACATCATGAGTGTGGAGCACTCCAGTGAGTTACACGGCCTAAAGTACGGTCGTGGAAGATGAGAGACACCGTAATCCAATTCCACGCCCTAAACCACGGTCGTGGAACATCAAGAGACCGTGATTTAGGCAATCCTTTGACGAATCATTTATTGCCACATCATCTACGTATTTGGGCGGAGAGATATCACTTACTCTACGTATAAAAAGGCGGGAGGAGAGAGTTTTCAGTAACCTCGCTTTGGGGAGAGTTAACCTTAGGGTTTCGCGAGGAACTTTGCGGAAGCGCCGGCAATTTGGATTCCCAAAGATTGTGTGTGGCGGAAGTTGCACCCTTTTCTTAGGTTTTGATATTGAAGACGGATTGACATCCCGTTCTTCGTATTCGCCTAAGATCATTGTGAGGTTTTGTGTTATATTCTGAATCTATTGAGTACTCCATTTGGTTTTGGATTTGAGATTGACTTTGAGATATATTTGAGTTTTCGAGGGTTTTCATCTTTCATTCTTCTTAAATTGATTTTTGATATCATGACAATGGTTATTGGCTAAAACCCTTTGGCAATTCTAAGGTGAAGGGTTAATAGTTGTGGCTTAGATGATGATAGATCGATCGTAAATTGATTGGACCTTGAGAGTTAGAGAGATCTCGTCGACGAACCAAGATCACGGTCTGTTCTTGGACTTCCACGGCCGTGGAACTCAAGATCTGCCCGTGGTTTATTCTACTTTATGAACTTTGCTTTTACTTTGATCCAAGGTTAAAGATTAACTTTAATCTAGTCTCGGTTTACCCTTTTCTAGGTAGTAGTGAGACTCATCACCCTCTATTTCGATTTCGAGTGTCACAACCTTAATCGTTTTAGTTAGTTTTGATCCTTGAGTTACAAGTTTGGGTATTTGAGATTAATTCTTGTTCTTAGATCCTTTCTATACTGAAGCCTCAACAACCTTTATAGAGAGTGTCTTTAGATAAGTTATATAAAGTTTTAGAACTTTACCGTACATCACTTTACCTTAGCATACCTTTGCAACTCTTAACTCTGTCCTTAATTCTTTAGTATATCTTGAATCGATTGCCACAATTAGATACCTGGATCTTTAGGGTTGTTGTTTTCCCCAATATTTGCAAAGCTTATTACATTTACTTGCTTGACGATTTGCGAACTGAATTTGTTCTCCCCAAATCCCTGAGTTCGACACTCTGGAATTCTTGCTTTACTACGCCGATCCGTACACTGCGGGTTCGCTTGCTTGATTCTAGTCTTATAAATTTAAAGCTTGATTGCACGCACGCTTAGGAGCGAACAATTTTTTGGCGCCGTTGCCGGGGATTTGGTTTAGGCCGAATTCGGTTATCGGTTGTCAAGCTTGGGAGCTTTGCTCTTGTTATTTGATTTCTCTTTCGAAGTGATATTTGCAGGTTATCTTAGGTATATGCGCAGGTCTAACACCAACAAAGACCTCTTACCTCTTGATTAAGAACTTGAGAAGACTTTGAGTAAGAAGCTCAAAGAAAGAAAGATGGCTGAAAGTAAAGAGAGGGATATCCAAGCAGAGTTGGATGATTCCGAAGCTCGACTTAGATGGAGCGAGAAGGCTCGCAAGGAAGAATCGGAGCGTCATCAATTGCAAATTGATGAGCTCAAGGATATGATGCTTAAAATGAGGCTGGAGATGAGTGATTCCAAGAGGAAGAAGAGAAGGAAACCGACAAGATCGGTTAGAACCGACTCATCCGATGAAGAGAGCGACTCCTCCATGCCATCGCTAGAGGACATTGATCCAACAATCAATGCGAACCAGAATAATCCAAGACCGGCCGCCAATTATCGTATCCCGGCTGGGGGTGCAAGAGCCGCTCGTGTAGATGAAGAGCCAAGAACTCTTGGCCAAAGAATGGATCCGATTCGGCAACCACGCCGTCTAGATGTGAACTTTGATGCTGATGATATTCAGGGGTTTAGCTTCAACCCACAAGTTATCACCATCGTTTGTCAAAGCCAGTTTGGAGGAACGAGGGTCGAATCTCCACACCAACATTTACAGAATTTTGAGATCTTGATGGAGACAATGAAGCCAAAGAATGCAACCACCAACAATTACAAGATCAAGCCATTCTTTTTCTCCTTGAAAGGGAAAGCTTTATCTTGGTATCAAGCTCTTCCAAATGGAAGACTCAACACATGGGAGGATCTTTCTTCGGAGTTCCTAACCAAATTCTTTCCGCCATCCAAGACGGCGGAGTTGAGAGGTAAAATTAATGCTTTTTCTATGAGATCTAATGAAAGTTTGTTTCAGTCTTGGGAAAGATTTCAGGATTTATTATTGGATTGCCCACACCATGGCATTTTCAAATTGGAGCTATTGGAGATATACTATAAGGGGCTGGATGTGGAAACAAAATTCAAGCTCCAATCCCTTTCATGTGGCACATTCATGGACATGAGGGAAGATGACGCTTGGGACTTCATTGAGAAGCAAGCCCGAGTCATTGAGAATCTCACCGGAAAGTGGAAGCTAATCGAGTGGAGCAAGGAGCAAAGCTAACACAAGCTGCTCAAACTCAAATCTTTTCTCTCAACACCGAGATTAAAGAATTGAAGGAAGTCATCAAGGCTAGCTTTCCAAAGCCTAAGGAGCAAGATGTTGGTTATTTAGGAAACAACAATAACCACAATGGGAATGAGAACACCAATCGCAACAGCCGGAACAACAACCAGAACAATTGGAACAACAACAACCGGAATAACAATTGGAACAACAATAGGGGTTCAAACAACAACAATTAGCGTTCCAACCAACAACAAAACTTCGGTAATTCTTATCCCAATTCAGGAAATTCACTAACTCCACCATCTTCTTCTTCCATTCCTTTGAAAAGCCAGGGGCAAACATCTAATAGTGGAAGCACTTTGGGGAAAGAGAAGCCCGATCCCATGTTGGAAACGATCTTGGGAAAGCTTCAAGGATTGGAGAGTCACATCACTAAGGTTGATAAAGCCCAAAAGGTTTTAAAAAACCAAATGTTTAGCAATGCTGAGGAAGTTCCTAGAAATCAAGGAAAACTTCCAGGAAAGACGGAAGAGAACCCGAAAGAAAGGGTGATGGCTATCACAACTAGGAGCGGATCAACAACCACCTACCCGCAGCCTAAATTTGTGGAAGTTCCCGTCGAAAAGGAGAATGAAAAGGGGAAGGAGAAGGAAGACATCTACATTCCTCCTCCAGCTTACAAACCTCCCCTACCATTCCCACAATCTAGAGCAAGAGCGCGTCTAGACAAGCAATTCGGTAAGTTCATTGAACTCATGAGCAAACTGCATATTAATATACCTTTCATTGATGCAATTGTAGGTATGCCAACATATGGAAAGTTCTTAAAAGAGATCCTCTCTAACAAGAGGAAACTAGAAGACTTTGGAGAAGTCAAGATGAGTTCGGATTCATCGGATCTCATCAAGACGATGAAGGAAAAGATGCCCCCAAAGCTGAAGGATCCGGGGTCATTTTGTGTCCCAATCGGAGTAGGAGATGTCACATACGATGCATTATGTGATTTAGGAGCAAGCGTTAGCATCATTCCGCTTGCATTGTGCAGGAAGATCTGTCTAGGCAAGCCTAAACCGGTGAAGATGACGTTATATATGGCGGATCGATCCATAACTCGTCCCGTCGGTGTCATTGAAGACGTCCCGGTCAAGCTTGGTAAGTTCTATGTTCCAATAGATTTTGTTATGCTTGACATTCCTGCAGATAGTCCAGTCCCGATCATACTCGGAAGACCGTTTCTTGCAATATCCGGTTGTGTGGTGGATTGCAAGAATGCTAGACTCGCCTTCGACATAGGAGAGGAAAAGGTAGTGTTCCTTATTTCTACTTTGATGAAAGAACCAACTCTTGAAGAGGACATATTTAACATCCATGACGAAGAGCTATCTAGAGAAGAAGTAAGTTCGATTCTCTTCAAAGATCCTTTGCAAAAAGTGATCACCATGAGCATTATGGACATAGGAGAGGAAGAGCAATGCAATGAGTAAATTGAAGCTTTAGAGGAGCAAAAGGAAGTGCATGAAGAAACTTTGAAAAACTCTACGATGGGTCAGAAAACGTGAGGAATCACGGCCAATCGTGCTATTCCACGGCCGTGGTTCCCACCAACATGACCGTAATTATCTATTCAGAGGACTCCAGTAAGTTACACGGCCAAAACCACGGCCGTAGAACTATCAGAGGTGCCGTAATTGATTTCCACGCCCTAAACCACGGCCGTGGAGGAAACAGAGGTGCCGTGATTTTGGGAAAATCTGAGGACAATTACGTTCTTTCTACCACTTCTCTTGAGTCTTCTCCAACAACTTCTATACCCATAGAGACTTCTAAAGAAGCATTGGACACTCCTCAAGAGCCATTAGAGAGTCCAATAATGATAGAATTGAAGCCACTTCCCGCACATCTAAGGTACGCATTTCTAGGACCTAATTCTACCTTTCCGGTAATTGTTAGTTCAGATCTAAGTAAAGATGAACATAGTAAACTTATGGTTGTTCTAAAGAAACATAGGAAAGCCTTAGGTTACACTATAGAGGATCTAGTAGGAATTAAGCCTTCATTATGTATGCATAAGATACTAATGGAAGAAGATTTTAGGACTTCACGACAACCTCAAAGGCGGTTAAATCCGACCATGAAGGAGGTTGTTAAGAAGGAAATTCTTAAACTACTTGATGCAGGTACATCTACCCTATCTCCGATAGCAAGTGGGTGAGTCCCGTACAGGTTGTTCCAAAGAAGGGAGGAATGACGGTCATCACTAATAAGAACAATGAGCTCATTCCTACAAGAACCGTGACGGGATGGAGGATGTCCATAGACTACCGCAAGCTAAACAACACAACGAGGAAGGACCACTTCCCATTACCATTCATCGATCAAATCCTTGAGAGGTTAGCACAACACTCACATTTCTGTTATGTTGACGGTTATAGTGGTTTCTTTCAGATCCCGATACATCCGGACGATCAAGAGAAGACCACATTCACGTGCCCGTGGGGTACGTTTGCTTATAGGAGAATGCCGTTCGGGCTTTGCAACGCCCCAACCACCTTCCAAAGGTGCATGCTGGCTATCTTCTCGGAGTACATAGAGGATATCATGGAGGTTTTCATGGATGACTTTTCTATTTATGGTTCCTCTTTCGATAATTGTCTTTATAACCTTTCTCTTGTGCTACAAAGGTGTGAAGACACTAACCTAGTTCTTAATTGGGAGAAGTGTCAATTTATGGTGAAAGAAGGCATTATACTAGGACACTTGATCTCTAGTAGAGGGATTGAAGTAGATAAGGCTAAGATAGAAACTATAGAAAAGCTCCCTCCTCCATCTTCGGTGAAGGGAATAAGAAGCTTTCTAGGACATGCTGGATTTTATAGACGTTTTATAAAAGATTTCTCTAAGATATCAAAACCGCTTACTAATCTATTGATGAAGGATGCAATTTTTGATTTCTCGCAGGAGTGCTTAGATGCGTTTCATAAGATTCGGGAAGCTCTAATCTCAACCTCGATCATTCTACCCCCGGATTGGAATCTCCCATTCGAGGTCATGTATGATGCAAGTGATGTAGCTATAGGAGTTGTGCTTGGGCAAAAGAAGGAAGGACGAACCCATGCTATCTACTATGCTAGCAAGACGCTAGACGAAGCGCAGCTTAACTACGCCACTACTGAAAAAGAATTTCTAGCTATTGTTTATGCATTTGAAAAGTTTCGTTCTTATCTTGTAGGTGCAAAGGTGATTGTATACACGGATCATGCTACGATCCGGTATCTACTTGCAAAGAAGGATGCAAAACCAAGGCTGATTAGATGGATTCTTCTCTTACAAGAATTCGATCTAGAGATCCGTGACAAGAAGGGTTTGGAAAATTCTATTGCAGATTATTTGAGTCGTCTACCACATCTAGAGGACGACAATCTACCTATAGATGACTCCTTCCCGGACGAGCATTTACACATCATAGAGGAGTGCATCGACAAAATTACTAAAGGTAACGAACCATGGTTTGCTGATTTTGTTAACTATTTGGTTTGCCAGGAAATACCACCCGGATTATCCTATGCACAAAGGGAGAAGTTCTTTAAGGAAGTCCGGGAATACTTTTGGAATGAACCTCTCCTCTTCAAGAGAGGTCCTAACGGGATCATTCGACGATTTGTGCCGGAAGACGAGATGCAAAATGTCATCCGTCATTGTCATTCACTACCTTGTGGAGGACACGCTAGCTCGAACAAGACTAGCTCTAAGGTATTGCAATCTGGATTCTTTTGGCCTACTTTATTTAAAGATGTGCAAACCTTTATTTCCCACTGCGATGCTTGTCAAAGAACAGGGAACATATCTAGGAGAAACGAAATGCCTCTTAACAACATTCAGGAGGTAGAGATCTTTGACGTTTGGGGAGTAGATTTCATGGGACCTTTCCCATCATCTTGTGGAAACCAATACATACTTCTAGCTGTAGACTATGTTTCGAGATGGGTTGAAGCAATTGCCTCTCCCACTAATGATGCCATGGTTGTGGTTAAGTTCTTTAACAAGATTATTTTCCCACGATTTGAGACACCACGGACTATCATTAGTGATGGAGGCTCTCACTTCATTGCCCGATGATTCGAAGCTCTACTAGCTAAGTATGGGGTGACTCACAAGATCGCCACCCCTTACCTTCCACAAACGAGTGGACAAGTGGAGATTTCGAACCGGGAGATTAAAGGAATCCTAGAGAAAACAGTTTCGAAGACAAGGAAGGATTGGTCTTTGAAGCTAGATGACGCATTGTGGGCATACCGGGCTGCATACAAGACTCCCATAGGAACGACACCATACAACCTTGTGTATGGGAAGTCTTGTCACTTACCGGTAGAGCTGGAACATAAGGCGTATTGGGCGGTAAAATGGTTGAACTTCAGCATGAAGGAAGCGGGCGAGAAGCGCCTCTTGGACCTTAACGAGCTTGAAGAAATTCGCTTAAACGCCTACGAGAACGCCAAGATCTACAAAGAGAGAGAGAAGCGTTGACGTGATAAGCATATCATTCCAAAGGACCGCAAACAAGGAGATCAAGTTCTCCTCTTCAATTCGAGACTTCGGCTCTTTCCAGGTAAGCTTAAATCTCGTTGGACTGGACCTTATCTAATAAAACATGTTTTTTCCCGTGGCGCAGTTGAAGTATGGGGTGAAAAGGGCGGAAGCTTCAAGGTGAAAGGTCAACGACTCAAGAAGTACTCACCGGAACTCCAAGCTGAGGAGTTCGCGTCTATCGCACTCAAATAGGTGCAAGTACGGTCTAGCTACGGACCTTAAACAAGCGCTTCTTGGGAGGCAACCCAAGGTATTGCACTTATGCTTTTGTTCGTCATTCGTAGATTAGATTAGTTTAGACGTTTTTGTTTTGTTTTGCCCTCGATACCTTTCGGTATGTTGTGTTTTTGGATGTAGGAGCAATGAAATAAGCAATGAGAAAGGAAAAAGTTGGAAGAAATTGACGAAACTCGGATTTCGGCACATTACAGAGAGTTCCATGCCCTCAACCACGGTCGTGGAGGCTACAGTGACCGTAATTCTTCAAAATCTGAGAAAAACCACCAAAAACCACCAAAAACCACGGGTCCGTACAAAACCACGGCCGTGGAAACCCCCGAGTGACCGTGATTTTCAAAAAATTTTACGGCCACTATATAAACCACCTTCCTTCACAAAAAGACCCTAATTCCCTCTTCCACGCCCCTTTCCACGCCCTAAACTCCGAAAAATCTCCGCATCTCGCAAATCATCATTCGGTAATCATTTTGAACGATTCTTGGTGCTAAAGTGGAGAATTTTCATTCTTCTACAAGATCCAATCGACAAAACAAGTGAACAATCCCTCCAGAAGGCAGAATTTGGATTCAAAGATCCAAAAACCTAGGTTTTTACTCTTCTTCTCTTCTTTGTCAATTCGGGCTAAATTTTCACAAGAACTTAGAGAAATTGCATAGGATTGAGATTGGAATTAGTCTAGGACAAGTTCTGCTGAGTTTGTTGTTGATTTGGTTGAGATTTGAGCAATTTAGAGCCGAATCACGGTCTCTGGAACTTCCACGGCCGTGGAAACCTAAGAACAGACCATGGTTTTTTCTGGATTTGCGAAAATGTCACGGGAAGTGCAGGATAGAAAAAGAAGAGAAAGAGTGATAGTTCCTCCTCTTCCCAAGCCCCTCCTAGTGAAGCACCATCACCTCCACGCCCTAGAATCCCAACCATTCACCCAAACTATATCGATGCTTTAGAAAAGATCGAGGAAAGACCGGTCATAGGACCTAGATACCTCTTGCTTGAGGAGTTGGAGCCACTTAATGTGGTGAATGATTTAACATGGCTATTGGATAGAGCCGGACTGATTGTTTTCTTCGCTATTAGAGCGGATGCATATGAGGAGATTACGAGGGAGTTTGTTATTTCCTTCGAGTATAGCCACGTCGATAGGACAGTATCCTTTAGATTGATGGAGACGGACTATGAGTTCTCCATCCAGCAGTTTGGAGCCTTCTTTGGGTTCCATGAGACCTTTAACGGTCGTTTCCCTAGCGGTGTATACGCTAAGGACTTTTGGGAGGATATAGCTATGATTTACGCTAGCAAGGACCGCTGGCAAACAGCTGACACCAAGGCTAAGCTCATCTACCACTTAGCCTTGAAGATAGCTCATAGGGTCCTTTCCGAGTGCCTATTCCCTAGGACCGAGACCCCTCAAAAGATAAAGACCGATGAGCTATTCCTTCTCTACGCTATGCTACACGGTAGACCCGCCGATTGTGCCACCCTCTTAGCCTCCACCATTAGTAAGCTTAAGAACAAGAGGGCCGGGAACATTGGGTATGGTGGGATGGTTACCCACATAGCTACGCAGCTTGGGATTGATTGCTCCGCATGCACTAGGATAGCGGCGAGACCTTTAGGTCTCAAGAGCCTTATGACTAGGGGTTTGATCTTTCCTAGACATCGAGGTCCACCTACTGCCGCTATGCCATGGAAGGATAGAGGAGGTAGAGGTATTCCATGGCTTCCCGATTATTCCATTATGGCTGGACGCCATAATTGGAAGGAGACTTTCACTGCTATGCACGCGAATAGGTTAGCAGCACCTCCCTACATCCCCGATGAGATTTCAGCTGCTCATGTTGATGAGGATATAGGAGGAGGTGATGAGCAGGATTCTGGTACCTTTCCGGATCAGCCGGACATCTTCCCGGACCTACCTAGACAGTCTCCCCGCCCTTCTAGACCTTCCGGTGCTTCTTCCTCTCGCCGTGCTAGTGTGAGCGAGAGACCGACATGGATGGATACTCCTCCTACTTGGTATGGAGCACAGCCGGAGTGGATGGGATCTCCACCACCATGGTATGCACAGCCACCAGCAGCACCGGCTCCACAGGATGCCCCTGCATGGTACGACGAGGCACCGATATGGTATGAGCAGCTACCGGAGTGGGCTATCGACCTTTCCAAGAGAGTCGGCAATTTGGAGATCCGCCAGGACGCTCGGGATGTACGGGCTGATGAGCATGACCGGATGATGAGGGATATCTACCGCCAGCAGTTTGGGCGGAACTTCAGCTCCGACTTCTACCCGTTTCCACCACCGCCTCCACCGCAATGATGAGCTATGCCGATTGACAGTTTCAGCCGTCCCACCGCCGTCTAGTGAGTTCATTTTTCTTTTCTTTTTTTTCTTTATTTCTTTTTGAACATTGGGGACAATGTTTGTCTCAAGTATGGGGTGGGGTGTGACTATCGTTTGTAATAACTCTACTTACTTTGCTTGCCTTGATCGATGACACTTTGCATGTTTCATTTCATAGTCACACGTTTCATTATTGCATTGCATGAAAAAGCTTTTGAAAAACCCATAAAAATGTGAAAAATTTTGAAAAAAATTCTATAAAGGTTTTGTGCTTCTAAGAGTTGAGATGATTTCTATGATAGTTACTACTTGCGGATTGAGCTTTTGATGACAATTGTATGCCTAAACGAATAATGAATTGAAAAGGAATTGAATGTGTTGATTATCCTTTCTTGCAAGTTTCATAATGTGAAGAGTTTTATCTAAATCAGATTGAGAAATCGAGGTTGAAATCACATGATGAGTTCTTATACTTCTTTATGAAATGATTACAGATTTGTGAGTTGTGTTGAAATCGACAGAAAAATCAACCTAGCCTAGAAAAATCAGACGATTTTTACTTAGAAAAGGGCGATTTTTCTTGCAGAATGGAGACATTGAAAAGAATCACTAGAAATGCGGGAAGAAGAAGGAATCTTCTTCCAAAGCCCCTCCACCACCACCACCACCCTCTCAAGCTAAACCAAAACTCCCTCCTCCCCTCTCCAAATATAAGAAGAGATACGAACGTCTCTTAGATCGTCCCTTCACCCCTCCTCGATACATTGTGCTAGATGACTTAGACTCCTTGTTTGTTCGAGAGGATGTGGACATGATGCTAGATAGAGTTGGGTTGAGTCAGTTTGCCATGATTAGGGAGGATGCTTACACCGAGATCACCCTAGAATTCCTAAGTACATTTGAGCATGACCCTAGAGAGAGGACGGTCTCTTTCCGCCTCATGAACCAAAACCATGCTATGACTATTGATGACTTCGGGGATTTGTTTGGTTTTCCCTATTCTTCTGCAAGCACATTCGCGAGAGGATTGAGTGCTAGTGCCTTTTGGGAAACCATTTCAGTGGGAGAGTATGGAGGTGATAAGTGGAAACCCGGGAATTCGAAGGAGACTAGTATGCACAACCTTTCCCTTAAGGTAATGCATAGGATCCTTGGTGAGAGCTTGTTTGCACGGACGGAGACTCCACAGAAGCTCAAGGCCGATGAGCTCTTTATCCTGTACTGTATAGCTTGTAGCACCATTCCTGACATCACCTCTATGGTTGCTGACTATCTAGGAAAGATAGCCAACAAGGCAAAGGGTGACCAATGTGCTGGAGGCCTCGTCACTCATGTGGCGAAGGCATTGGAATTAGATTTTTCAAATTACACTTTAGCTGAGAGTGCCCAGCCTTTAGGTTCACAGATATTGATGGCGAGACGGTCTTGATTCCTCGAGGTAGAGGAACTCTTCATGTTCCTATGCCGTGGGCAAATGATCCAACAAAGAAGCCATCCAAGATAGTGTGGAAGTCGGAATACACCATTCGGAACAAGAGGAATTGGAAGGAAACTTTTGTATTCATTCTTGAGGAGGTAGCTCCTCCTTCTTGTTATTATGATGATGATGCAGGTGACACTGAGGATGAGGAGGATCATGAGGATGGAGCATACCAGGGGACCATTGATAGCATGAATTATAGTCTATATTTTGGGGTTTGTTTGGACGATTTATCTTTCATAATCTGCATGTTTGTGTGTATATTATGTGATTATATTACCATTTCATCTACCTTTGCGGGAATCGAGGTCTATACCTAGTTTTGCTGTAATTGTAGGTGAAATGGCACGTTTTGCATCAAAAAGGAGCAAAAGGAGATATGGAGTCATTGGAGCTACATTGAGGAACATAAGGAACCATCCAGGAAGCATAGCCATGGATTAAAATTCACTTTGGACCAGTTTTGAGAGATTTCACATTCAGTTGTGACTCACCTCGGTTGATCATAGATTCATCTCGACCGAGGTGATCTAGAGAAGCCGACTCGACCGAGGCGAATACCAAGGACGCGGCGAGAATATTTTATTCTTGGCTGAGATCTTTTATCTTTGGAAAGTGATCTTATATTTTTGGGCTTGGCTCCTGGATGGAAGAAGATCTTATATTTTACCTATTTTTATGGGAAAAGATCTTTCTAAGATATCTTATCTTTGGAGGGTTATTTTCCTATAAAAAGGGTTGGATTTCCACAAATTCAAGAGCCCGCTTACACCAAAAACACGCTATACCATCGATCAGGGTTTATAGCACGCAGCAGCCATAAACCAGTTGGGAGATTTGAAGAACCTTTTTGAAGGTTGAAGGAAGATTGAAGATCATAGCTTTTATAGCTTTTGGAGGGTTTTGTAAGATTGTCTTTGATTCCCTTACTTGTTGTCTTCTCTTGTTGGATTTATATCCAAAGGAACGCTTTTGTTGTGATATTTGATTCAGTTATTGAAGTCTTTTCATTAAATTCTTCTTGTTCAAATATTCACCTTCTTCCCATATATTTGATTAATACTTTCATGATGATGAGTGACTAATTTCCTTGTGTGATTCTACGGTGATTGGCTGAAGGTTGTGGGAAAAACAATGATAGAATAATCTTAGATTCCAGTAGGATCCTGAAAGTTCGAGTCTTTAACCTTAACCCTAAGCATCTCGTTCAGTCGATGAACATCTCGGCCGGGGTGGAATTCTGTTGACCGAGGTGACTTATCTGATCTTAAACTGAGAGTTAAGTGTTAGAGTTTGCCAAATCCTATTCTTATTACTCCTTTCCTGGTTCAATGCAAGCTTAGGATGAGACTTACCCGGTAATTCCGTAGTTTGTGTACCAACGATCATAAGTGTAGGTAATAAAGGTTTATCCTTTATTGGGGTTTGAGTGTGCTTCAATCCCATCTTTGTGAGTTAGCCTGAGACTTACCCGGTAAAGGTTAATTCTATTCCCCTAGGTGGTGTGTTAGTTTGAGATTATAGTTCTTTATCTTGATTCCTTGAGACTTACCCGGTAATAGGAGTTACGGTTTAGGATTAGTGAGTAGTGAGACTTACCCGGTGATCTATTCCACTTTAGTAACGCCTTCCCTATGCAAAAATCTCAGCTTTGTCCGCTTATCTATAGATCTTGAGTTGGAACCACAACTAGATGCTTTAATCCCTAGAATTGCATGTTTGCTTTATTGACTTCTTATTCATCTTTGATTGAGTTGATTGCTCTTGTGGTTAGTATTTACATAAGCATACCGTTATCGACTTTGTTTCACTAAGTCCCTGTGATCGACCCTTGGAATTCCTTGCTTTTTACTACGATTGACCCGTACACTGCGGGTTCGCATCCTTGTTTTAAGCTTACGTCTAGGGTTATAATTTTAAAGCTTGCACACACCGTTTGGAGCGAACAAGTTTTTGGCGCCGTTGCCGGGGACTTGGTCTAGACCGAGCCGGTACGGTTTGCTCTTAGGACACTTGCCCCCGTGTCTACTAACAACTCTACTTGAGTGACCTTTGCAGGTTCTTTCTTAGGTATATGCGAAGAACCCGCACTGGGAAGGAAATCGTTCCTTACGATCCCGAACCAGAAAAGACATACAAGCGACGCTTAAGAGAAGCGAAGATGGCCCAACAAGACAACCGTGATCTTGAGGCCGAATTGAAAGAGGCGTTAGAGCTGCTACGCCTCAGCAGGGAAGAACTAAGGCGAGAGAAGGAAGAAACTCGCACCAAAACTAGAGCAATCGAAGCAGAAATGGCCGTCATACGAGACCAGATTCTACTTCGACCGAGGGAAGACCCAGTTCCCGATGCTGGACCGAGGCAGGTCCCAGTTGCTGACCCTCGACCGAGGCAGGTCCCAGTACCTGACGCCCCGGCCGAGATACTTCCACCTCGGTTGCCAGTCCGAGATGTTCTTCTTGCAGGAATTCCACAAACCCTAGGTCAAAGGATGGACCCTAATCAACAACTGAGGCGTCCAGGAGTTAACCTAGGAGATCCAGCGGACCATGACTACGAACTTCGACCGCAAGTTCTATCCATGATTCGCCAATGCCAATTCGGAGGGATGGAGAAGGAATCACCACATCAACATCTTCAAAACTATGAGATCTTGATGGAAACCTTGAGACCTCCGAGAATTGAAAACAACAACTACAAGCTAAGACCTTTTTACTTTTCTTTAAAAGATAGAGCTTTTACTTGGTATCAATCTCTTCCTCGAGGAAAAATCAGCACGTGGGAGGAAATGTCTACGGAGTTCTTGACCAAATTCTTTCCCCCCTAAAGACAGCTGAAATGAGAGGGAAGATTAATGCTTTCATTATGAAGGACAAGGAGAGCTTGTCCAAGTCATGGGAGCGGTTCAAGGACATTCTTTTGGATTGCCCACATCATGGGATTCCAAAGTTAGAGTTATTGGAGATTTACTTCAAGGGACTGGACGGAAGCACCCAGTTCAATCTCCAACTACTCTCCGCCGGTACCTTCATGGACATGGCGATTGACGAGGCTTGGGACTTCATCGAGAAGCAAGCCTTGCATATGGAGAAGTACACCCACCAAGGAGCTGAAGGTGGAGTTAAAAGAGTTAACTTCCAAGAAACTCAGCCCAACAACAATCAACTCACGTCTTTGAAGAATGACGTGAAGCAATTGAAGGAACTCTTGGTTGCTCAAACCAAGAAGGAAGAGCAAGGGCAAAGGAACAACAACAACTGGTACCGTAACAACAACAACGGTTCCCGGAACAACAATTACAACAACAACAATAGAGGATCCAATAGCAACAACTGGAGGGCGAACAACCAAAATTCTGGTAACAATCATTCAAACTCCAACTCTAACGATTCCTCTAACCCTTTCCTCTCTTCCCCTTCTTCTTCTTCTACTCCATTAAAGAGCCAGGGGCAAGGATCAAGTTTGTCTCAGCCGGAAAAGAAAGACGCAGTTCTGGAGGCTATCTTGATCAAGCTTAGTGCTATGGAGACTTCTATGACTTCATTTTCGAGGGCCCAAAAGTCCTTCGAACAACAACTTGCAAGTAGGGCGAATGAAGCGCCAAGAGATCCAGGGAAGCTTCCAGCAAAGACGGAAAGCAACCCTAAGGGCCAGATCATGGCCATAACTACGAGGAGTGGACTGAAGACTGTAGATCCAGTGCCTCGGTCGGTTCCAGTACCGACGAAGACCACCTCGGTCCAGGTGCAGTCGAAGAACACTTCGACCGAGATGCCAACTGAGGTGGAACCACAGAAAGCGGAGGGGAAAACTGAAGTTTATGTTCCACCTCCTGCATACAAACCACCACTTCCATTCCCCCAGTCAAGGGCCAGAGCACTTCTAGACAAGCACTTTGGTAAGTTCCTTGACTTGATGAATAAGCTGCATATTAACATTCCTTTCCTTGATGCTATTCTAGGAATGCCCGCCTATGGGAAGTTCTTAAAGGAGATCCTTTCAAGGAAGAGGAAACTGGAAGACTTTGGTGAAGTTAGGATGACATCTAAATCCTCGGAGCTTATTCAAATCATGAAGGAGAAGATGCCACCTAAGTTAAGAGATCCCGGCTCATTTTGCATTCCCATTCAAGTTGGGGATGTCACTTGTGAAGCCCTTTGTGATCTAGGAGCCAGTGTGAGCATCATCCCGCTGGAGCTATGTGTGAAGATCGGTCTTGGAGAGCCCAAGCCGGTCAAGATTCGACTTTATATGGCGGATCGCTCCATCACCCATCCCGTGGGCATCTTGGAGGACGTTCCGGTCAAGTTAGGTAACTTCTATCTACCTATAGATTTTGTTGTACTTGACATTCCCGCAGATTATCCTGTTCCTATTATTCTCGGAAGGCCATTCCTAGCAACTTCGGGTTGCAACGTGGATTGCAAGAACGCCAAGTTGAAATTCAACGTTGGTGGCGATGAGGTGGAGTTCGTACTACTTGCAGCCATGAAAGGGGAGCAGCTAACTGATGATATCTTCAACATCTACGATGAAGAAGAATCAAGAGAATTGGTGAGCTCTATCCTTACTAACGATCCACTTGAAAGAGTTATTAGCTTCAGTTTAATAGAGGAAGGTATAGATGCTTCTTGTGATGCAGATATACGGAGCTTGAAGGCACTGGAAGAAGATCCAGGAGCTAAAACTGAGAAGCTAATCCAGGAGACGAAGATCTCCAGCTTCGGTTCCAGTTGCAGTACCTCGACCGAGGCACTTTCTGGACTGAGCGAGGCGACTGAAGAACATCTCGGTCAACGCCTCTGCGCCTCGACCGAGGTCGATGGAAAGATGATGTCAACTGAGACTGCTGAGAATAATAAACTTCTTACTCCCTTCTCTGACATTCATCCTCAGTTGGTGGAACATTCTATCCACCAACTTTCTGATAATAAAGGTCCTTGGTATGCTGATATTGTGAATTATCTTGTTTGCCAGGAGGTACCGCCCGGATTGACGTACTCTCAAAAGAAGAGATTCTTCAAGGAAGTACGCCACTATTACTGGGACGAGCCGCTGCTATTCAAGCTCGGACCGGATGGGATGCTTCGAAGATGTATTCCGGAAGATGAAGTTAACAGCGTTATACGGCATTGCCATTCACTTCCTTGTGGAGGACATGCTAGCACCGATAAAACATGCGCTAAGGTATTACGTTCTGGTTTCTTTTGGCCTACATTATTTAAGGATGTGCAATCTTTTGTTGTCTCTTGTGATGCATGCCAAAGAACAGGAAATTTATCAAGGAGGAACGAGATGCCACTTAATAACATCCAAGAAGTGGAAATCTTTGATGTATGGGGGATTGACTTCATGGGACCTTTCCCATCCTCCGGAGGAAACCTCTACATTCTTCTTGCAGTTGATTACGTCTCTAGATGGGTTGAAGCCATTGCTTCTCCCACTAACGACGCCAAGGTGGTTGTGAAGTTCTTGAACAGAACTATCTTTCCACGGTTTGGAACTCCACGCATCATCATCAGCGATGGAGGGACACATTTCATCAACCGGAAGTTCAAGGCACTTCTATCGAAGTATGGGGTAACCCACAAGGTATCAACCGCTTATCACCCTCAAACTAGTGTACAGGTCGAGATCTCGAATAGAGAAATCAAAGCAATTTTGGAGAAGACCGTCTCTAGAACGAGGAAGGATTGGTCCATGAAATTGGACGATGCTCTTTGGGCGTACAGGACCGCATTTAAGACTCCCATAGGTACCACCCCTTATAATTTGGTATATGGGAAGTCTTGCCATTTGCCCGTCGAATTGGAACACAAAGCGTATTGGGCGATCAAATGGTTGAACTTTGACATTAAAGAGGCCGGCGAGAAGCGACTTTTGGAGATCAACGAGCTGGAGGAGCTGCGTTTGAACGCCTATGAGAATGCCAAAATCTATAAAGAAAGGACGAAGAGATGGCATGACAAGCGTATCATCCCAAAGGAGCTTAACGAAGGAGACTTAGTTCTACTCTTCAACTCCCGCCTCCGCCTTTTTCCAGGTAAGTTAAAATCTAGATGGACCGGGCCTTATGTTGCGAAACATGTTTTTCCTCATGGTGCAGTTGAGATATGGGGCGAAACTAGCGGAAGCTTTAAGGTCAACGGTCATAGACTTAAGAAGTACCAACCGGAAACTCCGGTTGAGGAAGTTGCACCAATATACCTCGTTTGAGATGCATCATGGTCCAGCTAGCGACCTTAAACCAAGCGCTTCTTGGGAGGCAACCCAAGGTATTGCTTTCTTTTCCCGTTTTCTAGTCTAGCTTAGATAGTTTTTGCTTTTGCTTTGCTTTGTTTTATTTTTGGCGTTCTAGACAGATAACAGGAGACATCTAAGGAAGGAGCATAACTGGAAGTACAGAAGTTCGAGAATTTGAGAAGACGAAGTTTGACTGAGGCATCTCGGTTACTGTCAGAGCACCTCGACCAAGATGATTCCTGAGCAACCGAGGCGACTAGGGTTTTCTGACGAACCACCTCGGTCCACACCACCTCGGTTCAGTCGAGACCATCTCGACCGAGGTGACAGCAGTCCAGAAAGGGTATAAAAGGGGGATTAATTTTCTCTGTCTTCACTTTCGGCCCTCCTCGACCGCGGCGACAGATCCACCTCGTTTCTTCGTTTCTTGCTCGTTTTCGAAGATTTCTGTCTCCAAACTACGATTGAAGGATAGAGGATCGCGTTGCAAGTACAAATCTGTAGAAAATCGAACCGATTCGGCCGAAACGAGGTAAAAAGAACCGAAACCCTAACTTCTCCGTTTCGCTTCGTTTTGGGCTTTGGTTGCCCCTACATTTGTTGAGGAAAGGCTTAAGTACCCCATAGGAAGCAATTGTAGTGATTTTTGGGGGAAAAGAACTGAATTTCCAGAAGAAATTAGATCCAGTTTTAGGCCTCGGTCCAGTCGAGCTGTGCCTCGGCCGAGGTGATTCTTGAGAGTTGTCAGTGACCGAGGTGATCTGACATTACTGAATTGAAAATGAGTTCTGAACGCCGCCTTGCCCTTAGAGATAGATCCTCACCTTCCCCTTCTTCCTCTTCTTCCCGACCCTACTGCCCGGTGATCCATGAGCGACACCGGGTGGATTATGAGCGTATTTCGGGCCGTCCAGTGATTGCACCTCGCTTCCTGGACGTGTCCGCTTTTGATTGCCTAGGGGTAGATGGAGACCTTAGGAGGATGATTTCTACAGTTGGGCTGGATCAGTTTACTGAGATCCGAGCCCCAACCTACTTGGAGCCGACCCTAGAGTTTGTTAGCTCCTTCACCTACCTTCCCACAGAGCAGTCTGTGAAGTACTGGTTGATGAACCAAAACTACTTAGTGCCACTTCAGTACTGGAGAGAGATTTTTGGCTTTCTTGAGCCCACAACAGTTGACTTCCCTTCCCGATCTGTAGCTAGGGAGTTCTGGGGGCAGATTGCCCATGTTGTTGAGCATGCAGATAGATGGCGCCCTGGAGATTCCAGGGAGAAGGTCATCTTCCACCTAGCCTTTAGGTTAGCCCACCGGATATTCAACGAGACACTTCTGGCGCGTACTGAGACGCCCTAGAAGATCCAACAAGACGAGCTTTTCAGTTTATACTGCATGGTTACTGGGGGTTTCCCGGACTTTGGCTTGATGTTGGCAGAGGATCTGCACAAGATCAAGGCCAAGGCGAAGGGAAACATCTGCTGCGGAGGGCTTGTCACCCACATAGCTGCTTATCAGGACATGGACCTCAGTGTTTGTACGATGGTGGCGGCTGCCAAGCCGCTTGGATTGCAGGAGATGATCACTCGGCAGATTCTAGTTCCCCGAGGTCTGACTACTCCATATGTGGCTATGCCGTGGGAGCTGACTGCGCCACAGGGGATCAGGTGGTCTGCCCAGTTCACTGTTTATGACCCACACTATTGGCAGACCGCGTGGGCTCCACTGATGGAGGATTTTAGGGAGGCAGCAGCTGCCCCAGCTGAGGAAGAGGAGGCTGATGACGAGGATACAATGGATGAGAGAGAGGGTGGAGTCCCGATGGATACTGGGACAGATACTGCAGGGACGAGCGCACCACCGATTATAGATCTAGACGAGGAGGACACTGAGCCTGCACCTGCTGCTTCTCCAGTGAGACCTTCTAGGCGTAGGACGCGCCGACACAGGGATCCAAATGCTCACAGACGGATCGATGACCTGACGGATCAGGTTATTGACTCATATGTTGCTTTATCGCTGGATATCCGCGAGATGTAGGAGCGGCAGCATTATCAGCATATGATGGCCCAGATCCAGTTCAAGCATGTCATGGGCTATCCGTTCGACCCGACCCAGTATCCGTACGTGCCACCACCACCACCGGATCGCGACTACTGAGAGCTGCAAGATTTTCTTTATTATATTTTTATGCAGTTCAGCTATTTATCCGGTGAGTACTCTTATCTTTAGACTTATTTTGACCCACTGGGACAGTGTGTCCCAAGTATGGGGTATTTGATGTACTTATTTGATGACTTCGATGTATGACTCACACTTTATCGGATATTTCATATTTATGCTTCAGTTTGCTTTTATGTGTTTATCTGAGATTGCATGCATATTTACAGGTTATTTGATTGAGAAAAACGTCGAAACCGAAAGAAAAAAATTGGTTTTAAAAAAATTTTTTTTGACCTCGACCGAGTCAGTCTTGGCCAAACGAGGCGTTTCACCTCGGTTGAACCAAGAACACCTCGACTGAGGTGGGTTAACTGAGAGTTTTCGAAAATTATTTTTGTGTTACTTATCTGGATATGATCTCAGTGAAGATCTTGCTTACTGACTGGTTTTAAATTCTTTATGTGTTTGAAAGGTTTTATAATATGTTTAAGTTGCTAAATGCTTTGTTTAAAATTATTGGCATGTTTAATACTTCGTTTTTGTCTAAATTATGTTGAATTTGAAGGTTGACACCACATTATGAGTTCTCTCACTTTCTTCCTGGAAAGACCAAGGCAATTCATTCTTCTCTCTTCTTCTTCTTGATCATGCTTAGCCCCTCATATACATTTTGCCTCCCTTTACCTATCCGGGAATTTGGAAGCAAGCGAAGTGGTGAAAGCAAGTGAAGTTAAAGTTGAGAAGTTGGCTGGAAGTGAAAGTGTTAGAAAGTAATCTTAGGTTTGGGGAAGTCAATCATGAAGATGAGTAACTCGGCACCATTCACATAGCCGGGTGTTTGTGTCTTGCCAAAGTCGGATTGAGCGATATTCCTAACGGGTCATGGTATGTGCATCAAGGGTTTGATGCATCTCGAGAAATTGATGATTGCGGATTTTCTAGGCTTCGGTTATTGTGCACCTCTGTCCATGCATCCCAAAAAGTGAAGTAAAAAGAAAAAAGTGTGAAATAAGCAAAGCTTATTGGTGGAAGATGTTGCAAGTCAAAGTGAAAGTGAAGTTCATCCTTTTCCCGGATTCTAGCACCACATTACCTTACATACATCCCTACCCTACACGTTTCTTGACCTTTCTTTTGGGAAGCCCTTGAGACCTTGAGCTTGTTGATTGACTTAGTGGTTTAAACTGGATTATACATGATTAATTTTGATAATTATGACTTATTATGCATTTTGTGATTTTATGCAAAGATGAACAACTTTCCTATATTTATAAAATGTTTTGATCATACATTGATTTTAAATTCCATGAAGTATTCTCTTAGAGTGATCTATGATAGTTGCACACCATAAAAATGTTTTTGAAAGACTTTTCATTGATTTTATTGACTATTAATCCATTCTATCTTGTCTTTTATATGAGGAACTTGCTTGGGGACAAGCAAAGGCTAAGTATGGGGTATTTTGATAGCATGAATTATAGTCTATATTTTGGGGTTTGTTTGGACGTTTTATCTTTCATAATCTGCATGTTTGTGTGTATATTATGTGATTATATTACCATTTCATCTACCTTTGCGGGAATCGAGGTCTACACCTAGTTTTGCTGTAATTGTAGGTGAAATGGCACGTTTTGCATCAAAAAGGAGCAAAAGGAGCTATGGAGTCATTGGAGCTACATTGAGGAACATAAGGAACCATCCAGGAAGCATAGCCATGGATTAAAGATTCACTTTGGACCAGTTTTGAGAGATTTCACATTCAGTTGTGACTCACCTCGGTTGATCATAGATTCATCTCGACCGAGGTGATCTAGAGAAGCCGACTCGACCGAGGCGAATACCTAGGACGCGGCGAGAATATTTTATTCTTGGCTGAGATCTTTTATCTTTGGAAAGTGATCTTATATTTTTGGGCTTGGCTCCTGAATGGAAGAAGATCTTATATTTTACCTATTTTTATGGAAAAAGATCTTTCTAAGATATCTTATCTTTGGAGGGTTATTTGCCTATAAAAAGGGTTGGATTTCCACAAATTCAAGAGCCCGCTTACACCAAAAACACGCTATACCATCGATCAGGGTTTATAGTACGCAGCAGCCATACTCCAGTTGGGAGATTTGAAGAACCTTTTTGAAGGTTGAAGGAAGATTGAAGATCATAGCTTTTATAGCTTTTGGAGGGTTTTGTAAGATTGTCTTTGGTTCCCTTCCTTGTTGTCTTCTCTTGTTGGATTTATATCCAAAGGAACGCTTTTGTTGTGATATTTGATTCAGTTATTGAAGTCTTTTCATTAAATTCTTCTTGTTCAAATATTCACCTTGTTCCCATATATTTGATTAATACTTTCATGATGATACGTGGTTAATTTCCTTGTGTGATTCTAGGGTGATTGGCTGAAGGTTGTGGGAAAAACAATGATAGAATAATCTTAGATTCCAGTAGGATCCTGAAAGTTTGAGTCTTTAACCTTAACCCTAAGCATCTCATTCAGTCAATGAACATCTCGGCCGGGGTGGAATTCGGTTGACCGAGGTGACTTATCTGATCCTAAACTGAGAGTTAAGTGTTAGAGTTTGCCAAATCCTATTCTTATTACTCCTTTCCTGGTTCAATGCAAGCTTAGGATGAGACTTACCCGGTAATTCCTTAGTTTGTGTACCAACGATCATAAGTGTAGGTAATAAAGGTTTATCCTTTATTGGGGTTTGAGTGTGCTTCCATCCCATCTTTGTGAGTTAGCCTGAGACTTACCCGGTAAAGGTTGATTCTATTCCCCTAGGTGGTGTGTTAGTTTAAGATTATAGTTCTTTATCTTGATTCCTTGAGACTTACCCGGTAATAGGAGTTACGGTTTAGGATTAGTGAGTAGTGAGACTTACCCGGTGATCTATTCCACTTTAGTAACGCCTTCCCTATGCAAAAATCTCAGCTTTGTCCGCTTATCTATAGATCTTGAGTTGGAACCACAACTAGATGCTTTAATCCCTAGAATTGCATGTTTGCTTTATTGACTTCTTATTCATCTTTGATTGAGTTGATTGCTCTTGTGGTTAGTATTTACATAAGCATACCGTTATCGACTTTGTTTCACTAAGTCCCTGTGATCGACCCCTGGAATTCCTTTCTTTTTACTACGATTGACCCGTACACTGCGGGTTCGCATCCTTGTTTTAAGCTTACGTCTAGCGTTATAAATTTAAAGCTTGCACATACCGTTTGGAGCGAACAACCATGCTAGAGTTCGAGAGTGACACTTATAGTGGAGATGCCACGGATGCCATTGATACCGATACTCATGGTGCGGGACCTAGCCGGACTAGTCGAGGTACCGAGGAGACGGAGGATAAGATGCAGCCACCCCGTCATTCCTTTGCACACGCTCCTAGCCACGGTAGAGGACGTGGACGCGGCCATGGACTTCCCCGACACTTTAGAGAGTTGGTCTCTAGTTTCCAGGGTCTACACACCGACTACCAAGGTCTTCGCTCAGATTATCAGGCCCTCCACACCGACTACAGCGCCCTGAACACTCATTTCACGGCTTACCGGCGAGAGACGGATACTAGACACTCCTCCTATGATGGCCAAATGAGGGACATGTACTACCATCAGTTTGGCCACTTCTACGATCCCAACGCACCGATGTATCCATATCCACCTCCACCACCACCACCGACCGATGATTGAGCTTCCACTCCTTTTTTACATTGTAAGTATTTTTCTCCATCTTATGCTTAATTTTTCACATTGGGGACAATGTGAAGGTTAAGTATGGGGTGGGGGTACTTACAATCTCTTTTACTTCATTTTCGCACTCTATGTACTTTGCGTTGCATTTAATGATTTGGCTTGTAATAACTCTTGCACTAATTGCTTTCCACTATGACATTCGCATTTGCATGCTTTCATTCAAAAATTATGAGTTTTCAAAAAAAAATTGTGCTTCTTATGATGGAAATGACCTCTATGATAAGAATTGTGATGTGGAAAAGGCAAAAAGATGACATGGATATGTTGAGATTTTAATTATAGCATGAATGAACTTGCTTTTCTTACTTGAATGCATGAATGGTTTATATGATCTTGATGTTTTGATAAGAGAATGAAATAATGGTCGAAGCTATATTATAATTTCTTTTGCATCATATAAAAATGACCAAGGCAGTTTACTTCTTCTCTAGTTCATATCTTATTCATGCTAGCTCCTCAATGAAATATTTGACCTCCTTCTTACCATTCGGGAATTAGGATAGGTGATTGAAAAAGGCATGCTTGATGTGGGATGGCCAATAAAAATGTGTTAAGTGAAAGTTTAGCAAATTATAGGTTTGGGGACGTTGAACATGAGGATGAGTAACTCGGCACCATTCACATAGCCGGGTGTTTGTGTCTTGCCAAAGTCCAATTGAACGACAAGTCCTAACGGGATATGATATGTGCATTAAGGGTTTGAGGCATCTCGAAAATTGAGAAACGCCGATCTCCTAGGCTTTGGTTATTGTGCACCGCTGTCCATACTCTCAAAAAAGTAAAGTACAAAGAAAGCAAAGCTTTTACATGCATATGTTTAAGACTTCATGGCTTATATTTGTCTGATTTTAATTGTCTCTACATCTTTATCATGTCCTTTATTTGTGTTTTTGAGAAGGAAAAGAGAGTTAGTTCATATTGTGATTATTATTGATACATACCTTGTCTTCCTATGTCTTGAAACATCACTTTGAGGGTGATCCAATAAGGAGAAGCACTACCAAACAAAAGGTTTTTGAGTTTTCATATATCTAATCCATGACATCTTGTGTTCTAGGTTTGAATCTTGCTTGGGGATAAGCAAGGGGCAAGTATGGGGTATTTTGATGATATGAATTATATACCATTATAATCATGCATATTGTAGAGGTTTACCTTGATTTACCTTGCATTTAGAGAGAATTTGTGTACCTTTTAGGTTTTCTTCATTTGTATTCCGGAAATAGAGGTCTATACGAATTTTGGTTGAATTGTAGATAAATTTGGTGGGTTTGGAAGCAAAAGTGGAGCAATGAGCATCTATGGCTATTAGGGAAGCTTAAGGAGTCTTAGAGGGATCACAAAGAGTAAAGGAGTTGTGTAAAAGAGTCACAAAAGGGAGGAAGGAAACAAGCCAAGAGACGAGCATTCTCTGTTGAAGAAAATCGTGCCAATTTGTATATAAATCGGACGATTTTCCTTTATAAAAATCGAGCGGTTTCCTTTGTAAATCGGATAGCACAATTTTCTTATCTTTCGGCCCAAGAATTAACACGACTCAAAGCCCATCATTTGTGGACTTGAGAATTGTTTTGCCAAGCGGCCCATTAGCAAGGAACTATACATTGGAACCCTAGGAACGAAAATTGGGACCTCGCAGCGGGAAATATTTACATAATTGAGAGAGATTGAAGATTCTTGGAAGGAAATTGAAGGGAAAGTGCCAGGAAGTCAATCTTTGTCATTATTGTGAGACTCTTTGTTTCCTTTGTGATTTTTGTGGTTTGTGAACACATTACTGAGTATTTTGAGAGATACTTTGATTGGATTTGAATTTGGTTTTTGGAGATTATTGAGTTTTTATTCAAAGTTCGGGTTTATTTGATTTATTCATTCAATCTTAATTTTGATTTGGTTTTGAAAATGGTTGGCTAAAACCTTTGTGATTATGGGAAGAACAGTTGATGATTGAGGCTTAGATGATGATAAATTGAACTCATTTAACCATTTGGACCCTGAGAGTTTAGATTTTAACTTTGCGACAAACAGAAAAATCGTGTTGTTCTTCAGGAAAATCGTCCGATTTTCTTAAGATTTTGTCGATTTATTCCCCTGACGATCTTTAATTGATTTATTTTTTAACCAAAGTTAATCCTTGCCTAAATCCCAACCTTGCTTAACCTTTTTAATCTCTATTTAAGTGTTTGAAGAGACTTCATCATTGATTCTACATTTAATAGATTAAGATTGTAAGATTTGGGTAATAGAGAGACTCAACATCCTTAATTAAGGTTTTAAGTGTGCTTTCTATCTTTAACTTGAAGAGTCACATCCTGGGGTTTTGGGTAGTTAGTTTGAGTATAATTCTCATCCCTAGACCTTTCTATATTGCAACCTCAACAACCCTTATAGAGAGAGCCTTTGGATTAGACAAATAGGTTTTGGAACTTCACCGTACGATACCTACCTTTGAAACACATAATCTTGGCAATATAAACTCTATCCTTTGATCTTTAGAAGTGTCTTGAATCGAAAGCCGCAATCGGATACTTGAATCCTTGGAATCATTTGTCTCTTTATTAATCACAAAAGCTTTCGCACTTTGTTAGATAACTGAAATTGATTTTATTCTCACCAAATCCCTGAGTTCGACTCTGGAATTTCTTGCCTTACTACAGCTGATCCGTACACTACGGGTTCGCTTTGCTTTAAGTTCTAGATATAAATTTAAAACTAGTGGCGCACACTTTTTAGCGAACAATTGTCACCGCCCGTTATCATACACTTGGGCCAATAATATAATATAAGGTCGTCTTATTTCCGGTTTCATGGTTGTTATAATATAAACAGTAAACACACACCACCAACACACATCGCAACTAATACGAAGAATACAAGTTAAGTAAGTCCGAAGACTTACCTCGTCTTCACTCTCAACTCACAACACTCTCGCTTCCCTTGGGAAGAAGCCCACGACCTGCTCACAAGAGGATATATAAATCAACAACTCGCTCACCTAAAAAATCTAAGGCATCTCACACAAGCGATCTACGCAAGATCGTTTGACTCTCATTCTAGGACCTCATCCTAGAATCTGTAACACTCACATCTCACTCAACGCGTGAGGAGATCGCTCAACCGCCTACTACTCTCATACTCACGAAAACAACTCAAACAGCTTACATCCTCATATGATCATAACTTCAGCCTAGAAAGGGCAAACTAGCCTAAAGGTACAACATGCTCAACCAACTCAAAGCCATCAACTACATCGAGCCATAAGGGCTCCTAGGTTCTCAACCACTAGGTGGCATTCTCAAGCTACTCTAGGACATCCTAGGCATGATACTAACATGATACAACTACAAATCTAAGGAAGAAACGAAGAGGAAGGGAGAGAGAAACCTATTGTTGAAGAAAACACAGCCGCGGAACAAGTTGGCGCCCCCTGCGTGGCCCGTGTCACCGCCCCAGTGGAACCCTGGCACCGCCCCTGTGGCTTCCTGCGTCCTGGAGCTGTACCCAGCGGGTCACTGAGCCGCCCCTGCGGTGACCTGGATCCGCCCCCACAGTTGTGAAGATCTGCCCCCGCGGTTTAAGCAGCAGAACGTTGTTTTCTTCGTCTTCGACTATGGATCCTTGGCTCCAATGTCCTCCTCTTCTAATTGGGTCTTCTCCAAACACTATCCTCTGATCTTAGGCTCCTCTCCACGACCTAATAGATCTAAGAACATGGACATGCAAAGGATCTAAGGAAGAGCTTCTCAAAAGCTTCATCCATGGCTATCGTTGGAAAGTGGAAGAAGAAGGCAAACCACCAAGGATGTAGAAGGAAGGAAGGGGAACAAGCTTACCACACACATCTAATCTTCTTCTTCTACAGTCCACACATGCAAGAGCTCCAAGATGGAATAAGAGAAAGAG
Organism: Fagopyrum esculentum; assembly: GCA_033239045.1. Lineage (NCBI taxonomy): Eukaryota > Viridiplantae > Streptophyta > Magnoliopsida > Caryophyllales > Polygonaceae > Fagopyrum > Fagopyrum esculentum. The sequence continues at coordinate 104,683,494 of BSUD01000006.1, read as the reverse complement.
AGAGAAGAGAGGAAATGGGAGGAGTGGATGAGCGTGAAATGAAAAGTGAAGAATAGAGAGAGGGATAATCTTTTGGCTGAAAAGGTGGGAGGGAAACATGGGGTCAATTGACCTCTTGTCCCCTAGGCACAAGTAACGAGGGGACCAAGTAAAAGAGGGAGACCAAGGGGTCGGAACGGAATAAAATCTCGTTACTCAGCATCCCGTGCCTGCGGGAAAAATTGAGTCGCGTCTGCGGAAAGGTCGAAACCTGCTAACCTTCCGGAATAAAATTTCCGAATAAGCTTTTATTCGGAAAAGAGACCGATAGAGCGTTGAGGACGTGGAAGAAAAGAAACTTGGGGGAAAACGGAGGATCCCGTTGCGAACGTGGTAGAAAGCATCATCCCCGAGGCTAGGGATAGGACTGTTGCAAGGTCCGGGGCACAGGGTCCTCCATCTGTCGAGACCAATGGAGCATCAATAGGGATTTCGGTGTTTAGAGAGTATGTTAGGCAGGTTGAGGAGGCGTTTAGGACGGGAGCACCACCTTCAGCACTATAACACCCCGAATCTGCGGGACTCGTGATGCTACGGGTTGAGACCTCACAATGGGTCCCGACCCTTAGCTTGACAACAATTTCATCGGATCTTGCAACAAGGCACAAATAAAGGCTAAAACCAAATACATTTTATGCAATGCAATGAAACCCAAAACCATACAAACCAAAGACTTCAGCCGAGATACAACCGAAAGACCAAATGCCATACACGCGGCATACAATATATAATGAATACAAAACTCAAACACGACTCCAACCAAAACCTAATCCTAAAATGTACGGAACCCCGGCTGCCCACTCTTCCGGATCTCTCAGCCGCAATCCTAACTTGCAAGGCAATCTACAACAATCGGTATAAAACCGTTAGCTAATATTCGAAGCATTAGAATCAAGGTGAAAGGCACAAACACAAGTAAATCAACATAACACACAATATATACACCAAAGCACACAAGTCCGGTTTATTATCTTTTTATTATTAAGTCATATCCCGTTCTAATTCAACTTAGGTTGTGACACGAGAGTCACCGAAACTCGCCTCGGTCCCTACTTACCGGCATGGAATGGTACTGATGCATCCGACCGTCTACCATCACGGGATAGTCGCCCAGAACCTCCTAGCTCTCGCGGGAGCCAGGCAAGTTGTCACCGCCCATTATCATACACTTGGGCCAAAATAATATAAAGGTCGGTAATCCTATTTCTAGTTTAGTTGTTATAAATAATAAAGAATAAACACACACCACCAAACACACATCAATGCTAATACAAGGAATACGAGCTAAGTAAGTCCGAAGACTTACCTTATCGCCACACTCAACTCACAACACTCTCGCTTCTCTTGGGGAGGAGTTCACAACCTGCTCACAAGAAGATAACTATATCAACAACTCGCTCAACTCAAGAAGTCTAAGACTTCTACACAAATGATCTACGCGAGATCATTTGGCTCACATTCTAGGACCGCATCCTAGACTCTCTCATGCTCACATCACACTCAACACAAGCTAGAAGTCCTTAGACTTCTAGACTCTATGATCTCGCTGGATCATAACCCATAACACATACTAGGATATACATGCCTAGTGTCAACAATCTCAACGGTATCAGCACTTTGCTATGATACGAATACTCTACCCAATAATCTCAACAACCATATACTCCAATTCTCAAACCTCACAAGCCTCACAAGATAACATCAACACCTCAAGCTTAGAATCAACATCAATCCATCAAACAATATCAAATCCTCAAAACTCACCTAAGGTTCAAAGCCACTACATGGCATTCACTCTAAGTTATGCTAGATCCAACCTAGCATGATACTACTATTAAACATAACTAAATCGAGGAAGAGAATACTCGCACGACGTCAAGATGAATGTCGACCTTGGACTCGTTAGGCCTTTATTTGGGCGCTTCCGGACCTAAAACCAAAGCTACACAAAATTAGCTTAAACGCTAATTTTGAAAGGAAGATTAACGCATATAAAAATATAAGGAAGCCCCGCTTTCAAAACAAGGGTAAAACTTGCAAAATATTTTCCGGGGTGATCACAATAATTTATAAATACGGGTCAAAACCAAAACAACTTTCCGGGCAACTAAGAAAATCTCGAAACTTGGTCATTTCCCTAAATAAACTTTGGGTCAAAACCATGATTATACACAAGGGCATAAAACATCGTGTAAGTAAATACAAGACTAGAACTCGAAGTATAACCCAAGTTTAAAATCCGCAATTATATTTTCTGGGCAACCTAAACAACATCATAAACCCAAGGTGAAACTCGTTTTCCAAGCCAAGGATAAACAAAACCGCTCAACCGCTTTCCGGGGCAAAATATACAATTTCAGAAACATGGGTTATATTTGGTAAATTAAACTTCCAGCCAAAATCTGTAATTATTTCAACATGGGCATAAATGCAAACTTCAGAAATTAGGGCCATTACTGCAAATGCAAAACATGGGTACCATATTGTAATTACACATAAACTAGGGGGCCCGATTTAATTAATAGGAAAGGTTTTACTTTGAACCCGCTAGATTGAAACGGAGAGAGGAGCCAGGAGGCGGCAAGGCTTCAACAGCGAGGCGAGGTGGCGGCAGGCAGGGGCTCCGACTGCCAAGGCGGAGGCACTAGGAGGCTTCTCCGGTGAAGGGGAAGACGACGGCGGTTCCAGGCTCCGGAGAAAGATGCAACAGAAGAAGGAAAAAGGAGAAGGCGGCGGTTGGGCTGGGCGACAAACAGCAGAGGAGGGGGCTCCCGGTTGTTTCTCCCGGCCTGGCGACGACGGTAGGCAGAGCTGTTGGGCTCCTCCGGCGTCGATGCTGGGCGCGGCGAGGCCAGTGTGCTCCGATGCGAGGTGGTCGAGTGACAAGGGAGGGAGGCCGGAGGCTGCTGTCTTTTGCGATGAGAATGGTGATGCACATTAGAGGTGAAGGCGAAAGCGTCTCCTGGCGGTTGCAAAGATGAATCAGAGGGAGGAGGGATGCGCAAGGACTGGCGAAGGGGGCTCCAACGGGCCATCTCCTGTGGCTGCAGAGTGTACGAATGTGGTCCAGACGGCGGTAGGGAGCAGTAGCTCCCTAGCTTGTGAGGGATGGAAGAAAAAGGATGAAGAAAGAGAGGTCCTAGAGAAGAAAGATGGTAGGGAAGACAGAACAAGTGGGGAGGTATGGAGGGAGAGATGGGGAGGGTAGAGGAGTAGTGAGGTTGTTGCTTGCGGGAGGAAGCAACAGAGAGGGAAGGTCAAGTAGAACAAACTACCACAAATCATAGGTTGGGCGGAACGAGGGGTCAGGGAGAGAGAGAGAAATAAAAAGGAATCGGGAATTAAAATATACTCGATCAACCAATCGGATCAAGAAATTTTCGGATCAGAAAATATTTCCGACCCGTTCCAAAAAAAATAGAAAAAAAATATCGAAAACAAGCCTAATAAAATGGGGTGTTACATCAGATCCCCCTAAAAATATATGCCGAACTTCTCGGTCCCTAAGGCCGAGGTATGAACTCTCGAAATTAGAAGGCTTAAACCTTCTAATCTATAGACACAAATCTATTCAAACTATTGCTGCAAGATATAACAGGTCATAAACGCATTCCCGTACGGGGCACAAAACCACATGTAGCATCACATATATATACACAACTCACTTAAGGGAAGAACTGGGTCTAACCCGTCGATTCTATCGAAGCTACAAGCTCAACATGAAAATCACCCAAAGATACTATCTTTCGTATTTCTATTAGCCTCAATGGTTCCTCGACTGCCACTAGATCATCATGACTGACCACACGTCTCGAATCATGCATGTACCCTCTCGATTGATACACAAGAAACACCGGGTGAACACTCTCTACTCTTGGCGGCAACGCCAACTTTTAAGACACTTCCCCAACTCGCGCTAAGATCTCAAAAAGGTCGATATACCGGAACCCAACTTTCTTCCCAGGTCTTTCTCAATGCAGCACCAAAGAAGATCGAACTTCCCATTTACCCCGTTGGCTTTGGTTCTTGTCAAGCCAAACTTTAATGTTCCATTTCATCAATTCTTGTTGCAAGCTCTAAGGAATGAAGGAAGTACTTAACTTGACATTGCTTAGACTAACAAGACACTTATGCTATTACTTCTACATCATTCCTCAATACCCAATCAAGACCATGTCTTGGAGAATCACTTGTACAATTCAAACCCATCATACCTCAAGGCAGTTTCAAAACAATTGCACCAATGAATCTCCTTTTAACTCTCAACAACTCTATTGTTTATCTTCGTCCTACTCACTACTTTATTGTCATCCGGAGTAGGTTAGCCATAAGTGGTGTTACTTTGGAAAATCTCTACACAAATCCGGTAATGACCAACACATCTAAGCAAACTTGTAACTTCTTCCCCATCCTTCGGGGTTTGCCATCCCGAGACAATTGTCATACAACTTCTCTCTTCTTCGAGAGTAGACCAAAATATCTTATACGGGGAATTAGTAAGCCCAAATGATATCACGATAGGCTCATGGTGACCATACCTTGTACGGAGTGTCGTATTTGCAATATCCTGATCCCGAATTCTCAATTGGTGGTAATCAGACCTTAAATCAATTTTAGGAGCGACTACTGACCCTCGTGACCGATGGAGTAAATCGTCAATTCGTTGTAAGGGATACTTGTCCTCCACAATTATCTTGTTCAACTCACGGTAATCGATGTACAACGGAGATAACCGTCTCACTTTTCGCAAACTGGGGTTCTCCATAACAACTTCAAATCAAGAGTTTAAGATATATTCCAGTATGAACTTCCAATCAAGAGTTCAAGATAATGCCATGGTGTTTTCCATGGCATTTCACTAATTCTAATGAAATCTTATCACTAAGTTTTTGCAATTGCTCCTTCACTTGCTTCCACAAATCATGTCTCTGCACAAGTGTTATTCCATACGGCACATTTGACACCGGAAATAAATCAAGCTCGACCTTAGTGGAAAATACCACATTCTGATGTATTGGAATCTGTGATATCTCAGGTTTCATCTTTTTTCTTCCCGTCACATATCATAATAACCGCCACAATCCTGTTTTATCACTTTACAAGTGGTCATGACACAATTGATCTACCTCGATCTATTGAGGTGCCGTCTTTAAGACTCGTGTATTGTTTCATCTTCAGCCATGATTGTGTCTGTTCTCTTTCAAGGGTCCTTCTTTTCTTGAATCCGTATTGTTCCATCCTTTTTCACCTTGAAGGCATGGTCGTAATAACCTTTTAAGAACTCATACATACGTGTTGCCATAAGTGTCCTAACTGTAGGGCATAATTACGTCTTATAACAAATCCATCTTATCTTCTTCGCTCTCCCGGAAATCCCAACATGTTGGGGGAGTTCTTCGTATTCTACCCAAGCTTGCACTATAAACATCCTTTCTTCAAGTAGGTGCAGAACTCACTTCCTTCCCTTTTTGCAACGTCAATCCGACAACGGAGGTTCTTGATCTCAAGCTTTCATGTACTTCTCGTACCTCTCATGTCGACATCAAACTTCAAAATTGCAGTCCTCTCTTTCTCTTGTTGGTCACCTTATGCATCTCTTGGTATTCCATAAACAACTTCACAACCGTACCGGTATGCCTTGTGAAGAACGCTAGGCTAATACCCCCCTACCAATATCCCTGAAGTATCCAACTCCTAACTGATAGCATGAATTATAGTCCATATTTTAGGGTTTGTTTGGACGTTTTATCTTTCATATTCTGCATGTTTGTATGTACATTATGTGATTTTACTACCATTTCATCTACCTTTGCGAGAATCGAGGTCTACACCTAGTTTCGTTGTAATTGCAGGTAATTTGGTACGTTTTGCATCAAAAAGGAGCAAAAGAAGTCAAGAGTCATTTGGAGCTACATCCAGGAAGCACAGCCATGGATTGAAGATTCACTTTGGAGCTGATTCGAGAGATTCCACATTCTGTCGTGATTCACCTCGGTTGACCAGAGGTTCACCTCGACCGAGGCGATCCAGAGACGCCGACTCGACCGAGGCGAATACCTAGGACGCGGCGAGAATATTTTATTCTTGGAAGAGATCTTTTAAATTTGGAAAGTGATCTTATATTTTTGGGCTGAGCTTCTGGAAGGAAGGAGATATGCGGAATATATATTTTACCTATATTTATGGGATAATATCTTCTTAAGATTTATTATCTTTGGAGGTTTATTTTTCCTATAAAAAGGGTTAGATTTCCACAATTTGAGGAGGCCGCATACAATCCGCTTACAGCTGGAAATCTCGTATACGACGCAGCAGCCGCAGCATACTCCAATTTGGGAGTTTTCGAAGAACCTTTTTGAAGGTTGAAGGAAGATTGAAGTCCATAGCTTTTATAGCTTTTTGAAGGGTTTTGTAAGATTGTCTTCAATTCCCTCATTGATTGTCTTGTCTTGTTGGATTGCTATCCAAGAAACGTTTTTGTTGTGATATTTGATTCAGTTATTGAAGTCTTTTCATTAAATTCTTCTTGTTCAAATATTCACCTTCTTCCCATATATTTTAATACTTTCATTATGATGATGAGTGGCTAATTTCCTTGTGTGATTCTAGGGTGATTGGCTGAAGGTTGTGGGAAAAACAATGATAGAATAATATTAGATTCCAGTAGGATCCTGAAAGCTCGAGCCTTTAACCTTAACCCTAAGCATCTCGTTCGGTTGATGAACATCTCGGCCGGGGTGGAATTCTTCTGACCGAGGTGACTTATCCGACCTAAAACAGAAAGTTAAGTGTTAGAGTTTGCTAAATCCTATTCTTATTTCACCTTCCTGGTTCAATGCAAGCTTAGGATGAGACTTACCCGGTAATTCCTTAGTTTGTGTACCTAAGATCATAAGTGTAGGTAATAAAGGTTTATCCTTTATTGGGGTTTGAGTGTGCTTCCGTTCCATCTTTGTGAGTTAGCCTGAGACTTACCCGGTAAAGGTTGATTCTATTCCCTTAGATGGTATGTTAGTTTGAGGTTATAGTTCTTTATCTTAATTCCTTGAGACTTACCCGGTAATAGGAGTTACGGTTTAGGATTAGTGTGTAGTGAGACTTACCCGGTGATCTACTCCACTTTAGCAACACCTTCCCCACGCAAAAATCTCAGCTTTGTCCGCTTATCTATAGATCTTGAGTTGGAACCACAACTAGATGCTTTAATCCCTAGAATTGCATGTTTGCTTATTTGACATCTTATTCATCTTTGATTGTGTTAATCGCTTTTGTGGTTAGAATTAACGTAGCATACCGTGTTGACTTTGTTTCATCAAGTCCCTGTGATCGACCCCTGGAATTTTCTTGCTTTTACTACGATTGACCCGTACACTGCGGGTTCGCATCCTTGTTTTAAGCTTAAGTCTAGGGTTATAAATTTAAAGCTTGCACACACCGTTTGGAGCGAACAAGTTTTTGGCGCCGTTGCCGGGGACTTGGTCTAGACCGAGCCGGTACGGTTTGCTCTTGGGGCATTTGCCCCGTTTCATCTAACCACTCTACTTGAGTGACTTTTGCAGGTTCTTTCTTAGGTATATGCGAAGAACCCGCGCTGGGAAGGAAATCGTTCCTTACGATCCCGAACCGGAAAAGACATACAAGCGACGCTTAAGAGAAGCGAAGATGGCCCAACAAGACGATCACGATCTTGCGGCCCAATTGAGAGAGACGCAGGAGCTGCTACGTCTCAGTAAAGAAGAGCTAAGGCAAGAGAAAGAAGAGAATCATGCCAGGACTGCAGCAATCGAAGCTGAGATTGCAGCCATTCGGAACCAGATTCTACTTCGACCGATGCAGGATCCAGTAGTTGATCCTCGACCGAGGCAGGTTCCAGTACCCGACGCCCTGGTCGATGTACATCCACCTCGGATACCAGTCCGAGATGTTCTTCTTGCAGGAATCCCACAAACCCTAGGTCAAAGGATGGACCCTAATCAGCAGCTGAGGCGTCCAGGGTTGAACCTAGGAGATCCAGCGGATCATGACTACGAACTTCGACCGCAAGTTCTAGCCATGATTCGCCAATGTCAATTCGGAGGGCTAGAGAAGGAGTCGCCGCATCAACATCTTCAAAACTACGAGATCTTGATGGAGACCTTGCGGCCTTCTAGAATTGAAAATAACAACTACAAGCTAAGACCTTTTTACTTTTCTTTAAAAGATAGAGCTCTTACTTGGTATCAATCTCTTCCTCCAGGAAAAATTAGCACATGGAAGGAGATGACTACAGAATTCCTGACCAAATTCTTTCCACCCTCAAAGACTGCTGAAATGAGAGGGAAGATCAATGCTTTCATCATGAAGGACAAGGAGAGCTTGTCCAAATCCTATTCTTATTATACCTTTCTGGTTCAAAGCAAGCTTAGGATGAGACTTACCCGGTAATTCCTTAGTTTGTATACCAACGATCATAAGTGTAGGTAATAAAGGTTTGTCCTTTATTGGGGTTTGAGTGTGCTTCCATCCCATCTTTGTGAGTTAGCCTGAGACTTACCCGGTAAAGGTTGATTCTATTCCCTTAGATGGTATGTTAGTTTGAGGTTATAGTTCTTTATCTTAATTCCTTGAGACTTACCCGGTAATAGGAGTTACGGTTTGGGATTAGTGTGTAGTGAGACTTACCCGGTGATCTACTCCACTTTAGAAACACCTTCCCCATGCAAAAATCTCAGCTTTGTCCGCTTACCTATAGATCTTGAGTTGGAACCACAACTAGATGCTTTAATCCCTAGAATTGCATGTTTGCTTATTTGACATCTTATTCATCTTTGATTGTATACTTGCTCTTGTGGTTAGCATCAACACTAGCATACCGTATTTGACTTTGTTTCACTAAGTCCCTGTGATCGACCCCTGGAATTTTCTTGCTTTTACTACGATTGACCCGTACACTGCGGGTTCGCATCCTTGTTTTAAGCTTAAGTCTAGGGTTATAAATTTAAAGCTTGCACACACCGTTTGGAGCGAACAAGTTTTTGGCGCCGTTGCCGGGGACTTGGTCTAGACCGAGCCGGTTGCGGTTTGCTTTCGGGGCGCTTGCCCTTGTTGCTACTTACTACTCTTTCTATGAGTTTTGTAGTTTTCAGGATTTCTGATGGCTACGTTTGATCCGGCCTGGATAGCAAGACAAAGTGCTAGGGCGGACCATTATGAGTACTTGGAGGAGAAGTACTCCTTCTATTGGTTCAACAATGAATGGGAAAGAGAAGAGACCATTCAGCGTGAACTTGCGATATGGGATGAGAAGAATATCCCTAGAACCACTTATGAGCAGCCTCTTGAAGATTCTCTCGAATCACGATTGGAAAAGATAATGAAGAGGGTGGCGGAACTCAAGGAAAGCACCCTATCCTATGCTAGGCCGCAAGAGGAGCATAAGGAAGTGTTGCACGTTCCAAGCATTCTCCCAGTCGAACCAAAAATTTCTCCTGAAACTTTTGAGGAAGAGGAGGATATGGAAGGTCTCGATCTGACTGTTGAGACCTCGGTCGAAGTGGAAGAGATCTCAGCCGAGATGGAAGAATCTGCAAAACTAGAAGCAGAAGATGCAGAGAACCTTGGTCAAATTACTGAGATTGTGACCAAGGTGGAAGAAAGATCAACTGAGTTGAGAGAGATTTCATGTGTTGGTTATCAACCTAACATGAAACCTGATCCGAGCTTTGGAGAACTTTACAAGGTAAGTTCTCTTACTCCATTCGAATTCCCTATTAAAATTTCTGAATTTTTCAGGAAAGCACCGGAGAGTTGGAGGTCTCTTCCGAAAGAACCTCCAAAGATTAAGATGAAGTCTTCCTTGAAATTATTGGAAGAGGAAGCTCCTCGGATCATGAGGAGTGGAGTTGGCAAGCACTACACCGTTGAGGCGATGAAGTGTCTCTTGTTCAAGTATGGGGTCCCTCGCATGCTAAGGACCTTGTACCATCCCCATGCTAAAGATGGGGAAGCTACTAGGAATCTCGAGAAGTTGTTTTCTCGATCAAGGAAAGGATGGGACGTAAGGCTAGATTATGTCCCATTGAAGTGCAGGAAGGCTAGAAGGATTCCGGTGAGAATCAAACCGTACAAGCTTGTACGTGGGGGATCTTACCATTTGCCAGTGAAATTAGGAACCGGAACCTTTTTGAAATTTTTTTATGATGGATGTGATGAGCACTCCATGGTGTTCAAGGTACATTGAGTAATTCTATGGAGAAGGGTCCAGCTAGCGACCTTAAACCAAGCGCTTCTTGGGAGGCAACCCAAGGTATTGCTCTTCTTTCCCGTTTTCTAGTTTAGTTTAGATAGTTTTTGTTTTTGTTTTCCTCTAGACAACAACCAGGTATTCCAAAAGGAAGGATCACAGTTCAAGAGCTACACTGGAAGAACAAAATTTCGAGAAGTTGAGGAGACGAGCTTTACTGAGATACATCTCGGGTACTGTCAGAACACCTCGACCGAGATGTGCTTCGCCAACCGAGATGGTCTTATCTAGGAGCTGTTTCTTACTTCTTCATGCAGTTTAGCTATGTTCGGTGAGTATCCTGTCCTTAGAATTATTTTGACCCACTGGGACAGTGTGTCCCAAGTATGGGGTGTTTATTGATGTATTATTTGACACTTTTGATGTATGACTGTATTGACCGGATACTTATATTTATGCTTCACTTTTGCATCTATGTGTTTATCTGAGACTACATGCATACTTACAGGTTATTTGATTGAGAAAAACGTCGAAACTGAAAGAAAACTGGTTTTAAAAAAAAAATTTGGACCTCGACCGAGTCAGTCTTGGCCGAACGAGGTGTTTCACCTCGGTTGACCTAAGAACACCTCGACCGAGGTGGTTTAACTGAAAGTTTTTGAAACGATTCTTGTGCATTCTTATGTGGATATGATCTCAGTGAAGATCTTGTTTACTGACTGGTTTTAATGACTTTATGTGTTTGAAAGGTTTTATAATATGTTTAAGTTGCTAAATGCTTTGTTTGAAATTATTGGCATGTTTAATACTTTGTTTTTATCCAAATTATGTTGAATTTGAAGGTTGACACCACAAGATAAGTTCTCTCACTTTCTTCCTGGAAAGACCAAGGCAATTCATTCTTCTCTCTTCTTCTTCTTGATCATGCTTAGCCCCTCATATACATTTTGCCTCCCTTTACCTATCCGGGAATTTGGAAGCAAGCGAAGCGGTGAAAGCAAGTGAAGTTAAAGTTGAGAAGTTGGCTGGAAGTGAAAGTGTTAGAAAGTAATAATAGGTTTGGGAAAGTCAATCATGAAGATGAGTAACTCGGCACCATTCACATAGCCGGGTGTTTGTGTCTTGCCAAAGTCGGATTGAGCGATATTCCTAACGGGTCATGGTATGTGCATCAAGGGTTTGATGCATCTCAAGAAATTGATGATTGCTGATTTCCTAGGCTTCGGTTATTGTGCACCTCTGTCCATGCATCCCAAAAAGTAAAGTAAAAAGAAAAAAAGTGGAATAAACAAAGCTTATTGGTGGAAGATGTTGCAAGTCAAAGTGAAAGTGAAGTTCATCCTTTTCCCGGATTCTAGCACCACATTACCTTACATACATCCCTACCCTACACGTTTCTTGACCTTTTCTTTTGGGAAGCCCTTGAGACCTTGAGCTTGTTGATTGACTTAGTGGTTTAAACTGAATTATTCATGATTAATTTTGATAATTATGATTTATTATGCATTCTATGATTTTATGCAAAGATGAACAACTTTCTTATATTTATAAAATGTTTTGATCATATTGAGTTTTTAATTCCAGGAAGTATTCTCTTAGAGTGATCTATGATAGTTGCACACCATAAAATGTTTTTGAAAGACTTTTTCATTGATTTTCTTGACTTATAATCCATTCTATCTTGTCTTTTATATGAGGAACTTGCTTGGGGACAAGCAAGGGCTAAGTATGGGGTATTTTGATAGCATGAATTATAGTCCATATTTTGGGGTTTGTTTGGACGTTTTATCTTTCATATTCTGCATGTTTGTATGTACATTATGTGATTTTACTACCATTTCATCTACCTTTGCGAGAATCGAGGTCTACACCTAGTTTCGTTGTAATTGCAGGTAATTTGGTACGTTTTGCATCAAAAAGGAGCAAAAGAAGTCAAGAGTCATTTGGAGCTACATCCAGGAAGCATAGCCATGGATTGAAGATTCACTTTAGAGCTGATTCGAGAGATTTCACATTCTGTCGTGAGTCACCTCGGTTGACCAGAGGTTCACCTCGACCGAGGCGATCCAGAGACGCCGACTCGACCGAGGCGAATACCTAGGACGCGGCGAGAATATTTTATTTTTGGGCTGAGCTTCTGGAAGGAAGGAGATATGCAGAATCATATATTTTACCTATTTTTATGGGAATATATCTTTCTAAGATATTCTATCTTTGGAGGGTTATTTTCCTATAAAAAGGGTTGGATTTTCACAAATCAGGAAGGCCGCATACAATCCACCTACAGCTGAAATCACGCAGCAGCCGCAGTACACTCCAATTTGGGAGTTTTCGAAGAACCTTTTTGAAGGTCGAAGGAAGATTGAAGATCATAGCTTTTTATAGCTTTTTGAAGGGTTTTGTAAGATTGTCTTCAATTCCCTCATTGATTGTCTTGTCTTGTTGGATCGCTATCCAAAGAACGCTTTTGTTGTGATATTTGATTCATTATTGAAGTCTTTTCATTAAATTCTTCTTGTTCAAATATTCACCTTTTTCCAATATATTTTAATACTTTCATTATGATGATGAGTGGCTAATTTCCTTGTGTGATTCTAGGATGATTGGCTGAAGGTTGTGGGAAAAACAATGATAGAATAATCTTAGATTCCAGTAGGATCCTGAAAGTTCGAGTCTTTAACCTTAACCCTAAGCATCTCGTTCGGTTGATGAACATCTCGGCCGGGGTGGAATTCTTCTGACCGAGGTGACTTATCCGACCTAAAACAGAAAGTTAAGTGTTAGAGTTTGCTAAATCCTATTCTTATTTCACCTTCCTGGTTCAATGCAAGCTTAGGATGAGACTTACCCGGTAATTCCTTAGTTTGTGTACCTACGATCATAAGTGTAGGTAATAAAGGTTTATCCTTTATTGGGGTTTGAGTGTGCTTCCATCCCATCTTTGTGAGTTAGCCTGAGACTTACCCGGTAAAGGTTGATTCTATTCCCTTAGATGGTGTGTTAGTTTGAGGTTATAGTTCTTTATCTTGATTCCTTGAGACTTACCCGGTAATAGGAGTTACGGTTTAGGATTAGTGTGTAGTGAGACTTACCCGGTGATCTACTCCACTTTAGTAACGCCTTCCCCACGCAAAAATCTCAGCTTTGTCCGCTTATCTATAGATCTTGAGTTGGAACCACAACTTGATGCTTTAATCCCTAGAATTGCATGTTTGCTTTATTTGACATCTTATTCATCTTTGATTGTGTTAATCGCTTTTGTGGTTAGAATTAAAGTAGCATACCGTGTTGACTTTGTTTCACCAAGTCCCTGTGATCGACCCCTGGAATTTTCTTGCTTTTACTACGATTGACCCGTACACTGCGGGTTCGCATCCTTGTTTTAAGCTTAAGTCTAGGGTTATAAATTTAAAGCTTGCACACACCGTTTGGAGCGAACAAGTTTTTGGCGCCGTTGCCGGGGACTTGGTCTAGACCGAGCCGGTACGGTTTGCTCTTGGGGCATTTGCCCCGTTTCATCTAACCACTCTACTTGAGTGACTTTTGCAGGTTCTTTCTTAGGTATATGCGAAGAACCCGCGCTGGGAAGGAAATCGTTCCTTACGATCCCGAACCGGAAAAGACATACAAGCGACGCTTAAGAGAAGCGAAGATGGCCCAACAAGACGATCACGATCTTGCGGCCCAATTGAGAGAGACGCAGGAGCTGCTACGTCTCAGTAAAGAAGAGCTAAGGCAAGAGAAAGAAGAGAATCATGCCAGGACTGCAGCAATCGAAGCTGAGATTGCAGCCATTCGGAACCAGATTCTACTTCGACCGATGCAGGATCCAGTAGTTGATCCTCGACCGAGGCAGGTTCCAGTACCCGACGCCCTGGTCGATGTACATCCACCTCGGATACCAGTCCGAGATGTTCTTCTTGCAGGAATCCCACAAACCCTAGGTCAAAGGATGGACCCTAATCAGCAGCTGAGGCGTCCAGGGTTGAACCTAGGAGATCCAGCGGATCATGACTACGAACTTCGACCGCAAGTTCTAGCCATGATTCGCCAATGTCAATTCGGAGGGCTAGAGAAGGAGTCGCCGCATCAACATCTTCAAAACTACGAGATCTTGATGGAGACCTTGCGGCCTTCTAGAATTGAAAATAACAACTACAAGCTAAGACCTTTTTACTTTTCTTTAAAAGATAGAGCTCTTACTTGGTATCAATCTCTTCCTCCAGGAAAAATTAGCACATGGAAGGAGATGACTACAGAATTCCTGACCAAATTCTTTCCACCCTCAAAGACTGCTGAAATGAGAGGGAAGATCAATGCTTTCATCATGAAGGACAAGGAGAGCTTGTCCAAATCTTGGGAGCGGTTCAAGGATATTCTTTTGGATTGCCCACATCATAGGATTCCAAAGATCGAGTTGTTGGAGATCTACTTCAAAGGGCTGGACGGAAACACCTAGTTCAATCTCCAACTACTCTCCGCCGGTACCTTCATGGACATGGCGATTGATGATGCATGGGACTTCATTGAGAAGCAAGCCTTGCACATGGAGAAGTATACCCACCAAGGAGCCGAAGGTGGAGTTAAAAGAGTCAACTTTCAAGAGACTCAACCCAACAACAATCAACTCACGTCATTGAAGAACGACGTGAAGCAATTGAAGGAGCTCTTGATGGCTCAAACTAAGAAGGAAGAGCAAGGGCAAAGGAACAACAACAACAACGGGTACCGTAACAACAATAACGGTCCCCGAAACAACAACTACAACAACAATAGAGGATCCAACAACAACAACTGGAGGGCGAATAATCAAAACCACGGTAACAATTATTCGAACTCCAACTCTAATGATTCCTCTAATCCTTTCCTCTCTTCTCCTTCTTCTTCTTCCACTCCATTGAAAAGCCAAGGGCAAGGATCAAGTTCGTCTCAGCCGGAAAAGAAGGACGCAGTTCTGGAGGCAATCTTGATCAAGCTTGGCGCTATGGAGAATTCTATGACTTCATTTTCAAGGGCCCAAAAGTCCCTTGAACAACAACTTGCTAATAGGGCGAATGAAGCGCCAAGAGATCCAGGGAAGCTTCCAGCAAAGACGGAAACTAACCCTAAGGGCCAGTGTATGGCCATAACGACGAGGAGTGGACTCAAAACTGCCGATCCAGTACCTCGCTCGACGCAGACTACCTCGGTCCAGATCCAGTCGAAGAACACCTCGACCGAGATGCCAACCGAGGCAGAGCAACAGAAAGCTGGAGGAACGACAGAAACTTATGTTCCACCTCCTGCATATAAACCACCACTTCCATTCCCTCAGTCCAGAGCCAGAGCACATCTAGACAAGCACTTTGGTAAGTTCCTTGACTTGATGAATAAGCTACATATTAACATTCCTTTCCTTGATGCTATTCTAGGTATGCCCGCCTATGGGAAGTTCTTAAAAGAAATCTTATCAAGGAAGAGGAAGCTGGAGGATGTTGGTGAAGTTAGGATGACATCTAAATCTTCGGAACTCATAAAGATCATGAAGGAGAAGATGCCACCTAAATTAAGAGATCCCGGCTCATTTTGCATTCCTATTCAAGTTGGGGATGTCACTTGTGAAGCCCTTTGTGATCTAGGAGCCAGCGTGAGCATCATCCCGCTGGAGCTATGCACTAAGATCGGTCTTGGAGAGCCCAAGCCGGTCAAGATTCGACTCTACATGGCGGATCGCTCCATCACCCATCCCGTGGGCATTTTGGAGGACGTTCCGGTCAAGTTAGGTAACTTCTATCTACCTATAGATTTTGTCGTACTTGACATTCCCGCAGATTACCCTGTTCCCATCATTCTCGGGAGGCCATTTCTAGCAACTTCGGGTTGCAATGTGGATTGCAAGAACGCCAAGTTGAAATTCAACGTTGGTGGCGATGAGGTGGAGTTCGTACTACTTGCAGCCATGAAAGGAGAGCAACTAACTGATGATATCTTCAACATCTACGATGAAGAAGAATCAAGGGAATTGGTGAGCTCTATCCTTATTAACGATCCACTCGAAAGAGTTATTAGCTTCAGTTTAATGGAGGAAGGTATAGATGCTTCTTGTGATGCAGATATACAGAGCTTGAGGGCACTGGAAGAGGATCTAGGAGCTAAAACTGAGAAGCTAATCCAGGAAACGAAGATTTCCAGCCTCGGATCCAGTAGCAGTACCTCGACCGAGGCACCTTCTGGACAGAGCGAGGCGTCTGAAGAACACCTCGGTCAACGCCTTTGCGCCTCGACCGAGGTCGACAGCGAAACGATATCAACTGAGATCGCCGAGAATAACAACTTTTCTACTCCCTTCTCTGACATTCACCCACAGTTGGCGGATCATTCCCTCCACCAACTTTCTGATAATAAAGGTCCTTGGTATGCTGATATTGTGAATTATCTTGTTTGCCAGGAAATACCACCCGGATTGACGTACTCTCAAAAGAAGAGATTCTTCAAGGAAGTACGACATTACTACTGGGATGAACCGCTGCTATTCAAGCGCGGACCGGATGGGATGCTTCGAAGGTGCATTCCGGAAGATGAAGTTAATAGCGTCATAAGGCATTGCCATTCACTTCCTTGCGGAGGGCATGCTAGCACCGATAAAACATGCGCTAAGGTATTGCGTTCCGGTTTCTTTTGGCCTACATTATTTAAGGATGTGCAATCTTTTGTTGTTTCTTGTGATGCATGCCAAAGAACAGGGAATTTATCAAGGAGGAACGAAATGCCACTTAACAACATCCAAGAAGTGGAAATCTTTGATGTATGGGGGATTGACTTCATGG
>BSUD01000006.1:104630325-104665940 GCA_033239045.1 Fagopyrum esculentum | reverse complement strand
ATTTTGGAGAAGACCGTCTCTAGAACGAGGAAGGATTGGTCCATGAAATTAGACGATGCTCTTTGGGCGTACAGGACCGCATTCAAGACTCCCATAGGTACCACCCCTTATAATTTGGTATATGGGAAGTCTTGCCACTTGCCCGTTGAGTTGGAGCACAAAGCGTATTGGGCTATCAAATGGTTGAACTTTGACATTAAAGATGCTGGCGAGAAGCGACTATTGGAACTTAACGAGCTGGAGGAGCTGCGTTTGAACGCCTATGAGAATGCCAAAATCTACAAGGAAAGGACGAAGAGATGGCATGACAAGCGTATCGTTCCAAAGGAGCTTAACGAAGGAGATTTAGTTCTACTCTTCAACTCCCGCCTCCGTCTTTTTCCAGGTAAGTTGAAATCTAGATGGACCGGACCTTACGTTGTGAAACATGTTTTCCCTCATGGTGCAGTTGAGATATGGGGCGAAACTAGCGGAAGCTTCAAGGTCAACGGTCATAGACTTAAGAAGTACCAACCGGAAACGCCGGTTGAAGAGGTTGCGCCAATCTACCTCCTTTGAGACGCACTATGGTCCAGCTAGCGACCTTAAATCAAGCGCTTCTTGGGAGGCAACCCAAGGTATTGCTCTTCTTTCCCGTTTTCTAGTCTAGCTTAGATAGTTTTTGTTTTTGCTTTGCTTTGCTTTGTTTTTGGCATTCTGGACAGACAATAGGAAGGAGCACATCTGGAAGGACAGAAGTTCGAGAATCTGAGAAGATAGAAGCACCTCGGTCACTGCCAGAACACCTCGACCGAGTCGATTCTTGAAGCAACCGAGGCGACTAGGGTATCTGCAGAACCGCCTCGACCCACATCACCTCGGTCCAGTCGAGACCATCTCGACCGAGGTGACAGCAGATCCAGGAACGGTATAAAAAGGGGAAAAATTACTTTTCACTTTTTTTTACCCCATTTCGACCGCGGCGGACAGAGGCACTTCGCTCCTTCGTTTCTCGCTCGTTTTCGACGATTTCTGCTTCCAAACTGCAATTGAGGGATAGAGGAATCGATTGCAACTACAGATCTGCAAGAAATTCGAGTGTTTCGACCGAAACGAGGTAAAAACGTTCGAAAAACCTAACTCGTTCGTTTTTCTGCAATTTGGGCTTTGGTTGCCCTCGATTCTGTTGAGGAAATCTATAAGTACCCCTTAGGAAGCATCGGTAGTGATTTTAGGGGGAAAAGAACTGAAAATCAGAGAGTGGAAATCGAACTGTCTTCGACTCGGTCCAGTCGTTCTGCACCTCGGTCGAGGTGATTCTTGGAGTTGTCAGTCGACCGAGGTAGTCTGACAGTGTGTTTTGAAAATGAGTTCAGATCGCCGTTTAGCTCTTAGAGATAGATCCTCCCCTTCCCCTTCTCCTTCCTCATCCCGTCCCTACCGCCCGGTTATCCACGAGAGATGCCGGGTAGACTATGAGAGGATAGCTGGGCGTCCAGTCATCGCACCGCGATTTCTGGATGTATCAGCTTTTGACTGCCTAGGGTTAGATGCTGACCTTAGGAGGATGATTGCTACCGTCGGGCTGGATCAGTTTACTGAGATCCGAGCCCCAGCTTACATAGAGCCGACACTCGAGTTTGTTAGCTCCTTCTCCTACCTTCCCACAGAGCGATCTGTGAAGTACCGGTTGATGAGCCGGAACTTCATAGTTCCTTTAGAGATTTGGAGAGAGATCTTTGGCTTTCCTACCCCCACCGCTGTAGACTTCCCCTCCCGATCCGTAGCTAGGGAGTTCTGGGGACAGATAGCCCACATTACTACTCATGCAGACAGATGGCGCCCTGGAGATTCCAGGGAGAAGGTCATCTTTCACCCAGCCTTCAGACTTGCCCACAGGATCTTCAGTGAGACACTTCTGGCGCGTACTGAGACGCCCCAGAAGATCAGACAGGGTGAGCTCTTCAGCCTCTATTGCATGGTTACAGGAGGCTTCCCAGACTTTGGCTTGCTCCTAGCAGAGGATCTGCATAGGATCAAGGCCAAGGCGAAGGGAGATATTTGCTGTGGAGGTCTAGTCACCCACATCGCCACTTACCACGGGATGGACCTCAGCGTATGCACATTGGCGGCGGCTCCGAAGCCGCTGGGATTGCAGGAGATGATTACACGGAGGATCCTAGTTCCCCGTGGGCTGACTACACCCTACGTTGCCATGCCTTGGGAGCGGACTGCACCTCAGGGCATCAGATGGTCTGCACAGTTCTCTGTCTCCGATCCGCATTTCTGGCAGACAGCATGGGCTCCACTTATGGAGGACTACAGAGAGGGAGCAGCTGCCCCTGCAGAGGAGGCTGAGGAGGCTGAGGATGAGGATGACGACGATGAGACAGTTGATGAGAGAGGAGGCGGCGTCCCGATGGACACAGGGACAGATACTGCTGGGACGAGCGCGCCTCCCATTATTGATTTAGATGAGGATGAGGAGGACACTGAGCCGGCGCCAGCTGAGACTTCTCCAGTCAGGCCCGCTAGGCGCAGGAGGCGGGGAGTTAGGGACAGAGCTGCACACCGACGGATCGATGACCTGACGGATCAGGTTATCGACTCATATGCTGCACTTTCATTGGACATCCGCGAGATGCAGGAGCGGCAGCATCATCAGCACATGATGGCTCAGCTACAGTTCCAGCATATCATGGGCTATCCCTATGATCCGACTCAGTTCCCCTACATACCACCACCACCACCGGATCAGGACTACTGAGGAGCTGCAGGGTTTTATTTATTATATTTTTATGCAGTTCGGCTCTTTATCCGGTGAGTCCTCTTTCATTTAGACTTTTATTATACCCACTGGGACAGTGTGTCTCAAGTATGGGGTATTTGTCTGTATTATTTGACTACGTGACTACTTGATGTATTCGATACTTTTGATGTATTATATTCATCGGATACTTTCATATTTATGCTTCACTTGCCTTTATATGATTATCTGATATTACATGCATACCTACAGATTATTTGATTGAGAAAAACGTCGAAACCGAACCGAAAAGAAAAAAAAATTGGTTTTAAAAAAAATTTTTGACCTCGACCGAGTCAGTCTTGGCCAACCGAGGCATTTCACCTCGGTTGAACCAAGAACACCTCGACCGAGGCGGCGTAACAGAAAGTTTTCGAAAACGATTTTTGTGTTACTTATCTGGATATGATCTCAGTGAAGATCTTGTTTACCTACTGTTTTTAAATTCTTTGTGTGTTTGAAAGGTTTTATAATATGTTTAAGTTGCTAAATGCTTTGTTTGAAATTATTAGCATGTTTAATACTTTGTTTTTATCCAAATTATGTTGAATTTGAAGGTTGACACCGCAGGTTAAGTTCTCTCACATTCTTCTTGGAAAGACCAAGGCAATTCATTCTCTTCTTCTTCTTCTTCTTGATCATGCTTAGCCCCTCATATACATTTTGCCTCCCTTTACCTATCCGGGAATTTGGAAGCAAGCGGAGTGGTGAAAGCAAAGTTAAAGTTGAGAAGTGGGCTGGAAGTGAAGTGTTAGAAAGTAATTTTAGGTTTGGGGAAGTCAATCATGAAGATGAGTAACTCGGCACCATTCACATAGCCGGGTGTTTGTGTCTTGCCAAAGTCGGATTGAGCGATATTCCTAACGGGTCATGGTATGTGCATCAAGGGTTTGACGCATCTCGAGAAATTGATGATTGCGGATTTCCTAGGCTTCGGTTATTGTGCACCTCTGTCCATGCATCCCAAAAAAGTAAAGTAAAAGAAAAAAAGTGTGAAATAAGCAAAGCTTATTGGTGGAAGATGTTGCAAGTCAAAGTGAAAGTGAAGTTCATCCTTTTCCCGGATTCTAGCACCACATTACCTTACATACATCCCTACCCTACACGTTTCTTGACCTTTTCTTTTGGGAAGCCCTTGAGACCTTGAGCTTGTTGATTGACTTAGCGGTTTAAACTGGATTATACATGATTAATTTTGATAATTATGATTTATTATGCATTCTATGATTTTATGCAAAGATGAACAACTTTTCTATATTTATAAAATGTTTTGATCATATTGAGTTTTTAATTCCAGGAAGTATTCTCTTAGAGTGATCTAAGATGGTTGCACACCATAAAATGTTTTTGAAAGACTTTTCATTGATTTTCTTGACTTATAATCCATTCTATCTTGTCTTTTATATAAAGAACTTGCTTGGGGACAAGCAAGGACTAAGTATGGGGTATTTTGATAGCATGAATTATAGTCTATTCCCTTAGATGGTGTGTTAGATTGAGGTTATAGTTCTTTATCTTAATTCCTTGAGACTTACCCGGTAATAGGAGTTACGGTTTAGCATTAGTGTGTAGTGAGACTTACCCGGTGATCTACTCCACTTTAGAAACACCTTCCCCATGCAAAAATCTCAGCTTTGTCCGCTTATCTATAGATCTTGAGTTGGAACCACAACTAGACGCTTTAATCCCTAGAATTGCATGTTTGCTTTATTTGACATCTTATTCATCTTTGATTGTGTTAATTGCTCTTGTGGTTAGACATTAGCATACCGTTTCGACTTTGTTTCACCAGGTCCCTGTGATCGACCCCTGGAATTTTCTTGCTTTTACTACGATTGACCCGTACACTGCGGGTTCGCATCCTTGTTTTAAGCTTAAGTCTAGGGTTATAAATTTAAAGCTTGCACACACCGTTTGGAGCGAACAAGTTTTTGGACGAGGAAGGATTGGTCCATGAAATTAGACGATGCTCTTTGGGCGTACAGGACCGCATTCAAGACTCCCATAGGTACCACCCCTTATAATTTGGTATATGGGAAGTCTTGCCACTTGCCCGTTGAGTTGGAGCACAAAGCGTATTGGGCTATCAAATGGTTGAACTTTGACATTAAAGATGCTGGCGAGAAGCGACTATTGGAACTTAACGAGCTGGAGGAGCTGCGTTTGAACGCCTATGAGAATGCCAAAATCTACAAGGAAAGGACGAAGAGATGGCATGACAAGCGTATCGTTCCAAAGGAGCTTAACGAAGGAGATTTAGTTCTACTCTTCAACTCCCGCCTCCGTCTTTTTCCAGGTAAGTTGAAATCTAGATGGACCGGACCTTACGTTGTGAAACATGTTTTCCCTCATGGTGCAGTTGAGATATGGGGCGAAACTAGCGGAAGCTTCAAGGTCAACGGTCATAGACTTAAGAAGTACCAACCGGAAACGCCGGTTGAAGAGGTTGCGCCAATCTACCTCCTTTGAGACGCACTATGGTCCAGCTAGCGACCTTAAATCAAGCGCTTCTTGGGAGGCAACCCAAGGTATTGCTCTTCTTTCCCGTTTTCTAGTCTAGCTTAGATAGTTTTTGTTTTTGCTTTGCTTTGCTTTGTTTTTGGCATTCTGGACAGACAATAGGAAGGAGCACATCTGGAAGGACAGAAGTTCGAGAATCTGAGAAGATAGAAGCACCTCGGTCACTGCCAGAACACCTCGACCGAGTCGATTCTTGAAGCAACCGAGGCGACTAGGGTATCTGCAGAACCGCCTCGACCCACATCACCTCGGTCCAGTCGAGACCATCTCGACCGAGGTGACAGCAGATCCAGGAACGGTATAAAAAGGGGAAAAATTACTTTTCACTTTTTTTTACCCCATTTCGACCGCGGCGGACAGCGTACTTCGCTCCTTCGTTTCTCGCTCGTTTTCGACGATTTCTGCTTCCAAACTGCAATTGAAGGATAGAGGAATCGATTGCAACTACAGATCTGCAAGAAATTCGAGTGTTTCGACCGAAACGAGGTAAAAACGTTCGAAAAACCTAACTCGCTCGTTTTACTGCTTATTGGGCTTTGGTTGCCCTTGATTTTGCTGAGGAAATCCATAAGTACCCCTTAGGAAGCATTTGTAGTGATTTTAGGGGGAAAAGAACTGAAAATCAGAGAGTGGAAATCGAACTGTCTTCGACTCGGTCCAGTCGTTCTGCACCTCGGTCGAGGTGATTCTTGGAGTTGTCAGTCGACCGAGGTAGTCTGACAGTGTGTTTTGAAAATGAGTTCAGATCGCCGTTTAGCTCTTAGAGATAGATCCTCCCCTTCCCCTTCTCCTTCCTCATCCCGTCCCTACCGCCCGGTTATCCACGAGAGATGCCGGGTAGACTATGAGAGGATAGCTGGGCGTCCAGTCATCGCACCGCGATTTCTGGATGTATCAGCTTTTGACTGCCTAGGGTTAGATGCTGACCTTAGGAGGATGATTGCTACCGTCGGGCTGGATCAGTTTACTGAGATCCGAGCCCCAGCTTACATAGAGCCGACACTCGAGTTTGTTAGCTCCTTCTCCTACCTTCCCACAGAGCGATCTGTGAAGTACCGGTTGATGAGCCGGAACTTCATAGTTCCTTTAGAGATTTGGAGAGAGATCTTTGGCTTTCCTACCCCCACCGCTGTAGACTTCCCCTCCCGATCCGTAGCTAGGGAGTTCTGGGGACAGATAGCCCACATTACTACTCATGCAGACAGATGGCGCCCTGGAGATTCCAGGGAGAAGGTCATCTTTCACCCAGCCTTCAGACTTGCCCACAGGATCTTCAGTGAGACACTTCTGGCGCGTACTGAGACGCCCCAGAAGATCAGACAGGGTGAGCTCTTCAGCCTCTATTGCATGGTTACAGGAGGCTTCCCAGACTTTGGCTTGCTCCTAGCAGAGGATCTGCATAGGATCAAGGCCAAGGCGAAGGGAGATATTTGCTGTGGAGGTCTAGTCACCCACATCGCCACTTACCACGGGATGGACCTCAGCGTATGCACATTGGCGGCGGCTCCGAAGCCGCTGGGATTGCAGGAGATGATTACACGGAGGATCCTAGTTCCCCGTGGGCTGACTATACCCTACGTTGCCATGCCTTGGGAGCGGACTGCACCTCAGGGTATCAGATGGTCTGCACAGTTCTCTGTCTCCGATCCGCATTTCTGGCAGACAGCATGGGCTCCACTTATGGAGGACTACAGAGAGGGAGCAGCTGCCCCTGCAGAGGAGGCTGAGGATGAGGATGACGACGATGAGACAGTTGATGAGAGAGGAGGCGCCGTCCCGATGGACACAGGGACAGATACAGCAGGGATGAGCGCGCCTCCCATTATCGATCTGGATGAGGATGAGGAGGACACTGAGCCGGCGCCAGCTGAGACTTCTCCAGTCAGGCCCGCTAGGCGCAGGAGGCGGGGAGTTAGGGACAGAGCTGCACACCGGCGGATCGATGACCTGACGGATCAGGTTATCGACTCATATGCTGCACTTTCATTGGACATCCGCGAGATGCAGGAGCGGCAGCATCATCAGCACATGATGGCTCAGCTACAGTTCCAGCATATCATGGGCTATCCCTATGATCCGACTCAGTTCCCCTACATACCACCACCACCACCGGATCAGGACTACTGAGGAGCTGCAGGGTTTTATTTATTATATTTTTATGCAGTTCGGCTCTTTATCCGGTGAGTCCTCTTTCATTTAGACTTTTATTATACCCACTGGGACAGTGTGTCTCAAGTATGGGGTATTTGTCTGTATTATTTGACTACGTGACTACTTGATGTATTCGATACTTTTGATGTATTATATTCATCGGATACTTTCATATTTATGCTTCACTTGCCTTTATATGATTATCTGATATTACATGCATACCTACAGATTATTTGATTGAGAAAAACGTCGAAACCGAACCGAAAAGAAAAAAAAATTGGTTTTAAAAAAAAAAATTTTGACCTCGACCGGGGAGATTCTGGCGAAACGAGGTGTTTCACCTCAGTTGAACCAAGAACACCTCGACCGAGGCGGCGTAACAGAAAGTTTTCGAAAACGATTTTTGTGTTACTTATCTGGATATGATCTCAGTGAAGATCTTGTTTACCTACTGTTTTTAAATTCTTTGTGTGTTTGAAAGGTTTTATAATATGTTTAAGTTGCTAAATGCTTTGTTTGAAATTATTAGCATGTTTAATACTTTGTTTTTATCCAAATTATGTTGAATTTGAAGGTTGACACCGCAGGTTAAGTTCTCTCACATTCTTCTTGGAAAGACCAAGGCAATTCATTCTCTTCTTCTTCTTCTTCTTGATCATGCTTAGCCCCTCATATACATTTTGCCTCCCTTTACCTATCCGGGAATTTGGAAGCAAGCGGAGTGGTGAAAGCAAAGTTAAAGTTGAGAAGTGGGCTGGAAGTGAAGTGTTAGAAAGTAATTTTAGGTTTGGGGAAGTCAATCATGAAGATGAGTAACTCGGCACCATTCACATAGCCGGGTGTTTGTGTCTTGCCAAAGTCGGATTGAGCGATATTCCTAACGGGTCATGGTATGTGCATCAAGGGTTTGATGCATCTCGAAAAATTGATGATTGCAGATTTCCTAGGCTTCGGTTATTGTGCACCTCTATCCATGCATCCCAAAAAGTAAAGTAAAAAAGGAAAAGTGTGAGATAAGCAAAGCTTATTGGTGGAAGATGTTGCAAGTTGAAGTGAAGTGAAGTTCATCCTTTTCCCGGATTCTAGCACCACATTACCTTACATACATCCCTACCCTACACGTTTCTTGACCTTTTCTTTTGGGAAGCCCTTGAGACCTTGAGCTTGTTGATTGACTTAGCGGTTTAAACTGGATTATACATGATTAATTTTGATAATTATGATTTATTATGCATTCTATGATTTTATGCAAAGATGAACAACTTTCTTATATTTATAAAATGTTTTGAGCATGTTAAGTTTTTAATTCCAGGAAGTATTCTCTTAGAGTGATCTATAATAGTTGCACACCATAAAATAATTTTTGAAAGACTTTTTCATTGATTTTCTTGACTTATAATCCATTCTATCTTGTCTTTTGTATGAGGAACTTGCTTGGGGACAAGCAAGGGCTAAGTATGGGGTATTTTGATAGCATGAATTATAGTCCATATTTTAGGGTTTGTTTGGACGTTTTATCTTTCATATTCTGCATGTTTGTATGTACATTATTTGATTTTACTACCATTTCATCTACCTTTGCGAGAATCGAGGTCTACACCTAGTTTCGTTGTAATTGCAGGTAATTTGGTACGTTTTGCATCAAAAAGGAGCAAAAGAAGTCAAGAGTCATTTGGAGCTACATCCAGGAAGCACAGTCATGGATTGAAGATTCACTTTGGAGCTGATTCGAGAGATTCCACATTCTGTCGTGATTCACCTCGGTTGACCAGAGGTTCACCTCGACCGAGGCGATCCAGAGACGCCGACTCGACCGAGGCGAATACCTAGGACGCGGCGAGAATATTTTATTCTTGGAAGAGATCTTTTAAATTTGGAAAGTGATCTTATATTTTTGGGCTGAGCTTCTGGAAGGAAGGAGATATGCGGAGTATATATTTTACCTATATTTATGGGATAATATCTTCTTAAGATTTATTATCTTTGGAGGTTTATTTTTCCTATAAAAAGGGTTAGATTTCCACAGTTTGAGGAGGCCGCATACAATCTGCTTACAGCTGGAAATCTCGTATACGACGCAGCAGCCGCAGCATACTCCAATTTGGGAGTTTTCGAAGAACCTTTTTGAAGGTTGAAGGAAGATTGAAGTCCATAGCTTTATAGCTTTTTGAAGGGTTTTGTAAGATTGTCTTCAATTCCCTCATTGATTGTCTTGTCTTGTTGGATTGCTATCCAAGAAACGTTTTTGTTGTGATATTTGATTCAGTTATTGAAGTCTTTTCATTAAATTCTTCTTGTTCAAATATTCACCTTCTTCCCATATATTTTAATACTTTCATTATGATGATGAGTGGCTAATTTCCTTGTGTGATTCTAGGGTGATTGGCTGAAGGTTGTGGGAAAAACAATGATAGAATAATATTAGATTCCAGTAGGATCCTGAAAGCTCGAGCCTTTAACCTTAACCCTAAGCATCTCGTTCGGTTGATGAACATCTCGGCCGGGGTGGAATTCTTCTGACCGAGGTGACTTATCCGACCTAAAACAGAAAGTTAAGTGTTAGAGTTTGCTAAATCCTATTCTTATTTCACCTTCCTGGTTCAATGCAAGCTTAGGATGAGACTTACCCGGTAATTCCTTAGTTTGTGTACCTAAGATCATAAGTGTAGGTAATAAAGGTTTATCCTTTATTGGGGTTTGAGTGTGCTTCCGTTCCATCTTTGTGAGTTAGCCTGAGACTTACCCGGTAAAGGTTGATTCTATTCCCTTAGATGGTATGTTAGTTTGAGGTTATAGTTCTTTATCTTAATTCCTTGAGACTTACCCGGTAATAGGAGTTACGGTTTAGGATTAGTGTGTAGTGAGACTTACCCGGTGATCTACTCCACTTTAGCAACACCTTCCCCACGCAAAAATCTCAGCTTTGTCCGCTTATCTATAGATCTTGAGTTGGAACCACAACTAGATGCTTTAATCCCTAGAATTGCATGTTTGCTTATTTGACATCTTATTCATCTTTGATTGTGTTAATCGCTTTTGTGGTTAGAATTAACGTAGCATACCGTGTTGACTTTGTTTCATCAAGTCCCTGTGATCGACCCCTGGAATTTTCTTGCTTTTACTACGATTGACCCGTACACTGCGGGTCCGCATCCTTGTTTTAAGCTTAAGTCTAGGGTTATAAATTTAAAGCTTGCACACACCGTTTGGAGCAAACACTAACTCCACAAAGCATTAACATCATAACTCTAAGCTTGCAGTGTTGCCCTAATCTAGGTCCCCCCTTCCACGCCATAGCCACCATGCCTCTTCCATGTGAGTTTGAAACATCTATCTCATCTTTTGCCCGCGAAAACAAACCCTCCATTTCATTACCACAAACATATCATGCATCCTATTTATGTATTTCCATTTACGTACATCAACTATAGAAAAGCATCACTTCTTCTTTACCGTGGTCAAACTTTTAAACCTCTAATTTGTGTCGTTCTCCCATATGCCAATTCCATGACCTACAAAGATCGCCTAAGGTCATCCAATTCCCTCTGTATGCCCATAATCTTGTTTACTCATCCTCTCTATACTCACCAATAGAAAACCCGCACCTGTGCGTTCTCAGTTGTCACCGATTAACTTGCATCTGACCTTCTCCGAAGTCAACGACTTATTATTCAACTACACTTCTCATGTTACCATTTTCATGAAGGCTACCCTCCTCGGGGTACTTTACCTTAAACTACGTTAGTTCTTTCTTCATTCCATGCTTCCTCTTGGTTGATATCTTAAGTCTCTCGATCAAAGATCTTCGTTTCGTCTTTCATCTTCTTGGAGTCATCATTTATATACACTTCCTCCTTCTTGGCATTTCTTAGTCTTATCATCACAATGGAAATCGGTCAACTCCACGTGAATCCCCACCATGCCCTTCTTCTCATAACTCTAGAAAGGTTGAAACTTTACTTTTTGGTACCTCGTAAGCTTAACTTACGGTATCTTAAATTTTTAGCAATTGGTTTGATCACTCTTCTCGTCTTGACTCAAATGCTTAGGAGCGTCTAAAGAAAACTTCACATCTTAATGCAATGTCACCTTTAACCTTGTTAGAATGTATCCCTCTCCTCCTCGATTCGCATCTTTAGTTACCATGCATCTTCTTGAAGAACTTATGTTTGTTATCCCTATTGGTCTCGTTGTCTTTCTAATCGTGACTTCTTTGTAACCACTTCCACACCTTTGCGTTGCTCCTTTTTCTTGTATGTTTCCCATCTTAATTTCTTTTAAGTTGTCTCGAGTTTTCCTTTCACTTGCCCGTCCTTTGCTTATGTCATCCCTAATCCTCCTCTTCGACCTTCTCTTCAAGGAGTACAAGAACTCCCAGGTGTTTCCCGAACGTAACGCTCAAATCGATACTTGAGCATATTCATCCTCGTATATACACTATCCTATGTCAAACCACGTCGTCCAAGGGCGATGATATCATACAATCATGTTTCTATTAGGTCCCATACTCCATATGCTACTACTATATACAATAGGAATACATATACATAACCATATAAGTCATAAGTCCATATTACTACTAATATCACGCATTCGGCATTCCATTACAACAATACAAGGTCCAAAACATATAATCGTTCACATATACAACTATACACATAAATCAAGTCATCGTGCAACTACAATCCACATATACTATACATATCTGCATATCTACATATATATAAAAATCCAATAAACTAAGCTGCCGAGATCCGCGGAAGGAGTGGTGGTCCGTACATTCTACCCCGACTCATGCATGTGATTTAAAAACGAAAAGTCAGGACCCGTGTGGATTCTGTTTATTCCTCATTCGGCCTTTAGAAGATTGTGAGTGCCATTGTTGTCAACCTAGGGCTCTGATACCACTTCTATAACACCCCGAATCCGCGGGACTCGGGATGCTACGGGTTGGGACCTCACAATGGGTCCCGACCCTTAGCTTGACAATAATTTCATCGGATCTTGCAACAAGGCACAAATAAAGGCTAAACCCAAATACATTTTATGCAATGCAATGAAACCCAAAACCATACAAACTAAAGACTTCAGCCGAGATACAACCGAAAGACCAAATGCCATACACGCGGCATACAATATATAATGAATACAAAACTCAAACACGACTCCAACCAAAACCTAATCCTAAAATGTCCGGAACCCCGGCTGCCCACTCTTCCGGATCTCTCGGCCGCATTCCTAACTTGCAAGGCAATCTACAACAATCGGTATAAAACCTTTAGCTAATATTCGAAGCATTAGAATCAAGGTGAAAGGCAAAAACACAAGTAAATCAACATAATGTACAATATATACACCAAAGTACACAAGTCCGGTTTATTATCTTTTTATTATTAAGTCATATCCCGTTCTAATTCAACTTTGGTTGTGACACGAGAGTCACCGAAACTCGCCTCGGTCCCTACTTACCGGCATGGAATGGTACTGATTCATCCGACCGTCTACGAGCACGGGATAGTCGCCGAGAACCTCCTAGCTCTTGCGGGAGCCAAGCAAGTTGTCACCGCTCGTTATCATATACTTGGGCCAAAATAATATAAAGGTCGGTAATCCTATTTCCGGTTTAGTTGTTATAAATAATAAAGAATAAACACACACCACCAAACACACATCAATGCTAATACAAGGAATACGAGCTAAGTAAGTCCGGAGACTTACCTTATTGCCACACTCAACTCACAACACTCTAGCTTCCCTTGGGGAGGAGTTCACAACCTGCTCACAAGAAGATAACTATATCAGCAACTCGCTCAACTCAAGAAGTCTAAGACTTCTACACAAATGATCTACGCGAGATCATTTGGCTCACATTCTAGGACCGCATCCTAGAATCTTTCATGCTCACATCACACTCAACACAAGCTAGAAGTCCTTCGACTTCTAGACCCTATGATCTCGCAGGATCATAACCCATAACACATACTAGGATATACATGCCTAGTGTCAACAATCTCAACGGTATCAACACTGTGCTATGATACGCATATTCTAGCCAATAATCTCAACAACCATATACTCCAATTCTCAAACCTCACAAGCCTCACAAGATAACATCAACACCTCAAGCTTAGAATCAACATCAATCCATCAAACAATATCAAATCATCAAAACTCAACTAAGGTTCAAAGCCACTACTTGGCATTTACTCTAAGGTATGCTAGATCCAACCTAGCATGATACTACTACTAAACATAACTAAATCGAGGAAGAGAATACTCAAACGACGTCAAGACGGATGTCAAACTTGGAATCGTTAGGCCTTTATCGGGACGCTTCCGGACCTAAAACCAAAGCTACACAAAATTAGCTTAAACGCTAATTTTGAAAGGAAGATTAACGCATATAAAAATCTAAGGAAGCCCAGCTTTCAAAACAAGGGTAAAACTTGCAAAATATTTCCCGGGGTGATCATAACAATTTATAAATACGGGTCAAAACCAAAACAACTTTCCGGACAACTAAGAAACTCTCGAAACTTGGTCATTTCCCGAAATAAACTTTGGGTCAAAACCATGATTATACACAAGGGCATAAAACATCGTTGATAACACGATTTATAACATAGTTTTAGATGCACATTTAGGTAAGATTCTCGCTCAATCATGCATTGTCTAGCACTAGTCCAATACGTTTTGCACTTAAAACATGTATTTTGTCGAGATAGACGTCTACGCGGACTCTTGGGCGTTTTGTAGGTATTTCGGGAAGTTCCGAGCCAAAACGACGCGTTTGAGGGACGCTCATTCAGAGGACTCGTTTCCAACTCATTAGGGCACAAAGAATGACTCAAGGAACCTTGCAAACAAAGGCCATGCACCAAACCACAGCCTATTGAGCGTAAACAAAGTTTCTGTTAGAAATCACGGGTTCCTGACGAATCACGGCCGTGGAAATGGCCGTGGTTTTTGCCAGATTCTCGTGACAGCTGTGCCACGACTCTCATGGCCAGCTCATGAGGAAATTGGTTATAAAAGTGGTCCATGAATGTTGTTAGAGGCAGTTGGGATTTGGGGTAGTTTTGGGGAGCAGCTCACACATTCTCTATTGCTCTTGAACAAAATATATTCCAAGGAGGAGAAGGATTTTTCTAGGTAGGAAAGTGCAAGAAGAAGAAGAAAGGAGCCATTGCCATTGAAGAGGAGAGGAGAAGACACACCTATATCTTGTATTTCGGATTTATTTCTAGAAGTTTTTGAACACTTGAACCTTCCTTTGAAAGGGTTGTAAGTCATCTTAAATTCAATCTTCATATTTGGATTCTATTTGGAGTTTATTTGTTCATCTTCTTTCTCTTATTTCTCTTGCTATGAAGACCATGAATCTATGCTTGTTTGTTTTGAATCTCAATATGAATGTTGTAGGCTAGATTGATGTGATTCTAGGGTTAGGAAAGGAAGGTTATGGCTAGGTCTATGATAGGATGAACTTAAATTTGCCTTTGGATGATTTTTTTGTTTATGGACGTAGCTTCTGTTAGGAATCACGGGTAGTTCTTGAAGAACCACGGCCGTGGTTTCTGTAGAACGAACCGTGATTTTCCTGGACTCGAAGGATTTCACCTTAGGTTCATAAGATTGTTGAAACCCTAAGTTTTTGCTAATTTTAACCTACCCTAGGGTGCCCTAGTGTAGAGACTAAGTGTTAGGAGAGACTTACCCGGTAATCCTTGCCCTTAGAATCCAAATAGTAAAGCCTTAGGTAATGGTGAGCCTAATAAGCCTCCATTGGATTTAGTGTGCTAGGATAGTTGCTTAGAACTTACCTTTCCGAGACTTACCCGGTAAGGATAGGTTAGACCTCTAGGTAAAAATCCGGTTTGTGTTAAAATCCCATCCTTAGGTTCTTAGAAACTTAACCGGTAATGAGACCTTAGGAGTGGACTAGTTGATCATGAGACTTACCCGGTACTTGATCCATTTTAGAAACACTAAATCCCAACTTAACGTAATCACTCCAAAGAATGAATAGATAACTAGAGATTATGCCATAACCGGAATTTCCAACCCCTAGAATCCGTTTTCTTTCTCTCTTGATCACACTTTGTTCGATTCGTTTATTTGTGCCGATTTTCCGATTGAGTTTGATTTGATTGTTTGCATGAGTTTCTGATCCTTGATTTGATCATCTAAAACCAACAAAACCGAATTGCGATTTCTTCCTTTCTTGCTTAGATTAGACCTTGCCAAATTCAATCACAACTTAGTTCGATTTCACCTTAGTCTTTGCGTTCGACCTTGGAGTACTTATCTTTCTACATTCGTCCCGTACACTGCGGGTGCGCTAAGAATTAGGATAATTATAACAAGTATAAATTTAAGACTTATTGCGTACACACTTTCTAGCGTAACAATCGTGTAAGTAAATACAAGACTAGAACTCAAAGTAAAACCCAAGTTTTAAATCCGCAATTATATTTTTCGGGCAACCTAAACAACATCATAAACCCAAGGTAAAACTCGTTTTCCAAACCAAGGATAAACAAAACCGCTCAACCGCTTTCCGGGGCAAAATATACAATTTCAGAAACGTGGGTTATATTTGGTAAATTAAACTTCCAACCTAAATCTGTAATTATTTCAACAGGGGCATAAATGCAAACTTCAGAAATTATGGCCATTACTGCAAATGCAAAACATGGGTACCATATTGTAATTACACATAAACTAGGGGGGCCTGACCGAAGGTATTTCTATGGTCGTCTATACCCAATCAAAAGTAAATCCCAACTTAGCACCAAAAACAAGTATAGTGGTTAAGTAAGGGTCGAACCCAAGAGAGTTAAGGTGTTTTAGATGCAATTATCGATTATAGTAACAAGTAACAAGGGGGGGGGGGTTGAATTGATGCGCACAAAAACTTATGAAAACGATTAATGCGACAAGTAAGACAATGATGGATGAATCTACACCAGGTTGATTCTAGGCATGCGATTGCTACTTTGGTGAGTTCCTTTTACAAGTTTTCAAGTAATCTCCCATCTCGATCATATATATGTGTTGAGCCAACCGGCATCAACACAACTTAACAGGTTAGTGTTCCATAAACCTACAAGAACAAATAACAAGTTAGCTTTCAAACAAAGACTAAGGGATATAAAGAGAAGATTAAAACCGTTAAACTTATCTTTATAGTTGTGTTCCTTTTCTTTAAGTAATTACAACCCGTTATTACTTAAAGTTGCTACTAGATTAAAGACCCGAACCCGGAACCTATTAATCCTAGTTGTTTGCATGCACTTTAGAACCTAAGGTGATCAATCTCAAGCAATAGTAAACATGCAATTAGACAAAGGAGATCAAGGAAACACAAAGCATTACTGAATAAAAACTTATATTAAAAAGAACTTACAACCAAAGTAACAACGCAGCTTCAAACCAAACCAATGTAGCAAGGGAGTTAGCAACTCATTACAAAGATAGCAAGATAATGTAAGTGGATAATTTATTGGATAACAAGATGGATGATTCTAGCAATCAACCAAGGACTATTTATACTACAAAAGACACTAAATAGGAGTAAATGGCCGGCCTAAAACAGCCACCTTTAATGCCATAAAGGTGGTGTAAACAGCCGGAGTAAAGCTTCTGACGTTAAACCGCAGGGGCGGCCTTCAGGTCCGTAGGGGCGGTGAAGGCAAAACGCTTGATCTTCTTCATGGCCGTAGGGGCGGCTAAGTAATTCCGCTAGGGCGGATCTTCAATACTCTTCAAAACATCTGACCCTTCGACTTCCTGACGTTTCTGATACCAAGCCGCCGGGGCATCCCTATGTCAACGCAGGGGCGGTGACACAGCCTCTTCGTCTTCCAGCTCCCAGGTTGAGGCACAGGCAGAGGCGCAGTGAAAGGCGCAGGGGAGCTGGTCTTTGTCTCTTCAGGGCAGGTCACCGCAGGCGCGCCAAGGAGTGGTGCAAGGGCGGTAACATACTTCATGGTCGGCGTTGGTGAAATCTTAGGGGGCACTCCGGAGTAAGGCATCACCCGCAGGGGCGGTGGCAAGGCTCCACTGGGGCGGTGAGGCAACAGAAGCTTTGCTTCGTGATCGATCTTCACTCCTAAGTGCTTATAACTCCTTCCTTAGCTTCTTTTAGTCTTCTTCTTCTGGACCAAGGAGTTAGTAGTATAAACCGACACAAATGCAATAAAAAGACTCTAAAAACTATCCTAAATGATATTGATTCCATCACCTATCAAACTCCCCCATACTTAGACCTTTTACTCGTCCCGAGGAAAACAAATGACAGCAACTAGACTCAAAGGCCTCAGGAAGCATGGGTAAGTAAGAAAGACAATGAAAACAAGAGAAAAGCCAAGAAAGAAAGAAGGAAAAGAGAGGGAATGTGAGAAAAAAGGGAGAGACTACCATCCTTTTTTTTTGTGAATTGCAATCTGAATTCAAAATGTAAAACAAAACAACTCAAACTCAAATAAACTGTACAAGCAATGATAATGTCCTCCCCCATCCCCATACTTGAAGTACACTTTGTCCTCAAAGTGGAAATGAGGCAAAAATAAATGTGGGAGAAAGGAAGAGAAATGTACCCCTCAGTGGGATGGTCCGGATGGACCACCAAGACCCTCCTCCGGTGGGTAAGGAAAATAACGGAAAAAGTGCTCCTGCCGGCGGTAGATGTCATCTATGCGGTCCTGCTGAGCTGTCATCCGACGACCAAAAGAGGTCTCAAAGTTGGCTTGCCAAGCTAGCTGCTGAGCCTCCATCTGCTGCTGTTGGGCTGCCTGCCAAGCCTCTTGTCGCTGGTCAAAATGGGAGGTCATGGAGGTGGCAAAGTTGGTCTGTCAGCTCTGCTGCTGCTCCAGCATAGTCTGCTGGTAATCGGACTGCCAAGTTTGGTGTTGGGTCGTCATAGCCGCCATCTGAGCCTAAAGGCTCGCAAGGGTCGGATCCTCCTCTGGTGCTGCAGTGGGCATCTCCTCGTCATCTGGGATGGGCAGATGCTCCTCCTGATGTGCCCGGCTGGAGCTAGCGGCATGCCTCTCCACAATGGCCACTAGTGGCCTCCTCGGCACGAAGGGGTCTGCCGGAATGTAGAGCTCAAAGAACTCATCTCCTAGTGGTAGAGGCCGAGGGAGATAGGTGAGGTGGCTCCCATTTGCAAGGGAGATCCAAAATAGGTTCTCCTCGTCCCGCCGGAGGAGCTTGCACCTCCTAAGCATCCCCTCAGTGTAAAGAGGAGCCTTCAACCCGTCCTCTAGCTCAGACAGGTCCATCACCTGTGAGGCGATCGAGGAGATCACCCCACCGCCGACAATGTCCCTCGGCTCGTCCCTCCTAATCTGCTTCAAAGCGGCAAGGAAAAGGGACGACCAATCCATCACCTTCCCGCTCTGTGGAAGGCAGCGGTAGAGCAATGGGAGGTCCTTGAGGGCGACCTTGTTTTCCACTTTGTGTCCACAGAAGACACTCATGAGGATCTTGGAGATGAGCCTCAAGCTGGGGTGAGTGAGTTTGTTGGAGTACTCACCCCCAACATGAAATTCTGACCTGGTAGCTGCCTGTCAAAACTCACACAGGTCCGGGGTCGGGACTGGATCCCACCAGTTTGCAGAGGGGTTGAGAGTTACCCCAAAAGCCTCCTGTAGATCGGAGAAATCAAGTGTGTATTTCACCTTGTTGAACTTGAAGGTGAGGCCGATACACACATGATCTTCCTTCTCCATTGTGAAAGTGGAGATGAATTGTCTGCTGAGCTCGGATATGTTGGACCACTTTTCTTGAGGAAGTCTCCGAGCCCAGCATTCGCCAAAAAAGCTTGCATGCTCTCCAACATGCCTAAATGTTCCAAAGTAGGAACATCCAGAAATCGGGTTACATACACATCCCGACTTTGTGCAATCCTGTACCGCATCGTCTCGGCTTCTGAAAACTTATATTTCTTTTGATTCTCCATCTCTTGCAGTTTGAACAATCAAAGGAATTAGAAATTTCAGAAAATTGAGTAAGAAACGAACCGTCTGTTGTGTTTTCCGCAGGGGCGGCTGTGCAGGCGTAGGGGCGATAAGGCACGGGTACGGATGCTTGCAGGCGCAGGTGCGGGCAAAGAGCAAAGGGCGATTTTGGGAGTTCGGCGAAGGTTGTGGTGATGGGGCTTTTCCGGCGTCCTCTTTGCTATTGTAGACGTCGCCGAAGGTGGGGCAGTGGAAGTCGATAGTGAGACGGTTGAGGTGGTGTTTGTGTGTGGTGGTGGAGAGGACTGATGTCGCAAAAGGGGGCGGTGAGACTAGGTTGCCGGAGCTGGCGCAACAACGTCTGGATAGGGCGGTGTGAGAGCTTCCGGAGGGCGCAAGGGCTTGGTGGCTAGGTTTAGAAGAATGAATGGAGAGGGAGTTAAGAGGGCGGTAGATGTAGGTTTATTTTTGGGAAGTGTATTTTTTTTCTTTCCTAATTGAAACTACAGGGGCGGCGTTTGTCACCGCAGGGGTGGCGTTTGTCACCGCGGGGCCGGTGACAAGGAAAAGGGGATACGCAGCCTCAACGCCGGGGGCGGCGCTGAGGATGAGTGTCAAGGATGGCAGCCGCAGGGGCGTGGGGTGTCACCGCGGGGGCGGTGGCCAGTATGTTGCAGACGCTGGCCCAGCGCCGGGGGCGGCACTGGGCAAGGGTGTCACCGCAAGATCGGGGTTTCCCAGCCGCAGGGGCGGTTTTCTTGATAGAAGCTCCTCTTCTTATTCCTTCGGGTTGCCTCCCGAATCAACGCCTTTGTTTTACGTCGTTGGATCGACGTAAGGACTCTACCTCTATGATTGAGCCTCCTCCAGTATCCCCTTTGGGTTTATAACCATCTGTGAAGGTGATCCTCCGGAGGACCTAGTTTCAATTCTTGTAATGACTTCCGCCATTTTACCAACTTGTTTTTCAAGGTTCTTGATGCTAGATTCTGTTGTTTGGTTATGAGTAGCAAAGTGTTTAGTCAAAACCTGCAACATATCTTCAGTTGAGTGATACTTACCTTGACGGGGCTGCTGTTGTTGGTTTTGTTGATCCCTCCAACGAAAGTTCTGTTGGTCATGCCAGTTTGGCATGAAAGTTTGTGCATAGGGATCGTTCCAAGGCCTTTGCTGTTGTGGTTGTCCATAACCCATTGCGTTCACCTCAGCATCGTCATCCTGGACTTGTGGACACATGTCCGTTGGATGGTATGGGTCAGCACATACTCCACAAGCTTTGAGTTGCTGTGGGGTTCCCATAAGTGTTAGTCTCTTCACCATTTCCTTCAACTCCGCGAGCTCGGTGGAAATCTCGCTCTTCCTGGAACTCGCAGCATGAACTCCTATCTTAGCCGGGGTCCTTCCAAAGTTTCGAGTACCTTCCGCTAGTCCCTAGATCTTTTCCCAAGCAAGGTCAGGAGTAGAGTTAAGAATATAACCTCCGTAAGCCGCATCGACAATCCTCCTTTCATTGTCTAGCAAGCCATTGTACAAGTACAAGACTAGATCTTGAGTTGAATATCCGTGAAAAGGACAGCTGGATCGGAGGCGTGCAAACCTCTCAAAGTACTTGTAGAGAGTTTCGTTCCCCTCTTGCTCGATGTTGTTTATAGCTTTCTTCAAGCTATTGGCCTTCTTGGCTGGAAAGTATTTCTCCAAAGACGCCTTGTGAAGGTTCTCTCAAGTGTCGATACTCGCGGATGGAAGGTGGTAATACCAATCATCCGCGGAATCTTTGAGTGTGAAGCCGAATGCCTTCATCTTGATTTGTTCTTCGGTAATGTTGGCCGGCTTCATGCTCATACACATGGTATGGAACTTCCCAAGGTGCTTGAAGGGGTCTTCACCACTTAGCCCATGGAAGGATGGAAGCAAGTGAATGAGGCTCGGTTTGAGCTCAAAGTTGACTCCTTCCCCTAATACCGGTATAGTGACCGCAAGACGGTTTTGAGCCAAGATGGGCTGCGTGAGTTGACGAAGAGTACGGTCAGCTATCTCTTGTTGAAGTTGTTGTTGTCTTCGTTGTCGGATGTGCGTCCTCTCAATTTCTGGATCAAAAGAAGCAAAGCCGGAATTAGTAAATCCCAACTTAACACCAAAAACAAGTATAGTGGTTAAGTAAGGGTCGAACCCAAGAGAGTTAAGGTGTTTTAGATGCAATTATCGATTATAGTAACAAGTAACAAAGGGCGGGAGGGTTTGGTTGAATTGATGCGCACAAAAACTTATGAAAACGATTAATGCGGCAAGTAAGACAATGATGGTGGAATCTACACTAGGTTGATTCTAGGCATGCGATTGTTACTTTGGTGAATTCCTTTTACAAGTTTTCAAGTAATCTCCCGTCTCGATCATATATATGTGTTGAGCCAACCGGCATCAACACAACTTAACAAGTTAGTGTTCCGTAAACCTACAAGAACAAATAACAAGTTAGCTTTCAAACAAAGACTAAGGGATATAAAGAGAAGATTAAAACCGTTAAACTTATCTTTATATTTGTGTTCCTTTTCCTTAAGTAATTACAACCCGTTATTACTTAAAGTTGCTACTAGATTAAAGACCCGAACCCGGAACCTATTAATCCTAGTTGTTTGCATGTACTTTAGAACCTAAGGTGATCAATCTCAAGCAATAGTAAACATGCAATTAGACAAAGGAGATCAAGGAAACACAAAGCATTACTGAATAAAAACTTATATTAAAAAGAACTTACAACCAAAGTAACAACGCAGCTTCAAACCAACCCAATGTAGCAAGGGAGTTAGCAACTCATTACAAAGATAGCAAGATAATCTAAGTGGATAAATTATTGGATAACAAGATGGTTGATTCTAGCAATCAACCAAGGACTATCTATACTACAAAAGACACTAAATAGGAGTAAATGGCCGGCCAAAAACAACCACCTTTAATGCCATAAAGGTGGTGCAAACAGCCGAAGTAAAGCTTCTGACGTTAAACCGCAAGGGCGGCCTTCAGGTCCGCAGGGGCGGTGAAGGCAAAAACGCTTGATCTTCTTCATGGCCGCAGGGGCAGCTAAGTAATTCCGCTGGGGCGGATCTTTAATGCTCTTCAAAACATCTGACCCTTCGACTTCCTGACGTTTCTGATACCAAGCCGCCAGGGCGTCCCTATGTCAACGCAGGGGTGGTGACACAACCTCTTCGTCTTCCAGCTCCCAAGTTGAGGCGCAGGCAGAGGCGTAGTGGAAGGCGCAAGGGAGCTGGTCTTCGTCTCTTCAGGGAAGGTCACCGCAGGGGCGCCAAGGAGTGGCGCAGGGGCGGTGACATACTTCATGGCCGGTGTTGGTGAAGGCGCAGGGGGCACTCCGGTGTAAGGCGTCACCCGCAGGGGCGGTGGCAAGGCTCCGCTGGGGCGGTGAGGCAACAGAAGCTTTGCTTCGTGATCGATCTTCACTCCTAAGTGCTTATAACTCCTTCCTTAGCTACTTTTAGTCTTCTTCTTCTGGACCAAGGAGTTAGTAGCATAAACCGACACAAATACAATAAAAAGACTCTAAAAACTATCCTAAATTATAGTGATTCAATCACCTATCAGGGCCCGATTTAATTAATAGGAAAGGGTTTCCTTTGAACCCGCTGGATTGAAACAGAGAGAGGAGCCAGGAGGCAGCGAGGCAAGGTGACGGCAGGCAGGGGCTCCGACTGCCAAGGAGGAGGCATTGGGACGCTTCTCTAGTGAAGGCGAAGACGGCGGCGGTTCCAGGCTCCAGCGAAAGATGCAACAAAAGAACGAAAAAGGAGAAGGCGGCGGTTGGGCTGGGCGACAAACAGCAGAGGAGGGGGCTCCCGGTTGTTTCTCCCGGCCTGGCAACGACGGTAGGGACAGCTGTTGGGCTCCTCCGGCATTGATGTTGGGCGCCGCGAGGCTAGTGTGCTCCGATGCGAGGTGGTCGAGAGACAAGGGAGGGAGGTCGGAGGCTGCTGTCTTTGGCGATGAGAATGGTGATGCACATTAGAGGTTAAAGCGAAAGCGTCTCCTGGCGGTTGCAAAGAAGAATCAGAGGGAGGAGAGCTACGCAAGGGCTGGTGAAGGGGGCTCCGGCGGGACATCTCCTGTGGCTGCAGAGTATACGAATGTGGTCCAGACGGCGGCAGGGAGCAGCAGCTCCCTAGCTTGTGAGGGATGGAAGAAAAATGATGAAGCAAGAGAGGTCCCAGAGAAGAGAGATGGTAGGGAAGACAGAACAGGTGGGGAGGTATGGAGGGAGAGATGGGGAGGGTAGAGGAAGGAGTGAGGTTGTTTCTTGCAGGAGGAAGCAACAAAGAGGGAAGGTCAAGTAGAACAGACTGCCACAAATCATAGGTTGGCCAGAACGAGGGGTCAGGGAGAGAGAGAAAAATAAAAATAGAAAAAAAATATTTCCGACCCGTTCCAAAAAAAATAGAAAAAAAATATATCGAAAACAAGCTTAATTAAATGGGGTGTTACACGCACCACCGGTCCCTGCATATGCACCTGTGAGATCAATTGAGATCTCGCAGAGGGTTACTCAGATTAGGGCCGCACTAGAGGCCGTGGCACCAGCGGTAGTTGCACCCGAGCCGGATGTGGAGATTGCTAGGGCTAGAGACGAGCTGAGGTCTCCTAGATCTGATTCATGGTTGAAGGCTTTCAACCAGCAACATGTACCCTACTTCGACGGGGGAGTAGGACTAGAGGTGGAGCATTGGATTGGGCACGTAGAGTCCACTTTAGAGGCGATCGGTTGCCCGGAGGAGAGGCAGGTTGAGTTAGTCCAGATGCTATTCTAGGATCAGGCCCAGTACTGGTGGAGGACAGTTAGAGGAGGTGTGACTAGGATGGACCAGCTTTTGAGCCTTGTTAGGGAGACCTTTTGCCCGGATTCACTGAGGAGAGACAGAGTCCAAGACTTCTTGGAGACGGGTTTTGAGGACGTCCCGGTCATCGAGGCTATTAGGCGATTTAGGGCGGAGTTAGCCTTGTTGGGTCCTGCCGCACCACCGGCGGACCATCATGTCTATCTCTTTTCATGGAGATTGAGGGAGTCCACCCGAGCTTACCTTACGGGATTCTGTTGTGACTCCTTGGTGGAGTACCATGATCGAGCTACGGCATACGAGATGCACCACCTGGGTCCTAAGAGAGTTGTTCAGTCCGAGGGGCCGGACAAGAGACGGAGGACAGAGCCCACTAGTTCAGGAGTAGGAGCCTAAGGATGTTAGCGGAGACAAGTGCAGAGCCGTCCTAGCCTCAGACTACCGCCCTGATACCCGAACGGGGGCATCAGTGTTTCAATTGTGGAGAGTATGGACACATTAGGAATGCATGTAGGAAGCCACCTGTGGCTTGTTTCACTTGTGGCCAAGTGGGCCACCGAGCTGCCTTTTGCCGTCAGGGCAAGGGACAGTCGCACTAGGGTTCTTCGCCTGCTAGCGTTGCGGGAGGGGGGCAGATGCCGCCTCATTACCAGGCGTCGAGCAACCAACAGAGGTTCCAGGGTCAGGCTCGTTCATCGTCCCGGGGTCAAGACCTAGGTAGGGGACATGGTGGAGGCACCATAGAGGCTAGAGGTGCTCATGCCAGGGTTTTCGAGCTTAGGAGCGCCATAGATCCAGCGGCGCCGATGGACACAGGTACTTTTTAGATTCACGACTTCACAGTCGAAGTATTGCCCTTATTATAGGGTTACCCGACTAAGAGTAAGTTTAGTGGTACCCGCGAGGTACCCGGTTGTCCCAATCGTTTGGGAAACCGTTATTGGGGAGCCGAGTTCCACGCATCATGCACTCCAAGTACATTGGGAAGGCATCGCAAAGACGGATGGGATAGACCTCCATTGACCTTCTGGGACATCAGTCGGAAGGTCGTGATGACCACCATAGAGACGAGATGAAGTGTCCTTTTCCAAAGCGGGCCAAGAAGAAGCGGAACTTCTATCATGATAAAAAAGAAGATGTACGGTAAGATGGTACTAATGCAAGGATTATTGCACTTTTCGGACTTATACGGAGGAGCTATGCTAGCAATGACATTAAACGGGGGCCTTAACTTGAACATAAACGAGCAAGGGGTGCATGAGATGGCCAACAAGAAGAAGAAAGACCAAAGCGGGAGGTGGATATCGACCTGAGGCACCAGAGGAGAATATGGAAGATTAAGATTTGAATCCTTACGAACGGATGGACGTTACCTACTCAAAGGAATGACGCACGATTATGATGAAGGAGTAGAACTTCCCTAGTTTGTTGGGATCTCGAAGGGTCAAGCTTTAATATGGCTTAACCAAAGCCCAAGAGCCAGAAGACTTGAGCAAGCCCCTTGATGTGATTGAACTCGATTCGAACACGAGGATCCACCGGCACAAGTTCACACTCGGATTGGAATCGGTGAAATGAAACTCTTTTTTTTTTTGATTTTGTGTTTTAGGATATGAAGAGCAAATTCCCTCGGCCTCTCACTTTGGGAATCAGTCAACTCGAACGAACTACCCTCGGAATCTCACTTTGGGGTTCGAACCTTCGTTCATCGGCCTCTCACCTTAGAACCACCTAAGCATCTCACCTAGATGTTTGAAAACTAAGCATCTCACCTGGAACTCGGGTTTTGTTTTAAAGCAAACAACAACTTTGAAAGCACAAAGGCTAAGTTACTTCATTTAACTTGACTTCTCTTACAATGGGAGTATACAAGGCTTTATATAGCCACAAAACTCAGCCTAAAAACTCCCTAATTAAGTGCTAGAAATATCAAAGATTTATCAAAAGGAAATGCAAGAAATTCAAGAGTTTTTCCAGGAAATTCAAACACATAAATGGCCACATTTGACCTTTATTCAAAGATAACTCTTGGATCCTATTCTCTTCACTTGGACAACACATCAAGGATGGTCTAATAAAGTCTTGGACGTCCATATTGAAGGAGAAGAAGACCATTGAACTAACTTGGCCGTCATTCAATGTATGTGTGTGAAGATGCCTTCAATGTTTGATTGAATGTGGACTTGTTGACGTTCACATGATTAATACAAAAATTCATGTATAATATATAAATAATATGAGCATAATATGATGCATGAAATATGTATTGGTTGGACGTGCATATGCCTTTTATAACCATATTTCATGCCTCAATGCATAATCTTGCCCAACAATCCATACAAGTACCGTAGTTGCTGCAATGTAGGATCATTTTCACCCTCTTTCTTTTGGAATCTCGACTTTGTGTAAACTAAAAAGTTGTAGATATTGAAAATACCTTTCAAAGTAGTACTCATGGGAATTTTAATTCCAACAATTACCTCAGTTATAGTCATTTTACTGAGAGTGCACAAACCTGACAGCTTAGCCGGAGAGAGTGAAAATTGGCTTGCATTAGGCATGCTCGAAGCAAGCATTTTCGGTTTGATTTCAATAGGTTTTGGCTCAGTTTTAGGCATGACCTCCAACACATAATTATTGATTTCGATAGGTGCCGGATGAGTTTTGACTTGGACGGTTGGTGGCAAAACGATTGGTTCCGTCGTATTGACGACGATTTCTTTTCCGGTGAGGATCACATCACCCCTCGAGCTCCGAAGACGAAGTACGGTCAACCTTGTACCAGAAGACGGAGCATTATGTGTGTTGAGAGACATCACCCCAACAAATTGGGGTAGATCTTTAGTATTTTACCATCGGGCAAGTGTTAAGATAAGATTGTGTCAGGTGATTACGTAACGTACGAGAAGAGAAAAGACAGTAATCGTGATATCGCAGAGTCTAAAATGTCGGATTAGTATGTTGCCATTAGCGGCGAGCTTAAAAATAACTCGGACACTCAAAGTGCCACGAACAATGACCGGAGGAGAACCTTGAGTTGTGGAGGCATTTGATGGAACCTACTACAAGACCTTGTGGATAAAGGTCCACATGAACCAGTGCACAAAAGAGAAAAGAACGCCACACGTTATCTTGAACCCTTGATTGAGGTGTCAGGAGGGACACCAATTGTGAAAAGAGAAGAAGCTAAGTGACGAGTTGTCTCAGGATGGAACCCCCCCGGAGTGTAAGAAGGAAGTTGAGTTTCGATATATCGGACCCTTTGGAGATCCTAGAGTATTTTA
Source organism: Fagopyrum esculentum (assembly GCA_033239045.1). Taxonomy (NCBI): domain Eukaryota; kingdom Viridiplantae; phylum Streptophyta; class Magnoliopsida; order Caryophyllales; family Polygonaceae; genus Fagopyrum; species Fagopyrum esculentum. The sequence goes on along the minus strand of BSUD01000006.1, from coordinate 104,638,390 downwards.
AGGGAAATGACTTACAAGACGGCCTTTCCACTGGTAGTGAGTTTCGAGCGTAGTATGAGACGATCCCGAGATCTACCCTTGTTTGTGCTTGTATGCTCTAGGTCATGACATGTTATGTGAGTTCGTATGAGGGTGTCTGTACCTTGCTAGGTCTTGTTGTGATGTGTTTTGTATGTAGACTTGGATTAGGACCGATAGTCGAAGTTTTACGAGTTTCGCGTATTTACGAGGCGTGTTTTGACCGAGAGTCTTACGTTAACAAGTTTCGGGACGAAACTTATTTTTAGGGGGGTTAGTTGTAACATTCGGAAACTTTATTCCGGATGGTTAGCAGTTTTCGACCTTTCCGCAGACGCGACTCAGTTTTTCCCGCAGGCACGGGATGCTGAGTAACGAGCTTTTATTCCGTTCCGACCCCTTTGTCTCCCTCTTTTACTTGGGCGCCTCGTTACTTGTGCCTAGGGGACAAGAGTTCAGTTGACCCCTTGTTTCCCTCCCACCTTTTCAGCCAAAAGATTATCCCTCTCTCTCTCCTTCACTTTTCATTTCACGCTCATCCACTCATCCCATTTCCTCTCTTCTCTCTCTTTCTCTTCTTCCATCTTGGAGCTCTTGTATGTGTGGACTGCAGAAGAAGAAGATCAGATCTGTGTGGTAAGCTTCTTCCCCTTCCTTCCTTCTGTATCCGTGGTGGTTTGCCTTCTTCTTCCCCTTTCCATCCATAATCATGGATGAAGCTTTTGAGAAGCTCTTCCTTAGATCCTTTGCATGTCCATGTTCTTAGATCTATTAGGTCGTGGAGAGGAGCCTAAGATCAAAGGATAGTGTTTGGATAAGACCCAACAAGAAGAGGAGGACATTGGAGCCAAGGATCCATAGTCGAAGACGAAGAAGACGACATTCTGCTGCTTAAACCACAGGGGTGGATCATCACAGCCGCGGGGGCGGATCCAGCCACCGCAGGGTCGGCTCAGTGACCCGCTGGGGGAGGCTCCAGGACACAGGAAGACGCAGGGGCGGTGCCAGGGTTCCGCTGGGGAGGTGACAAGGGCCACGCAGGGGGCGCCAGCTTGTTCCACGGCTGCGTTTTCTTCAACAGTAGGTTTCCCTCTCCCTTCCTCTTCGTTCCTTCCTTAGATTTATAGTTGCATCATATTAGTATCATGCCTAGGATGGCCTAGAGTAGCTATAGAATGCCACCTAGTGGTTTAGAACCTAGGAGCCCTTATGGCTCGATGTAGTTGATGGCTTTGAGTTGGTTGAGCATGTTGTACCTTCTAGGCTAGTTTGCCCTTTCTAGGCTGAGGTTATGATCATATGAGGATGTAAGCTGTTTGAGTTGTTTTCGTGAGTATGAGAGTAGTAGGCGGTTGAGCGATCTCCTCACGTGTAGAGTGAGATATGAGTGTTTCAGATTCTAGGATGCGGTCCTAGAATGAGAGTCAAACGATCTTGCGTAGATCGTTTGTGTGAGATGCCTTAGAATTTTGAGTTGAGCGAGTTGTTGATTTATATATCCTCTTGTGAGCAGGTCGTGGGCTTCATCCCAAGGGAAGCGAGAGTGTTGTTAGTTGAAAGTGAAGACGAGGTAAGTCTTCGGACTTAATTAGCTTGTATTCTTCGTATTAGTTGCGATGTGTGTTGGTGGTGTGTGTTTACTGCTTATATTATAACAACCATGAAACCGGAAATAGGACGACCTTATATTATATTATTGGCCCAAGTGTATGATAACGGGCGGTGACAACACTGCCTAGCTCTTGCGGAGAGTTGGGGGGTTCTCAGCGACTAGCCCGGGCAGGTAGACGGCCAGATGCATCAGTGTCATTCCTTGACGGTGAGTAGGGACCAAGGAAAGATCATGCGGTGATTCTCGTGTCACAATCAAAAGTTGAATTAGTAACGGGATATGACTTAATAAATGAAAAGATAAAGAACCGGACTTATGTGTGCTGATCATGTTGTGTGTTTTGTTTATTTACGTGTGTTTGTGCCGTCACCTTGTTTCTAATGCCCTGAATATTAGCTAACGGTTTTAAACCGATTGTGTAGATGCCTTGCAGGTTAGGGATGCCGCCGAGTGAGGTGGAGGAGTGGACAGCCGGGGTCTCCGTATATTATAGGACGGGGACGTTTTTTGGAGTTATGTCTTTTGTTAGTTTTCGGTTTAACTTGTACGTTTCGGATTATCGTTTTGGAGTTGTGTTGTTTTGAGGACTCGGCTGAGTTTCCAAGTTGTACATTTCCTTTCGAATTGGTTGCATTGCATTAAAACGATTTCGATTTTGCCTTTATTTGTGCCATGTTGGAAAGATCCGGTGAAATTGTTGTCAGGATAATGGTCGGGACTCATTGTGAGGTCCCAACCCGTAGCGCCCCGAGTTCCGCAGAATCGGGGTGTTACACACAAGAGAAGAACATGAATGATATGTCGTTGGAAATGAAAAATCTCAAAACTTCATAGGAAGCCCTTGACAGTAAAGTCAAGGCCTTGTAATTAGAAAATACGATTCTAAAACAAGATCTTTCTTCTCTTACTCACCACAACAGTGAATTAGAGAAAGAAAAGATCCATCTGAATGAGAAGTGTAGAGACCAGCAGACTGCACTCATCCAATTCACCTATTCTAAAGCTAATGTTGATAGGATGATGGGTGAACAACAATCTTCCCTTAACAAGAGTGGTCTTGGATACAACAACAAATTTCCAAGGAAAATGGTGACCACTTTTGTGAAGGCTAAAGGAAATTCATGTACGCCCACTTGCTGCTATTTTTGTAAGAAATGACATGTTAAACAACCTGTCCATATAGAAGAAAGGATTCTTATGTAATTCGAAACACCTTTCCTTTGTGTCTAAAAGAACAAGTAAAACAAATTTGGGTTCCTAAAGGGACTAGACCACCAAATATAGTCCATCCTAAATATGGATCTAAATTTGTCATTTGGTCTAGCCGAAAAGTTGAAGTTTGTTGTTTTGCAGGATATCACCAAGACTAAGGATCATAAATTGATATTAGATGGTGGTTGCTTAAGACATATGAGTGGTAAAAGCTCACTATTTTCAGATTTAAAGAAGCAATCTACTAGAAAAATTACTCTTGGTGATAAAGGGAAGTGTAACATCATTTGTACAGGTAAAATCGGTAATATTTCTTCTAATTACATTGATGATGTTTACCTTGTTGAAGGCTTAAAGTACAATTTTCTTAGTATCTCTCAAATATGTGATAAAGACAATAAAGTGGTTTTTAATTTAGAGAAATGTGAAGTTCAGAATGTCATATCTAGGGATGTTGTAGTTACTGCACCTCGTTGCAATAATGTTTATTCTATGAACACTAACCAAGTTACATAAACTAGTTTAAACTGTCTCAAGGCCTTGACTGACGATCCAAAGATTTGTCATAAAAGACTTGGCCACGTCAGTATGCACACCTTGAGAAAACTTCTCTCAAAAGACTTGGTACGTGGTTTACCAAACCTGAACTTCAAGGTTGATGAGCATTGCAATGCATGTTCACAAGGTAAACAAACAATAGGTTCATTTAAACCTAAAAAGGTCATAAGTACTACTCGACCCATTGACCTTTTACATATGAATTTATGTGGTTCTATGCGTGTCAAATCTCCCAAGGGAAAAACAATATATTCTTGTTGTTGTTGATGATTATTCTTGGTTTACATGAATTTCTTTTTTATGAGAAAAATTAGAAGCACTTTTTGAGTTTTCAAAACTTTGTAAGGAGTTACAAACCTTGAAAAACTTGCCTATCGTTTTCATAAGAAGTGATCATGGCAGAGAATTTGATCAACTCAAATTTGATTTGTTTTATGTAAACTATGGTATTTGACACAACTTTTCAGCTCTTAGAACACCTCAACAAAATGGGGTTGTGGAACGAAAGAACCGCACCTGGAGGACATGTCTAGGACAATGCTTTTAGAAAATGGTTTGTCAAAACATTTCTGGGCTGAAGTTGTTAACACAACAAACTACATTTTAAATTGATGTTTAATTTGCCCTATTTTGAAGAAGACTCCTTATGAGCTTTTTATAGGAACAAAGCCTAATATTTTCTATTTCAAACCCTTTGAATGACCGTGTTTTGTTCATAATAATGACAAAGATAACCTTGGAAAATTTGATGCGCATACTGATGAAGCTATTTTTATTGGTTATGCCTCAAATAGTAAAGCCTATCGTGTTTTAATAAACGTACCAAAATTATCGAGGAAAGTATTCATGTTATCTTTGAAGAAAGCAATGATGGTACTTTGAGTGATAGTTATATAGATCTCAATCTAAATCGACATGGAGATCAATTATTTGATGGAGAAGAAGCAAAATCAACATCAAAGGCTCAAGATTGAAACATGCAAGAACAAATTCAAGATATTGTTGAAAAATCTCAAGACCTTGAACAACAACTTCAAGGCCATGACATAAACAACAGTAGTACAGCTGACCAATCTCAAGACCTTGAACAATAACCTCAAGGCCTTGACATGATCAACATAGATACAAATCTATCACCTGGAACAAGCCATGCAAATGAGCCTCAAGATCTTGAAACTCCATCAGAAGATACAAGAATCAAAAGGAGAAAGTTCAAACACTCTTCGTCCCATCCAAAAGAGAATGTTATCTCTTATCCCAGTGCTTTTTATGATTTTGTGTCTCTTGTAGAGCCCAAGAAATATACTCAAGCACTTCAAGAACGAGATTGGATTATTTCCGTGCAAAACAAGATAAATGAATTTGAGAGGAATAAAGTTTGGACTCTCAAAACAAGACCCAAACATCAATCAATTATTGGACCAAAATGAGTCTTTCGAAATAAATTGGATGAAAATGATAAAGTCATTCAAACAAAGCACGACTAGTAGCACAAGGCTATAATCAAGTGAAAGGTATTAATTATGAGGAGACTTTTGCTCCCGTAGCCAACTTAGAAGTCATTTCTATGCTACTTGTTTTTGCATCCTTCATAAATATCAAGCTTTTTCAAATGGATGTGAAATGTGCTTTTCTAAATGGTTTCTTGGAAGAAGAAGTTTGCGTTGCTTAACCTCTTGGTTTTGAAAATGATAATTTTTCTGATTATGTTTACGAATTAGAAAAAGCTTTTTATGGCCTTAAACAAGCTCCTCGAGCTTGGGATGAAAGATTGTCCAAATATCTTTTAGAAAATGATTTTCAAAGAGTTTTAATTGATAAAACTTTGTTTGTCAAAGCCAGAGGCAACGATCTTTTAGTAGTTCAGGTTTTTGTTGATTATATTTATTCGGTGCTACTAATGATTCTCTATGCAAAAAATTTTCAGACATTATATGCAGAGAATACGAAATGAGCTTAATAGTAGAATTAAATTTCTTTCTTGGTCTACAAGTCACTCAAGCTAAGAAAGAGATTTTTCTCAATCAAAGCAAGTATACCAAGGATCTGCTCAAAAAATATAAAATGGATTAATCCAAGGTAGAAAAGACTCTCATGAGCTCTACTCTTTCCTTAGATCAAGATAAGAATGGTAAGAGTGTGAACCAAAAGGAGTACATATGTATGATCGGATCTTTGTTATATCTAATTGCTAGTCGGCTTGACATTATGTTTAGTGTATGCATGTGTGCCAGATTTCAAGTTGATCCCAAAGAGTCACACTTGATCGTTGTTAAAAGGATTTTTAGATATCTTAATGGTACTAAGGATCTAGGTCTTTGGTATCCGCATCAAAAACTCGTTTTACCTCGTTGGCTATTCAGATGCAGACTTTGCAGGCTATAAGGTTGATGGAAAGAACACTTCTGGATGTTGTCAATTCTTAGGGTCATCCCTAATCAATTGGCACTCCAAGAAGCAAAATTCTACCACCCTTTTCACAAATGAAGCTGAATACATAGCTGCTAGTGTTTGTTGTTCACAAGTATTATGGATAGCTCAACAACTTCGTGATCTTGGTTTGATCTCAAAGGTATACCTATTAAATGTGATAATACTAGTGTTATTTCGATAATAAAAAATCATGTGTAGCATTCAAGAGAAAGTATATTGATGTGAGGCATCACTTTATTCGCGATCATGTGGAAAAAGTTATGTATCAATATCTTTTATCTCGACTATCTTGCAACTTGCATGTATCTTTACTACCTTGGATTAATCCATTTTACAAAATAATTAATTTGTGATTTAATAAAATTTTAATCCGAAAAATAAACGTGGGGCTCCACGTCAGCATTAGTGTCACCTACTTCAGTAAAATATATAGATATAAATAAGTAAAATATATAGATATAAATAGTTTATATAAGTGCCCTACAGGGGTATTTGCTAATATAAAAGTTTTAAAGTTAATGTATTTTCATAATATTGATAAAAAGATAAATTGCGAATTTAATAGGTCAACGATCCACAAATGAGTAAGTCACAACGACCGACATACAAATATTAATCAGATTATAATAAATATTATACTTGGATCTTACCAAGAGGCTCATAAATGTATGGTTTGTTTAATCTTCAAACCTTCTATGCCTATTTATACAAGTTCTCAAAACGTCATGCTTCTTGAATAACCGATGTGGGATAGCAAAATCCACGTTTTACAAAATAATTATGGTTTAGTAAAAATAGATTTATTGGCTTAATTTATGGTTTAGTAAAAGATTTAATGAAAGAAAAATTGTAAATTTTACGTTATTAGTAAACCGAGTAGATAATTTTTAAAATCTAATTTAGAGGAACTTTAAATTTTATGTTAAGATATAACCATACAAATATAATTTGGTTTGTTTCAAATTTAATTTACGGAAAAAATGTGATTGGCTAGTTTTTTTTAAAGAATTTTAGATATTGCTTTAATAAAATAGATTTATTGGTTTAATTTGTGATTTAATTAACGATTTAATCCAAAAAAACTAATTTAGTAAGTATATAAATATAAATAGTTTATATACGTGCCCTACACGGATATTTGTTAATAAAAGTTTTAAAAGCTATTGTATATTTATTATATTGATAATATATAAATTACGAATTTAATAGATTAAAGGCACCCATAGGTCATAACGACAGACAAATCAGTATGTCACAACGACCTATATATAAATATTAATCCGATATGAATAAATATTTTACTTGATTCTCACCAAAAGACTCATAAATGCATGATTTGTTAAATCTTCAAACCTTCCATGTCTATTTATACAAGTTGTCAAAACGTCATGGGATAACAAAATCCATATTTTATAAAATAACTATGGTTTAGTAAAAATAGATTTATTGACTTAATTTGTGGTTTAATAAAATATATAATCAAAGAAAAATCGTAAATTTTACGTCATTTTACGTCATTAGTTTATATAAGTGCCCTACATGGCTATTTGCTTAATTTATAATTTAATAAAAGATTTAATTTGAGAAAATACGTGAGGACGCCACGTCCGCATTAGTATTGCCTCCTTTAATAAAGTATACTTTAATAAAGTATATAGACTTGACAAACACGACATATAGCTCATACATAATATAGGATAATAATAGAAGTGGATAACACATCACATGACATGAGATGGATTTTTCAAACAACATATAGGCTTCATTAGAGAATGATTCACATAGGATTGGAATACACGGAACATTCGTGCTTAGATTGCACCATCAACAAATACAAAGTGAACAGCAATACAGCATACTTTGAATTTAGGATACAAAGTGAACAGCAATACAGCATACTTTGAATTTAGGATTTTTCCTCTTGGTGCCATCAAGGTTTGGACTTTTCCTCTTGGTATCCACTAAGTTTTAAAATTCCTCTTGGTACCCTCAAGGTTCCATTTGTTTCCTCTTTATATCCATTCTTAATATATTACATTAAAATTCATTAAAATTCATTAAAAAAAATTAAAAAAAATAATTGTAAAATAGATTATGACCTTAATTAATAAATTTATAATAAATAACTTTTATATTTTTTTTTATTTTTTGAAATAAATATATTCTTTATTTTCGAATTAATTTTTTTTTAAAAATTTTTACTTTCGATTTAAAATATATATATATATATAT
>BSUD01000006.1:104454585-104630291 GCA_033239045.1 Fagopyrum esculentum | reverse complement strand
ATAGTATTCTTTTAAGTTCATTTTCTATAATTTATTTTAATTTGAAAATAACAATATTATTTGTTATGTGTTAATTTGTTATTTTTTATAATATACTTTTCCATAATCTTAAAATTGATAAAAACATAATTTAATCAAATTTTCGAATTAATATAAATTATATAAAATTTAAATTCAAAATTAAAAATTTATTATATTTTAATTCTCTAGACTCTTAAATAAGTTTCAAAAAAATGTTTTTTTATTTAATTTTTGATATATATATTTTAAATCCAAATTCAAAAGTAAAATATATTTTAATTTAAAAATAAAAATATATTTATTTTAAAAATAAAAAATATATATATAAACTATTTATGTTGTGAATTTATTAATTAAATTTAATTATTTTTTTAATGAATTTTAATATAATATATTAAGAATGGGTATAAAGAGGAAACAAATTAAACCTTAAGGGCACCAAGAGGAATTTTAAAACTTAGTGGATATCAAGAGGAAAAGTCCAAACCTTGATGACACCAAGAGGAAAAATCCTTGAATTTATAACATTTGTAATCAAGGAAGAGATAATGTAGCATCACCTGATTGAAGATCCTTGCTTGCATTTGTTTTTCCTGTATCAATATTATTGATAATAATAAATGTTTAATTGTGACTAACGATAAGCAAGCTAGAAGGAAATAGGGTATTCACCTATTTGAACCGAAGCTTCCTTGATATTCTAGATTTGCTTAATGCTATAACCAACAAGATCCATTCTCCCAACTCATTTGCAAACTGAAAGAAAGCATGTCTCATCCAATTAAGTGAGCAGAGTGTGGCCAACAACCCAAAAGCAAATCCAGTTCCCAGCCCACCATACAGACATTGCTTCTCTGTCCATTTTTCTCCCACTTCATTGTCGTCATCCGGAGAAGGTTCAACTCGATGATCATCTTTATCTCCGGGGCATTTTTCTAGTGGTGAATCACAAAGTCCTGGGTTTGCAGCATATGCAGAAGGGTCGAAACTTTGCAATTGTGTGCCTTTCGGAATTCTTCCTGACAGATTGTTATGCGAAACGTCTAGCATTCCCAACGAAGATATCTCTGCAAGGCTGACTGGAATTTGACCATTGAGTCTATTATGCGACAAGTTGAAGTATTCCAAGTCTCTGAGCTGCCCAATTTGTCGGGGAATACTTCCTTGTAAGCTATTGGATGACAAATCTAGTGAATCTAAATGCAGCAGAGAAGTCAATCCTTGGGGAATATGACCACTCAAATTGTTGCTTGATAGATCGATTAGTTTCACAAGCGGAAGGATGCTTTGGAATTCAGAAACCTTGCTTTTCCATTTGAGGTATGCATTGAAATTAGACCTCCCGGTGAAGGAGTAAACCGGTATATATGCATCTAAATGAACATCAATAGCCATTGTAGTGAAATTGTGGATACATGAAGGGATGTTTCCTGACAACATATTGTGAGATATGTCCAAGACTTGAAGAGAGCCAAGATGACATAGACTTGTGGGTAGAGTACCCGTCAAACTATTGGACCGCAATGAAAGAATACTCAAATATTTCTGGACATCTCCTATCCATGGGGGGATGAAACCTGACAATTTGTTTCCACCCAAGTCTAGGATAGTCAAATGGCTGCAATTTTTTAAAAAAGACGGAAGTGGACCAGATAAATTATTATTGTATAAATTCAAGACAAAGAAGTATTGAAGATCGTTGCCACCCCATCCTATGGAATTTGGAATTGTTCCAGACAAAGTGTTGTTTGCTAGAACAAGAGCAGTTAAGCGTGGAGTTTGAAACCCAAGCCAAGAAGGAATTGGGCCTGACAAATGATTGTTTGATATGTCAACATCAGAATAAATAGAAAATAAAGCATCTGAGTTGTTTAAGTTATAACGGACAGGAATGGGCAAAAACCCAGTGAACATATTATTTGAAAGATAGAGTTTAACTGACATGAATAAGAAAAAGGGTAACGCACCGGAAAGAGCATTTGAACTGAAATCCAGAGATTTTTCATCCTGAAGAGGTAGTATGTTTGGCAGTGCACCACGAAGACTATTATATGACAGATTGAGATAATTTAAAGATGGGTAAACGTTCTTCCAGAACATAAAAGGAATAGTATCTGAGATCATACAATGGGAAATGTCAAGCAAGGCAATGCTATTTTGTGATAGAAGCCAACTTGGAAAAGTGGGACCCAAGTTGCAAGAACTCAAATATAATTGCGTTGCTCTAGCTAGAGGCTTATTCAAACTAACCTTCAAATTGGGATTATTTGCAAGGTCCAAGGTTTGTAATCGGGTTACATTGGTGAAATGTAGATCTGAGAGTACACCATTGAGATTATTGTCATGTAGATGGAGCTCGATCAGATTTGCCGGAAAAAGTGGATGAGTGTTTGGAATGTTGTCTAGGCAATTGGAACTAAGGTCCAAAATTGTCAGTGATTGGAACATTGACAACATGGGAGGGATAGCCCCTGTGAGGTTCATTGAATACAAAACAAGTGATTCGAGTGAAGTAGTAGCACACCCTGAGGAGAGGGCTTGAACAATTTCCGTAAGGCTTTGGTTTTTGACGCCTCCCCCTTCCCCTCCTGAAGAATATAATTCCGTTAAATTGCAAAGATTTCCGATGGAATTGAATATTCCATCCTCAAGCTGGTGTGGTGGTAGAGTAAGATACTGTAAGGAAATCATGTCATGGAAGATGTCGGGAAATGGGACTTGGGAATCCAAATAGCTCGAATCCAGATCAAATGTTTGAAGAGATGATGAGAAATTAAAATGATGGACACCTGCATCCGGTGAAGGAAAATAGCATGACTGACATATAAATGCAGACAAAAAGGGTAGCTTTTTTATGACCGAAACCCAATCTTTTGCCTCATTAAAGTTGGTTTGACTTAAATCAAGGGTTTCTAAAGAAGAGAGGCGAGAAAGCCATTGAAGGTTTCCAATAGACAAGTTATTCCAGCTGAGATCTAATGTTTGGATGTTGGAGAGGTTGCCAAGTTGAGAAGGGATCCTACCAAAGAAACCAGCTTTCACAAGTGTAAGAGATGTTAAGTTGCTAAAAGAGCCAAAAAAAAGGTTGGAATTCTCATAACAAGGTCATTATAACTGAGGCCTAAGCTTCTTAAATATTGCAGTTCAACCAAGGAAGGCCGAAGTTGAGAGCTTTGCAGTCCTTCACCGGAATAGTCTATGGATATGACATGCCCTTTGTCACAACTAATTCCTTCCCAACTGCAACAATTCATTGCACCCTTGCCAACATTCCATTCGGAAACATAGGATTTCTGTATGGAAATGGGTGTAAAACTTTTTCTGAAATCAATAAGGGCAAGTCTCTCTCTTTCCACACACCCTCTCATGCATCCCAACATACATAACATTAGAAGAAGAACAAATTTGCTGAGGATCGTAAAGGAAAAATGAAACCACATTTTCATGGGATTTCTATTTTTTGTCTGTCAATGAGATGGATGATGGCTATATATATACCGCTCACAACTTTATTTGTTTTTACTTCTTGCCTCTATTTGGGAATTATTGATATTTGAAAATTTATCCTAACATATTTGCAGTCTAAAGGAGCCAAAAACTTATTTGGTAAACCAAAAACACATTTTCATCATAAAGTTGACCATCAAAATATACGCCATTCTTAAATGCTTTATTTCTATTTACGACTCATTTTTGTGTTAATTAGTTTTACATCCCTACTTTGTACACAAAAGAAATAAATACTCCATAACTTTTCCCATGTTATATGTTTATAAATCGTTGAACTTGTTATAACGAAAATTGTAGCAAGTTGCTCACATGTGTTTCACAATATATAGTAGTTTGTTGGAGGCAAGCCAAGCGAACATCCACACTTAGAACAACTACTGTTAAAAGGGAGTATAATCAAAACCGCAAGGACTAGACAATCCGGCCACTCGAAAGTGTGCCTCAAGGCGATGAGTACATCAGGGATCAAGTTTTCCCAAAACGCCGCTAATGTAGCAAGTTGCTCACATGTGTTTTCAAGGCTTTGTTAAAAGTTGTTTAAACTCGTCAACTACATTTAATATAGCATGTACTTTATACACCTAAATTGATTTAGCATCGAGAATTTATGACAGAATAAAAATCTAAGAATAGAAAATACTCTTTTTTTTAAATGATTTATTCCAATAAATTTATAGTATGAAACACATATATTAATTTGAATGCTCTTCAAACCGATTTGCGTGCTTATACATACAGTAGTGATCATTATTCATGTCATGGTCCCTACTACTCTGCTAGACTTTGAACGTTTGTTGGTTGTATCCGACCCCAAAAGGGATGGTTCTAAAGGAGATGGTTTATTCACACTAACTAACGTGGTTTATTCACACGTAACAAAAGTAGATGGTTTATTCACAAGTAACAAAAGTGGTATATTCACATGTAACAAAAGGGATGGTTCCAAAGGAGACTGAGGGGATAGTCTACTCTTCTAATTCACCCACATGTAATGATTAATATATGGAATTAGTTTACAAGATCTATTAATTTAATTTTTACAACACAACTAATATTAAGTGCAAATTCGTCGCACATTCAAAAACACACATATATATATATATATATGGTTTGAATCTAATATATAAGTTTAACAAAGTTCTATCGTAAATTTAATTGGCAATAACAGTATTCCACTAGCTTCATATACTACGTTTATTATCGATCATGGTCAAACTAAAGAAATTTTGTCCTTTATTCAAGGTGCAATTACTGATGATGAGATAGGACATTAAATATGTGTATATATATATTCCGATGATATTAGGGGTCATGACGTTTTGCTAGAAGCTAACCATGATCGGTACGTTTATATGATAAACGTACTGCTAATGTTATCGGGTTGTCCTACGAGGTCACACCATAACGAACATGTGAACTGTATCAATTAACGAGACAATTACCATATAGGAATATATGGTGGAAAATGGTATATTTTGTAGGAGTACAAAATATATTATGGAGTTGGTAATTAATATATAATAAATAAGGGATTATTTATATTAATTAATAAAATATAAATCTTTTATATACTGAAGATTTTAAGAGTTAAAATCCTAACCCTAGCATTAGAGATTTTGATCGATCGATTGGAAGAAGGAGAGCAAGTCGTCGATATTCTCCTATCCCCACTCTCTCTCATAAGCCTTCGTCCTTTATTCAAGCAATCGAAGGTTAAGGCGATCTTTGTTCTGTCTCGGGTGGACCAATTAGAGGAGTAACACTAGGGACTCTACATATCTAGGAAAAGTTCAAACACGCATCAAAAGGTATTCCTTTCTCGCTAATCTAATCTATTATGCATGTGATCCTCGTTTAGATGTTTAGGAAATTGTTTCCTGAAATTCCGCTTTTACACATCTAAAATCCCAACAGTGGTATCAGAGCTCTTGCATAAATTGATCATGATTAAGGTGTAAAATTGGATATAAAACCCTGTTTTTTTAGCCATATAACATTATAAATAGTTGTTGGAAGTTTTTTAAATTTCATGTATAATATATGTTGTAGGTTTAATTCATTGATTAGTTCATGCAATTGTTGCCTAAGGGATGAACAAAAGTGCAAAATTTTGATTTTTCATCTTTAATTGATGAATTAAAGATGCTGAAATTTCTGGATTTTTTTTCCCATGAAAAGCTGTAAAAGTTGAAATTTTTAGTGGGAGAAAAACAAGATTTTAATCGAATTATGATTCCGATGAAAATTTCACTGGAAAAGGGTCACCGGAGAAGCGTTTTCTGGCGAACCACCACCAAGGCCACCATGTTTGCCCCCGGATAAGGGGTTGCGCCGCTAGGGTAAAGATGGGGTACGGTTTCGAGTTTTTTGGATACGGGTAATATTTTTGGTAATTATCTAATAAAATTAATTAATTTCCTAAAAGATAAAAAAAATTTTCTAAAAGATATTATATGAGATATTCTATCTAGATAAATATGATTTATCTTATTTGGAAATATAATTTAATTATATTAGGATATATGATATATTGACTTAATTAAATTATATCTTAGTTACCTAAAAGATAACCTTTCTTTCCTACAAGATATTATATGAGCTATTCTATCTAGATAAATGTGATTTATCTTATTTGAAAATATTAATTTAATTATATTAGGATATATGATATCTTGACTAAATTAAATTATATCTTAGTTACCTAAAAGATAACCTTCAGCCGATAATCAACACCAAAGATCAAAACGTCATACACACGGCATACCAACATAACAAACGAAGAATAAAACACAACCCGACTCCAACCAAAACCCACTCCTAAAATGTACGGAACCCCGGTTGCCCACTCTTCCGGATCTCTCGGACGCTTTCCTAACCTGCAAGGCAATCTACATCAATCGGTATAAAACCGTTAGCTAATATTCGAAGCATTAGAATCAAGGTGAAAGGCACAAACACAAGTAAATCAACATAACACCCAATATACATCAAATCACACAAGTCCGGTTTATTATCTTTTTTATTATTAAGTCATATCCCGTTCTAATTCAACTTCTTTGGTGACACGAGAATCTCCCGAAACTCGCCTCGGTCCCCACTTACCGCATGGAACGGTACGGATGCCTCCGACCGTCTAACCACACGGGCTAGTCGCCAAAAACCTCCTAGCTCTACGCAAGAGCTAGGCAGTGATGTCACCGCCCGTTATCATACACTTGGGCCAAAATAATATAAAGGTCGGTGGTCCTATTTCCGGTTTAGTTCTTATAAACAATAAAAAATAAACACACACCACCAAACACACATCAATGCTAATACAAGGAATACAAGCTAAGTAAGTCCGGAGACTTACCTTATCGTCACACTCAACTCACAACACTCTCGCTTCCCTTGGGAAGGAGTCCACAACCTGCTCACAAGAAGATAATTATATTAACAACTCGCTCAACTCAAGAAGTCTAAGACTTCTACACAAATGATCTATGCGAGATCATTTGACTCACATTCTAGGACCGCATCCTAGAATCTCTCATGCTCACTCACATCACACTCAACACAAGCTAGAAGTCCTAAGACTTCTAAACCCTCGGATCTCGCAAGATCATAACTCACAACACCACTAGGATACTCTCTTTCTAGTTCACAACCTCAACAATCATACAACCTCAACCCCTAAATTCTCACAAGCTTAACATACAACTTAAAGCCATAAACAACCTCACAAGATAATATCAACACCTCAAGCCTAATGATTCTCACAAGATCAAACCATACACTCGAATCCTTATAACAACCTAACTAGACTGCAAAACCCCCTCAAGTTTAGAATCCACATCAATCCATCAAACAATATCAAATCCTCAAAACTCACCTAAGGTTCAAAACCACTACTTGGCATTAACTCTAAGTTATGGTAGATCCATCCTAGCATGATACTAAAACTTAACATAACTAGATCGAGGGGAAAGAATACTCACGCGACGTCAAAAGACGGAAGTCGTTCAACGGATGTTGACTTGGACTCGTTAGGCCTTTATCGGGGCGCTTCCGAACCTAACACCAAACTAAACAAATTTAGCTTATAAGCTAAATTTGAACGGAATAAGGAACATATACAATCTAAGGAAACCCCCACTTTTAAAACCCGAGTTAAAAACCGTAAATATATATTTCGGGCAAATTGTATTACATCATAAACTCAAGGTAAACTCGTTTTCAAAGTCAACGTTAAAAATCCGTAATTAAATCTTTGAGCCATAACCCGCAATTAAACCAACAAGGGCATAATCTATATGGTATATATAAATATAAGAATACCCCCCAAGTAAAATCCAAAGTTAAAACCCGCTAACACATTTTCCGGGGCATTTTATACACTTATATAAATAACGGTCATAAACTGCAATTAAATTTTCTGGGCCAAATCTGTAATTAATTCCATTGAGGGTAAGCAATTTCCGAAAATCTGGGTCAAAACTGAAAATGAGAAACATGGGTAAAAATTATAATTACACTAAAATAAGGGGGCCCCGATTTAATAACCACAAGGGTTTCTCCTTCAACTGAACCTAGACGCAAGCGCAGAGAAGGTGAGAAGGAAGGCGGCGGCATGCTCCGGTGCGACAGAAGGTGGGAGAAGGAAAGAGGGGAGGCGGCGAGGCAAGGAGGAAGAAGCTGGGGCAAGCGAGGGGCGAAGGGACGGTGGCGCCGTGGGAAACCAGGCGAGGAGGACAGGGCGGCTCTCCGGTTCCGAGAGGGCTTCTGGTGTCCCTGGTGGCCCAGCGTCGTTATCGAGGCGGCAGGCGGCTCCCAGGCGGCCACAGGAGGTGCTGGCGGCGTCAACTCGAGGTGGCATCAGTGAGGCAAGGCAGTGGTGAGGCGCAACCGAGGAGGTTCTGTTGCAGATCTGAAAACGGGAGGAGGCCGAGGAGATATGGAGGAGATGGCTGCTGGTGTTGCACTGCTTCGATTCCCTGGCTGCAAGCTAAACAAAATGAACAGAGGAGGAGTTTTGTGCTGCTCCATATCTGTTTGAGTGTAACAATGAGTGTGAGAGAGAGATATATGATCTGAGCTTGAGGAAAAGCAAAGCAGGGTGAGGGATGAGGGGAAACAAAGAGGTGAGGTAGAGATGGATGAGCTGCTGAGATGTTGCAGAGTAGGTAGGTAACGTGAGGGAGGAGTGTGAGGATGGTGAATCGAGGGGTCCGATACTGCAGAGGGGCAGCATCACTGAACCGAAAAACAAAAAGGGAAAGCAAAAGAAAAAAATAAATAAAATAAAGTATAATAGATTATTAAAACATGACATCGGGAATTAAAATAAACTCGATCACATTAAACGGACAACATTTCCGGTTTGAAAAACTCCCGAACTTTTCCGTAAATAAAATACGGAATATATTATATATATATATATATATATATATATATATAACTCATAAATTTAATTTACGACGTGATAATACTTGTAAAAAATATTTAAGTTACTAAAATATCGATAAAAGCCAGAAAATGAATAAAAATAAAAATAAAACGCAAACGCGCCTTAAATTGGGGCGTTACATAAGATCCCCTAAAAACAAGTTTCGTCCCGAAACTTGCTATGCGTCGAACTTCTCGGTCTCTAAGGCCGAGGTATGAACTCTCACTCTAAGAAGGGTAAACCTTTCCAATCTATATCCACAAACTACTCAAACTACCACCGCAAGATATATCATGTCACAAAGCACATTCTCGCACAGAGCACAAACTACACATAACATCACATATGCACATAACTCAAATAAAGGAAGAACTAGGTCTAACCCGTCGATTCTATCGATGCTACTAACTCAGCGTAAAACTCAAACAAAGATATTGTCCCTCATCTTCCATTTAGTTGCATCGGTTTCTCGTCTACCACTAGATCATCATGACTAACAATATGTCTCGAGCCATGTATGTACTCTCTATTAATAGACATGAAACACCAAGTGACACCCTCGACTCTCGGCGGTCATGCCAACCGGTAAGTTACTTCCCAACTCCCGCTAAGATCTCAAAAATGTTTGATATATCGGAAACTCAACCTTCTTCTTGGTCTTTCTCAATGCAACATTTCCATTATGTTTCTCTTTGATCGTCTCTAACTAAGAAGATCGAATCTTTCCATTTACACCTTGGCTTCGGTCCTTGTCAAACCGAACTTTGATGTTACGTTTCCTCACTTCTTATTGCAAGTTCCAAGTAATGAAGGAAGTATTTTCATTCACACTGCTCCTACTAACGAGACACGTATGCTATAACTTTTACACCGTTCCACAATACTCAATCAAGGCTTTGTCTTGGAAAATCTCTTGAATACTTCAAACCCTTCATACTTCGAGGTAAATCAAAACAGTTGCACAAATGAATCTCCTTTTAACTCTCAACAACTCTATTGTCAATTCTTCGTCCCATTTAATACTTCATTGTCATCCGGAGTAGGTCAGCCATAGATGGTGTTACTCTGGAGAATCTCTCCACAAGTCCGGTAATGACCAACACATCCAAGAAAACTTGTATCTTCTTCCACGTCCTTCAGGGGTTGTCATCCCGAGACAACTTGTCATACAACTTCTCTCTTCTTTGAGAGTAGACCAAAATATCTAATCCGGGCATTAGTAAGCCCATATGGAATTACTACAACTCGTAGTGACCATGATTTTTCCGGAATGCCATATTTGCAATATCCTAGTCTCGAAATCTCAAGTGGTGGCAAGCAGCCCATAAATCATTCTTAGAATAGACTACCGACCCTTGCAACCAATCAACTAGATCATCCCTTCGTGGTAAGGGCTACCTGCCCTTTACCATAATCTTGCTCGACTCACTGTAATCGATGTACAACGGAGATAACCGTCTCTCATTTCGCAAACTGGTGTTCTATATAACAACTTCAAATCAAGAGTTTAAGATATATTCCAGTATAAACTTCAAATCAAGAGTTTAAGATAGCATTCGGAGTTTACCATATCATTTCACTAATTCTAATGAACTCTTATCAATAAGTTCTTGCAATTGCTCATTCACTTGCTTCCACAATTCATGTCTCTTCACCATTGTCATTCCATACGGCGCCTTAGATATCAGAATAAAGTCGAGCTTGACCTTAGTGGAAAAATCCACATTCTGACCTATTAAGACTTTGTGATATCTCAGGTTCCATCTTTTCTCTTCCCGTCATATATCGCAATAACCGACACAATCTTGTCTTATCACTTCACAGGTGGTCATGGTATTAATGATCTCTCCCAATCTGTTGGGGTGACATCTTTCAAACACATGTATTGCTCCATTTTTAGCTACAATGTTGACCGTCCTCTTTCAAATATTTGTCTTTTCTTGAACTGGAAAGATTTGCTTGCGTCTTCTGACTCTTGTTTTCTTATATAAGTATTCTCTTTACATAATCCCATCTTCCCTCTAAAATGGCATGATTGTAAAAATCTTCTAAGGTTTCTCACTTATGTGCAACCATAGGGGTCCATATTGCAGGACTAAACCGTGCTTCAAAACAATTGACCCTATCTTCTTTGCTTTCCCTGACATCCAAACATATGGGAGGAGTTCTTTGTATTTCACATAAGCTCTCACCATAGACATCCTTTCTTCAAGTCGGTCGATGTAGAAATTATACTTCAGTTTCCTTATGTAAAATCAACCCGATGGTTGAGGTTCTAACCTCAATCTTCCATATACTTTTTTTATATCTCTTGTCGACATCAAACTTAAAAATTTCGATCTTCTCTTACTCTTGTTGGTCATCTTATGCATCTATCGGTATTTCATGAACAACTTCACAACTGTACCGGTAAGCCATGTGGAAAATGCTAGAAGAAACTCCCCATTCAAAACCACTAAAATATCAATCTCATTACATCTCCAAGTACTAACATCATATCTCTAAGCTTGCAGTGTTGCCCTAATCTAGGTCCTCCCTTTCACGCCATAGCCACAATGTATCTTTCATGTGAGTTTGATATCTCTCTCTCATCTTTTGCTCGCGAAAACATACCCTCCATTTCATTAGAATGAACATATCATGCATCCTCTTATTATACTCCCGTCTACGCACCACAAACAATGAAAATATCACCTTCCTCTTGATCTACTAGTTGCCTTTACCATGATCAAACCTTAAAACTTCTAATCCGAGTCAATCTCACATATGCCGTTCTCATGACCTAAGAAGGTCGTAAAGGGTCATCTTCAACCTCCCCTAGGAGGTTTGTACAGCTACTTGCTTGAACTCATTCAACATTATTTGATTTAAGACAAAGGCACTTCCGTTGACGTTTTTCGATCCTTACCATTGACATTGATCCACCGTGAATACTTTAAGATCTTGTTATCGATCCTCTATATGCTCATAGTCTTGTTTACTCATCCCCTCTACACTCACCAATAGACAGCCCGCACCTGTGCGTTCTCAGTTGTCACTGGTCAACTTATAGTTGACCTTCTCCCAAGTCAACGCCTTACCATTCTACTACACTTTCCATGTTACCTCTCTCATGAAGGCTACCCTCCTCGGGGTACTCTACCTTAATCTCCATTAGTTCTTTCCTCGTACCATGCTTTCTTCCTCTTCCATAAGGTAACTATACTCTTCTTGGCCTTTTTTTTTTATAACCCCCTTCCATAGGCTTAACCATTCTTCCTTGATATCCTTCATGTGCACCTTCCCAAATATTATATCCCTAGCTAGCATCCACTCGCGTTCCTCTTGGTTGGTATCTTAAGTCTCTCGATCAAAGTTCCTCGTTTCGTCTTTCATCTTCTTAGGATCATCACTTATACTCAATTCCTCCTTCTTGGCGTTTCTTAGCCTTATCATCATAATGGAAACCTGTCAAGTCCACGTTAATCCCCACCATGCCCTTCTCCTCATAACTCTAGTAATGTTGACACTTCACTTACTGATACCTCGTAAGCTTAACTTACGGTATCTTAAATCTTTAGCAAATGGTTCGATCATTCTTCCCATCTTGACTCAAATGCTTAGGAGCGCCTAAAGAAGACTTCACCTCTTAGTGGAACACCACTTTTAACCTTGTTAGAATGTATCCCTCTCCTCCTCGTTTCACATAATTGGTTTATCGTCACGCCACTTGGAAGAATCTTAAGTTCGTTGCCTCGAATTCGCTTCATTGATGTCCATCACTGCTTCCTCGGAACCACTCCCATAACTTCATGTCGTTTCCTTTCTTGTATCGCTTCAATCTCAGTTTTGCATAAGTTGACTCAAAGTTCCCTTCTATTTGTTTCTCCTTGCCGCTAATGTCCTCTTAATCCTTTAAATGGTTTATTTGACGTTCCCAAAAGGAGTCCGATGAACCGCTAGAGTATTCGCCGGAACGTGATGCTCAACTCGGTACTTGAGCATACCCATCTTCGTATATATATTATTCTAATCCCAAAAAGGCGTTTGTCCAAGGGTGATGACAATTTCCTATCATCTTAACTATAAGGTCCACTACTACTAATATAATACTAGCATACCATATATATGTATATATAAGTCCTATGTTCACATTACTACTAATATCATATCCGGAAATCCAATACAACAATACAAGGTCCAAACATGTACTATAGTCCACATAAATAGCCATACATATAAGTCATATCCATCATGCAACTACAGTCCACCAAGATACAGATCAATTCCATCATGCATAACTACAACCCTCATATCCATATCTATATATATATATATATATATATACATATAAATACCAAGTCCAATAAACTAAGCTTCCGAGATTTGCGGAAGGAGTGGTGGTCCGTACATTCTGCCCCGACTCATGCATGTGAATTTTGAAAACGAAAACTCAGAACCCGCGGGGTTATGTTTATTCCTTATTCGGCCTTTAGAAGATTGCGAGTGCCATTGTTGTCAACTTAGAGCTCTGATACAACTTTTGTAACACCCCGAATCCGCGGGATATCGGGATGCTACGGGTTGGGACCTCACAATGGGTCCCGACCCTTAGCTTGACAACAATTTCACTGGATCTTTCAACATGGCACAAATAAAGGCAAAACCAAAATTCCTTTTAATGCAAATGATAAGAAACCCGAAGGAAAACAACAAAAGACTTCATCCGATAATCAACACCAAAGATCAAAACGCCATACACACGGCATACCAACATAACAAACGAAGAATAAAACACAACCCGACTCCAACCAAAACCCACTCCTAAAATGTACGGAACCCCGGCTGCCCACTCTTCCGGATCTCTCGGCCGCTTTCCTAACCTGCAAGGCAATCTACAACAATCGGTATAAAACCGTTAGATAATATTCGAAGCATTAGAATCAAGGTGAAAGGCACAAACACAAGTAAATCAACATAACACCCAATATACATCAAATCACACAAGTCCGGTTTATTATCTTTTTTATTATTAAGTCATATCCCGTTCTAATTCAACTTCTTTTGTGACACGAGAATCTCCCGAAACTCGCCTCGGTCCCCACTTACCGCATGGAACGGTACGGATGCCTCCGACCGTCTAACCACACGGGCTAGTCGCCAAGAACCTCCTAGCTCTACGCAAGAGCTAGGCAGTGATGTCACCGCCCGTTATCATACACTTGGGCCAAAATAATATAAAGGTCGGTGGTCCTATTTCCGGTTTAGTTGTTATAACAATAAAAAATAAACACACACCACCAAACACACATCAATGCTAATACAAGGAATATAATCTAAGTTAGTCCGGAGACTTACCTTATCGTCACACTCAACTCACAACACTCTCGCTTCCCTTGGGAAGGAGTCCACAACCTGCTCACAAGAAGATAACTATATTAACAACTCGCTCAACTCAAGAAGTCTAAGACTTCTACACAAATGATCTATGCGAGATCATTTGACTCACATTCTAGGACCGCATCCTAGAATCTCTCATGCTCACTCACATCACACTCAACACAAGCTAGAAGTCCTAAGACTTCTAAACCCTCGGATATTGCAAGATCATAACTCACAACACCACTAGGATACTCTCTTTCTAGTTCACAACTTCAACAATCATACAACCTCAACCCCTAAATTCTCACAAGCTTAACATACAACTTAAAGCCATAAACAACCTCACAAGATAATATCAACACCTCAAGCCTAATGATTCTCACAAGATGAAACCATACACTCGAATCCTTATAACAACCTAACTAGACTGCAAAACCCCCTCAAGCTTAGAATCCACATCAATCCATCAAACAATATCAAATCCTCAAAACTCACCTAAGGTTCAAAACCACTACTTGGCATTAACTCTAAGTTATGGTAGATCCATCCTAGCATGATACTAAAACTTAACATAACTAGATCGAGGGAAAAGAATACTCACGCGACGTCAAAAGACGGAAGTCGTTCAACGGATGTTGACTTGGACTCGTTAGGCCTTTATCGGGGCGCTTCCGAACCTAACACCAAACTAAACAAATTTAGCTTATAAGTTAAATTTGAACGGAATAAGGAACATATATAATCTAAGGAAAACCCCACTTTCAAACCCGAGTTAAAAACCGTAAATATATATTTCGGGCAAATTGTATAACATCATAAACTCAAGGTAAACTCGTTTTCAAAGTCAACGTTAAAAATCCGTAATTAAATCTTTGAGCCATAACCCGCAATTAATCCAACAAGGGCATAATCTATATGGTATATATAAATATAAGAATACCCCCCAAGTAAAATCCAAAGTTAAAACCCGCTAACACATTTTCCGGGGCATTTTATACACTTATATAAATAACGGTCATAAACTGCAATTAAATTTTCTGGGCCAAATCTGTAATTAATTCCATCGAGGGTAAGCAATTTCCGAAAATCTGGGTCAAAACTGAAAATTAGAAACATGGGTAAAATTTATAATTACACTAAAATAAGGGGGCCCCGATTTAATAACCACAAGGGTTTCTCCTTTAATTGAACCCAAACGCAGGTGCAGAGAAGGTGAGAAGGAAGGCGGCGGCGTGCTCCGGTGCGCCAGAAGGTGGGAGAAGGAAAGAGGGGAGGCGGCGAGGCAAGGAGGAAGAAGCTGGGGGGGGGGGCGAGGGGCCGAAGGGACGGTGGCGTCGTGGGAAACCAGGCGAGGCGGACAGGGCGGCTCTCCGGTTCCGAGAGGGCTTCTGGGCAAACAAAACAATGGGGCGGAGGAGGCCGCTGGTGTCCCTGGTGGCCCAGCGTCGTTATCGAGGCGGTTGGCGGCTCCTAGGCGGCCACAAGAGGTGTTGGCGGCGTCAGCTCGAGGTGGTATCAGTGAGGCAAGGCAGATGTGAGGCGCAACCGAGGAGGTTCTATTGCAGATCTGAAAACGGGAGGAGGCTGAGGAGATATGGAGAAGATGGCTACTGGTGTTGCACTGCTTCGATTCCCTGGCTGCAAGCTAAACAAAATGAACAGAGGAGGATTTTTGTGCTGCTCCATATCTGTTTGAGTGTAACAATGAGTGTGAGAGAGAGATATGTGATCTGAGCTTGAGGAAAAGCAAAGCAGGGTGAGGGATGAGGGGAAACAAAGAGGTGAGGTAGAGATGGATGAGCTGCTGAGATGTTGCAGAGTAGGTAGGTAACGTGAGGGAGGAGTGTGAGGATGGTGAATCGAGGGGTCCGATACTGCAGAGGGGCAACATCACTGAACCGAAAAACAAAAAGGGAAAGCAGAAGAAAAAAATAAATAAAAGAAAGTATAATAGATTATTAAAACATGACATCGGGAATTAAAATAAACTCGATCACATTAAACGGACAACATTTTTGAAAAACTCCCGAACTTTTCCGTAAATAAAATACGGAATATATTTTATATATATATATAGCTCATAAATTTAATTTACGACGTGATAATACTTGTAAAAAATATTTAAGTTATTAAAATATCGATAAAAGCCAGAAAATGAATAAAAAAAAAATAAAAATAAAAAAATAAAACGCGAACGCGCCTTAAATTGGGGCGTTACAATAAGATACCCAACTTTCGTGGAAAGTTACTTATTTTATATAAGATCTTAATTTAGAAATGTTCTAATTTTTGACAAGTTACTAAAAGGATGCATATATCTCATTTTAGCAATAATCTAATGTTAGAAATATTCTAAAATTAGAAAGTTACTTTTTTTTTTGAAATGTTCAGTTTTTAGAAAGTTTACACCTTTAGCATTTTAATGATTAATATATGATATTAATGTCATCCGCAATATAATTGAATAAAACAAGGAAGAATTAGCAATGTATGCCTTTTACACTATTAAGTTTAGAATTAGGGTCTCCCAATTCTTTGTTTAGAAAATGGGCTCATATATTGTAGATAAAATCAAAAAAAGTAAAAAAAAAAGTGGGTATCCATGTGATTTGATGGGTGACATTGTTGATGGACATGTTGGATGGAATTAACAGCCCAATCAATTCAGCCCTACTTCTTCCCTATTTATAAGCAAACTCATTTTCCTTCTTCTCTTCAAACGTAAAAAAAAGTGGGTAATGTATGCAGGTTCCTTCTTCTTCCCTTCAAACGCAGGTCCCTTCTTGTTGAGCTTCTTCTTCACCGATCCTAAATACTTGGGTAACGATATATACATACCCAAAAAACATGCCCAATTAACAAAAAAAAAATGCGAACTCCAGTTATTACTTGGATAAACTAAATACCCAATTAATTAATAAATATATACCCAAAAAGCATACTCAATTACTGTAACACCCCGAATTTTCAAAACTCGAAGTATTACTGGTTAGGACCTCACAATGGGTCCCGATCTCAGTTTGACAACAACATTACTAGGATCTTGCAACAAGACACAAATAAAAAAACCGAAATTCATAAAAACCATGTTTTTTAGAGTAATGAATGCAACATTGTCTAGCAGCCTAAAGTACTTAAACAAAAGAAAAGAACAATTGTCTTAACCAAAAGAAAGGAAAGACAAAACAACCCCAACCCCACTCTAAGGAGTACGGAGACCCGGCTGACCACTACTTCCGGATCACTCAACTGCTGATCTAACCTACGGTAAATCTAAAACAACAACCAGAAGAACCGTTAGCTAGTTATCTAAATATTAGCAGAATAATAGCAGCACAAACACACTCAGATAAACATAAACACTCATCATGCTTCCAAACAAGTCCGTTTAATTATCTTGATTTAAATTACTCTTTCACTCTAGTGATACTTATTTTGTGACACGAGGGATTCCCAAACCTCGCCTCCGCCCCCGTGTAACCATCAGGAATGGATCCGATGCATCTCACCTTGTACCTGCATGGTCTGGGTATAGAGAACCTCCCAGTCTCCTGTCAGAGCTGGGTAGTGATGTCACGGCCCGTTATACATACACTTGGGCCTTAAACGTAATAATAACATTCGTCCTAGCAAGTTATTATTATTAAACACACAAATAACACACACAACCACTATCACTCAACTAATATCCAGAAACTGGCTAAGTAAGTCGCAAGGACTTACCTGAATCAAAACACTCTAACACTTCTCGAATAGTCCGTACTCGTGGTAACTCAAGTGCCTGTCAATAAAGGCATGTGTATCAAAACCATATCTCTATGTCCAACCTCATGCAAAGGAATTACGGAAAGAACGATTCTCATACGGTAAAAGACCGTTTTACCCTTGGTGTAGATAATTCTCTGGGTCACTTCTTGACCTCTAATATTTCTTTTGGAACACTTTTCTAATCTATGATTACGTCCCAAAACAGTTCACTAAGGTTAAAAATTAATCTCGTCCATTCGTCATCTGGAATCGCATTATTTCATTCTCGGGTATTATCTAATCTTATAAATCTATATATATATATATATATATATATATATATATATATATATATATATATATATATATACTTTCGTGCATATTAACTTTCCTTTCAATTATATAAAAAAATTCCGAAACTCCTAGGTATTTAGGTACATATATAAATTCTCATATTTTATAATGTCACCAACTCAACTCATAAGTATACTTTTATTTCAAGTACTATATATACGTATATTTATGTACTCGGCATACATTCTCCTATATAAGCTCACACCTGCTCTTATAAATCTTCCGTAATCGAAAGTACATAAGTACTTATATGTATCCTATATATATATATATATATTCCGAATCAACTTATTCATACACATCTTGCATCTCCACTCACGTTTCTTACTATATACTAACACCGTACCCGTATATATATATATATGCACAAATACGTCCTTTATACCCATTAATCTATACGTATATACATGCTGCAGAAAAGACCCATTCTACATCCCAACTCTACATACACACCTACTGCAGTGGAAGGAAGAGATGGAGAAGCCGGCTTACCGGAGCTGCAGTCCTGCGAGGTGAGTCCTAGGCGGTGCACTGGCGTTCCGGCGGCCCTTCACTGATGGTCGATCTGTTGGTTGTAGCGGTTGGCAGCGAGGTGAGACCCGACACTCGACTGCGCAGGACGGGAGGGTTAACTTCGTTAGACTCGAACTAGTAACCGGAAAGAAGAGAGACGGAAAGAAGAAGGGGGCTGAGACCTTACCGGCCAGACTGGAAGCGGACGGCGGTCTGGCTGGTGCTCCGGTCGGCGTTAGTGGTATCCTGGACTGTCGGAAACAACAACGTGATTGGGTTCCTGTCGACCGAAGAGGAGCAGCGCAGAGATTAACGAGATTCACGCGAGGGAGAAGAAATGGCGAGGAGGGAGAGGCGGCGGCCTTACCAGGATTCCGGTGGGTTTGGCGATCGACAGGGAGGCTACGCGGTGGCTCCGGTGTGGCGGACGAGGCGAGGCAGTGTCTTCGACCGACTGTTGCAGTGGGGTGAGTTCCGGAGGTGCAGAAAGTAAGGAAGGGCAAAAAGGAGAGATGGCGGCGTCTTACCGGACGGATGGCGGTCGGTGAGACAGTGGTGGCGCCTCCGGTGGAAGGCGGGAGCCTGCTGGTGGTTGCGGCGTCGGAGTTGCGAGGGAGAAGAGGAAGCGATTCTTTGCAATCCAGAAGTGCGTGAACGAGGTAAGCGGCAGGTTAGTTTAGGATTAGGATTAGGTTAACGTTAATTAGGGTTAGGAAATAATTAAGTGGGCTGCTAATTGGGCTTTGTAGTGGCCCACACCCGGTCGGCTATGCGACTATTAAAACGGATACGCAACTCGTTATTTGCGTGCGGAAATTTATAAAAATACGGAATTAAATTCCGTATTTTATAACTTATTATTATTCTTATTTTAACGTACGTAAATTATTTCCGGTCATTTAATTTATCATTTTATGTGAATCTAGGTCACAAAAATGATCGAACTACACTCGTTTTATTTTACTTATTTATTTATTTACGATGGTCGCATCGGACTTTGGTTAATTTCAATTTGTCGGAACTTAAAATTTTCGGTTATTACAATTACCTATTTGGGTAAAATACATATCAAATTAACGTAGAAATACCTACTCAAAAATATCATACCCAACAAATAAATGCATACCCAGTTCAGTGTTGTGTAAACCGGTAAACTACATATTCAATTAACAAAGAGATACATACCCGAAAAATATCATATTTGGGGTCATACTAGGAACCATTAAATAAATGGTTCCTAGTATGACCCCAAAATACATAGTTATTTCTTTTTTGGGTAATAGTATATATGTAATATCATACTTACTCGTTTAACAAATGATGTAACTACTCTGATTGAGTAAGAAAGTGACCTCTCTGCAACAAAAAAGAGAACAGTAAATACTGCGTGATATGACCCAACCCTTTGCCCTTTTCCTTTTTTTTTTTGGCCTACAAATACGAATGGAAAAGTTGTGGCCCTATACACAAAGAACATAAATATGAGGCCCTATTCCTTCAATTATTTCATAAAATAATACCGGAAATATGTTTCCACTTATGTTGTTCTCTTTATGTGATAAAGTGTTTGTTGTGTGCGTATGTGTATATTTTATTTAAATATCATATATGTTATGCTTGTATGTATGTGTATGGTGATATGTTCATGCAGGCGGTTACTAGTATGACCCTCATCCCTATGATAGATAAATACGATCTGCATATCGTTATGGTTTTATTGTACACGATCTGTGCATCGTTATGTATTTTTTGTAATTTTCAATTTCTGCAAGAGTTATTATAAATTCATTATACAAGAAGACCAAAGTCCTAAGGAGTCCGAAGGATGGAGATTTATGAAGGTCCAAGAATGAAGATTCTTTTTTTAGGGGTCATACTAGGAACCATTTATTTAATGTGTTATTGAATGCCTTAAATTCCCACTTGTATGCTTGCTTGTTATTTTTGCTATGTGTTTGCTTTAAAATAACAACCTCGCATGTTGAAAACGTCCCTTACAAGAATATTGAGAATTTTTTTTCCATATCATAATCGATCCCTATCTAGGAATTTGTAGGATAGGTTCCGCCAAAGCTAGATGTCCTTACTTTGACCTAGATTCATTGTGGCTACGCTCATACTAAGGGACATGCTGCTTTGATATGATTAACTCAACAAAAGACCAAAAGATAAAGTTTTGGATTTGAGGCATAAGGATGAGTTCACATGACATGTGTTCTTATCAACCAGGAATTATAAGGAATTATAATTAGTAAACGAGTTTACTTACCTTGATTATATGAGACTTAGGGCAGTGTCAAAGTACGCTAAGGTTCATATATGATAGGGTCTTGAAATCATTTTTGCTCAGTAAGGAAATTGATAATATGAGTAGAAATGTGCAAAACATTAATTGTTTATAATTATTATAATAATTTATAGCTTTGCAAAATATATCATAACTTATCTGCATTTTATTATTCTGTGTTTTGTAGTTCAACCATGTCAAACGAAAACCTCAAATTTTCTTTACGCTCCATACTTGACGAAAAGAAATTGAACGAACACAACTTCCTTGACTGGGAGAGAAATTTGAGAATTGTTCTCAAGTCGGAGAACCAAGAGGATGTCTTGGAACATTCGATCCCTAAACTCACATTTGATGAGTACCATGCGACATACATGGAGGATAAGAAACAGGGGAATGTCTCCACTTCGGGTATTCATGTTATTGAAAATTTATCAACTAATTCTATTTCATGGTTATTGGATACCGGATGTGTTTCTCACATTACTTCGAATGTGCAAGCACTATGAAATAGAAAAGACGTTGCGGAAAGGAGAGAAATATCTACGGGTTGGTAATGGAGCAAGAGTTGTTATTGTTACCATTGTAGATTATTGCGTGTCTTTACCTTCTCGCTTAGAGATAGAACTAATAATTGTTATTTTATTCCATGCATTACTAAGAACTTAATTTCAATTTCAGTTTTAAACCGTGAAGGTTATACATTTACCATTACCGGTCACATGTTGATAAAGATTTATAGGAATGGTATATATTATGTTCGTGCGAACATGAGTACTAATGGACTATACATGTTAGACCTCAAAACTAAGATATATAACATTATTACAAAAAAGGGCAAAACTCGAATGAAACACACGAAGAAAATCTATGGCATTGTCGATTGGGTCACGTTAGGCATAAAGCATATTAAGGAACTCCAAACAGTTGTACTACTTAAACCATTTGATTTGGAAGCATTTAAAATAAGTGAATCTTGTCTAATGAGAAAATGACAAGGTCACCATTCATTGGTAAGAGTAAAAGGACTTATGAACTTCTACAATTCATACATACGGATGTGTGTGGACCTATGAGTAAACAATCTAGGTTTAGCTATCACGACTTTATTAAATTTACTAATGATTTAAATAGATACGGATATATCTACTTAATAAAACAAAAATCGGAATCATTTGAAAAGTTCAAGAAATTTCAAAATGAAGTATAAAGACAAACATGCAAGAAGTTAAAAGGACTTTGATTGGACCGAGGGGGCAAATATCTGAGCCACAAATTCGATCGTCATTTGAGGAGTTATGGAATTGTGACACAACTCACTCCCCCGGGCACTCCACAACTAAATGGTGTGTTTGAGAGGAGGTGATATCATGAATTATAGTCTATATTTTGGGGTTTGTTTGGACGTTTTATCTTCAATAATCTGCATGTTTGTATGTATATTATGTGATTATATTACCATTTCATCTACCTTTGCGAGAATCGAGGTCTACACCTAGTTTTATTATAATCGTAGGTAAAATGGCACGTTTTGCATCAAAAAGGAGCAAAAGGAGCTATGGAGTCATTGGAGCTACATTCAGGAACATAAGGAAACACCCAGGAAGCATAACCATGGATTAGAAGATTCACTTTGGACTAGATTTGAGAGATTTCACATTCAGTTGTGACTCACCTCGGTTGACTACAGAGTCACCTCGACCGAGGTGATTCAAAGAAGTCGACTCAACCGAGGCGAACACCTGGGACGCGGCGAGAATATTTTATTCTTGGCTGAGATCTTTTATCTTTGGAAAGAGGATCTTATATTTGTGGGCTTGGCTCTTGGAAGGAAGAAGATATGCTAGATCATATATTTTACCTATTTTTATGGGAAGAGATCTTTTTAAGATATCTTATCTTTGGAGAGTAATTTTCCTATAAAAAAGGGTCGGATTTCCCACAAATCCGACATCCGCTATCACATGCTATACCACCGATTGTGTTTTATTCACCGCTGCAGCCATACTCCAGTTGGGAGATTTGAAGAACCTTTTTGAAGGTTAAAGGAAGAAAGTCTATAGCTTTTATAGCTTTTGAAGAGTTTTTGTAAGATCATCTTAGATTCCCTTCTTTGTCATTGTCTTGTTGGGTTTCTATCCAAGGAACGCTTGTGTTTTATAATTGATTCAGTTATTGAAGCCTTTCTCTTAAGGTTTTCTTGTTCAATTATTCTCTTTCTTCCCATATACTTGATTAATATTTTATGATGATGAGTGGCTAATCTCTTTGTGTGATTCTAGGGTGATTGGCTGAAGGTTGTGGAAAAAACAATGATAGAATAATCTTAATCACAGTAGGACCCTGAAAGTTCGAGTCTTTACCTTAACCCTAAGCATCTCGCTCAGTCGATGAACATCTCGGCCGGGGTGGAATTTGGCTGACCGAGGTGACTTATCTGATCCGAAACTGAGAGTTAAGTGTTAGAGTTTGCCAAATCCTATTCTTATTACACCTTTCCTGGTCCAATGCAAGCTTAGGATGAGACTTACCCGGTAATTCCTTCGTTTGTTTACCTAAGATCATAAGTGTAGGTAATAAAGGTTTATCCTTTATTGGGGTTTGAGTGTGCTTTCATCCTATCTTTGTGAGTTAGCCTGAGACTTACCCGGTAAAGGTTGATTCTAATCCCTTAGGTGGTGTGTTAGTTTGAGGTTATAGTTCTTTATCTTAATTCCTTGAGACTTACCCGGTAATAGGAGTTGCGGTTTTGGATTAGTGAGTAGTGAGACTTACCCGGTGATCTATTCCACTTTAGTAATACCTTCCTTTTGCAAAAATCTCAGCTTTGTCCGCTTATCTTGAGATCTTGAGTTGGAACCACAACTAGATGCTTTAATCCCTAGAATTGCATATTTCCTTTATTGACTTTTATCATCTTTGATTGTTTTAATGGCTTTGTGGTTAGTGATTGCTAAAGCTTACCTATTCCGACTTTGTTTCATTAAGTCCCTGTGATCGACCCCTGGAATTTCTTGCTTTTTACTACGATTGACCCGTACACTGCGGGTTCACATCCTTGTTTTAAGCTTACGTCTAGGGTTATAAATTTAAAGCTTGCACACACCGTTTGGAGCGAACAAGTTTTTGGCGCCGTTGCCGGGGACTTGGTCTAGATCGAGCCGGTACGATTGCTCTTGGGGCACTTGCCCCCGTGTCTACTAACCACTCTACTTGAGTGACTTTTGCAGGTTCTTTCTTAGGTTTATGCGAAGAACCCGCGCTGGGAAGGAAATCGTTCCTTACGATCCCAAACCAGAAAAGACATACAAACGACGCTTAAGAGAAGCAAAGATGGCCAACCAAGACAATCGCGATCTTGAGGCCGAGTTGAAAGAGGCGCTAGAACAGCTACGCCTCAGCAGGGAAGAACTAAGACAAGAGAAAGAAGAAACTCGCACCAGGACTGAAGCGATCGAAGCAGATATGGAAGCCTTACGAGACCAGTATCTACTTCGACCAAGGGAAGATCCAGTTCCCGATGCTGGACCGATGTAGGTCCCAGTCGCAGACCCTCGACCGAGGCAGGTCCTAGTACCTGATGCCCCGGCTGAGGTACTTCCACCTCGGATGCCAATCCGAGGCGCTCTTTTTGCAGGAATCCCGCAAATCCTAGGTCAAAGGATGGACCCCAATCAACAACTGAGGAGTCCAGGAGTTAACCTAGGAGATCCAGCGGACCATGACTACGAACTTCGACCGCAAGTTCTGTCCATGATTCGCCAATGCCAGTTCGGAGGGCTAGAGAAGGTATCTCCGCATCAACATCTTCAAAACTATGAGATCTTGATGGAGACCTTGAGACCCTCCAGGATTGAAAACAACAACTACAAGCTAAGACCTTTTTACTTTTCTTTAAAAGATAGAGCTCTTACTTGGTATCAATCTCTTCCTTCAGAAAAAATCAGCACTTGGGAGGAGATGACTACGGAATTTTTGACTAAATTCATTCCCCCCTCTAAGATCGCTGAAATGAGAGGGAAGATTAATGCATTCGTTATGAAGGACAAGGAGAGCTTGTCCAAGTCATGGGAAAGGTTTAAGGACATTCTTTTGGATTGCCCACATCATGGGATTCCAAAGACAGAGTTGTTGGAGATATACTTCAAGGGACTGGACGGAAGCACCCAGTTCAACCTCCAACTACTCTCCGCCGGTACATTTATGGACATGGCGATTGATGAAGCTTGGGACTTTATCGAGAAGCAAGCTTTGCATATGGAGAAATACACCCATCAAGGAGCTGAAGGTGGAGTTAAAAAAGTTAACTTCCAAGATACTCAGCCAAACAACAATCAACTCACGTCTTTGAAGAATGACGTGAAGTAATTGAAGGAACTCTTGGTTGCTCAAACCAAGAAGGAAGATCAAGGACAAAGGAACAACAACAATGGATACCGTAACAACAACAACAACGGTTCCTGGAACAACAACTACAACAACAATAGAGGGTCCAATAGCAACAATTGAAGGGCGAACAACCAAAATTCTGGTAACAATCATTCTAACTCCAATTCTAACGATTCCTTTAATCCTTTCCTCTCTTCCCCTTCCTCTTCTTCTACTCCATTAAAGAGCCAGGGGCAAGGATCAAGTTCGTCTCAGCCGGAAAAGAAAGACGCAGTGCTGGAGGCCATCTTGATCAAGCTTAGTGCTATGGAGACTCTATGACTTCATTTTCGAAGGCCCAAAAGGCCTTTGAACAACAACTTGCTAGTAGGGCGAATGAAGCGCCAAGAGATCCAGGGAAGCTTCCAGCAAGGACGGAAAGCAACCCTAAGGGCCAGATTATGGCCATAACAACGAGGAGTGGACTGAAAACTGCAGATCCAGTGCCTCGGTCGGTGCCAGTACCGACGAAGACCACCTCGGTTCAGGTGCAGTCGAAGAACACTTCGGCCAAGATGCCAACCGAGGTGGAGCCACAAAAAGCGGAGGGAAAAACTGAAGTTTATGTTCCACCTCCTGCATACAAACCACCACTTCTATTCCCCCAGTCAAGGGCCAGAGCACATCTAGACAAGCACTTTGGTAAGTTCCTTGACTTGATGAATAAACTACACATTAACATTCCTTTCTTTGATGCTATTCTAGGGATGCCCGCCTACGGGAAGTTCTTGAAAGAGATCCTATCAAGGAAGAGGAAACTGGAAGATTTTGGTGAAGTAAGGATGACATCCAAATCCTCGGAGCTCATACAAATCATGAAGGAGAAGATGCCACCTAAGTTGAGAGATCCCGGCTCATTTTGCATCCCATTCAAGATGGGGATATCACTTGTGAAGCCTTATGCGATCTAGGAGCCAGCGTGAGCATCATTCCGCTGGAATTATGTGAGAAGATCGGACTTGGAGAGCCCAAGCCGGTCAAGATTCGATTGTACATGGCGGACCGCTCCATTACCCATCCCGTGGGCATTTTGGAAGACGTTCCGGTCAAGTTAGGTAATTTCTACTTGCCTATAGACTTTGTTGTACTTGACATTCCCGTAGACTATCCTGTTCCTATTATTCTCGGGAGACCATTTCTAGCAACTTCGGGTTGCAACGTGGATTGTAAGAACGCCAAGTTGAAATTCAACATTGGTGGAGATGAAGTGGAGTTCGCATTACTTGCGGCCATGAAAGGAGAGCAGCTAGGAGATGATATCTTCAACATCTATGATGAAGAAGAATCGAGAGAATTGGTGAGCTCTATCCTTACTAACGATCCACTTGAAAGAGTTATTAGTTTCAGTTTAATGGAGGAAGGTATAGATGCTTCTTGTGATGCAGATATACGGAGCTTAAAGGCACTGGAAGAAGATCCAGGAGCTAAAACTGAGAAGCTAACCCAGGAGACAAAGATCTCCAGTTTCGGTTCCAGTTACAGTACCTCGACCGAGGCACTTTCTGGACTGAGCGAGGCGACTGAAGAACATCTCGGTCAACGCCTCTGCGCCTCGACCGAGGTCGAAGGCGAGACGATTTCAACTGAGACTTCCGAAAGTCCAGTTTCTAGATCTACTCCACTGTAAGGAGGAAGCCAGGATTCCCCTCAGAAAGCACCCCCAGTTGTGGAGCTTAAACAACTCCCAAACCACTTGAGGTACGTCTTTCTTGGACCGGATTCCACTTATCCCGTTATTGTTAGTGCTTCCCTCTCCGAATCTGAATTGTCTAAACTAATGCATGTCCTGAGAAAGCATCAAAAGGCTTTGGGTTATACTATAGATGATCTTATTGGCATTAAACCTTCTTTCTGCATGCATAGAATTCTAATGGAGGATGATCATAAGACTTCACGGGAACCTCAAAGACGGTTAAATCCGATCATGAAAGAGGTTGTGAAGAAGGAAATTCTTAAGTTGTTGGATACAGGTATCATATATCCTATCTCGGATAGCAAATGGGTTAGCCCGGTGCATGTAGTTCCGAAGAAAGGAGGGATGACCGTTGTGACGAATAAGAACAACGAGTTGATCCCAACCAGGACCGTCACGGGCTGGAGGGTTTGCATTGATTACAGGAAGCTGAACACGGCCACTTGGAAGGACCATTTTCTGCTTCCCTTTATTGATCAAATGCTCGAACGGTTGGCCTAGCATTCACACTTTTGCTACTTAGACGGCTATAGTGGATTTTTCCAGATTCCTATCCATGCGGATGATCAGGAGAAGACCACTTTCACTTGTCCATGGGGGACATTTGCTTATAGGAGGATGCCATTTGGATTATGCAATGCACCCGCTACCTTCCAGCGATGCATGATGGCTATCTTTTCCGAGTACATAGAGGAAATCATGGAGGTATTTGTGGATGATTTTTCAGTATATGGTTCCTCTTTTGATGATTGCCTATCTAACCTTTCTCTAGTGCTACAACGATGTGAGGACACTAATCTTGTTTTGAATAGGGAGAAGTGTCATTTTATGGTTAATGAAGGCATTGTGCTAGGACACCTCGTTTCTAATCGAGGCATTGAGGTCAATCGCGCTAAGATCGAGACTATTGAGAAACTCCACCCCCCTTGTTCTGTTAAAGGTGTGAGGAGTTTTCTCGGGCATGCAGGTTTCTACAGGAGATTCATCAAGGACTTCTCTAAGATTTCTAAACCTCTAACTAACCTCTTGAATAAAGACGTTGTTTTTGAGTTTTCGCAGGAGTGTCTTGATGCTTTTTACAGGATTAAGGAAGCGTTGATCTCCGCTCCCATTATCCAACCTCCGGATTGGACCTTGCCCTTTGAGATCATGTGTGATGCTAGTGATGTAGCCGTAGGAGCGGTGCTTAGACAGAAGAAGGATGGCCGGACCACCGCCATTTACTATGCTAGCAAGACGCTAGATGTAGCACAACACAACTACGCTACCACCGAGAAGGAGTTATTGGCGGTTGTATATGCTTTCGAGAAGTTTCGTTCTTACTTAGTAGGAGAGAAAGTCATTGTCTACACCGACCATGCAGCCATTCGTTACTTGCTTGCTAAGAAAGATGCCAAGCCATGCCTTATTCGATGGATTCTCTTGCTCCAAGAGTTTAACTTAGAGATCCGCGATAAGAAGGGATCCGAAAATTCTGTTGCGGATCACCTCAGCCGGCTACCTGCATCTTCACGCGAGAAGGACGACCCACCCATAGACGATTCATTCCCCGATGAGCACTTACACTTGTTGGAGCGTTTGATAGACTTACTTACTTCACCCCACGATGGAGGTGAAGTATGGGGTGAGGGCACCTCCCATCACGTTTGAGAGATGTCATTTGGTCCAGCTAGCGACCTTAAACCAAGCGCTTCTTGGGAGGCAACCCAAAGTATTACTTTCTTTTCCCTTTTTCTAGTCTAGCTTAGATAGTTTTGCTTTTGCTTTGCTTTGTTTTGTTTTTGGCGTCCTAGACAGACAACAGGTGACATCTAAGGAAGGAGTACATACCAGGAGCATAACTGGAAGGACAGAAGTTCGAGAATTTGAGAAGACGGAGTTTGACTGAGGCACATCTCGGTTACTGTCAAAGCACCTCGACCGAGATGATTCTTGAGCAACCGAGGCGATTAGGGTTTCTAAAGAACCACCTCGGTCCGTACCACCTCGGTCCAGTCGAGACCACCTCGACCGAGATGACAGTAGTTCCAGAAAGGGTATAAAAGGGGGGTTGAATTTCTCTCTCTTCTTTTTTACCTCTCCTCGACCGCGGCAGCCCCTCGCCTCGCTTCGCCCTTCTTCGATCGTTTTCGACGATTCTTGCTTCTAAACTGCAAAGAAAGGATAGAGGATCCTAGTGCAAGTGTCAATCTACGAGAAAAACGAACCGAATCGACGAAATCAGGGTAAACATCGAAAAAACCCTAATCTCGTTCTCTTCACTGTTTTACTTGATCCTAACTATATATATATATAGTTAGGATCAAGTAAAAACATAAATTAAGGTAAAAAATGAGAACACATCGCGTCTACACGATTAAACACAATCGACTTTTCATTCTTATTTTTGTATACTAATTAACTACGCATGTATTTTTGGATATATATATATATATATATATATATATATATATATATATATATATATATGTATGTATATTATATACACACGCTTACCATGTAAGAAATTAATGTTTTTATTGTCAAATTAAGTACACGACTTAACATATTCATTATCTTTTTATTCTTCATATATTATACATGCACGATTTATTCTTTAATATACTCTATTTCATATACATACATTTTAAGTTACTATTTTACTAGTAGCGCTAGTGCACGTGACGCTAGTGCACATTCAATACACACGTTTATGTTTTAGTAGTGTTAGTAGCGATAGTAGATGGTGCATGTTTATGTTTAAGTTAGTGACATTAGTTAGTAGCGCGTGCACGCTCAAATTACATGCACAAATCTATTTTAAATATACACGCACATGTACACGTTAACATTACATGCACGACTCTATTATCACATGTAATAAACTATAATTAGGCCTTTAATTATACTGTAAATATTCTTTTACCATTATCATTTGTCTCAATATTTGTATTTCCTTTTCCAATTTATTCCTTCTCCTTTATATGTAATTCTCTCCTCAATGAAATAAACATGATTTGAAGTTTGTATTACATTCTTTCATGGTATCAGACAACACCGATCCTTTCTTTCAAACTCTCTAAAATCATTCATGGCTACTAACTACTACACTCGATATTACGAATCCCTTCTACTTACATCCATCGGATCATCCGGGTCTTCCTATATGCCCGGTAATGCTCAATGGAAGCAATTATCCCGACTGGCAGTGAAATGTAATCAATGCGTTTCGTGCCAAACGGAAATACGGATTTCTTGACGGATCCATCAAAAAATCGGACTACCGATTCAAACACCATTCACTGGATACCTATTAATTCAATGCTCATTGGTTGGATTAATCAATCACTTAATCCCTCAATTCGTCCTTCGCTAGTGTCTTTTGACACGGCTAAGGAGCTTTGGGACGATATTCGACACCATTTCTCGGTTGGCAACGGTCCACGCATCTTAAAACTCAGATCCGACATCATCGATTGCAAACAACAAGGACAATCCGTTGTTACTTACTATGGGAAGCTACACCGTTTATGGGATGAATTCGTTGTGTGTCTTCCTTCTCACACAACCCTCTGCACACCTTGAAACATGGTCTTAACCGTTGAACGGGATGAAGAACACGTCCATCAATTTCTTCTAGGGTTGGACGATGCATACAAAAATCTTCGATCTTCTATCATTTCTACGGATCCACTTCCTCCTCTAAACAAGGTATACACTCTAACTATTCAAGAAGAATGCTCTCAACTTGGTGTTAAATCTACAGATCTGGCCTCCAACAAAAACATGGCGCTTGCTGCTCGATCCTATCCTCGCTCTCAATCGTCCAAAATCGACAAATCCAACATCATATGCTCTCATTGCAATCTCCACGGCCACAGTAAGGCTGCATGCCTTAAATTAATAGGTTTTCAACATTGGTGGAACAACGACAAAGGAGTCGCTGATCCTCGCACCGGAAAACCGTCTCCTGTTGCTCCGCCGGCTGGATCTGCAGCACACATGGCTCACGACAAGTCTATTTCGGCAAAACTCCTGCACCTTTAACTAGTGCCGATCAAAAGGCCCTTGGACCTACGGTTTTTGATGACCATAGGTAAACCATCTTCGATAAATTCAAAACGTATCATCTCAGTTCTCATGAAAATCAGTCAGGTAAAATTACGACATTTTGGATCCTTGATTCCGGGGCTTCTTTTCATATGACCGGTGATAAATCATTATTATCTGATATTAAATCTGTCTCTCCGCATAAAATAAAACTACATAATGGTAAATTATCTACTTCTTCATATACCGGATGTGTTGCTTTATCTAAATTTTTTACCCTATCTAACGTTTTTTTTGTACAAGGATTACAATGCAATTTAGTATCCGCCTATTGCTTATCTACTTATTCTCAATGTGTTATTGCTATTACTAATCGCCTATGTATTATTCAGGACCGTTCTTTGCGGATACTGATTGGAGTGGGTGAACCTCGTAATGGTGTTTATTGGTTAAACTGGATCTGCTCACCTATCACCGCCCAACCTGTTTCCGTCGCAACCTCTGCTGCTGCCCAAGCCACAACCAATAACTCGACTTCTCCGTCCGCTCTTTGGCACATGCTTCTCGGACATCCAAGCAAAACAATCTCGCTCTTCTTTTAAGTTAAGTGAATCTCGTGCTACGTCTATTTTTGATCTTATACACTGCGATATATGGGGTCCATATCGTATTACATCTACTTGTGGTGTAAAATTATTTCTTACCTTAGTTGATGATTTTTCTCGGATTACTTGGGTTTTCTTAATTAAAAATAAATCTGAAGTGTCTAATATAATCCATAACTTTTGTCAAATGAGTCAAAAACAATTTCAAACGACTATCAAAAAATTTCGTATTGACAAAGGCGTAGAATTAACCAGTCTTCAACCATTTTTCTCTAAAAACGGAATTTTATTTGAAACTTCATGCGTTTATACCCCTCAACAAAACGGTCGTGTTGAACGTAAACATCGACACATTTTAAATGTAGCTCGCGCATTACTTTTCCAAGCAAAACTTCCTACAAAATTTTGGGGGGAAAGTATTTTAACCGATTGTTATTTAATTAATCGCACTCCTAGTTCTATTTTTCAAGGAAAATCTCCTTACGAAATATATTTTAAAAAACCTCCTTTATATGATAATTTATGCGTATTTGGATGCTTTTGTTACGCATCACAATTACCGCGTAGTTCAAATAAGTTTGATTCTCGGTCTCGAAAAACTATATTTTTAGGATATCCAAACTCTCAAAAAGGATGGGGTTTATTTGACATAACCACAAATTCCGTCTTTATATCTAGGGACGTAATTTTGTATGAAAACATCTTTCCTTTTCAAAACAATTCAGATTTCCTCCCTCCATTTAATTTGTCCACAAAATCGTCGACTTTTATAGATAGTAGTAATCTTAACCTTCCATTCTCAACTAATATTAACAATTTAAAAAAACTCTTCTTTCTAATCTTATTCCCTTTATTTCGGTTGATTTTCCTAACCCTCTATCCTATTATGGGGATGATAATATTTCTTTATCTACCCAATCAAATCTCCCTCAATCAATAACCCCACCAATCAAATCATCCCACCAAATCAACAAAGCCTCTCTCCTATTTCCAATCGAGAAGATTGGTGAAATAGGGCCCTTTTTATTTAGTGTAGACTAACTAGACCCCTAACTAAATCATATTACAAAAATAAAGATAAACTAGGGATTTAATAAAAGGAATTACCATACAAGTCAACATGCTCTCATATCTCAATTTATTAACTTTCCATATTAGATATTTAAATTAGGAAGTAGATAATTACGATTTCTAAAATCTCTCCCTCATTATTTGTCGTTATTTAACAATCCCCAGACGTATTTTTTCTTTTCTCCATTGCTGCGTGAAGAACGACATCGGAGTTCCAGTTTAGACGCATATATCGAGGGTTGTCAATGAATATTTGATCTACATAACTCAACAACAGTGTAGCGTGCTCGTTATTCGACATAATCTAGATATCGAGTTTTTCCATTTGTGTTCGAGGTATGTTCATGTTTTTTAGATGAATATTTGATAGATTTGAATACATGAATGACTGTAATTCTTATGCAAACATGTTTATGTTAGTATTTTCGTGAATATGTACATATGCTGAAAATATCTAGTTAGGCATCCATACGAGGTGTAGTTTAGTCATCCGTACGATATTGAGTTTTATGATGAGTACATAATTTCCTTTGATTATGTACATATGTTCAGTCTTATGTACATACGTGATGAACATATGTTGGTTAGTAACTTTTTTTAGGAAATATATGTAAGAGAATCATCCGATGTATTCGGGACATGAAATGTGTACACATATCAATATATTAATGTGTTAATTTTCGATTGTGGATCCATGATGAATACATATTTTTCTATGACTTTCGACATAACTGTTACAATATGTATGCTCAACGGCATTTTATGTACATACGTGATGATTATATATGTTTTTATGATTTCTAACAAATCTGTTACATTTTATGTTGTAAATGGTGAAGATGATTTTCAGTTCTTCAAAGCTTCGAACTTAACAATGGCGACAGAGGAGACGAGATGAAGATTGATGGAAATGAGCCATCAATGAAGATTTGCAGAATCGTTCCTCTAATATTTTCTTTTTTATTTCATACAGTTGCCTTTATTTCGGTTGGTTAATTGATTCAAGAATCAGAAACTGCCTAATTAAATAAATAAATAAAGATAAACAAGAGAGAGAAAGATTGTGATTTATTGATTATCTTTATTTATATTTTTAATAAATTTTTTTATGAAAATATGGAGGGCCTAGTTTGTCAACATATAAATAAAAGGGCCTAGTTTATACACCTTGATACATAAATTGTCTATTTAGTCAACTCATCCTTTCCAATTCCCCAGATGATCAATCTCTCTCTCCTACCCCCTCTCTCCTATCCCCATCCGACACGTCATCTCCCTTACCAACTACATCCAATTCCTCGGTCAACCCTCCACTCTCTCATTCTTCTAACCTACCCACCCCAAACCTACCTAATATCTCTAACCCTATTCCGTCTCCCCCTCTATTAAATATTCAATCAAACACCCTTATTCCCTCTAACCCTAACACTAAGAACCAGCCGACACCTACCCCTCCTACCATCCGCCGTAGCTCCCGCCCCAGTAACCCACCTCTCCGTTTCGATGATTACGTTTGCCACTCTACAACTTCTTTTCCGACTACAAATATCACTCACTCCGATCAATCCGTTGGCAAGGTAATGTACTGTAATACCCGAAATTTAAACTCCGTTTAATAAGGAAATCAACCGGAATCCGATCCGTCAACTTCTATCCTTTAAAATAAAATAAAACGAAATTTAATTTCTATCATTTCATGTGATCTTAATTCACATAAAATGATAAATGATGTAACCCGAAATAATTTACGTACCTTTTAAATAAAATAATAACTTATATAATACGGAAAATAATTCCGTACTGTTAAAAATAAAAACCGATGAGCGGTTCCGTATGAATAACTTTTAACTAGCATCCCAGATTAA
Source organism: Fagopyrum esculentum (assembly GCA_033239045.1). NCBI lineage: Eukaryota > Viridiplantae > Streptophyta > Magnoliopsida > Caryophyllales > Polygonaceae > Fagopyrum > Fagopyrum esculentum. Next base: position 104,595,382 of record BSUD01000006.1, on the reverse strand, counting down.
CTAAATGAACTGGCCCAGCCCGAATTATTGGCCCATGTTCTCAGCTGGCCCAATGCTAAATTAATTAACCTAATCCTAACTTAATCGAACCCTAAGCAAACAACTAAACAGCCTGCCGCTTCTCTTCATCTACCACCATTGCGACTGGAGAAGACGAAGACGCCGACTTGCACTGCCTTCGTCTCCTGCCGTTCGACCTGCGCAGCAACCTCCAAAGCCGAACCAGCAACCCTCGCGAACCGTAGCAACACCGCATCGGACCAGGTGAGCCACCATCCTTACCCTTCCTCCTATTCTCTTTGTTTTCGGAACCACCAGCCGGAGTCTGACTTGAGATCCGTGCACAACCACGATTTGGGACGCTAGCAGCCGCCGCCGTGGGTGACGACACCATCGCCTCCCTACCGCCCCTGCACGGACCGCCTAGAACGCCAGCAACCTCTGTTGTAGGTGACGAACCCCGCTGCACACCGCCCGAAACTCGGCTTCTGTCGGTACCCATCGTAATTAAGGTAAACAACGGCTTAGTGCATACCCTTCCTTCTTTCTATTTAGTGGGGATAACGACGGAAGACTCTCTCGGATTCTGAAGTGTTGGACCAAGGTAGTGGTGCGCTGTGGGGAACTTACTCGAGCCGGCATACGAGCCCGATCCAGGACGACGGCTACACTCGTAACTAAAGGAGAACGGGCCTACTGCAGGCTGTTTAGGTGAGTCCTTTGACAGTACTTGCAGCGTAATTATGGTTGTATACTAGATAGAGAAGTGTAGGGTTGTGTATGTATATAGGTACTCTAAGGAGGTGGAGATGTGTATATATATAGGTACTGCAGAGCTTTGCTGCAAACGTGAGTGGATATGTATATGTATTTATGAGTAGGTTGGATTTTGGATATATATATATATATAGGTATACATATAAGAATATATATATATATTCATATACGTAAGTGTACATATATCCGTACGAGATGAGAAATGAAATTATGTAGCTATATATAAATACCGTTACGGAATTATACGAGTTGAAGGAATAATTAGAGTATGTACATACGGATATATACATGTGGAAGAGTAGAGTGGTAATCGGGAAAGAGGAGGAGTGTTGCTCTTTGAGGAGTGGTTTCGAGTTTAAACTTATAACTTATAAGAACTATCAGAGAGAAACAATTTATGAAAAACAAGTTCTAAAAGAAATTAGTAGAATTCAAGAATAAACTTTGAGAATTTTCGGCACTAAGGGTAAAATGGTCTTTTACCGTAAGAGAGCTTTTTCCGTAATTCCTTCACATGAGGTTGGACATCTGGATGTGATTTTGATCCACATGCATTATTTGACAGGCGTTGGAGTTACCACGAGTACGGACCGATTTGAGACTTGTTAGAGTGTGATTTGACTCAGGTAAGTCCTTGCGACTTACTTAGCTAGTTTTTGGATATTAGTCGAGTGATAGTGGTTGTGTGTGTTGTTACGCTAAGAACGTGACAGACAAAAGCTTTAAATTTATACTCGTTATATTTTCCTAACTCCTAGCGAAACTCGCAGTGTACAGGACGTTTCGTAGTAGGGATAGTATTCCGAGGTCGAACACAAAGACTGAGGTGAAATCGAGTCAAATAGTGACTAAATATAGAGTCGATCTAGGCTAAGAAAAGATGAAAAAAAAAATAAATGAAAATCTCAATGTTTTTGGGTTGGTTTTGTGTGGTGATTAATCAAGGATCAAATTGATATAATATGGCAAAACAAACTAAGGAATCAAGCTAAAACACAAAATTTGTGATCAAAGAGAGAAAAGCGGATTCTAGGGGTTGGAAATTCCGATTATGGCATTGGACTCAAGCTTCTAACCAACCTTGGATTAACTATCATATGTTGGGAGGAATGTTTTTCAAGGGGGTCAATTACCGGGTAGGTCTCATGATCCACTAATCCCGTACCTAAGGTCCTATCACCGGGTAAGTCTCTAGGAGCCTAAGGTAAGGATATCTACACAAACCGGATGGTTGTCTAGGGATCTAACCTCTCCTTACCGGGTAAGTCTCGGGAAGGCAAATCCTAAATACCTATCCTAGCACATTCGGTCCAATAGCGGCTTGTGAGGCTCACTACTACCTAGAGTTCGTCATCTTCGGTATCTAAGAGTAAGAATCACCGGGTAGGTCTCTTCTAACACTTAGTTGCTAACACTAGGTCACCCTAGGATAGATTTAGCTCAACAAACACTAGGATTTCAACAATCTAACATCTTATCATTCAGAATTATCAATACAAACATAACAGAAGCAAACCACGGGTAGTTCATCACAATCCACGGCCGTGGTTTGTCTAGAACAAACCGTGATTTCTAACAGCACTTAAGTACGAGCAAGCAAATCGTCCAAGGATTATTTAAGTCTATTCTATCATAGTCCAAGCCATAACCATCATTTCCTTACCCTAGAATCACATCTACTTAGCCAACAACATGCATCATCAAAATCAAAATCATCAAGCATAAAATCATGGAATCCATATCAAGAAGATGAAATGAAAGGAAGATAAAACAATTAGAGTAAGAAAGCAAGTTGAATAAATGTTGAGAAAGACTTACAACCCTTCAAAAGAAGGTTCAATCCGTTCTTACAACCCTAGAAAATGTTTCCGAAAATCTTCACTCTAAGATCTATGAAAGACTAAGAATGGTGAGCTCTTCTCTTCTTCTCCAATGGAAGCTTTTCTTCTCCTCCAAGAGTAGCTCCAATCTTCTCTTCCAATGAGAGAATCTTTGTTGTTGAGAGTGTGGGATAGAATGGGAGTGAGGGGTCTGATCCTAACAGCCTTGCAGGACCACCTTTTATCCTCCAAATTTGCAAGAGTCGGCCATGAAGATCGTGGGACAGCTGTCACAACCGTCTGGGGAAAACCACGGCCTATTTCCACGGGTGTGGTTCTTCTAGGGACCGTGGTTTTGGTGCTCCTGCACTATATGGATCATCAAGCCACAATTTGGTGCATGACACGCACCAACAAGGTCCCATGTGTCCTTCTTAGCCCCTAGCTTGCATCCCAATGAGTCCGAAGGTGTGTCATCTCGAGGAATGATCCTCAAATGTATTGATTAAGCTCCTAAAGCTCCCAAAATACCGACAAAACATGCAAAAGTCCGTGTAGACGTCTATCTCGACAAAACACATGAATTGAGTGCAAATCGTCACGAACTAGTGCAAACCATGCATGAATGAGCGGAAAAACTATCTAGATGAATGCCTAAACCTAAGTCATAAATCGTGTTATCAAAAATACCCCATAATTAAGGTTTGCTCGTCCCCGAGCAAGTCCCAACTATAGACTAAGAGATGACATGATTTATGCAAGCAGAAAAACAACAAAATCTTTTTGGAGTTGTGCTTCTAATATTGGATCACCTTCATAGTCATGTTTCATGGCAACGGACAAGCAATCTGTTCGCTCCAAACGGTGTGTGCAAGCTTTAAATTTATAACCCTAGACTTAAGCTTAAAACAAGGATGCGAACCCGCAGTGTACGGGTCAATCGTAGTAAAAGCAAGAAAATTCCAGGGGTCGATCACAGGGACTCGGTGAAACAGAGTCAATACGGTATGCTAATGTCAATGCTAACCACAAGAGCAATTTAACACAATCAAAGATGAATAAGAAGTCAATAAAGCAAACATGCAATTCTAGGGATTAAAGCATCAAGTTGTGGTTCCAACTCAAGATCTATAGATAAGCGGACAAAGCTGAGATTTTTGCGTGGGGAAGGTGTTACTAAAGTGGAGTAGATCACCGGGTAAGTCTCACTACACACTAATCCTAAACCGTAACTCCTATTACCGGGTAAGTCTCAAGGAATCAAGATAAAGAACTATAACCTCAAACTAACACACCATCTAAGGGAATAGAATCAACCTTTACCGGGTAAGTCTCAGGCTAACTCACAAAAATGGGATGGAAGCACACTCAAACCCCAATAAAGGATAAACCTTTATTACCTACACTTATGATCGTTGGTACACAAACTAAGGAATTACCGGGTAAGTCTCATCCTAAGCTTGCATTGAACCAGAAAGGTGAAATAAGAATAGGATTTAGCAAACTCTAACACTTAACTTTCTGTTTAAGGTCGGATAAGTCACCTCGGTCAGAAGAATTCCACCCCGGCCGAGATGTTCATCAACCGAACGAGATGCTTAGGGTTAAGGTTAAAGACTCGAACTTTCAGGATCCTACTGGAATCTAAGATTATTCTATCATTGTTTTTCCCACAACCTTCAGCCAATCACCCTAGAATCACAAAAGGAAATTAGCCACTCATCATCATAATGAAAGTATTAAAATATATGGGAAGAAGGTGAATATTTGAACAAAGAAGAATTTAATGAAAAGACTTCAATAAATGAATCAAATATCACAACAAAGCGTTCCTTGGATAATAATCCAAAAAGACAAGACAACAATTGAGGGAATTGAAGACAATCTTACAAAACCCTTCAATAAAGCTATAAAAGCTATGGACTTCAATCTTCCTTCAACCTTCAAAAAGGTTCTTCAAAAGCTCCCAAATTGGAGTATACCGCTGCTGCGTTGTAGGCGAGATATGCTGCGTCGTATGCGAGATGTATGCCGCCGCCTGATTTGTGGAAATCCAACCCTTTTTATAGGAAAATAAACCTCCAAAGATAATAAATCTTAAGAAGATATTATCCCATAAATATAGGTAAAATATATGATTCTGCATATCTCCTTCCTTCCAGAAGCCAAGCCCAAAAATATAAGATCACTTTCCAAATTTAAAAGATCTCTTCCAAGAATAAAATATTCTCGCCGCGTCCTAGGTGTTCGCCTCGGTCGAGTCGGCGTCTCTGGATCACCTCGGTCGAGGTGAATCAATGGTCAACCGAGGTGACTCACAACAGAATGTGAAATCTCTCGAATCTGCTCCAAAGTGAATCTTCAATCCATGGCTATGCTCCCTGGATGTAGCTCCAAATGACTCATGACTCCTTTTGCTCCTTTTTGATGCAAAACGTACCAAATTACCTGCAATTACAACGAAACTAGGTGTAGACCTTGATTCTCGCAAAGGTAGATGAAATGGTAGTAAAATCACATAATGTACATACAAACATGCAGATTATGAAAGATAAAACGTCCAAACAAACCCCAAAATATAGACTATAATTCATGCTATCAAAATACCCCATACTTAGCCCTTGCTTGTCCCCAAGCAAGTTCCTCATATAAAAGACAAGATAGAATGGATTATAAGTCAGGAAAATCAATGAAAAAGTCTTTCAAAAATATTTTATAGTGTGCAACTATCATAGATCACTCTAAGAGAATACTTCCTGGAATTAAAAACTTAATATGCTCAAAACATTTTATAAATATAAGAAAGTTGTTCATCTTTGCATAAAATCATAGAATGCATAATAAATCATAATTATCAAAATTAATCATGTATAATCCAATTTAAACAGCTAAGTCAATCAACAAGCTCAAGGTCTCAAGGGCTTCCCAAAAGAAAAGGTCAAGAAACGTGTAGGGTAGGGATGTATGTAAGGTAATGTGGTGCTAGAATCCGGGAAAAGGATGAACTTCACTTCACTTCGACTTGCAACATCTTCCACCAATAAGCTTTGCTTATTTCACATTTTTTTTTCTTTTTACTTTACTTTTTGGGATGCATGGACAGAGGTGCACAATAACCGAAGCCTAGGAAATCTGCAATCATCAATTTCTCGAGATGCATCAAACCCTTGATGCACATACCATGACCCGTTAGGAATATCGCTCAATCCGACTTTGGCAAGACACAAACACCCGGCTATGTGAATGGTGCCGAGTTACTCATCATCATGATTGACTTCCCCAAACCTATTATTGCTTTCTAACACTTCACTTCCAGCCCACTCTTCAACTTTAACTTGCTTTCACCGCTTCGCTTGCTTCCAAATTCCCGGATAGGTAAAAGGAGGCAAAATGTATATGAGGGGCTAAGCATGATCAAGAAGAAGGAGAAGAAGAAAATGAATTGCCTTGGTCTTTCCAAGAAGAAAGTGAGAGAACTTAACCTGCGGTGTCAACCTTCAAATTCAACATAATTTGGATAAAAACAAAGTATTAAACATGCCAATAATTTCAAACAAAGCATTTAGCAACTTAAACATATTATAAAACCTTTCAAACACACAAAGAATTTAAAAACAGTAAGTAAACAAAATCTTCACTGAGATCATATCCAGATAAGTAACACAAAATTGTTTTCGAAAACTTTCTGTTACGCCACCTCGGTCGAGATGTTCTTGGTTCAACCGAGGTGAAACACCTCGTTTCGCCAGAATCTCCCCGGTCGAGGTCAAAAAATTTTTTTAAACCAATTTATTTATTTTTTTTTTCGGTTCGGTTTCGACGTTTTTCTCAATCAAATAATCTGTAGGTATGCATGTAATATCAGATAATCATATAAAGGCAAATGAAGCATAAATATGAAAATATTCGATAAATAAAATACATCAAAAGTATCAAATACATCAAAGGTAGCCACATAGTCAAATAACAAACACCCCATACTTGAGACACACTGTCCCAGTAGGTATAATAAAAGTCTAAACAAGAGAACTCACCGGATAAAAGCCGAACTGCATAAAAATATAATAATAAAACCCTGCAGCTCCTCAGTAGTCTCGATCCGGTGGTGGTGGTGGTATGTAGGGGAACTGAGTCGGATCATAGGGATGGCCCATGATACGCTCAAACTGTAGCTGAGCCATCATGTGCTGATGATGCTGACGCTCCTGCATCTCGCGGATATCCAGCGAAAGTGCAGCATATGAGTCGATAACCTGATCCGTCAGGTCATCGATCCGTCGGTGTGCAGCTCTATCTCTCACTCCCCGCCTCCTGCGTCTAGCAGGTCTGACCGGAGAAGTCTCAGCTGGCGCCGGCTCAGTGTCCTCCTCATCATCATCCAAATCAATAATAGGTGGCGCGCTCGTCCCAGCTGTATCTGTCCCTGTGTCCATCGGGACGCCGCCTCCTCTCTCATCCACTGTCTCATCATCGTCGTCATCCTCATCCTCAGCCTCCTCCTCAGCTGCAGCAGGGGCAGCTGCTGCCTCTCTGTGATCCTCTATCAGTGTATCCCATGCTGTCTGCCAGTAGTGTGGATCAAAGACTGTGAACTGCGCAGACCAGCGGATCCTCTGAGGTGCAGTCCGCTCCCAAGGCATTGCGACGTATGGAGTGGTCAAACCACGGGGAACTAGAATCCTCCGTGTGATCATCTCCTGTAATCCCAGCGGCTTCGGAGCCACCGCCAATGTGCAAACGCTGAGGTCCATCCCGTGGTAGGTAGCGATGTGGGTGACTAGACCTCCGCAGCATATGTCTCCCTTCGCCTTGGCCTTGATCTTGTGCAGATCCTCTGCCAAGAGCAAGCCAAAGTATGGGAAACCTCCTGTAACCATGCAGTAAAGCGAAAAGAGCTCCCCCTGTCGGACCTTCTGGGGCGTCTCAGTACGCGCCAGAAGCGTCTCGCTGAAAATCCTGTGGGCTAGTCTAAAAGCCGGGTGAAAGATGACCTTCTCCCTGGAATCTCCAGGGCGCCATCTGTCTGCGTGCTCAGTAATGTGGGCTATCTGTCCCCAGAACTCCCTAGCTACGGATCGGGAGGGGAAGTCGGTGGCGGTGGGCTCAGGAAAGCCACAAATCTCTCTCCATATCTCTAAAGGAACTATGAAGTTCCGGTTCATCAACCGGTACTTCACAGACCGCTCTGTGGGAAGGTAGGAGAAGGAGCTAACAAACTCGAGTGTCGGCTCTAAGTAGGCTGGGGCTCGGATCTTAGTAAACTGATCCAGCCCGACAATATCTATCATCCTCCTAAGGTCAGCATCTAACCCTAGGCAGTCAAAAGCTGACACATCCAGAAATCGTGGTGCGATGACTGGACGGCCAGCTATCCTCTCATAGTCTACCCGGCATCTCTCGTGGATAACCGGGCGGTAGGGACGGGATGAGGAAGGAGAAAGGAAAGGGGAGGATCTATCTCTAAGAGCTAAACGACGATCTGAACTCATCTTTAAACAGCACTGTCAGACTACCTCGGTCGACTGACAAACTCCAAGAATCACCTCGACCGAGGTGCAGGTCGACTGGACCGAGGCGAAGGCAGTGCGATTTCAACTCTCTGAATTTCAGTTCTTTTCCCCCAAAAATCACTACCGATGCTTCCTAAGGGGTACTTAAAGGTTTCCTCAACAGAATCAAGGGCAACCAAAGCCCAAATTTCAGTAAACGAACGAGTTTAGGTTTTCGAACGTTTTTACCTCGTTCCGGTCGAAACGCTCAAATTTCTTGCAGATCTGTAGTTGCAATCGACTCCTCTATCCTTCAATCTCGGTTTGGAAGCAGAAATTGTCGAAAACGAGCAAGAAACGAAGTGAGCGAGGTGCGTCTGTTCGCCGCGGTCAAGGAGGATAAAAAAAATGTGAAAAGTAATTTTTCCCCCTTTTATACTTTTACTGGATCTGCTGTCACCTCGGTCGAGATGGTCTCGACTGGACCGAGGTGGTATGGACCGAGGTGGTTCTGCAGAAACCCTAGTCGCCTCGGTTGCTTCAAGAATCAACTCGGTCGAGGTGCTCTGACAGTGACCGAGGTGCTTCTGTCTTCTCAGAATCTCGAACTTCTGTCCTTCCAGATGTGCTCCTTCATGTTGTCTGTCCAGAACGCCAAAAACAAAGCAAAGCAAAGCAAAAACAAAAGCTATCTAAACTAGACTAGAAAAGGGAGAAGAAAGCAATACCTTGGGTTGCCTCCCAAGAAGCGCTTGGTTTAAGGTCGCTAGCTGGACCCTTCTCCATAGATTTACTCAATGTACCTTGAACACTTTGGAGTGCTCATCACATCCATCATAAAACTCTTCCAAAAAGGTTCCGGTTCCTAATTTCACCGGCAAATGGTAGGATTTCCTACGTACAAGCTTGTACGGTTTGATTCTCACCGGAATCCTTCTAGCCTTCCTGCACTTCAATGGGACATAATCTAGTCTTGCGTCCCATCCTTTCCTTGATCGAGAAAACAACTTCTCGAGAATCCTAGTAGCTTCCCCATCTTTAGCATGGGGATGGTACAAGGTCCTTAGCATGCGAGGGACCCCATACTTGAACAAGAGACACTTCATCGCCTTAACGGTGTAGTGCTTGCAAACTCCACTCCTTATAATCCAAGGAGTATCTTCTTCCAAGAGTTTCAAGGGAGGTTTCATCTTGATCTTAGGAGGTTCTTTCGGAAGAGACCTCCAACTCTCCGGTGCATTCCTGAAAAAGTCAGAAATTTTAACAAGGATTTCAAATAAAGTAGGAGAATGTACCTTGTAAAGTTCTCCATAGCTTGAGACAAGTTTCATGTTGGGTTGATAATCCACACACGAAATCCTTCTCAGCTTAGCTGGTCTTTCTTCCACCTTGACCACAATCTCAGAAATTTGGCCAAGGTTCCCTGCATCTTCCACTTCTGGTTTTGCAGATTCTTCCATCTCGGCCGAAATCTCTTCTACCTCGGCCGAGGTCTCAACAGTTGGATCGAGACCTTCCATATCCTCCTCTTCCTCAGAAGTTTCAGGAGAAATTTCTGGTTCGATTGGGGGAATGCTTGGAACGTGCAACACTTCCTTATGCTCTTCTTGCGGCTTAGCATAGGATAGGGTGCTTTCCTTGAGCTCCTCTACCTTCTTCATCAACCTCTCCCATCTTGATTCAAGAGAATCTTCGAGAGGTTGCTCACAAATCTTTTTAGGGACATTCAGTTCATCCCACATCGCAAGGTCACGCTGAATGGCCTCTTCTCTTTCCCAATCATTGTTGAACCAATAGAAGGAGTACTTCTCCTCCAAGTATTCATAATGGTCCGCCCTAGCACTTTGTCTTGCTATCTAGGCTGGATCAAATGTAGTCATCGGAAATCCTGAAAACTACAAAACTCATAGAAAGAGTAGTTAGTAGCAACAGGGGCAAGTGCCCCGAAAGCAAACCGCAACCGGCTCGGTCTAGACCAAGTCCCCGGCAACGGCGCCAAAAATTTGTTCGCTCCAAACGGTGTGTGCAAGCTTTAAATTTATAACCCTAGACTTAAGCTTAAAACAAGGATGCGAACCCGCAGTGTACGGGTCAATCGTAGTAAAAGCAAGAAAATTCCAGGGGTCGATCACAGGGACTCGGTGAAACAGAGTCAATACGGTATGCTAATGTCAATGCTAACCACAAGAGCAATTTAACACAATCAAAGATGAATAAGAAGTCAATAAAGCAAACATGCAATTCTAGGGATTAAAGCATCAAGTTGTGGTTCCAACTCAAGATCTATAGATAAGCGGACAAAGCTGAGATTTTTGCGTGGGGAAGGTGTTACTAAAGTGGAGTAGATCACCGGGTAAGTCTCACTACACACTAATCCTAAACCGTAACTCCTATTACCGGGTAAGTCTCAAGGAATCAAGATAAAGAACTATAACCTCAAACTAACACACCATCTAAGGGAATAGAATCAACCTTTACCGGGTAAGTCTCAGGCTAACTCACAAAAATGGGATGGAAGCACACTCAAACCCCAATAAAGGATAAACCTTTATTACCTACACTTATGATCGTTGGTACACAAACTAAGGAATTACCGGGTAAGTCTCATCCTAAGCTTGCATTGAACCAGAAAGGTGAAATAAGAATAGGATTTAGCAAACTCTAACACTTAACTTTCTGTTTAAGGTCGGATAAGTCACCTCGGTCAGAAGAATTCCACCCCGGCCGAGATGTTCATCAACCGAACGAGATGCTTAGGGTTAAGGTTAAAGACTCGAACTTTCAGGATCCTACTGGAATCTAAGATTATTCTATCATTGTTTTTCCCACAACCTTCAGCCAATCACCCTAGAATCACAAAAGGAAATTAGCCACTCATCATCATAATGAAAGTATTAAAATATATGGGAAGAAGGTGAATATTTGAACAAAGAAGAATTTAATGAAAAGACTTCAATAAATGAATCAAATATCACAACAAAGCGTTCCTTGGATAATAATCCAAAAAGACAAGACAACAATTGAGGGAATTGAAGACAATCTTACAAAACCCTTCAATAAAGCTATAAAAGCTATGGACTTCAATCTTCCTTCAACCTTCAAAAAGGTTCTTCAAAAGCTCCCAAATTGGAGTATACCGCTGCTGCTGCGTATTTCCGGTGTAAGCGGGGATGATAGCGGATCGTATGCAGGATGTTGAATTTGTGGAAATCCAACCCTTTTTATAGGAAAATAAACCTCCAAAGATAATAAATCTTAAGAAGATATTATCCCATAAATATAGGTAAAATATATGATTCTGCATATCTCCTTCCTTCCAGAAGTCAAGCCCAAAAATATAAGATCACTTTCCAAATTTAAAAGATCTCTTCCAAGAATAAAATATTCTCGCCGCGTCCTAGGTGTTCGCCTCGGTCGAGTCGGCGTCTCTGGATCACCTCGGTCGAGGTGAATCAATGGTCAACCGAGGTGACTCACAACAGAATGTGAAATCTCTCGAATCTGCTCCAAAGTGAATCTTCAATCCATGGCTATGCTCCCTGGATGTAGCTCCAAATGACTCATGACTCCTTTTGCTCCTTTTTGATGCAAAACGTACCAAATTACCTGCAATTACAACGAAACTAGGTGTAGACCTTGATTCTCGCAAAGGTAGATGAAATGGTAGTAAAATCACATAATGTACATACAAACATGCAGATTATGAAAGATAAAACGTCCAAACAAACCCCAAAATATAGACTATAATTCATGCTATCAAAATACCCCATACTTAGCCCTTGCTTGTCCCCAAGCAAGTTCCTCATATAAAAGACAAGATAGAATGGATTATAAGTCAGGAAAATCAATGAAAAAGTCTTTCAAAAATATTTTATGGTGTGCAACTATCATAGATCACTCTAAGAGAATACTTCCTGGAATTAAAAACTTAATATGATCAAAACATTTTATAAATATAGGAAAGTTGTTCATCTTTGCATAAAATCATAGAATGCATAATAAATCATAATTATCAAAATTAATCATGTATAATCCAGTTTAAACCGCTAAGTCAATCAACAAGCTCAAGGTCTCAAGGGCTTCCCAAAAGAAAAGGTCAAGAAACGTGTAGGGTAGGGATGTATGTAAGGTAATGTGGTGCTAGAATCCGGGAAAAGGATGAACTTCACTTCACTTCGACTTGCAACATCTTCCACCAATAAGCTTTGCTTATTTCACATTTTTTTTTCTTTTTACTTTACTTTTTGGGATGCATGGACAGAGGTGCACAATAACCGAAGCCTAGGAAATCTGCAATCATCAATTTCTCGAGATGCATCAAACCCTTGATGCACATACCATGACCCGTTAGGAATATCGCTCAATCCGACTTTGGCAAGACACAAACACCCGGCTATGTGAATGGTGCCGAGTTACTCATCATCATGATTGACTTCCCCAAACCTATTATTGCTTTCTAACACTTTCACTTCCAGCCCACTTCTCAACTTTAACTTCACTTGCTTTCACCGCTTCGCTTGCTTCCAAATTCCCGGATAGGTAAAGGGAGGCAAAATGTATATGAGGGGCTAAGCATGATCAAGAAGAAGGAGAAGAAGAAAATGAATTGCCTTGGTCTTTCCAAGAAGAAAGTGAGAGAACTTAACCTGCGGTGTCAACCTTCAAATTCAACATAATTTGGATAAAAACAAAGTATTAAACATGCCAATAATTTCAAACAAAGCATTTAGCAACTTAAACATATTATAAAACCTTTCAAACACACAAAGAATTTAAAAACAGTCAGTAAACAAGATCTTCACTGAGATCATATCCAGATAAGTAACACAAAATCGTTTTCGAAAACTTTCTGTTACGCACCTCGGTCGAGATGTTCTTGGTTCAACCGAGGTGAAACACCTCGTTTCGCCAGAATCTCCCCGGTCGAGGTCAAAAAATTTTTTTAAAAACCATTTTTTTTTCGGTTTCGACGTTTTTCTCAATCAAATAATCTGTAGGTATGCATGCAATCTCAGATAAACATATAAATGCAGAAGTGAAGCATAAATATAAAATATCCGATCAAGTGAGTCATACATCAAAGTCATCAAATAAATACATCAAATACCCCATACTTGGGACACACTGTCCCAGTGGGTCAAAATAAGTCTAAGGACAGGATACTCACCGAACATAGCTAAACTGCATGAAGAAGTAAGAAACAGCTCTCAGATAAGCCCATCTCGGTTGGCGAAGCACATCTCGGTCGAGGTGTTCTGACAGTACCCGAGATGTATCTCAGTAAAGCTCGTTTCCTCAACTTCTCGAAATTTTGTTCTTCCAGTGTAGCTCCTGAACTGTGATCCTTCCTTTTGGAATATCTGGTTGTTGTCTAGAGGAAAGCAAAAACAAAAGCTATCTAAACTAGACTAGAAAAGGGAGAAGAAAGCAATACCTTGGGTTGCCTCCCAAGAAGCGCTTGGTTTAAGGTCGCTAGCTGGACCCTTCTCCATAGATTTACTCAATGTACCTTGAACACTTTGGAGTGCTCATCACATCCATCATAAAACTCTTCCAAAAAGGTTCCGGTTCCTAATTTCACCGGCAAATGGTAGGATTTCCTACGTACAAGCTTGTACGGTTTGATTCTCACCGGAATCCTTCTAGCCTTCCTGCACTTCAATGGGACATAATCTAGTCTTGCGTCCCATCCTTTCCTTGATCGAGAAAACAACTTCTCGAGAATCCTAGTAGCTTCCCCATCTTTAGCATGGGGATGGTACAAGGTCCTTAGCATGCGAGGGACCCCATACTTGAACAAGAGACACTTCATCGCCTTAACGGTGTAGTGCTTGCAAACTCCACTCCTTATAATCCAAGGAGTATCTTCTTCCAAGAGTTTCAAGGGAGGTTTCATCTTGATCTTAGGAGGTTCTTTCGGAAGAGACCTCCAACTCTCCGGTGCATTCCTGAAAAAGTCAGAAATTTTAACAAGGATTTCAAATAAAGTAGGAGAATGTACCTTGTAAAGTTCTCCATAGCTTGAGACAAGTTTCATGTTGGGTTGATAATCCACACACGAAATCCTTCTCAGCTTAGCTGGTCTTTCTTCCACCTTGACCACAATCTCAGAAATTTGGCCAAGGTTCCCTGCATCTTCCACTTCTGGTTTTGCAGATTCTTCCATCTCGGCCGAAATCTCTTCTACCTCGGCCGAGGTCTCAACAGTTGGATCGAGACCTTCCATATCCTCCTCTTCCTCAGAAGTTTCAGGAGAAATTTCTGGTTCGATTGGGGGAATGCTTGGAACGTGCAACACTTCCTTATGCTCTTCTTGCGGCTTAGCATAGGATAGGGTGCTTTCCTTGAGCTCCTCTACCTTCTTCATCAACCTCTCCCATCTTGATTCAAGAGAATCTTCGAGAGGTTGCTCACAAATCTTTTTAGGGACATTCAGTTCATCCCACATCGCAAGGTCACGCTGAATGGCCTCTTCTCTTTCCCAATCATTGTTGAACCAATAGAAGGAGTACTTCTCCTCCAAGTATTCATAATGGTCCGCCCTAGCACTTTGTCTTGCTATCTAGGCTGGATCAAATGTAGTCATCGGAAATCCTGAAAACTACAAAACTCATAGAAAGAGTAGTTAGTAGCAACAGGGGCAAGTGCCCCGAAAGCAAACCGCTACCGGCTCGGTCTAGACCAAGTCCCCGGCAACGGCGCCAAAAATTTGTTCGCTCCAAACGGTGTGTGCAAGCTTTAAATTTATAACCCTAGACTTAAGCTTAAAACAAGGATGCGAACCCGCAGTGTACGGGTCAATCGTAGTAAAAGCAAGAAAATTCCAGGGGTCGATCACAGGGACTCGGTGAAACAGAGTCAATACGGTATGCTAATGTCAATGCTAACCACAAGAGCAATTTAACACAATCAAAGATGAATAAGAAGTCAATAAAGCAAACATGCAATTCTAGGGATTAAAGCATCAAGTTGTGGTTCCAACTCAAGATCTATAGATAAGCGGACAAAGCTGAGATTTTTGCGTGGGGAAGGTGTTACTAAAGTGGAGTAGATCACCGGGTAAGTCTCACTACACACTAATCCTAAACCGTAACTCCTATTACCGGGTAAGTCTCAAGGAATCAAGATAAAGAACTATAACCTCAAACTAACACACCATCTAAGGGAATAGAATCAACCTTTACCGGGTAAGTCTCAGGCTAACTCACAAAAATGGGATGGAAGCACACTCAAACCCCAATAAAGGATAAACCTTTATTACCTACACTTATGATCGTTGGTACACAAACTAAGGAATTACCGGGTAAGTCTCATCCTAAGCTTGCATTGAACCAGAAAGGTGAAATAAGAATAGGATTTAGCAAACTCTAACACTTAACTTTCTGTTTAAGGTCGGATAAGTCACCTCGGTCAGAAGAATTCCACCCCGGCCGAGATGTTCATCAACCGAACGAGATGCTTAGGGTTAAGGTTAAAGACTCGAACTTTCAGGATCCTACTGGAATCTAAGATTATTCTATCATTGTTTTTCCCACAACCTTCAGCCAATCACCCTAGAATCACAAAAGGAAATTAGCCACTCATCATCATAATGAAAGTATTAAAATATATGGGAAGAAGGTGAATATTTGAACAAAGAAGAATTTAATGAAAAGACTTCAATAAATGAATCAAATATCACAACAAAGCGTTCCTTGGATAATAATCCAAAAAGACAAGACAACAATTGAGGGAATTGAAGACAATCTTACAAAACCCTTCAATAAAGCTATAAAAGCTATGGACTTCAATCTTCCTTCAACCTTCAAAAAGGTTCTTCAAAAGCTCCCAAATTGGAGTATACCGCTGCTGCGTTGTAGGCGAGATATGCTGCGTCGTATGCGAGATGTATGCCGCCGCCTGATTTGTGGAAATCCAACCCTTTTTATAGGAAAATAAACCTCCAAAGATAATAAATCTTAAGAAGAAATTATCCCATAAATATAGGTAAAATATATGATTCTGCATATCTCCTTCCTTCCAGAAGTCAAGCCCAAAAATATAAGATCACTTTCCAAATTTAAAAGATCTCTTCCAAGAATAAAATATTCTCGCCCCGTCCTAGGTGTTCGCCTCGGTCGAGTCGGCGTCTCTGGATCACCTCGGTCGAGGTGAATCAATGGTCAACCGAGGTGACTCACAATAGAATGTGAAATCTCTCGAATCTGCTCCAAAGTGAATCTTCAATCCATGGCTATGCTCCCTGGATGTAGCTCCAAATGACTCATGACTCCTTTTGCTCCTTTTTGATGCAAAACGTACCAAATTACCTGCAATTACAACGAAACTAGATGTAGACATTGATTCTCGCAAAGGTAGATGAAATGGTAGTAAAATCACATAATGTACATACAAACATGCAGATTATGAAAGATAAAACGTCCAAACAAACCCCAAAATATAGACTATAACTCATGCTATCACAATCATGCATCAAATAAATGAAGGCACGGAAAGACAATTGTACTTAACTCGAAAGCATGCATGAAATGTAAAAACGAAGAAGTCAAGATGATCATGAGTATATCCAATCTAGATCACTAAGTCTTACACACATGCAAATAGGTCACAAGGGCTTGTGAAATAAAAGGCCAAGAAACGTTGCGATTAGGAGGGAATTTTTCTAGGTTATGTGATGCTAATCCGGGAATGGAACTAACTCCACAATTTCACATTTTTTATCAACTTTCCACAAGTGTATATTTTTCAATCTTTCCTTCTTTTCTTTTCTTTTTCTTTCACTTACTTTTGAGACAATGGCATTGGTGTACAAAAGCTGAAACCTTGGCAAGGCACAAACACCCGATTATGTGAATGGTGCCGAGTTACTCATCATTTAAACCAACGTCCCCAAACCTATGTTTTTGTCTACACTTTCACAACAAATTCAGCACTTCATTCACAACAATTCTTTCATCAACAACTTCACCCTACACTTGCTTTTCACACACATCAACATACTAGCATGCTCCTATTCCCGGATGGGTCAAAAGAGGTCAAATTTATATCAATTGAGGTGCTCAAACAACATGATCAAGATGAGAAGTAGAGAAAGATGAATTCCTCATTCATCTCTAGATGATGTGCAAGAACTAGCATGTAATTTCGACTTTCAATACTCAATCCGATCAAGGCAAGCATCATAATCACAAATCATTCATGGGATTCAAAATAAGTACTTTAAGTCCATATATGCATTCATCAATTCAACACATAAGGCCATCCATAGCCAATCCACAAGACAATTTCATCATAAGGGTCATTCCACAAGCTTAGAAGCACTAAAATTTTTAAAATTTTCTGATTTTTTTGGATTTTTCGAAATGTGTATGTACAATGCAAGACATAATGAAGCATGTGACTAAAAGAAACTACCCTAGATGTTAATCATGCAAAAGATCATGCAAACCCCACCCCATACTTAGAAACACATTGTCCCCAATGTGTAAATGAAGTAAAGAAGAGTGAAAGAGGGTTCTCACAATGTAAAAATGGTTTGCCTTGGTATTTGGGATTACTCAAATGGATTGATGGCGGATGATCCTATCAACGATGGTAGAGAGTTCAAAGTGTTCGTTATGGCGTCGGGATCCGCGCTAGGCACCACTAGCCGTCCAAGTCCCACGTCCGCTCCACCCATAATTGATGAGGGATTCATCATCATCATCCACATGTCATGCAAGGATTCCATGCTACCAAGACTCTAGCACACACACAAAGCACACCAAACACACAAAAACAGAAAAATCAAAACAAAAACGAAAACGAAAAAGGGAAAGATGTCTACCGATGGGTTGCCTTCCATCAAGCGCTTCTTTAAGGTCATTAGCTTGTCCAAAATCCGGGGCGTCTCACTCTAGGCGAAGAGGGGCAATCATATCCACCGGACCCCCCGGGATATACTTCTTCAAACGGTGCCCATTCACCTTAAAATCTCCACAATGCTCCCCTCCTATCTCAACTGCTCCATAGGGAAAGATCTTCTTCACCACATAGGGACCCGTCCACCTTGATTTTAGCTTTCCAGGGAAGAGCCGCAGCCTTGAGTTGAAGAGAAGGAAAAGGTCGCCTTCACTAAACTCCTTCAGGATGATACGCTTGTCATGCCAACGCTTGGTCCTTTCCTTGTAGATTCGAGCGTTTTCATAAGCATCCAACCGGATCTCCTCAAGAGCGTTCATGTCAAGCAATCTTTTCTCTCCGGCTTCCTTGAGGTCAAAGTTCAACCACCTTATGGCCCAATACGCTCTATGCTCCATCTCTACCGGGAGGTGGCAAGACTTGCCATAGACTAGCTTGTAGGGAGTGGTGCCAATTGGTGTCTTGAAAGCGGTTCTATAAGCCCACAAAGCATCATCGAGCTATATAGCCCAATCCTTTCTCGTCCTAGAAACCGTCTTCTCAAGAATCCCTTTGTCTCCCGGTTGGAGATCTCCACTTGGCCACTAGTTTGGGGATGGTAAGGTGTTGCTACCTTATGAGTCACCCCATACTTAGCCAAAAGTGCCCCAAAGTTCCTATTAGTGAAGTGCTTCCCTCCATCACTTATGATCACCCTTGGTGTTTCAAACCTAGGGAAGATCACTCGGTTGAAGAACCGCACCACAACCTTGGCATCATTTGTAGGAGAGGCGATTGCCTCCACCCATGAAGTCCACCGCCAATAGGATGTAGAGGTTTCCACATGAAGAGGGGAATGGTCCCATGAAGTCCACACCCCAAACATCAAATATCTCCACCTCTTGTATGTTGTTCAAGGGCATCTCATTCCGCCTTGAGATGTTGCCCGTCCTTTGGCAAGCATCACAAGCTACCACAAAGTTATGCACGTCCTTGAACAAACTTGGCCAAAAGAATCCCGATTGCAACACCTTAGCACATGTCTTGTGTTAGCTAGCATGGCCTCCACATGGCAAGGAGTGAAAATGGCGGATCACACTCTCCACCTCATCCTCCGGTATGCATCTCCTAAAGATCCCATCTGGCCCTCTCTTGAACAAAAGCGGTTCACTCCAATAGTCGTGCCTCACATCCTTGAAGAACTTTTTCCGCTGGGCATAGGATAAACCGGGAGGCACTTCCTCACACACAAGGTAGTTCACAATGTCGGCATACCATGGCTCATTTCCCTTGGATACTTGAAGCAAGCACTCTTCCATCAATTGCAATTGCTCATCCCGGAATGAATCATCAATCGGGATGTCATCTCTTCCAAGCTCCAAGGGTGGTAGTCTACTAAGATGGTCCGCCACATAATTTTTGGACCCCTTCTTGTCTCGGATTCCCAAGTCAAACTCTTGTAGAAAAAGGATCCACCGAATCAAACGAGGTTCGGCATCCTTCTTTGTAAGGAGATAACGGATCGCACCATGATCCGTATACACAATGACCTTCGCTCCAACAAGATACGAGCGAAACTTTTCAAATGCATACACAACCGCTAGCAACTCCTTCTCGGTGGTAGCATAATTGAGTTGGGCTTCATCCAGCATCTTGCTAGCATAATAGATGGCATGTGTAAGCCCATCTTTCCTTTGTCCCAAAACAGCCCCAACGGCTACATCACTCGCGTCGCACATGATCTCAAACGGTAAATTCCAATCCGGAGGTTGCATGATGGGAGCGGTGATTAAAGCATTCTTCAACCTACAAAAAAACCTCAAGGAAATCCTCGGAGAAAACAAACTCAACATCTTTCATTAGTAGGTTAGTAAGAGGCTTAGAAATCTTAGAGAAATCTTTAATAAATCTCCGGTAAAAACCGGCATGCCCTAAAAAACTCCTTACCCCCTTCACCGAGGTAGGTGGTGGCAACTTCTCTATGGTTTCTATCTTAGCCCTATCAACCTCAATGCCTCGGTTGGACACCAAATGTCCTAACACAATACCTTCACTTACCATGAAGTGGCATTTCTCCCAATTCAAGACTAGATTAGTCTCCTCACATCTCTTAAGCACCAAGGACAAGTTAGCTAAACAATCATCAAATGAAGATCCATAAACAGAAAAATCATCCATAAACACTTCCATGATGTTTTCAATATACACAGAAAAGATAGTCATATACACCTTTGAAAGGTGGAGGGTGCATTACACAACCCAAATGGCATTCTCCTATATGCAAAAGTACCCCAAGGACATGTGAATGTAGTTTTCTCTTGATCATCGGGGTGAATAGGGATTTGGAAGAATCCACTATAGCCATCTAAGTAGCAAAAATGGGAATGTTGAGCTAATCTCTCTAGCATTTGGTCAATGAAAGGAAGAGGGAAGTGATCATTCCTAGAGACAACATTTAGTTTCCTATAGTCTATACACATCCTCCATCCCGTAACCGTTCTAGTTGGGATTAGTTCATTATTCTCATTGGTTACTACGGTCATCCCACCCTTCTTAGGAACCACATGCACGGGACTAACCCATTTACTATCCGAAATCGGGAAAATGATTCCCGCATCTAGCATTTAAGGATCTCTTTCTTCACTACTTCTTTCATGATTGGGTTTAGTCTTCTTTGAGGTTCAATTGAAGGTTTATGATTATCTTCTATCAAGATATTATGCATGCACAAGGAAGGTTTAATGCCAACTAAATCATCAATGGTATAGCCAATAGCCTTCCTATGCAATCTCAACTCATGCAACAATCTAGCAAGTTCATCATCATTCAAGCATGCATTCACAATAACCGGATAAGTAGAATTTTCACCAAGAAAAGCATACTTCAAATGAGAGGGGAGGGGTTTGAGTTCAAGTTTAGGAGGACCTTTATCGAGTGGAGACGATCCGTATAATGTAGGTTGAGATGAATCCAAAGCTTTGGAAGACTCCTCAAGACTCCTTGAAGCTTGATCAACAACTAATGCAGTTTCTGGGGAAACCACGGGCAAAATTACGGGCTCTGGCACAACCACGGCCGTGGAACTTGCGAAGCTAGCCTTTTTGAGCAATCCAAAGAGTTCCACGGGAGAAACCACGGGCGTGGTTCTTGGTCCCTGGCCGTGGTTCTTGCAGAAATTCAGCACATCTTCGTGTGCTTCAAATTCAGCTCTTGCCTCCTTTTCCAATGCATCTAAGGCCTTGATTTCTTCATTGCAAGCCTCCTCAACTCCTTCCTCCATCAAACTTAAGCTAAGAACCTTCTCAAAGGGGTCCTTGATCAAGATTGAGCTCACAACTTCTCTAGACTCCTCTTGCTCAACAATGTTGAACACATCTTCACCAAGGGCTGCTCCCTTCATCATTGTGGATAGCTTGACCTTGATATTCTCTTCTCCAATGTTGAAGGAGAGAATTCCATTCTTACAATCTACCAAGCATCCGGATGTAGCTAATTAAGAAAGGTCTCCCTAAGATGATGGGAACCGGATAGTCCGCCGGGATGTCCAAAACAACGAAGTTTATTGGCACATAGAACTTCCCGAGTTGCACCGGTATGTCCTCCAAGATCCCAACCGGGTGAGTGATTGACCAGTCTGCCATGTAAAGGGTCATCTTGACCGGCTTTGGCTCTCCTAGCCCAACCTTGTTGCCAAGTGCAAGCGGAATGATGCTTACACTTGCCCCAAGATCACATAGGGCTTCATACTTCACTTCTTCCACTCCAATTGGCACACAAAAGGATCCCGGATCTCTTAGCTTAGTAGGCATCTCCTCCTTCATGGTTTGGATCAATTCCGAGGACCTCTTTGTCATCCTTACTTCTCCATACTCCTTCAACTTCCTCTTGTTGGAGAGAATTTCCTTCAAACACTTTCCATAGGCCGGCATACCTAGAATAGCATCCATGAACGGAATGTTAATATGCAATTTAGACACAAGTTCAAGGAATTTACCGAAGTGTTTGTCCAAGAGAGCTCTTGCTCGTGATTGTGGGAACGGTAGTGGTGGCTTGTATGGAGGAGGTGCCACATATGTTGGCTCAACATCTTTGCTCTTGCATCCTTCTTCTTGCAATGGCTCTTCCTCTACCACTACTTGCTTTCTCTTAGCATTCTCCTTAGGCAAGGGGTCCTTCATGCTCAACCCGCTCCTTGTTGTAATGGCCAACACTTGGCCTCTCGGGTGATCTTCGGTTCTTCCGGGAAGCTTTCCTGGATCTCTATGAGCTTCACCCGCCTTTTGGAACACTTGCGCTTCCAACACCTTTTGAGCTTTAGAAATGGAAGTCACCGTGCTCTCAAGACCGCTAAACCTTCCAAGCAATTGCTCGAACATCATCTCGGTTCTATCCTTTGGAAGTTGAGTGAATCCGGGTGGAGCCTCTTGTGAAGCCTTCGTTGGTGGTGCTGCGCTTGTGGAAGCGGGAGGGTTCAAGGCTCCATCCGGGTTAGAGTAGGAAAACCCGGGATGGTTGTGATTAGGCCGGTAATTGTTGAATTGCCGGTTGTTGTTGAAGTTCCTTGGGCCTTGATAGTTGTTGTAGTTGCCCCTTCCCATGTAGTTCACATCTTCCTCCTTGGAAGACAAGTTTGCTTGGACTTGCACTTGAGGGCTAGCTTGACTCTTCAAAGTGGTAGCACCCAACTCCCTCAAGGACTTAAGCTCATTGTTGATTGCATCGAGTTTGAAGTTGCTCATGGTGACTTCACTAACTTCGTAAGCTCCCGGTTTCCTCCCATCGCTTTTCCTATGTGAGTATTTTTCTATCACCAAAGCTTGTTTCTCTACAAATTCCCAAGCTTCATCCACATTCTTTTCCATGAAAGTCCCACCGGAAAGCGATTGAAGCTTGAATTGGCTATCGTCATCAAGCCCCTTGAAATATATCTCCAATAGCTCAATCTTCGGTATTCCATGATGTGGACAATCTAGGAGAAGGTCCTTAAACCTCTCCCAAGACTTGAACAAGCTCTCTCTATCCTTCATCACAAAGGCATTGATCTTCCCTCTTAACTCGGTAGTCTTGGAAGGTGGGAAGAACTTAGTCAAAAACTCGGTTGTCATCTCCTCCCAAGTACTCACTCGCCCTTGTGGAATAGATTGATACCAAGTTAAGGCTTTATCCTTAAGTGAGAAGGAAAAAGCCCTAAGCTTATGGTTGTTTCTCTCCAACCTAGGCGGCCTTAGAGTCTCCATCAAGATCTCGTAGTTCATCAAATGTTGATGAGGAGACTCTCCTTCCATCCCTCCAAATTGGTTATGCCGGATCATTTGTAGAACTTGAGGGCGGAACTCATAATCATGGGCTACGGGATCTCCTAAGTTCACACCCGGACGGTGTGCTCTTTGTGCCGGATCCATACGTTGCTCCAACGTTTGTGGCTTCTCAATAGCAATGGGAATAAACTGAATATTAACCGCCGGCTGCGGTTGTGGTGGAGGTGGAGGTTGTTGACGAGTAAGCTCTCTTTGCACAAGAGCTTGCCTAATCTCTTCAATCTCCCTCCTAGTTGCTTCTTGCCTCTCATTGACAAGTTTCCTTTCATTATCCAAGGCTTCATCCCTTATCCTAATTTGCTCTAAAGCCTCATCCAACTCAGCTTGGAGATCTCTTCCGGCCATCTCTTTTCCTTTTCTAATGCTCTTGGATCTAGATCTAAGGGTTTTCTCCGGTTCGAGATCGAATGGAGCTAAATCCTTGCCACGAGATCTTTGCATACACCTAAAGAGTGAGAGATGCCCTGAAAATCAAAGACACACACCAAAGGAGATCAAAAGCAACAAGAAAGATCTACACTATAAACAATCACAAACAATGACTCAATCTTAACCTAGTCCCCGGAAACGGCGCCAAAAACTTGTTACGCTAAGAACGTGACACGCAAAAGCTTTAAATTTATACTCGTTATATTTTCCTAACTCCTAGCGAAACCCGCAGTGTACGGGACGTTTCGTAGTAGGGATAGTATTCCGAGGTCAAACACAAAGACTGAGGTGAAATCGAGTCTAATAGTGACTAAATATAGAGTCGATCTAGGCTAAGAAAAGATGAAAGAAACAAATAAATGAAAATCTCAATGTTTTTGGGTTGGTTTTGTGTGGTGATCAATCAAGGATCACAATGATATAATATGGCAAAACAAACTAAGGAATCAAGCTAAAACACTAAATATGTGATCAAAGAGAGAAAATCGGATTCTAGGGGTTGGAAATTCCGATTATGGCATTGGACTCAAGCTTCTAACCAACCTTGGATTAACTATCATATGTTGGGGGGAATGTTTCTCAAGTGGGGTCAATTACCGGGTAGGTCTCATGATCCACTAATCCCGTACCTAAGGTCCTATCACCGTGTAAGTCTCTAGGAGCCTAAAGTAAGGATATCTACACAAACCGGATGGTTGTCTAGGGATCTAACCTCTCCTTGCCGGGTAAGTCTCGGGAAGGCAAATCCTAAACACCTATCCTAGCACATTCGGACCAATAGCGGCTTGTGAGGCTCACTACTACCTAGAGTTCGTCATCTTCGGTATCTAAGAGTAAGAATCACCCGGTAGGTCTCTTTTAACACTTAGTTGCTAACACTAGGTCACCCTAGGATAGATTTAGCTCAACAAACACTAGGATTTCAACAATCTAACATCCTATCATGCAGAATTATCAATACAAACATAACAGAAGCAAACCACGGGTAGTTCATCACAATCCATGGCCGTGGTTTGTCTACAACAAACCGTGATTTCTAACAGCACTTAAGTACGAGCAAGCAAATCTTCCAAGGATCATTTAAGTCTATTCTATCATAGTCCAAGCCATAACCATCATTTCCTTACCCTAGAATCACATCTACTTAGCCAACAACATGCATCATCAAAATCAAAATCAAAATCATCAAGCATAAAATCATGGAATCCATATCAAGAAGATGAAATGAAAGGAAGATAAAACAAGTAGAGTAAGAAAGCAAGCTGAATAAATGTTGAGAAAGACTTACAATCCTTCAAAAGAAGGTTCAATCCGTTCTTACAACCCTAGAAAATGTTTCCGAAAATCTTCACTCTAAGATCTATGAAAGACTAAGAATGATGAGCTCTTCTCTTCTTCTCCAATGGAAGCTTTTCTTCTCCTCCAAGAGTAGCTCCAATATTCTCTTCCAATGAGAGAATAATTGTTGTTGAGAGTGTGGGAGAGAATAGGAGTGAGGGGTCTGATCCTAACAGCCTTGCAGGACCACCTTTTATCCTCCAAATTTGCAATAGTCGGCCATGAAGATCGTGGGACAGCTGTCACAAACATCTGGGGAAAACCACGGCCTATTTCCACGGGCGTGGTTCTTCCAGTGACCGTGGTTTTGGTGCTCCTGCACTATATGGATCATCAAGCCACAATTTGGTGCATGACACGCACCAACAAGGTCCCATGTGTCCTCCTTAACCCCTAGCTTGCATCCCAATAGTCCGAAGGTGTGTCATCTCGAGGAACGATCCTCAAATGTATCGATTAAGCTCCTAAAGCTCCCAAAATACCTACAAAACATGCAAAAGTCCGTGTAGACGTCTATCTCGACAAAATACATGAATTGAGTGCAAATCGTCACGAACTAGTGCAAACCATGCATGAATGAGCGGAAAAACTAACTAGATGAGTGTCTAAACCTAAGTCATAATCGTGTTATCATGTGTGCGATGTGCGCGATTATAATAATGACAACCTGTTAGGACGACCGTTATTATTATGTTTAAGGCCCAAGTGTATGTATAACGGGCCGTGACATCACTGCCCAGCTCTAACAGGAGACTAGGAGGTTCTCTATACCCAGACCAGGCAGGTACAAGGTGAGATGCATCGGATCCATTCCTGATGGTTACACAGGGGTGGAGGCGAGGTTTGGTAATCCCTCGTGTCACAAAATAAGTATCATTAGTAAGAGTGAATAACTTAACTGAAGATAATAAATGGATTTGTTTGAAAGCATGATGGGTTTTTATATTTTATGTGTGTGCGCTATTATTACTCTCTTAATATTTAGATAACTAGCTAATTGTTTCTCTTGTTGTGTTTTTAGATTTACCGCAGGTTAGATCAGCAGCTGAGTGATCCGGAAGTAGTGGTCAGCCGGGTCTACGTACTCCTTAGAGTGGGGGTTGGGGTTGTTGTTTGTCGTTCTTTCTTTTATTAAGACAGTTGATCGTTTTTTTTTCCTTTGTTTAAGTACTATAGGCTGTTAGACCGTGTATTCCTTTAAAAATACTATTTCATGAATTTCGGTTTTTCTTATTTGTGTCTTGTTGCAAGATCCTAGTAATATTGTTGTGAAGCTGAGGTCGGGACCCATTGTGAGGTCCTAACCAGTAACGTCCCGAGTTTTGAGAATTCGGGGTGTTACAACATGGTATCAAAGCTCTAGGTTGGCAACAATGGCACTTGAAATCTTTTGAAAGGCCGAATAAGTATTAAGCAGAACCCGAAAGGGGTCTAAGTTTTAAAAAGGGAACTTTTTGGTTTTCAAATGCATGCATAGTCTGGTCGGGAATAGAACAGTACGGCTGACCACCACTACTACCGCGGATCTCAGTATGCTTAGTATGGACTTTAGGTTTTACTGTAGTTGGACTTATTAGCTAGTTTATAATTATAGTTGTTATTTCTCGCGCAGATGGCACATACTAGAGCCACGCTAGCTACTAGTCGAGGTAGAGGTCGTCGACCTCTCCCTCCAGCTGGACCAAGTAGGGGAGATGGGACCCCTATGGTTAGAGGACGCGGCCGTGGAGGTAGACCTCCACTAGCACGAGGTCGAGGTCGAGCTCCTCGAGAGGATCCACCAGCAGTGATCATGCCAGATGCTGGAGTGGAGGAGGTGGCTGAGAGTGTAGGTCCCGAGGTCAGGAATGAGACCGTTGCTAGGTCTGGAGCGCAAAGAGCATGTTCGACAAAGTCAGGACGTGTTTCTATTGGAGCATCTGAGTACAGAGAGTACCGAGCATACGTCGAGCGTATGGAGGAGGCTGCTAGAACAGAGCGACTTACCCAGGTACCGCCAGTACCGGCTAGGTCCGTTCAGGTGACACAAGGAGTGCCTCAGGTACCGGTTGTACCTTAGAGGAGAGTGGTGGCTGATAGAGCTCCTACTGGGTCTAGAGCACCGAGGCCGGATGAGTGGTTGAAGGCTTTCAACTCTCAGAAGGTCCCCTCATTCAGTGGAGAGATAGGGTTGGAGGTGGAGCACTAGATTGGACAGGTAGAGACTGCACTAGAGGCGATATGTTGCCTAGAGGATCGACAAGTTGATTTGGTGCAGACATGTTTCACTGAGGATGCTCATTCCTGGTGGCGGACCATACGTAGTCGAGTCACTAGTTGGGAGCAGATGAGGAGCATTGTTAGAGACAGATATTGTCCTGTCTCATTGAGGAGAGAGAGGTTTCAGGACTTCATTGAGGTAGGATTTGAGGACATTCCGATTGCTGCTGCCATCAAGAAGTTCCAGAAGGAACTAACTCTACTTGGACCAGCTGCACCTCTTGAGGAGCAGCATGTGTATCTCTTTTCACGGAGATTGAGAGAGAGCACTCGTTCTTATCTGGCAGGATTTCGTTGTGAGACTCTGTCAGACTATCACGATAGGGCGTCTGCATATGAGAGAGATAGACCAATCCAGAGGAGAGCTGCTCAATCAAACAGGCCGGATAAGCGGCAGAGGACAGGATATGCTAGTGGTAGTACAGGAATAGCTATTTTTGGATGGAGACAGACTCAAGGGCGACATAGTCATACCGCTACTGGTCAGACTTCAGCTGGGAGTTTACAGTGCCACAACTGTAGTTACTTTGGACACATCCGATCGAACTGCACGAAGCCGTTAGTGACCTACTTCCAGTGCGGCAAGGTGGGACATAGGGTTGTATTCTGCCGCCATGGCAAGGCTCCATCTCAACAGGGTTCTTCCCCTATAGGTCTATTAGGGAGTGTATAGAGGCAGCCATAGTACCGATCTCCGAGTCAGCAGCAGCATTACTAAGCCCCAGGTCAGCAGCAGTCTTACAGGGCTCCAGGACACACATCTTCACAAAGCTCTATGCAGGGATCAGGTCGGGGCAGAGGACGTGGCAGTGTAGTTGATACCAGAGGAGCTTTGGCACGGGTGTTTGAGTTGAGGAGTGCTGATCAGCCAGATGCACCGACTGACATAGGTACGATCTAGATCTATGACTTACCCGTACGAGTTTTATTTGATACGGGTGCTACACACTCCTTCATATCTGATGCATGCGTAGATAGGTTGTCCTTAACTATTGTAGATGGGATACCTTTTATGATAGGCTTACCTGATGGGAGTAAGGTAAGAGGGACCAGAGAGATCTATGGATGTCCTGTTCGCATGGGAGATCGAGACTGGCTAGTAAATTTTCTAGTCATGCCCTTAGCTCATGAGGATGTGATTTTAGGGAAAGATTGGATGAAGAGACACGGAGCCGTCTTAGACATTGGTAGGAGGACAGTGACCGTTGCCACTAAGGAGGGTCATAGGGTGATATTCCGAGGTTGGGACCTCGAAAAGTCTGGCACAATTATCAGTGCAGTGAGAGCAGCCAAACTGATAGCACAGGGTTGCGAGGCCTTCTGGTGTTATGCCATGAAGGAAAGCAAGAGCCTGACCATAGAGGAGATACCCGTTGCATGCGAGTTTGCAGAGGTATTCAGTGACGACCTGCCAGGACTACCCCCACAGAGGAGCGTTGACTTCAGCATTGAGTTAGAGCCGGGCACGAGACCGATCTCGAAGGCTCCGTACCGTATGGCCCCGATAGAGCTGCTTGAGCTGAAGAAATAGTTAGAGGAGTTAGCAGAGAAGGGCTTCATACGCCCTAGTGTGTCTCCTTGGGGCGCGCTAGTATTATTTGTGAAGAAGAAGGACGGATCGATGAGGTTGTGCATAGACTACAGAGAGTTGAACAAAGTAACCATCAAGAACAAGTATCCACTGCCGCGCATAGATGATCTGTTGGACCAGTTGCATGGAGCGTCCGTGTTTTCGAGGATAGACTTGAGGTCCGGTTATCACCAGCTGCGGGTGAGAGATCAGGACATACCTAAGACGGCATTCCTGACTAGGTATGGTCATTATGAGTTCGTAGTGATGCCTTTTGGGCTCACTAATGCACCAGCGGTGTTCATAGAGTTGATGAATGGGATATTCATTGACTTCTTAGACCAGTTTATAGTGGTCTTCATTGACGACATCCTAGTTTACTCTAGGAGTCGAGAGGAGCATGCCGGACACTTGAGGACAGTATTGCAGATTCTGCAGGATAGCCAACTGTATGCTAAGCTATCCAAGTGTGAGTTTTGGATGTCAAAGGTGGCTTTTCTAGGCCATGTGGTGACTGTTGAGGGTATTAAAGTCGATCCGGCGAAGATCGAGTCAATATCTTCTTGGCAACCTCCTAAGAATGTTAAGGAGGTTCGTAGCTTTCTAGGTTTGGCAGGTTATTACCGCCGGTTTGTGGAAGGGTTCTCCTTGATTGCCCGACCACTTACATGTCTTCTGAGGAAGACTACTCGGTTTGTCTGGTCTGAGCCGTGTCAGCGGAGTTTTGAGGAGCTGAAGAGGAGATTGACGTCTGCTCCGATTTTAGCACAGCTTGAGGGTACCGATGACTTTGTGGTATACAGTGACGTATCCCAGCTAGGCTTGGGGTGTGTTTTGATGCAGAGGGGTAAGTTCATAGCCTATGCGTCCCGACAGTTAAAGACGTATGAGGAGAACTACCCCATACATGATCTAGAGTTGGTTGCAGTAGTCCATGCTCTTAAGATCTGGCGTCACTATCTCTATGGGGCGACATGTCAGATCTTCACAGACCATAAGAGTCTGAAGTATATATTCACTCAAAGAGAGTTGAATAACCGCTAGAGGCGGTGGTTAGAGTTGATCAAGGACTTCGACCTTGAGATTCTTTACCACCCCGGGAAGGCGAATGTGGTAGCTGACGCTTTGAGCCGGAAGACTCCTAGGGAGAAGGCGATAGCCCGATTGACAGTACAACCACAGTTGCAGAGAGACTTGGCTTAGTTAGAGATAGAGATTCAGTTTCCCGATACTGATAGTCAGTTGGCTACTTTGGAGTTACTTCCTGATCTGTTGGATGAGATCCGACAGAAGCAGGAGACTTGCCCGACTTTGACCAGGATCCGAGACAAGATGTCTCGAGATGAGGCCCCACAGTTCACTATTGGTGCGGATGGAGTGATGAGACGTCAGGACCGCGTTTGTGTGCCGTTAGACAGTGAGTTGAGACAAAGGATACTAGGTGAGGCTCATGCTACCCCATACTCAGTACATCCTGGAGCAAGTAAGATGTACAAGGATGTGAGACGGTCCTTCTGGTGGGGTGGTTTGAAGCCCGACGTGACTCGGTATGTAGCTCAGTGTGCGACCTTCCAGTAGGTCAAGATTGAGCATCGTAGGTCCGGAGGGGAGCTCCACCCACTTCCAGTACCATAGTGGAAGTGGGAGGATATATCTATGGATTTTGTCACAGGTTTGAGACTCAGCAGAGGTTTTGATGCTATTTGGGTAGTGGTAGACCGTCTGACGAAGACCGCACGTTTCATTCCGATTAAGGAAACGTGGCCGGTAAGACGTCTAGCTGAGGATTTCACCAGACACATTGTGAGACTCCACGGGGTACTGAGGACTATCGTCTTTGATAGAGATTGACGTTTTACCTCGAGATTTTGGCAGCAGGTACATACTGCTTTGGGGACGAGTCTCCACTTTACCAATGCATATCACCCACAGACAGACGGTCAGTCTGAGAGGACCATTCAGACCTTAGAGGATATGCTGCGGGCGTGTGTACTAGATTGGGGACATGTATGGTCAGATCACCTTCCACTGGTAGAGTTTTCGTATAATAACAGCTGGCACGCATCTATTGGGATGGCCCCTTATGAGGCTTTGTACGGGCGAAGATGTCGCACGCCATTATGTTGGGATGAGCCTAGCAGAGCTGATGGAGTAGCTCCAGATCAGATACAAGATGACATCGCTCGGATTGCCCTAGTCCGGGAGCGGATGTTAGCAGCTCAGAGTCGTCAGAAGTCCTACGCCGACAAGAGGCGTCGACCCTTGGAGTTTAGGGTGGGTGCTCAGGTGTGGTTGAGAGTGTCACCTACGAGAGGATTCAGGCGTTTCGGCATTAAGGGGAAGCTGAGTCCCCGATATGTCGGACCTTTTGAGATCTTGGAGAGAGTTGGAGAGGTGGCCTACAGATTAGCACTACCGCCAAGATTAAAGAGTGTTCATCCGGTCTTCCATGTATCTCAGTTGAGAGTACATTCCGGATCCGAGACACGTCATCAGCCATGAGGATCTGATAGTTGAGCCCGATCATACCTTTGTAGAGTACCCAGTAGTTGTCTTGGAGCGCAGTACTAGACGCTTGTGGTCCAAGGAGATACCTATGTTGAGGATCCAATTGTCTAGACGAGGAGCTGATGAGGCCACTTGGGAGACCGAGGAGAGTATTAGGCGTAACTATCCCGAGTTCTTTGTGGGGTTAGAGGTTATCCCTGTATCGACAAGTTAGTACTTGGATGTTGTGTTGTTTGACCATTCAGGTTTTTATTTTTGGATTGAGTGATTATGTTTTTATGTGATGCATGTCTGATTATGATGATTGAGTAGTTGCATGGTAAAAAACGAAATTTTTTATGAAACTAAGATATACAAAGAAAGTCGTCTGTTTAGGCATATCATTCTAAGTTTCGGGACGAAACTTCTTTTAAGAGGGCACTGATGTAATACCCGAAATTTTAAACTCCGTTTAATAAGGAAATCAACCGGAATTCGATCCGTCAACTTCTATCCTTTAAAATAATATAAAACGAAATTTAATTTCTATCATTTCATGTGATCTTAATTCACATAAAATGATAAATGATGCAACCGGAAATAATTTACGTACCTTTTAAATAAAATAATAACTTATATAATACGGAAAATAATTCCGTATTGTTGAAAATAAAAACCGATGAGCGGTTCCGTAAGAATAACTTTTAACTAGCATCCCAAATTAACTAAATGAACTGACCCAGCCCGAATTATTGGCCCATGTCCTCAGCCGGCCCAATGCTAAATTAATTAACCTAATCCTAACTTAATCTAACCCTAAGCAAACAACTAAACAGCCTGCCGCTTCTCTTCACCTACCACCATTGCGACTGGAGAAGACGAAGATGCCGACTTGCACTGCCTTCGTTGCCTGCCGTTCGACCTGCGCAGCAACCTCCAAAGCCGAACCAGCAACCCTCGCGAACCGTAGCAACACCGCATCGGACCAGGTGAGCCACCATCCCTACCGTTCCTCCTCTTCTCTTTGTTTTTGGAACCACCAGCCGGAGTCTGACTTGAGCCACACACAGCCACGATTTGGGACGCCAGCAGCCGCCGCTGTGGGTGACGACACCATCGCCTCCCTACCGCCCCTGCATGGACCGCCTGGAACGCCAGCAACCTCTGTTGTAGGTGACGAACCCCGCTGCACACAGCCTGAAACTCGGCTCCTGTCGGTACCCATCGTAATTAAGGTAATCAACGGCTTAGTGCATACCCTTCCTTCCTTCTGTTTCGTGGGGATAACGACGGAAGACTCTCTCGGATTCTGCAGTGTTGGACCAAGGTAGTGGTGTGCTGTGGGGAACATACTCGAGCCGGCATACGAGCCCGATCCAGGACGCCGGCTACACTCGTAACTGAAGGAGAACGGCCCTACTGCAGGCTGTTTAGGTGAGTCCTTTGACAGTACTTGCTGCGTAATTATGGTTGTATACTAGATAGAGAAGTGTAGGGTTGTGTGTGTATATAGGTACTCTAAGGAGGTGGAGATGTGTATATATATAGGTACTGCAGAGCTTTGCGGCAAACGTGAGTAGATATATATATGTATATATGAGTAGGTTGGATTTTGGATATATATATATATATAGGTATACATATAAGAATATATATATATATATATATATATATATATATATATATATATATATTCATATACGTAAGTGTACATATATCCGTACGAGATGAGAAATGAAATTATGTAGCTATATATAAATACCGAGTAGTTACGGAATTATACGAGTTGAAGGAAAAGTTAGAGTATGTACATACGTATATATACATGTGGAAGAGTAGAGTGGTAATCGGGAAAGAGGAGGAGTGTTGCTCTTTGAGGAGTGGTTTCGAGTTTTAACTTATAACTTATAAGAACTATTAGAGAGAAACAATTTATGAAAAACAAGTTCTAAAAGAAATTAGTAGAATTCAAGAATAAACTTTGAGAATTTTCGGCACTAAGGGTAAAATGGTCTTTTACCGTAAGAGAACTTTTTCCATAATTCCTTCGCATGAGGTTGGACATCTGGATGTGATTTTGATCCACATGCCTTATTTGATAGGCGTTGGAGTTACCACGAGTATGGACCGATTTGAGACTTGTTAGAGTGTGATTTGACTCAAGTAAGTCCTTGCGACTTACTTAGCCAGTTTTTGGGTATTAGTCGAGTGATAGTGGTTGTGTGTGTGCGATGTGCGTGATTATAATAATAACAACTTGTTAGAACGACCGTTATTATTATGTTTAAGGCCCAAGTGTATGTATAACGGGCCGTGACATCACTGCCCAGCTCTGACAAGAGACTTGGAGGTTCTCTATACCCAGACCAGGCAGGTACAAGGTGAGATGCATCGGATTCATTCCTGATGGTTACACGGGGGCGGAGGCGAGGTTTGGGAATCCCTCGTGTCACAAAATAAGTATCATTAGTAAGAGTGAATAACTTAACTGAAGATAATAAATGGACTTGTTTGAAAGCATGATGGGTGTTTATATTTTATGTGTGTGTGCGCTATTATTACTCTCTTAATATTTAGATAACTAGCTAATGGTTTCTCTTGTTGTGTTTTTAGATTTACCGCAGGTTAGATCAGCAGTTGAGTGATCCGGAAGTAGTGGTCAGCCGGGTCTCCGTACTCCTTAGAGTGGGGGTTGGGGTTGTTGTTTGTCATTCTTTATTTTATTAAGACAGCTGATCTTTTTTTTCCTTTGTTTAAGTACTATAGGCTGCTAGACCGTGTTGCATTCATTCCTTTAAAAATACTATTTCATGAATTTCAGTTTTTCTTATGTGTGTCTTGTTGCAAGATCCTAGTAATATTGTTGTCAAACTGAGGTCGGGACCCATTGTGAGGTCCTAACCAGTAACGTCCCGAGTTCTGAGAATTCGGGG
Source organism: Fagopyrum esculentum (assembly GCA_033239045.1). Classification (NCBI taxonomy): domain Eukaryota; kingdom Viridiplantae; phylum Streptophyta; class Magnoliopsida; order Caryophyllales; family Polygonaceae; genus Fagopyrum; species Fagopyrum esculentum. The sequence goes on along the minus strand of BSUD01000006.1, from coordinate 104,561,083 downwards.
TGTTACATGTACCCTCTTCAAAATTATATTACGTATTCACATTTATCTTCTCCTCTTAAATCTTATCTTGTAGCTGTTACTAGTATCCCAGAACCTACATCCTACAAATCCGCTTCGCTTTCTCCCGATTGGCGCGCAACCATGCAACTCGAGATCGATGCCTTGTTGCGTAACAAAACCTGGAGTATTGTCGATCTCCCGCCCGGAAAATCGCCAATCGGGTGCAAATGGGTTTACCGAACCAAATACAAAGCTGATGGTTCCTTAGAACGCCATAAGGGGGTACGCCTTGTCGTTCTCGGTAACCGTCAAACGGAAGGTATCAATTTTTCCGAAACTTTTGCACCCGTCGCTAAAATGAATTCGGTTAAGGTGTTCCTTGCAGTTGCTTCTATTAAGAATTGGGAGTTACACCAACTCGATGTCCATAACGCGTTCCTACACGGTGATCTCCATGAAGAGGTGTACATGCTTCCACCACCTGGATTTGCGCCTTCTGGCTCCTCGAAGGTTTGTCGCCTCCACAAATCTCTCTATGGCCTCCGACAGGCCCCTCGGAATTGGTTCGCTAAACTTGTCAGTGCTCTCAAACGGTTTGGTTTTCAACATTCCTATGCGGACTACTCTTTGTTCTCCTACATCCGAGATGGCACAACTCTTCACATCCTAGTCTACGTTGATGATTTAATCATCTCCGGTAATAATTCATCCTCTATTTAAAATTAAAATCTTATCTAAACACATGTTTTCATAGGAAGGATTTAGGATTGCTGCGCTATTTCCTTGGGATAGAAATTACTCGATCTCCTACGGGTCTTTTTCTATCTCAACAAAAATACACTCTTGATATCCTTCATGAAGCAGGACAACTTGCCACCAGACCCGCTATGTTCCCGATTGAACCGAACCACAAACTCGCTCTTGATTGTAGTCGCCCGTTTTTGGACCCGGAACAGTATCGTCGTCTAGTAGGCCGCTTGATCTACCTTACTATAACCCGACCGGAACTTAGCTACGTAGTCCACATCCTTGCTCAGTTCCTACAGTCTCTGACCGAAACCCAATGGGCTTCAACTTTGCGGCTTTTACGTTATCTTTAAAGCTCACCCGATCAAGGTATTTTCTTATCAAATAAAAGTTCGTTACAACTTAATGCTTATTGCAATTCTGATTACGCCACATGTCCTCTAACACGGCGTTTTTAACTGGTTATTTTGTCATGCTTGGCGAGTCTCCCGTCTCTTGGAAGACAAAGAAGCAGTCAACCGTATCTCGTTCCTCGGCTGAAGCTGAATACCGTGCAATAGCATCCACCACATGTGAACTAATATGGCTCAAAGCACTCCTCAAATCCCTAGGCGTCAACCATGATCAACTCATGTCCCTATGGTGTGATAATCAAGCCGCTCTTCATATCGCTTCAAATCCAATCTTTCACGAACGAACTAAGCACATCGAGGTGGATTGTCACATCATCCGTGATCAAGTTCAAAACGGCTCCATCAAGAACGCTCATGTTCGATTTTCCAACCAATTGGCGGATATCTTTACAAAGGCACTTGGTCATCATCAATTCCATTTTTTACTCCGCAACTTGGACATTCGCGATATTCATGCGCCAACTTGAGGGGGTGTAATAAACTATAATTAGGCCTTTAATTAGGCTGTAAATATTCTTTTACCATTATCATTTGTCTCAATATTTGTATTTTCTTTTCCAGTTTATTCCTTCTCCTTTATATGTAATTCTCTCCTCAATGAAACAAACATGATTTGGAGTTTGTATTACATTCTTTCAACATGCATGACTCTATTAATCACATGCACGACTATATTCTTATCCACAAATTAATTGATGCAGGACTAAATAAAGCATGCACGACTACGATTCCACTATATAATACATCACGACTATATACAAGAACAATCATATGCACGAGATATTTCCGTGTTTATGAACATATATTTTATTTCCGTACAAAATTAATTAGATAATAAGAAATTTGTTTCCATATAAACATACCATGTATATTATTGTTACCATGTGCAAGAGACTATAATAAATTAGAATAAAACCTGCCTTATTTTAACGTTAAATCTAAGTTATCCGTGCATTGATCCAAAATAACTACGAATAATCCACTCAACCAACAATAACTACGAATAATACATTAAACGATATGATACATTCGTAACAAAACTAATAATAATTACGAATTTGTTCTCATGTATACACGTTAGGGGTGTTCTCATATGATCTACTATATATATATATATATATATATATATATATATATATGATGTTGCACCTATGTGAATTCAGTCACTTCCCTAATAAACAGATCGAGCTCATATGTCATATGATTCAAAACTAGTGTGAACCCACATACTGCATGCATGTATCTACACGAACTTTTACTCTCTCCTTCTAAAGTATTCTTCACATAAGTTGATAGAAAAAAACAGGAAGGGTAAAGAAAACTCAAAATTTGGCAAAGGGCACTTATAGCGATCATGAAATTCCAAACAAAACCCTAATTTTAGACCGTTAAAATAAATTCAAATCGGAACATTTAGGGGGTGAATCTTACCTTGAATCTAAATTGCAGCATGCTAGAGTCCACAATCGATGATTATGTTAGAATTCAGAGCTTGAATGGTGAAAACTGACTTACTTATTCAATTGATAGAAAAGCTATTATATAGCTGTTACAGACTCCTTAATCGAAAGTAGAAACAAACTGAACAAACTAGCCCTATGTTCTAGCTGAAATCAAGATAACAAAATAGTCCTATAAACTAGGGACCTTATTCTAGGGACCTTATTCTAACAGAACTCAAAACAACTTTATTATTTCCTCTCCTAAACTAGACTATCCCCATAGCTAGTTTATCACTGGTGCAACTGAGACTCCTAATTTCTTCCTGAGTTCCTGAAAAGTCTCAAGCTTGAGTGGCTTGGTAAATATGTCTGCTACTTGCTGTTTTGAGCCACAAAATTTTAACTGTATTTTCCCCTCGTTTACAAGATCACGTAAGAAATGGAATCGTACATCGATATGCTTACTCTTGCCATGCATCACTGGATTTTTGGATAGCTTGATTGTTGAGCTGTTGTCGCAGAATATGACAGGAGTCTCACTTCCGATGTAACTGAGTTTCTTCAACACTCTTTTCATCCACACCAACTGACAGGCACAAGCTGCTGCTGCAACAAATTCAGCTTCCGTTGTACTTAGTGTAACAATAGGCTGCTTCCGAGAGGACCAAGCTATAGCTGCTCCACTCAGAATAAAAGTATATCCTGATGTGCTCTTCCGATCTTCCAAACAACCAGCATAATCACTATCACTGAAGCCGATTAGTTCTTGATTTCCTGCCTTTTGATAAAGGATACCATAGTCACTGGTTCCTTGTAGATAACGCAGGATCCTTTTAGCTGCTAAGAGATGCAGCTCAGTGGGATTACACATGTATTTGCTGATCAAACTCACAGCATACATTACATCCGGTCTCGTGGCTGTTAAATACATCATGCTCCCAACTAATTGTTTGAAAAATGAACTATTCACCTTTGCACCATTATCATCTTTATGAATCTTAAATCCTGGAACAATTGGATTTTGAACATAATTGCAATTTTCCATACCGAATTTCTTCAAAACTTCCCTCACATATTTCTTCTGGCTGATGAAAATACCTCCATCAAACTGTACGACCTCTATGCCCAGAAAATACTTCATTTTGCCCAAATCTGACATATCAAACTCCTTCATTATGGAGTTCTTAAAGGTGCTCATCATCTCCTCATCATTTCCAGTATATATTAAATCATCAACATAGAGACTAATGATGAGATATTTACCTTGGTTGGTGACCTTAGTAAATAGAGTCTGCTCGCTGACATCTTTCTTGAATCCTTCTTTCTCGAAATATGACTCTATTCGGTTGAACCATGCCCTTGGGGCCTGCTTGAGCCCATACAAAGCTTTCTTAAGCTTGTACACTTTATTCTCTTTGTTCTTCAACTCATATCCTCTAGGCTGCTCAATGTAAACATCTTCGGTTAAATCTCCTTGAAGAAAGGCAGATTTTACGTCAAGTTGATACACTGTCCAGCTTCTCTGAGCAGCTAGAGCTAGGATCATTCGTATTGTATCCATACGTGCCACTGGTGCATACACCTCTTCATAATCAACTCCATGCTCTTGAGCATAGCCTTTTGCAACTAGGCGGGCCTTGTGCTTCTCAACTTCTCCAAGCTGATTGAGTTTAGTCTTGTAAATCCATTTGACTCCTATACTCTTAGCTCCCTGAGGCAAATCAGTCAAAAACCAGGTATTATTTTTCTCAATTGAATTTATTTCTGAATCCATAGCATGTCTCCATTCTTCGTATTTCACCGCTTCCTCAAATCTGGTTGGATCATCAGAATTATTAAACAGAGCAAAATGATTTTGCTCATCTTCATCTTCATCACCAGTTACGTAGTCGCTCATCCATACAGGTGCTCTCCTATTGCGACTTTGTCTTCCACTTGAGTTATCCGCCTGTTCTGATTGCTCCTCATCAGTAGTAATGACATCAGCAGTCTGCATATTGGTATGTACTTGCACATCAGTAGCATCCATCACAACTCCAACGCCTTCATTTTCTGCCTCTTGAGCATCAGTAGCAGCAACCACAGCTTCTGTGCCTTCATTTTCTTCCTCTTGTACACATTGTTCATCTTCTTCCCACTCTAAATCTAGCTTAGTTGATTCTTCAGGACATCCATTCCAATCCCACTTCTTACTTTCTTCAAAGATTACATATCTCCTAATGATAATTTTCTTTGTTATAGGATCATAGAGCCGATATCCTTTTGATTCTGTACTCACACCAAATAAGACACAACTTCGGCTTTTGTCATCAAGCTTTGTACGACGAGCATCTGGCACATGGGCATGAGCTAAACATCCAAACACTCTGAAGTGTTCAATGGATGGCTTCACCCAACTCCAAGCCTCCTCCGGTGTCTTATCCTTTAATGATGAGGTTGGACATCTATTGAGAACATAAAATGCCCAATTCACAGCCTCTGGCCAAAATGATCTTGGAACAGCTTTCTCAACCAATAGAGTTCTGACCATATTCATGACCGTTATGTTCTTCCGTTCAGCGACGCCGTTCTGTTGGGGTGTATAAGATGTTGTCAACTGCCTCTTGATGCCACTCTCTCTGCAATAAGCATTGAATTCGTTGGATGTGAATTCTCCTCCACGGTCTGTTCTCAAACACTTAATGAACACACCAGATTCCTTTTCAACAGAGTTCTTAAATGTTTTAAAGGAAGCCAATGCATCTGCCTTTGAAGCAAGAAATTGTACCCAAGCTTTTCGACTAAAGTCATCAATGAAGCATATAAGGTACCTCTTTTGACTGTTGGAGATTGGTGATATTGGACCGCAGATGTCTGCATGAATGAGCTCCAACCGTTCTGATGCTCTCCACATGCTCTTCTTTGAAATGATTTCTCTGTGTTGCTTCCCCTTTAAACAATTAGTGCAGACAACAGCTTCACATTTGGCAAAGTTAGGCAGACCTTTCACCATTTCTTTGTTCTTCAAAGCCATTAGTCCTTTAAAGTTAAGATGCCCATACCTGCAGTGCCAGAGAAATGCTAGATCTTGAGTGCTTGCCTGAAGACATACCTCCTTATGTTCTTGCTTTGAGGGTTGAATGTTTGAGGTTAGTATGAACATCCTATTTGCTGTCATGTTGGTTTGAATTATCAATCCCTTCGTAGGGTGATAAATGCGACACTGATTTGACTACATTAGGATGGCTAGACCCTTTTCTTGTAGTTGCCCGACGCTGAGAAGATTTGGCTTCAACTCTGGCACATAAAAAACATTTTGCAAGAGATAAGTTTCTCCTGCAAAGAGCACTTTCACGGTTCCTGTTCCAACTACGTTCATCTGTGTGTGGTTCCCAAGTTTAACCGTCTTAATACACCTCGTTTTCAACTCAGAGAAAAGAGTTAGGTCACCATACATGTGGTTGCTGCATCCCGAGTCCAGAAACCACACATCACGATTCTACCCAGATGAATCAAGATAGGCCATCAGCAACATTTCTTCTGTCTCTTCCATCTCAGCATAGTTGGCTTGTTTAGCTGCATTTGGACACTCGTATTGGAAGTGACCGAGTTGATGGCATCTATAACATTCTATAGTAGCCTTACTATAGTTTTGACGTCCTCTACCTCTTCCTTTTTGGAAGTTGCCTCTCCCACGTCCTCTGCTTCCATAACCCTCATCGTGTGACACCTTCAGTGCGTGCTCTTCATCTCCTTCCTTCTTAAACTTCTGCTCATGAACAAGAAGTGAACTTTGTAGAGAATCAACAGAGAGTGTATCAATATCCTTTGACTCTTCAATGGAACATACTATATAGTTCCATTTCTCGGTCAGAGTCCTCAAGATCTTCTCAACAATTTTGACATCGGGCATTTCTTCTCCATAGTTCCTCATGTCATTTGCGATCACCATGACTCGACCAAAGTAATAGTTGACTGACTCGCCTTGCTTCATAGCCAAAATCTCAAACTCTCTGCGAAGGCGATTGAGTTGAGCCCTTTTGACACGAGCATTCCCTTGATACTTCAGTTTCATGGAGTCCCACAGTTGTTTCGACGTGTCCCTCAGCGAGATCGTCTTCAAAATCTGCTCTGATACCAGATTGTTAGAATTCAGAGCTTGAATGGTGAAAATTGACTTACTTATTCAATTGATAGAAAAGCTATTATATAGCTGTTACAGACTCCTTAATCGAAAGTAGAAACAAACTGAACAAACCAGCCCTATGTTCTAGCTGAAATCAAGATAACAAAATAGTCCTATAAACTAGGGACCTTATTCTAGGGACCTTATTCTAACAGAACTCAAAACAACTTTATCAGATTATAATAATTTCTAGGTTCATCAGAGGGTTGGAACAAGTGTGTTTCATCATAATATTTAGGCTTCATTAGAGAATGATTCACATAGGATTGGAATACATGGAACATTCGTGCTTAGATTGCACCATCAACAAATACTAACTGAACAACATACTTTGAATTTTATAACGTCTCCAATCAAGGAAGAGATAATGTAACCATCACACACGATTGATCGGACATCCTTGTTTACATTTATTTTCGATTTAAAAAAAACACAAAACATAAAACACATATGGGTCAATGCAGCGTTACATGCTTGATTGACCATTTTGTTTTTCCTGTATCAGAAAACATAAAATGTCAGTGCATATTATTGATAATAATGTTTAATTGTAACAGACGATAAGCAAGAAGGAAATAGATTATTTACCTATTTGAAGCAAAGCTTCCTTGATATTCTGGATGTGGTCAATGCTATAACCAACATCATCCATTCTCCCAACTCGGTAGCAAACTGAAAGAAAGCATGCCTGAACTTGCTTATCCAATTGAGTGAGGCGAGGATGCCTAGCAACCCGAAAGCAAACCCTATTCCTAGTCCACCATACAAACACTGCTTCTCTGTCCATTTATCTTCCACTGCATTATCGTCAACTGAAGAAGGTTGCGAAGGTTGAAGTGAATCATTTTTGTCTCCGGGGCATACTCCTAGTGGCGGACCGCACAGTCCTTGATTTGCAGCATATGCAGAAGGGTCGAAACCTTGCAATTGTGTGCCTGTTGGAATTCTTCCTGAGAGATTGTTATGCGAAACGTCTAGCATTCCCAACCAAGATATCTCTGCAAGGCTGGCTGGAATTTGACCATCTTATATGTATTAAAGGAGAGCCCTTTTTTGCCACGTGTCGCAACCACATTTATCGAAGCCTCCCAAATTATTTTTCAAAAGCAATTAATTAATTGGTTTTTAAATGTTAAAAAATAATCGAAATTTTTTACTGTAAATAACCTCACTGATACGTATCTACCAATAATTTAAAAACTAATCAGTTATAAAAGCAATTAATTAATTGGTTTTTAAATGTTAAAATTAATCCAAATCTTTTACTATAGATAACCTCCTAGATCACATATCTACCAATATTTTGAAACCTAATCATCTCCTTAAAGATCTAGGGTTTTAAAACGTAAATGAGAAGTTAATGCTAACAATTTTTTTTTACCTATATTTTGTTTCAGAAAATCTTACAAAATCCCATATAAAACTAACGTATCTTTTTTAATATCTTTCTTTTCCATGTAAACTTCCACAATTTTCCCCTATATAACGAGATATTCTCACTATCCATCACTCCAAATCATCTCTCACTTTCAGCTTCGTTCAATATTTAGTCTATTGAGTTTTGTACATTTCGATTTAGACGTAAGATTAACGATTGTGAGTTGCTTTCAAGCTTCCGATTTTTCCATAGATAGAGATAATCGAGTCTATAACATGGACTCTCATGATGAGTTAGATTCTTGCAACGAATCCACTCCAAACTTTGCCTCCCATGGGAATTCATTTAATATTATCAAGGTAATTATTTTGCGTGGTTTGTAAAATTTTCTATTCATATCTTCAATTCCAAAATCCAGTAATTGAGTTGAATCAATTTCAATTGCTATTTTTTTGGTGGACACAACGAAGATTGCTTAGCAACAAAACAAAAAACTTCAAGGAAGGATGAATCGAGAAAGATAGTCAGTTTATCCGTCTTGGGATACGCCTCTTCGATCTTCAAATCGCGTTGGGAAAACTCATCTTGGAATCCAATATACGTTGGGAAAACTCATCTTGGAATCCAATAGGTACTTTTTTAGAGTTGTATCTGACCGATCAATTATTTTTATCAATTTATTGCAACTTCACTGATGTTTGTCCAACTAAACACCTTCAACGGGAGACTACGAGTACATATACATGGTTATGGCCGGCGATGGATAAAGGCTCCTAATCGACGTCGATTTCAGTTTGGAGTTTCGAGATCACTCGATCGCTCGCTCTATACAGCGTACAAGACGATCATGCAATCTCTTCTCTTCATATTGGTCGGAAAGGAGGTTCGACTCGAGCAAATCATTTATGCGTCTTCAAAAGCGAAGAAGAAGAGCTTGAAACAGAAAGGGATGCACATTTCTCTTTGGAGGAAATTTGAGCACATGAGAGCCATGGCTCTCTCCGTACACAAGACCCACCACATTGCCACCGAGGTCCAATTCCACTAGCATCATGTCAGAGGAAGAACACGGAACAGGAGAGTAGATGGAGATATGTACAACAACTAAGACTGAATCCGAGATTGAAGCCGGTGAGATGGAGTTGATCTTCAACGAGCAATCTTCATTAAAGAACTCTAATTCCGGCGAGGTGTCACCGTCGCCAGCAATTGTAGTGGTGCACTCTCCGTGATAACCGCCGACAATAAGGCCGAGGAGTTTATCAACCTTAGAGAGGCGGAGCTAAAGTGCACTAACTCAACTTTTCTTTGATAAGAGAAGTTCTAAAATTTTGAATTTTTTTTTGTTTTGTTTTATTATTAAAATATTATTGCCTTTTTAAATGTAAAAAATGTATAAGATATTATGAATTTGAATAACCTTTGTTTATTAAAATATATTCCCCTAATCCATTCATGATTTCGTTTAATCTGATCAAATCTTTTGGTACCATGTATTCTTCTTTTTTGTTTTTTTTGTATTGGTATTCATATATTTTTTTAAAAAAAAACTGGTCCCTTATGGCTTAAATTATTTTCTTCTTATACTTTGTTAAAATATTTTATTAATAGTTCAACTAAAAAACCAAAAGAATAAAAACTAATTATGAATTTTAAAAAACTTTTCTTTTTGTTTTTGAAATAAAAAAATAATTTAAACTAATTATGATCACATTAAATTATAAATTAATTAACTTTATAAACAATGGTATAAAAGTTTTTTTAATTGAGAAAACTAGAGCTAATTTGTTACTTTTTAATAAAAAAATATCGTGATTTTTCGAATTAAAATAAAAATATAGAAACTTAAAACCATTCCAAAAACTACAAAAATCTAAAAAGTAAATGTAGACCTAATTTTATATTTTTAAATTAAAAAAAATATCATATTTTTGATTTAATAAAATTAAATTTTAAACTAAAAATATAGAAAAGTAAATTTAAACTAATAATGTACCCTTACTTAGAAGTGTTTTTATTTTTTTACTATTTGTATTAAAGACAAATTTTTCAAAGAGATATTCCCCAACAATAAATTTAATAAAATCCCGTGCAGTGCACGGGTGATACACTAGTTGAGTCTATTATGCGACAAGTTGAAGTATTCCAAGTCTCTGAGCTGCCCAATTTGTCGGGGAATACTTCCTTGTAAGCTATTGCATGACAAATCTATCAACTCTAAATGCAGCAGAGAAGTCAATCCTTGGGGAATATGACCACTCAAATTGTTGCTTGAGAGATCGATTAGTTTTACAAGCGGAAGGATGCTTTGAAATTGAGAAACCTTGCTTTTCCATTTGAGGTATGCATTGAAATAAGAATCATATGGAACTTCATCGGCCACCGCGTCGAGGAAGCGATTCGGTAAAAATGTATGGAAATGAACATCAGTAGCCATTGCAGTGAAATTGTGGATACATGAAGGGATGTTGCCTGACAACATATTGTCAGATATGTCCAAGACTTGAAGAGAGCCAAGATGACATAGACTAATGGGTAGAGTACCCGTTAAACTATTGGACCGCAATGAAAGAATATTCAAATATTTCTGGACATGTCCTAGCCACGGGGGGATGAAACCAGAGAATTTGTTCCCACCCAAGTCTATGATTTTCAATGTAATGCAATATTTTAAAACAGATGGAAGTAGACCGGATAAATTATTATTGTTTAAATTCAACACAGCGAAGAATTGAAGATCGTTGCAACCCCGTCCTATAGAATTTGGAAATGTTCCAGACAAACTATTGTTTGCTAGGACAAGAGCAGTCAATGGAGGAGTATGAACCCCAAGCCAATCAGGAATTGGGCCGGACAAATAATTGTTTGATATGTCAACAACAGCTAAAGAAATATACGATCTATGTGAGTTGTTTAAGTTATAATGAACCGGAATGGGCGAAAACCTAGTGAACATATTATTTGAAAGATAGAGTGTGTCTGACATGAATAAGAAAAAGGGTACCGCACCGGAAAGAGCATTTGAACTGAAATCCAGAGTTTTTTGATCCTGAAGAGGTAGTATGTTTGGCAGTGCACCACGAAGACTATTATATGACAAATTGAGATAATTTAAAGATGGGTAAACGTTCTTCCAGAACATGAAAGGAACAGTATCTGAGATCATACAATGAGGAATGTCAAGTTGGGCGATGCTATTTTGTGATAGAAGCCAACTTGGAAAAGTGGGACCCAAGTTGCAAGAACTCAAATATAATCGACTTCCTTCGGCTAGAGGCTTATGTAAAGTGACCTTCAAATTGGGATTATTTGCAAGGTTTAAGACTTGTATTTGGGTTATATCTGTGAAGTGTAGATCTGAGAGTACACCACTGAGATTATTGTCAAGTAGATAGAGATTGATAAGATTTGCCGGGAAAATAGGATGAGTGTTTGGAATGCTTTGTAGGCAATTGGAACTCAGGTCCAAATATGTTAGTGATTGGAACATTGACAGCATGGGAGGGATAACACCTGTGAGGTTCATTGAATACAAACCAAGTTTTTCCAGTGAAGTAGTAGCACAACCTGATGAGAGGACTTGAACAATTTCTGTAAGGCTTTGGTTTTTGTCACCTCCCCCTTCCCCTCCTGAAGAATATAATTCCGTTAAGTTGCAAAGATTTCCGATGGAATTGAATATTCCATCTTGAAGCGGGTGGTTTGGTAGACTAATAAACCCTAAGGAAATCATGTCATGGAAGATGTCGGGAAATGGGACTTGAGAATCCAAATAGCTCGAACCCAGATCAAATGTTTGAAGAGATGATGAGAAATTAAAATGATGGACACCTGTATCCGGTGAAGGAAAATAGCATGACTCACATATAAATGCAGACAAAAAGGGTAGCTTTTTTATGACGGAAACCCAATCTTTTGCCTCATTAAAGTTGTTTTGGCTTAAATCAAGGCTTTTTAAAGAAGAGAGACGAGAAAGCCATTGAAGGTTTCCAGTAGACAAGCTATTCCCGCTGAGATCTAATGTTTGGATGTTGGAGAGGTTGCCAAGTTGGGGAGGGATCAAACCAAAAAACCCACAATTTGAAAGTGTAAGAGATGTTAAGTTGCTAAAAGACCCAAAAAAGTTTGGAATTCTCATAACAAGGTCATTCCCACTAAGGTTCAAGCTTTTCAAGTATTGCAATTTCACCAAGGAAGACCCAAGCTGAGAGCTTTTTAGTCTTTCATTGTAGTGGACCAGTCCTCCATTGTAAAGGTCCAGGGATATGACATGCCCTCTGTCACAACTAATTCCGCTCCAAGTGCAACAATTCATTGCACCCTTGCCAACACCCCAATCGGAAAGATAGGAATACTCTGTGAAATTGGGTGTAAAACTTTTTGTGAAGTCAAGGAGGGCAAGTCTCTCTCTTTCCACACACCCTCTCATGCATCCCAACATACATAGACTTAGGAGAAGAACAAATTGGTTGTGGATCGTAAAGGAAAAATCAAAAGACATTTTCATGGGATTTTTTTTTCTTCTATTTTGTGTGAATATTGGTGGATAATAGCCAAGTATTAACTCTTGGCTATATATATAGACTGATCGCATGTTTATTTTGTTTTACTTCTTGGGACTATCGGGAAATTTTAGTATGGAGGAGTTAAAAAATTATTGATGGTAAAAAAGATTATCAAAACATATTTGTTGTGTAAAGGAGTTTTTTTTTTTTTTTAAAAGAGGCAGTGGTTTCCAGCACATCTAGACGCATTTTTATTACTAAGAGAGTCCAAACTTGTTTACTGAGCTAACATTTTCATGATAGAGTTGATCATCAAATTATATGACAATTGCAAGTCACCCAAAACTTTCAATCTTTCTTTTTCTGCCAGTTTTATATTCTAAAATATACATCAATCTAAATAATTTATTTCAGTTGTGAAGTTTAAGGGTAATTTTTGTGTTAACTACTATTATACCTGTACTTTGTATAGCTTATTTTAATTTTTCACAACAAAAATAATAATTATATAACGTTTTATCATTTAATATGTTGTTTTTTTTTGCCATGATATATATTGATAAACAGTTCGTTATTTCCGACTTCAAGGGATTTTTTTCATAAAACTAGTTATTTTAAATAAGTAATACGTCGGGTTTTTTTGGACGATTTGAACCGATCGAGGACCCGGCAAACCTCGTGCTACTACTAGTATGTTTAACGGAATATCATTTTCTGGGATTAAGTAATCCGGTTATCCAAAAGTAGCATCTAATAATAAAGAACCCTTTATAACATAAATATGGCTTTTTTAATATCGATGGAGCAAAATATATATCCAGTATAGATTTTCAAAATGCTTTTACAAGTAAGAAAATAAGGTAATAAATCTTTATGTTTTTGTAAGAAATTGGTTCAAGTACGGAGAGTTATTTCCGGTACAACGTTACGGAGTTGTGCCCCGTTGATCTCTTTGATCTAACTGTCCAGATTAGTCCATGTCATTTATTAAATTATTGGCAACGCATTGACATTTATTATAGTTATATGAAGTTCGGACGACAATTTTGCCTTTATGCAAATATTTTTTAAAAGGTTCTGACGCGGTGACAATATCACGTTAAGAGGGTTCAAACGCGAATTTACTAGACAAAACTTGATGAAAAAAACTCTGAATACGTTTTAAAACAAAATAACTAAATCTAGAGTGATCTAGCCTTAAAACGAATAGAACACAAAAGAGTTGGTAACGCGGTTCGAAAAAATCCAGCTCCGTGGGATCTCAAGGGGGGAGAACCGGCCCATTCCACTAAGTTGTATTATAGTATAAACAAAGCTTCAGAAAAGCAAAAAGTTACTAGAACAGTAAATGATCTCCACAAGTCTAAAGTAAAAGACAACGAAAAGACAAGAAAAAGAGAATAAGCAATCGTCTGTAAAGGCATCAGGCTAGTAATCAAACTTCCAATGAATCGAGATTAAACGAAGAAGAAAATACCAGAGAAAGGTCTCAAATGAAGCACTGGGGTCGTAACTCTCTTTTCTCTCTTTTGGAATCACTTTCAAAGAAGCTCTCGAAGGCTCAGGTAAGAAGAAGAAGTGTTAGCGGTGTTAGGTTTAGAAGAGAGGAAGCTGAAGCTTAAGTACCTGGGGACCAAAGGCAATCACTTGACACGTAACGTTTTATCCACAACACAACGTTCAAAGTAAATGATCACGTGAGGATCTCGTGCTGTCAGTATAAAGTTTTCAGGCCTTGATCAAAAAGGTCCAAAACTCTGCAATCAACCTAACAACTTATAACTCAAGGACTCAACTACGCTTCTCTTCAAATTGGTTATAATATCTTCAACATAAGACCGAAGTTAAGACAAAACCATACCGGGTTTACACATATCCTACCACTTAAAGAGTCTAACATCATTTATAAGGGTCATATAACCTTGAGTTAATAAAATCACTCAATTTTTTAGATAAGAAATCAAAATCTCTTGGACAAGAAACACATTATCCGATATCAATCTCCCCTGAATAACCACATAAAAAGACCCAACTTTAAAGATAATTCCAATAATCTACCTCCACCGAACAGGGTCTAATCTTCACGTTAATTTGTTTATGAAAAAATTACACGAAATAACCCAACTTTAAGGATATTACACTCGATAGCTTAAAGTTTCTAAAATATAATAGATGATGTAAAGTATGGACTTCCTTCCATGAAAATGTTCTTGCTCTACTAAATAAGTATTAGCTCCTTCACACAAAAAAATGTAAGATCCTGTTTTTATCCTTCGCTGCTCCTACAGTGAAGGGAGTCGCCCCTGTGGCAGGGAAAACCGCCCCTGTGGTTTTGCCCCAGATCACCCCGATTTATTTTTCGTTCGTTTATCTTCTTTCCATAGATAGAAGATCCAATCTTCTATCTTTTGGGCCGGCCTTCCTATCATGTTCTTAACCCTAGAACGTCTTTCCATCTATCTTTTTCCCCGTTTCCTATAAATTCCCTCTTTTCCTTCTTTTTCACGTTTCTCGCATACATTTTTCTTCAACCCTGAGAGCTGCAACCGTTTTCCCTCCTTCCTTTGCTGAACGTGTAAGTCTTCTTCTGTGAGTTCTTCATCGCTTTCATGTGTTGTTGCATGCCTTCGCTTCTGTTCGCTTTCTTCCTTCGTTCTTCTCTTTTCTTCTTCTCCAAGAATCAAGTTTGATTCTTGATTTTTTGTGGAGTGTTCTATTGTTGATTCATTTAATGTTCATAGGCTCCCTTGGTTGAGTTGTGACGTGTTTGTGTGTTGAGAGAAGCAAGCTTTGGCCCTTACTGTGTTCCTTGCTATTGAAGGAGTCGACAACGCTTCTGCACCGAAAACCGCCCCCGCACCTCTATTGTGCCACCCCGCGGGAAGTGCCCAGTACCGCCCCCGCGCCTCTGTCCAACCGCCCCTGTGGTTTATCCTGCAGTCTCCCCGTCTTTGCTGAGTTGTTTCCTTCCTTGCTTTTCTCGTTCCTTTCCTTGCTTTGTTGATGATGTTGTTGGCCTTTCTTGATCTGTAAGACTAAGGTTGAGACCTTAGCTTGTGAAGATCTCTTAGAGATCATTGAGACTAGAAGTTATAGACTTCTAGCAACCGTTTCGTTCCTGATTCGTGATGCCTTATGTGAACAGGCTTTCCTTTGCTCCTTTCCTGAGGAAAATTGAGTTGTTGCTGATCTTTGATTTACCTTTGAGTGTGGTAAGTCCCTTGGACTTACTTAGCTTCATCCGTATATTGGTTTGAATGTATTGGCTTGTTTGCGTTGTTATTATTGTTATAACGGATAACTGGACTAGGATTGACCTTTATAACCGTAATTGGCCCAAGTGTATGGTAACCGGGCGGTGACCACTTGTCTAGTTCTATAGGAGAATAGGAGGTGCTCTTGCAACCCAGACCTGTAGGTAACGGATGGTACTGATCTATTCTTGTTGGTAGATGGAAGCGGAGGCGAGTTTCGGGAGATTCTCGTGTGACAAAAGAAGTTGAATTAGTAATGGATAACTAAATGAAATATTAACCGGTTGAGTGTGAGCATGCTATATGTTTACAGTACCTTATGTGTGTTTGTGTCTTTACGTTCTTTTTTTATATCTAGAATGTTAGTTAACGGTTTATACCGATGTTGTAGATGCCTTGTAGAATATAGGTGCTGCTGAGTGATCCTGATGGTGTTGTTAGCCGGGGTTCCCGCACATTAGGACGGGATCGGGTTTATATTTCTATTGTTGTTTTCCCTTTGTTTTGAACTCGGTTGCGAGTCTTTTACGCTTCCTTTATTTAAACCTTTGGTTTATATTAAATTTTGGTTTTCATTTATTTGTGTCTTGTTATAAGATACGTTGTGTCGTTGCTAGTCTGAAGGTCGGAACCCATTGTGAGGTCCTAACCCGTAACACTTCGAGTTCCCAGAACTTAGGGTGTTACAAAAAATAAAATAAATTTCAATTCCAGTATATACTAATGGTTCCCAAATAAAAAAAAAAGTTTCAATTCCTCGTTCTAATCCAACTCCTTATTCCAATATGATACTACGGATTGTTGGATCAAAAATTTAGTAGTGTGTTTTTAAGGAATTTTATTGATTCTTGATGCTAAATCAATTTATGTGTATCACTTAGATGGTTTTGTGAAGTTATGAAGTTAAGAGGGCGATTTTGTGTAAACTCATTGAAATAGGGAGTGGTTTTTGTAAATTTATACTTCTTATTACAAACAATTTACATTTATTGACGTGTTTTTGGGGGTAGAAATGAGGAATAAGAACAACAAGAAACATTTAAAATACAGGTTGGATGAAGTTGACTAGCAAGGACATTGACATAGTGTCGCTCATTACCATATTTTTCAAATCAAAAGTATTCTTCTTATTTTCTACTTTGTAGATCGGAACCTATTTCACATAAATTGTGTGGCAATCCTCTTATCTACAATTATATTTTTGTGGGTTGAAATATTACTAAAGTTATTCGTCGAGTTTAAGGGCCCGTTTGGTTCCTACTCCGAAAACGGAAACGGAATGGAAACGAATTTAGTCCAAATATATATCCTTATTTATAAAATTTTATGAAATGATTCCTTGTGGTTTAATGCAAAATACACTTATTTCCCCACATTTTGTTACCCTATAGGGCATCAAAAGTAATCAAACTCTACTCTAATTACTTCAAAAATTTTCATGAACAAGGGTATACATATGGACTAAATTCGTTTCCATTTTATTTCCGATTCCGGAGTTAAAACCAAACGGGCCCTAAGTCTAATGTATGTAAACAACTTTTATTAAAAACTAGATATGGATTGATTGGTAATATCACCCTTTGACACCACTACTACTTGGACATGTTGAATCACATGGTTTTTTAAACATTTACAAAATTTGTGTACGAGAAAAATTTTGAAAATTCATATCTCGTAAAAGAAATATAAAGTTAATGTTTAAATTATCATATAGAATAAGTTCATATACAAGAGTTAGAATAAATAATTTTTCTATCCACGATTCTTATGCTAAAAATCATATACAAGAATTAATATATCAACTAATTTTGAATAATGTTATAATAAACATGTATGATAAACCATTGTCAAAATAATGAACCCTCTCAATATAGAATATATCATTATATTTATGGAGATCAATTATACATAACTTTGTAACCATTTTGTTAAAGTTTATATATAGACAAGAGAAATCAATCATATCAATTATTTATATGATATATAGTCATTTAGTATTGGAGGATATGCTTTAATAGTAACTATGAAGCAATACTAATTAACAAATTCACTCTTACTTTATCAGAAAAACATAATGTTTTGAATTGGTATATTTTCTATGATTCATTACTTTTCTTTTCTTATGGTATGGTATGGTATGGTTTAGATGCGAAGGTTAAGTGTAAATTGAGAGAGTTGGGATTCGTTTGATGACCATAAATTTATTCGAGGTGAAGTTGAGATTGAACAAGTTTGTTTTTTTATAAGTTTGATGGGTGTTTGGTAAAAGAAAACTTATTATAGCCGGTGACCGAGCAAATAAAAAAATTTGGGCGGAGAGGGGGGTTGGGGGCAAAAGAAATGTATAAGACATTTTGCATATTAAGTGCTTTTATTCTAAAAGTATCTTTCAATTTATACGACTTATTGACTTTTTAAGTCTTTGTAATGTTATTGCACGATATCTTCTCAAGAGATATACCCAACAAATTGACGGGCTCAAGTCTTTGTAATATTGCGGATGATAATTACAGTCATCAAACTTGAAAGTAACGTTATTGTATGATTGTGAATGGAAGATAAAAGAGGGAGACTCAAGTGTATGACTGATTCAAAGTCTTCTGTTATTTTTTTTTTTGCTAAAAAGATTAGTTTAAAAAGAATTAAATAGAAATATAGGAGAATGTACAAAGTGGGAGACACAGTAGGAATCCAAAAGGTACAAACTTGAAACTAACAATGTTAAGCGCCAGACGATGTAATAGACAGTTGAGGTGAGTTTAACTGACAAATAGTTAGGAGCAGAGGAGGAAGAAGGAAGCACTATACGAGCGAAGCAAACAATCTTGTATAAGAAACACTCCACTAGTAGGATTAAAGCAGTGGATATGTTCGAGAAGACTTCAGTAGTACGTTAACTTACAACAACCATATAAGTGATCATTAGCCTCGGGAAGGTTAAGGTGGAAAAGAACACAATGATGATACATAGTCACCAGCTGAAGAGCCTAACTTTAAGCGCCAGATGATAAAGGATAGCCAACCGGGTGATGAAAGAACATTTTTAGGGGTAGAAGGGGACTTCCAAATGAACTTACCCCAAGGAACCTTGTTACCTTTGCTATGAAGCAAGTCATACAATTTAGCCACACATAGCTTGCCGGAGGTATTGATGATAATTGAGAGAAGGTTACGAATATTGTCTATAATGATATCCCGGGTTGCAAGAAGGTTCTTCCAACAGTGGTTCTCCGAGGAGCGAAAATTGAATAGGAACATTGTGGACGTTACGAATATCACTTATTTATATATACATATTAAAGTAGAAGATATATTGTTTATATGACGCTTTAAGATCAAGTATATTATTTATTCATATCGGCATACCGATCGCGACCTCCCAATCTAATAGGACAATCGCGAACCTCTCGTGTACCTCGAATCTTACCCCCATCGAGTAATCCTGTAAAGAAGGGTCTATCTTCTACGGTAACTAAGGCCAATCTATCTACACATGCATAAGATATAAAAGAATGCGTAACACCGGTATCGAAAAGAACTTTGACAGGAAAACCATTAATATGAATGGTACTTGGGGTCGTTGACGCTGTCGGCTCTACAACACTCCTCAGCTCATACACTTTGGTTGATACATCTCTAGTGTCTGCAGATCCACCAACACATCCTCTACCTCTCCCCTGTCCCGGAGTGGAACCCTGAGGAGCAGTAGAACCAAGAACTCTCTACTACTGCTGTTGATAATGAGATCTCTGTCCTCCTCCAACAACACTGGCAGGTGAAGAACCCTGCTGTGATAACGCCTTGCCCTAACGGCAAAACGCATTTTTGTGTCCGGGCTTGCCACAAGAAAAACAAGTCATTGCTGGCTTTTTACAACCGGCTCAGATGTGTCCTGCACCTCCGCAGTTATGGCACTGTCGTCCTTTGTCAAAACTCTGCTGGAAACCAGAATGTTCCGGCATCTGACTACGCCCAAATCCAGCAGCTCCAACTCCAACACTGGCTGATCTAGTCTTTTGTCTCTTCTCAGGACCTCTTGTCTGAGAAACTCTCCTCTGACCTGGTCGGTCTCTCTCATAGGCAAAGCTCTATCTTGATAGTCCATCAAAGAATCACAACGGAAACCAGCAAGATAAGAGCATGTCGACTCTTAGTCTCCGAGAGAAAAGGTAAACATGCTGATCCTCAGGTGGTGCAAACGGACCCAGCAAAGATAACTCATCTTGAAACTTGTTGATGATGTCAACAATAGGCAAATCCTCGAATCCAAACTCAAGGAAATCCTGCAGACGGTCTCTCCTCATAGTTGTAGAGCAGTAGCGATTTCTGATCATCGTCTTCATCTGCTCATAACTGGTGACCTTACTACGAGCTGTCCTCCACCAAGAGTTAGCCTGATCCTTCAGCAGCACATGTGCTATGTTAGCTCGACGCCCCTCTAGGAAACCGATAGCCTCCATAGCAGAATCCAGTTGCCCTAGCCACAACTCCACCTCTAATCTAGTCTTTCCCATGAAAGTGGGAACCTTCAACTGATCGAAAGCCTTCAACCAACTATCGGGCTTCGGCTCCTTCGCCTCAGTCAGTGCTCTAACAACCTCAACAACTTTAGCAGGCGGGGCAACAACTTGTGTAACTCTCAGCGAAACCTCAGTGGATTTCACTGGAATTGGCAGCACTGGTGCTGGTCCTCTAGTCCTGATAGCCTCCTCAACTCTCTACACATAGTCGTGATATGCAGAAGCTCCGATGGACTTGTGCGGACTCTATCGATGGCGCTCTTTGTGCTCCGGACCTAGCAGCGGTCCCGTTCCCAGCCTCAGGAACAACACTCTCAGCAACCTCCTCAGCAAACGCCTTAGCGATAGGCGGTTCAACAACTAGGGCCTGGCCTCGACCTCTAGCTCGTGGAGGTCACCATGCACGTCTTCGTCCACGGACGGCATGTGGAAGTGGTGGTCGACCCCTTCCTCGTCCTATAGCAGCGGTAGCTCTAGTGCGTGTCATCTGCTATAAGAATAGATATATAAGACTATATATAGATATAAGGTCACGCTACAACTAAATCAGAAATCCAAGAAAAGCACATATAAAGGACAACATATAAGAAACTATACTAGTGAGATCCGCGGAGGTAGTGGTGGTCACTCGTACATCTATCCCAGACCGACAAGTTAAAAACAAAAACCCCTTTTGAAAACGTTAGACCCCTTGCGGGTTCTATTTATTTACCCATCCGAGCTTTAGAAGATTTCAAGTGCCATTATCGTCAACCTAGACCTCTGATACCATATTGTAACACCCCAAGTTCTGGAAACTCGAAGCGCTACGGGATAGGACCACACAATGGGTCCCGACCCTCAGAGTAGCAATAACACAACGTATATTACAACGAGGCACATACGAAAATATAAAACCAAAGGTTTGAACAAAAGAAAGCGTAAAAGACTCGTAGCCGGATTTAAAACAAAAAGGGGAAAACAATAACATAAACATAAACCCGATCCCGTCCTATAATGTACGGGAACTCCGGCTGACCACACCATCCGGATCACCCAACAACATCCTGAACCTGCGGAACATCTACAACGATGGTATAAACCGTTAGCTAACATCCTAGATATCGGAGAGAACGTAAAGGCACAAGAACACATAAGGTAAAGGTAAACATAAAGTGTGCTCGCACACAACCGATTATTAAATTTCTTAAAGTTATCCATTACTAATTTAACTTCTTTTGTCACACGAGAATCTCCCAAAACTCGTCTCCGCTTCCGTCTTCCAATTGGAATATATCAGTACTATCCGTTAACTACGGGCCTGGGTTGCAAGAGCACATTCTAGTCTTCTGTAGAACTAGACATGTGGTCACCGCCCGGTTATCATACACTTGGGCCAATTAAGGTTATAAAAGGTGAATCCTCTTCCGGTTATCCGTTATAACATGATAAACAACACAAACAAACCAAAACACTCAAACCGACATACGGAATGAAGCTAAGTAAGTCCAAGGGACTTACCCTCACACGAAAGAACACTCAACACACTGCACACGCTCAGAAAACGGCTCAGTTCCCCTCAGGAAAGAAGCAAGGAAAGCCTTTTTACACAAGCACCACAAATCAGGAACGAAACGGTTGCTAGAAGTCTATAACTTCTAGTCTCAATGATCTCTAAGAGATCTCCACAAGCTAAGGGCTTAACCTTAGACTTACAACATACTCAGGGGGCAAGGAACATCCATAAGAAACAAGGTAAGGAACAAGGAAGGCAAGGAAGGTAGTAACTCACAAGAACGGGAGTTACTACAAAGGAACCCGCATGGGCAGCTGGACAGGCGCAGGGGCGGTTATCCGTGGGGGTGGCACTGTAGGGGCACGGGGGCGGAAATCGTGACAGAAGCGTTGTCGACTCTCTTCGACAACAAGGAACAAAGAAAAGGCCAAATCTTCCTTTTCTCAGCACAACCACATCACAACTCAATCAAGGGAGCTTGTGAACATCAAGGAATCACCAACGGAACGCTCCACGAGAATCAAGGATCAAACTTGATTCTTGGAGAAGAAGAAAAGAGAAAACGAAGAGAGAAACAAGTAGATTGGAAAGCAACTACAGCATCACATGGACGTGAGGAAGAATCAGATTAGAAGGAACTTACACATCACAAGGGAAGCAAGGGGAATGACTGCAGCTCTCAGGGTTGAAGAATGAATGCAAGAAAGGGAAAAAGGAGAAATGACGGGAATATATAGGAGAGGCGGAAAAGATAAAAGGAAAGGACGTCTAGGGTTAGAAAGAAGATAAGAAAACCGTCCCATATTATAGAAGATTGTATATTCTATCTATGGAAGGAAGATAAAACAAACGGAAGAAAGATATGGCGCGATCTGTAGTGAGCCGCAGGGGCGGCTGACCTTGCCGCGGGTGTGGCTTGCCGCATGGGCGGCACACTTCACCGCGGGGGCGGTGAAGGCAAAATAATGGGGTCTTATAGTTGAAGAGTTTGTTATAACTCAGGGGCAAGTACCTCCAATGTCATATATGGAGGAATACATGCAAATCTTTGTTGTTAGACGCCCAAGCAAAGAAATCGACATGGTTAGTATGGCGTTGATAGATATTGTATCATACTTTCTGATTTGTACTCTTTTTTTCTGGTATTATGGTTTCTGGTTTGAGTTTGATATTAGGTGTTGATGAGTTTCTCGTAAGGGTTCTAGTATGAGTTGATAAGGTTTTCTAGTATGATTTGTTTTGTTTGTATATTGTCTTGATTTGTCTTATATGAGTTTTTGACATGAGTTTCTGGTATGAGTTGGTGATGTGTTTCTTGTGTATATTGAATATGATTTGTCTGGTATGCTTTCTGGTATGAGTGTTGTATGGTTTCTGGTATGGTTTGTATATATTGATATAGTTTTTTGGTATAAGCTCTGGTATGATTTGTCTATATTGATATGAAACTTTGATATGATTTTCTGGTATGGAATGTTGATGTGTACATTGATATGAGTTTCTGGTATGTTTACACAGTAAGAGGAAGAAGGGTGTAGTGATGTAAATGAAAAGAAACTGTGTACACAAAACTCCTCTGTAAGTTGCGATTCTTTTTATTACGAGTTACAATATTAATACCACTTACTATATAACAAGCTTGTTTCCTTTCCTAGTTGTGTACAGGTTTGATGATAACGAAAAATATGAGACAACACGGATAAATGTGTTGTCCCGTGTAAATATCATAAGTTTTATACTGGAAGGGTTGAATGACACTGACCAAGAAAGGTTCAAAAGTAGTATATTCAAGGATGTAATCCGTCTTTGTACAATTCTAAAGTTGTCCAACTAAGAAATACACTATATGCTTCTTGTTAGCATGAAATATGACTATATTTTAGGCACTTGTTTTAGTTGTTTTTCCCTCTTTTATGTGTACATAAATACGAGTTTGAAGCATTTGTGAGCTCATTCACCCACTTTGTCGATATAGAGATCTACACTAGCTTTGTTTTGTTTATAGGTGAATAAAGGCTTGAATTGGAGCAAAATGTGGAAGGAAAGGAGTATTTGATCATGCTTGATGGCAAGGAGATGCTTTGGAGAGGCTAAGGAAGGAGCATGAGTGAAGAACATCACGGAATAAAGGCTTTCGCAAATAATTTGGATTTCCACGCCCTAAATTACGGCCGTGGACTTAGCATTTGATCGTGGAAAGTGAATTGGAGAACAACAGAAAGTTACATGGCCTAAACCACGGCCGTGAAAACTTCTACTAGACCGTGATTTCCATGACGAAGTGACGTGTCATATTTTCCACGTCAGCGACGGTTATTGGGCTTTCTCGTAACCCTATTTCGCCCTTTAAGAAGGCTTGAGAAGGGAGTTTCGAGGACGACTGCTTTAGCGTTCATTTTACTTTCGGGATTAAGACGAAGGATTGGAGACTCGGATTGTGGCTTGTGAAAGACGTGATTTTGGAGATTGTGTACTTTCGAGATATCTTAGGGCTTACATTGGAGGACGGATTGACATCCCGTTCTTTGTTGTTTCTCTAGATCGCTGTGAGGATTTCTATTCCTACTTTTCTGCATTCATCAAACATATATTGTTGTGGATTCGAGTTTTGTTATTGGATATTTATTGAGTTTTCGGAGTTTTATACCTTTTCTCTTTTAAACTTGATTTTTGATATCATGATGATGATTATTGGCTAAAACCCTTTAGCAATTCTAAGATGAAGGGCTGATAATTGTGGTTTAGATAATGATAGATCGATCGTAAACAGATTGGACCTTGAGAGTGTGAGAAACCTCGTTGACGTACACCCTAAATTACGGTCTGTTCTTGAGTTCTACGGCCGTGGAATCTCAAGATCTAGCCGTGATTTTCTTTGTTTTACGACCTTTGCTTTTGCATTAATCCAAAGTTAAAGATTTGCTTTAACCTAGCCATGGCTTGCCTTTCCTAGGTAGTAGTGAGACTCAACATCCTCTATTTCGATTTCGAGTGTCACAACCTTAACCGTTTTAGTTTATCTTTGATTCCTTGGGTTTGGGCATGGGTATTTGAGATTAATTCTTACCTTTAGATCCTTTCTATACTGCAACCTCAACAACCTTTATGGAGAGAGTCTTTGGGTTAGACATATAAGGTTTTGGAACTTCACCGTACTCAACCTTACCTTAATTATACCTTTGCAATCTCAACTCTGTCCTTATATATATAGAATATCTTGAATCGATTGCCACAATTGGATACCTGGATCTTTAGGGTTGTTGTTTTCCCAAATATTTGCAAAGCTTCTATACTTTTGATTGCTCGATTATTTGAAACTGATTTTGTTTCACCAAATCCCTGAGTTCAATACTCTGGAATTCTTTCTCTACTACGCCGATCCGTACACTGCGAGTTCGCTTGCTCTGATTTCAGTTTTATAATTAAAACTTATTTGCACACACACTTTGAGGCGAACACTTCTACATGAGGTAAAAATACACCGCAAATGTTCAATGTGGTTTGCCCTCAGCAAAAGTCTAATTAGGTATTTATAACTACACCATTTTTAGTTTGGTACCTCAATTTCACTTAGTATTGCTAATGTGTTTCTTTGAATAATTTAGTTTATAAGGTTTGGCTTAAACGAGTTCGAAGAAATAACTGATCTGGAGTGTCCGTACAACGGATACAAAGAAATCAAAGACGTCGTTATGAGTGAGGTGGTCGGCATCCCCAAATGTACATTGGGAGCTTTGGAGGATGCATATTCATCACTTCATAATAACGACGAATACAAATATAAAATGGCGTTGATTCTTTTTGTTGAAGTTGTTCTGATGGGGAATGTCAAGAAGAAGTTAGTGAGCAATCTAACTCTTTCCTTGCTAAAGGACATGGAAGATTTTGATTTCTACCCATGGGGACGCCTTGTTTTCAGAAGGAGACTTGAGAGCCTTCAAGAGTGCGAGCTGACCAAGTATTGTAAATCAGGAAACTACTACCTTCGTGGTTTGCCTTTGGTACTCCATGTATGATTGTTCTATGTTGTATATATCAGTTATGTGACGTATTGTGTTATTTCTAGTATGGTTTTAATGTTATATGATTTCTCTGTATGTTTTCTGATATAAGTTTATTGCATGATTCTCTTGCTTGTATGGGTTTGATAAAGTTTCGGTTGTGGATATGTATTATGATATGAGTTTATCTTGTGTTTTTATTGTATTTTATTCTGGTATCATTTTCTGTTATGGGTGTTGTTTTATGATATGTTTTTGGTATCATTTTCTAGTATGAGTGTATGCTATGAGTTTGATATCATTTATTGATGAGCTTTTGGTATAATTTGTTGATGTGTTTTCTGTGTATAAATGACAAGTGCATGTGTTTGAGTCAATCCCCAAGCTAACATCCTTCTTTGCCAAATCTGATGAAATTGAAAAAACCCCACTGTGTTTTAAGTGGGTGTCTACAAAAAAGGGAAAGAACACATGTAGCTTCCAACACAATAAAAGAAATAGCATCATCTTTGACGGAAGATGACATAAAACTATTACATTGTCCCCGGACAATCCAGAAGTTGAGGATGACATCAAGTGGTGGGGTGATGAAAATGTTGACGAATATAGCTTTTTATGTCATCTCTTCAAGATTGAGTTCCACAACTTCGGGTATGCAGACCCAAAGATGATGATGACTAGGGAAACAACAAGGTTGCCTCAAAGAAGATTTTAGAGACGAATGAATCCGACAGTGATGACTCTGTCGCTCCTCCTCGGCCACATCGGCTTGTTTTAAAGTTGCCAAAGTCAAATTTAATAAAGAAAGATGTTGTCAAGAAGAGGAAACTTGAAGAGAGTAGTAAAGATGTTAGAAGAAAACAATAAATATATTCTATACTTAGTCTTTTTTTTATATCTGGTATGATATTTTGGTATATTTTTCTGGTATGGTTTGCGGTATGATTTGATGATGTGTTTCCTATCTATATTGAAATGATTTGTCTAGTATGAGTTTATGATATGTTTTTCTGGTATAGTTTTTGGTATGAGTTTCTAGTATGAGTTTGGAATGGTTTTTGGTATGATTTTGTTGATGTGTTTTCTGTGTATATTGATATGATTTATCTGGTATGCGTTTGTGGTATGTTGTTTCATTTAGTTAATAATTATTATTTTTTATGTAGTGATGTATGGAAGAAGGTGAATCAAGTAGATAACTATAAGGAGGAAGGGTAAATAGTTACATATCCAAAAATAAAATGATTTTTAAAAAAGGTAAAGATTTTTAAAAAAGGTAATAAGAAACCGGAAATCAATAATTAGGTATAATAAGCTCCAAAATATGATTAACCTAAAATGGTAAACAATTATAATTCAGTTTTTAAAAAAGGTAATAAGAAACCGGATATATTTCGATTTAGTGAAAATTTTTTAAAAAATAAAATGATTTTTAAGCCGAAAAGCTAAAGATTTTTTAAATATCTTTTATAACTATTTATTTAAAAAAAATAATTTGGTTATTAAGTGTAATAACCGGAAAATTTATTTCCGAGTCAAACAAAGATTTGGGGACCGTTGAGCTCTTTAAGATACCTAACTTTATGTCTAGACTAATTATATCATTTTATGTAGGTTTTATAACCACATAAAATGATTAAATATACACCAAACCCTAGTTATATATATATCTAGGTCTTTTGACGAAGTTATGACGAGGCCAAGACGAGTTTTGACAAGGCCAAGAGGCTATCTTGACAAGGATATGACAAGTTATGACAAGGCCCAAAACACCATCAAGACTAGACCATGACAAGGGACATAATAAGCCCAGGAAGAAGCCCGCCAGCCTTTGGGTATCTCTCCTACATCTACTGCCAGTTGGGCCGGATCTGAAATCTGCAGCATCTCCTTGCACGTATCACACACCGCTCCTCGCTCTCTCCTTTGCACAATGACTACTCTATACGCCTAACCCTAGATAGCTTCTGGTTTCACGTAGGAAACCGCCGACAACCCATCTCTCTCCTACCTACCACCATCGATGACGAGGTGCCCGATGAGCCTCACCGTCCCTTCCTCGTCCTGTCCTCCCGAACGCAGCACCACCTTCTTCGTCGCCTTCTCACTCAAGCCAGCGACGGAGCCTTGTCGTCTCTTTGTCGGCGAGCCAGCAACCCAGACAGGCCCTCGTACCCCTCCTTTCGTCCCCTTTTACAGCAGGCAACCATGGGACCTTCCCTGCTCCAATCACGCAGAAGCAGCGGCTTGGTCTCCTTCGGTCGACCCAAACCGACACCCAGGATCGAGTATTTCTCCTTCTGGCGACCCCAAACGCTGCACCAGTGGGCTTGCTTCGCTTATGTCGATTCCAGCACACCAGTGACACCGAGCAGCCAGATCCGCTTCGCAACAGCCTTAGTGTTGTCTTTCCCGTGCCTTCGAGTCTCGGAATCGGGTAAGGCTTGTACCCGTTGCTACACTACACTTCAATCCTTCTTTTCCTTGCCTAACGTGTATAAGTTTCGTCTTTTAAACCTACTCAGAACAACCGTAGGAGAGCTGTGGAGTTTTTGGAAGTGTTGAACAGTCAACTTCGGGTCCAATTTTGGGTAAGTTAGACTCCTCCTTTTTGGCTGATTTGCGGATATGTCATAGTCGATATTGCATAGTGGATCATACTGAAATTTGAACGTATTCTGAGTTATAGTTTAGGAGATATGATTTTCTCAATTTGGCTCCTCATGCAGTTTTCTGAGTGTGCTGAGTTTGAGAGAAAAAAAACTGCTTGGGATGTAGTTTTGTGGAATAAATTTGGATGGGTTATTGACTTCTGTTGGACTTGAATTTTGGAAATGTTATAGTTGGTATAGTATATTACATCATACCGGAATTTGAGAGAAATTCGAGTTACAGTTTAAGAGTTATGGTGTCCCAAAGTAGAGACCTTGACCAGTTTCTAGGTAGTGCTGAATTGTTGAGAAAACTGCTTGTGATGCAGTATTGTGGTGCCGATTTGATTTGGTTATATTCCTTGGTTAGACTTTAATTTTGGATATGTCTTATTTGGGATTACGTAGTACAACATATCAAAAATTGAGAGGATTTCATCAAGAGGTTTAGGAGTTATGAATTTTCAAAGTCGAGTTTGTAAGTAGTTTTCTGGATGTTGCTGAAATTTCCTAAGTGTTGGAAATATCAAGTGTTGTGCAGTCATGTTTGAACTTATGTTTAGAGACCTTAAAAGCATCATCCACCGTTCAATGGTTAATATAACATAGATGGATATGTATACTGTGATGTATCAGAAGTGGAGACCAATCCAACGGTCGGATCTGGATCTATAGGAGCTCAAAGTCGAATGTTTGTGCAGTTTGGGAAATGACTCAGATTTGGCTAAGTATAGAATTTCTAGATTTTGTATCCAACTTTGGAGAATTGTGTAGAAGTTGTTGTTGGGTATTTTTGAGATTTTCTTGCTTCTAGGAGCAGAGTGCATCATGTAGAAGACCTAGGTAATTTTATTTGGATTTTTATATTTTTATTCGGTTTTCATTTCTTAAGCCAAAGTCGGACCTTAGCGACTTTTTATGAAAGTCAAGAATGTAATTAACTCTTCTAAATCTTGAGTAAACTTTCCTTTGAGAGTTTTGAGTGTGGTTTTGGGTTCCAAAGAATAGCTTGGAACTTTGTTATAGAATTTTATAAAGTTTCGGGACTAGTGGTAAAATGGTCATTTACCCGTATAAGGATATTTTGGTAATTCTTTCTGAACGATTATATATCTTAGAAGTGGAGACTTCTAAGAAAGTGATATACATTATTGATCCACTTGCCTTGTATAACAAGCGATGGGGTATTCTACGGTTGCTGACCGAATTGAGATTTAGAAAGTCGAGATGAATTCAGGTAAGTCCTTTGGGCTTACTTAGCTAGATATGAGTGTGGATTATGATAGTGGTGTTTGAATGATGTGTTTATAGTTGTATTTAGTAGTAATTATATACCGACCTATACATTGGCCTAAGAGTAACGGGCGGTGGCATTCTGCTCAGTTAGCGTGAGGGCGCTGAGGGTTTCTTTAGGGACTTGTCCACACTCGGTTTGTAGTGATGCTACAGGCGGAGGTAAGCTAGACCTACACCTAGTGTGATAAGGAACGGAGGCGAGAATTCTTAAGATTTCTCGTGCCACAACTGTAAAATGGAATAAGGTGAATCACTTAACTACTAGATAATAACCGGTTTGTGTGCCAACATGATGATTGGTTTATGTTATCTTAGTTGTGTTTTTGCTATCTTTATTCTTCTTATATTTAGATTGTTAGCTTACGGTTTATCCGTGTTGTAGATTTTGTAAAGATAAACAGTTGCAGAGAGATTCGGGACGGATGGTCAGCCGGGTCCACGTACTCATTAGATGGGGACGGGGGAGTCTTCCATACGGCATGCATGTTATGTATCTTTATATATGTTTTGTAAGGCTGTCACATGTGTACAATCATACCATAAAAATATTATATTTTTGAAATTGTTTTAAATACATTTGTGCCTTGTTGTAAGATCCTAGTAAAATTGTTGTTAAACCAAGGTCGGGACCCATTGTGAGGTCCTAACCAGTAGCTCACCGAGTTCTAAGAACTTGGGGTGTTACAACATGGTATTATAGCTCTGGGTTGGCAACAATGGCACTTGAAATCTTCTGAAAGACCGAATGTATAAAATAACTAGAATCCGAAAGGTGTCTAAAATTTTAAAAAGGGATTTCTGTTTTTACACATGTGCATAGTCGGGTTGTGGGTTAGTAGTACGTCGGACCACCATCGTTTTCCGTGGATCTCTGCAACTTGGAATGGTAGGTGAGTTAGTATATATAGACTCATATTGATATATTTTAGTGTAAGATTATATATATGTGTATGTGTAGATGTTCGTATCCTAAAGGATATCTTTTATTCTTTAGTTGTGATATCATGAGCGATAATCGCCTCATGATAAATCAGTAGTGGGCTTAAAGAGTTTCACCACGAGACAATGAATTCATACCTAGGATTGAGTATTATACTCTGGTGGGCGTCATGGTGACCTTATAAATCATCCAAAGAACGAGTGAGCAAAGAAGTAAAGATGTTGAGATAATTTTCACCACAAGTACAATCCGATGAGAAAGAAAATCCCGAGTCAGCTCAAATAGAAGGAATAGGAAGTCATACAAAGGACTTGGTCGTATGAAGCCTAGAGATGAATTAGAAGAACCACGCAAGATACGACAAGAGATCAGATTAGAGATAACAATAAGGGAACAAGAATCATATAGAACGGAGTACAACCAAGAATTTCGGAGTGAAGGACGTTACCATCGAGGCGGAGGCCGCCATATGCAAGCATGGGCATGAGAGTACAAAGAAGATAGGGTGTTGACCCAGTTGTGAGAGATTAAAGGGTACAAAGATAGAGAGTGATTTTAATGACGAGAAATAAATTTTGTAACCAGGGAAACATGTGGAGTCCTTCAAGGATACGAGAATTTTGAAAGAAACTTCGACAAGTATCAAAGAAACTAGAAGTCTAAAACTGAGACAACGAATTCTCATAAAGATTTAAGTTACTAACAGTAACGGTCATATCAGTGAACCACAAAACAGACGATGAACAAAGTAAGAAGAATCGCGAAGACACACTTACAAGTTATCGTGGATGACTTGATAATCTCATTGATGACAGATGAATGCTAGGACTAGACTCAGAAGAGTATAGTGATCTCATAAGAGAACAAGAGAAGTACAGACTGTGGAAGAAGCTAAAGGGGTACTAACAGAGAAACAAGAGGAGATAGATGTGCACCAAGTGTATCAAACTTCAAAAGAGACAAAAGAACAATAAATCCGTGACCTAATAGAAGGTCAACTACAGACTAGTTGGTAATAACTGAGACATAACACGTACGGGTCAATGGTGGTAACTGGTTGACAGATAAGGAGAATAACCATAGACTTATGGAAGAAATTTATAGACATCTGGAGGACCCTTCAAGAGATCAACAACGACAAATGTGAAGTTAAATCGATACAAGTGCGGGTACCCTTAATAGTAACATGGAGTGTGTTCGAGCGAGTAACTCTAGTTAATAACTTAAGAAGAAAGACTAGAAGGCCAAGAATGACCCCTGATGTCATTTGAGACCAAGGAAAATTGTGTGAGCGATTCACTACCCACTGGCTAGGAAAAAGGGTATATATGACAGTCAGTATAGATGAATTGTAAAAGAAGAACTAGAGAAGCAAGAAGTATATGAGTTTGATAAGGTTCTATGTCAATCAAGATAGAGTGTGCGTAGCATTCCATACAAATAAACTGCAAGTGGATGGAAGATAAGGTCATGAGAGCCGTGTAGACTTACTTATAAACTATAGTGTAAGACCTAGAAAGGACCATTGATATCAGATGAACGACACAGTTGGACTCGAAGAATGGAGTTAACTCATGGAGGAACTGAAAGTTTGTAATGTAGAACGAGTTAAAGGAGTATAAATGGATGAACTCGAGTAAGTGGTGCTCACCAGGAAATTCAACGGCAAAAGAGATATGAGAAAAGTAAGTCCGGAAATTGAGATAAGTCAATCATAGACTGAACGACGTCAACCGAGGAAGTGCAAGTGTTGTTGGATATTTACAAGTTATGTACCGTTAAAAAAAGATATTTGTAGATTTACGAGGTAGCTTTGTTGATGCCTTGGAGGATTTCTTCAAGTAGGCAACAACAACTTTCTTGGATGAACTAAAGGTATGAAGAGAATCGTGTTAGAAATTTCTTACTGGCTGGTTAAGATCAAACTCCGGTCGAGTTAGAGAGTTGGATCCGTGTTAGAAGAATTAAAAAAGTAAACGGATGAGGTTGTTTTTCAATCATTATTTATTTCGGGAAGGCGAGCAAGGAAGATACTTGGTACTCCATCAGGAAAGGACTAATAGTGTAATTAGGAGAAAGAGTTTGGGGTCAATCACTTTGGACTCACAGAAAATGTCCTTATGATTAATGAGTGACAACAAAATTTGCAAAGTAGCGCAGCGAAAGCGTGGTGGATCCTAACCCACTGAGTAGGAAGCTCAATGGTACAAAAAAAAAACGATGTGTCGAGTTTAAGATGATAGGAGTTGGTGAAATGCGTTTTGATGAGAACAAACATGAGATGGGCTATTCGGAGTGACTATAAATTTTGTGGAAGGATGGTACCACCATCAAGATAGACGGGAAGGTACCTGCATGTAGAGGTTAAGGAAAGAGATCGATACCCTATTATGGATCCCGGTGAATCATGACAACTTCGTCACATGTCGACAGATTAGCAATTTTGGGAATTAATACCTAAAGGGTATTCGAGAGCGTACTTTCATGGGAGGGAGAAAGTAATTAATGATATTATTATGGTTTTGTGTGTGGTCTGCATTAGAAAGCTCAAAGTACGTAACCACCATCCAGAGTCGAAAGATACATAAGAAAGAGTAGTGAAAAGACTATAGTTGCGACCCAGTAACCATACTTAAAGAAAGCATAATCTCGGAGTGGAGTACGGGGAATTTGTATCGGAATGGAGACGAGTTGTGTTTGGCGTTAGAGGAATATTCTCGGTCCGGTAAACCTAGTGGATATAAGAGTATAGTGTTGATGGTGTGTTATAATCTATTGAGTAGTTATGATCAACGACGGGGATGTCAGATCACCTTATGTCTAGTACGTCGTTCCGGACACATCCTTTGTCACTTTAAGATCTTGGAAGCGGAGTAAGAAGTATGAGGTGGAGTTAAGGATATGTTAGAGATCTATTAAATGACCACCGGAATTTACTACCGGATTGTTGATTATATTGTTATATCAAGTTTAAGACCAAAAAGGTATAGGTGATGATTCCTTAATTTAAGAATAACATGATTGGGTCCTATTAAGAGACATGATCAAGTGAGTTGAGATACTAGGAGCATTAGACGCTTGGTAAGGTATCGAGGAAGTTTAAGACCTTTGTTTCCGCGTGTGTAGTCAGAACCCTTCGGATGACCGGAAGTAAGGGGTTGCAACGAGCTTAAGGAAGAAAGTTGTATAAACTATTCTCAGTAAACTCATCAAGAGATCTAGAAGTGAATTAGGTAAGACACCTTTGTGTGGTCTTGGAAACGGATTTCAAAGTGATTGGTGGATTAGTATTCCACACCCTATTGGGGAGAATAACCCCAATTATCCTCAGATTCAGTTCGAGGGATACCTACCCGACACGAGTTAGGTCATCAGATTTAAGGATCGGACAATTGAGCCGGATGATACCAGGAAGATATCCGGTAGCCACTCTAGAGTATAGTAACAAGCGTTTGTGATGCAAGTACATGAAGAGACTTCGGAGTCAGTGGTGTTATGAAAAGCCGACGAGGCTACCGGAGATACTATGGATAGTATGAGACGTAACATTTCAGAGATCTATAAAAAGATAGTTGTAACCTTGAGAACAACTAATTAGGGCTTGACCCTGCATGTGTATGGTATTGTTGGACTACTGGTTTATTTCATGCTTGAGTGATTAGTCTTGTGTGTTGTATTGATGACCTTTAGTTTGTGAGTACTTAGATGTGGAAATGACGAAACTTACTGTTAAGGAAAGATTAATGTAATATCCGAAAATTTTAATTGTGGCTATCTCATAAACAAATCAGAACTTTACCGTTCGTGACCCATTCCGGCGCTTTAATTTTTTTGTACGGACTCCGTCTTTAGGCGGTCTTCTTCTAAGTTTCGGGACGAAACTTTTTTTTAGGGGGTACTGATGTAATAACCGGAAAAATTTATTTCCGAGTCAAACCGAGATTTGGGGACCGTTGACCTCTTTAAGATACCTAACTTTATGTCTAGCACTATTTATATCATTTTATGTAGGTTTTATAACCACATAATATGATGAAATATACACCAAACCCTAGTTATATATATATCTAGGTCTTTTGACGAAGTCATGACGAGGCCAAGACGAATTTTGACAAGGCCAAGAGGCTATCTTGACAAGGATATGACAAGTTATGACAAGGCACAAAACACCATCAAGACTAGACCATGACAAGGGGCATGATAAGCCCAGGAAGAAGCCCGCCCGCCTTTGGGTATCTCTCCCACGTCTACTGCCAGCTGGGCCGGATCTGAAATCTGCAGCATCTCCTTGCACGTATCGCAGACCGCTCCTCGCTCTCTCCTTTGCACAATGACTACTCTACACGCCTAACCCTAGACAGCTTCTGGTTTCACGTAGGAAACCGCTGACAACCCATATCTCTCCTACCTACCTCCAACGATGAAGAGGTGCCCGATAAGCCTCGCCGTCCCTTCCTCGCCCTGTCCTCCCGAACGCAACACCACCTTCTTCGTCGCCTTCTCACACAGGCCAGCGGCGGAGCCCTGTCGTCTCTTTGTCGGCGAGCCAGCAGCCCAGATAAGACCTCGTACCCCTTCCTTTGTCCCCTTTTACAGCAGGCAACCATGGGACCTTCCCTGCTCCAATCACGCAGCAGCAACGGCTTGGTCTCCTTCTGTCGACCCAAACCGACACCCAGGATCGAGTATTTCTCCTTCTAGCGACCCCAAACGCTGCACCAGTGGGCTCGCTTCGCTTTTGTCGATTCCAGCACACCAGTGACACCGAGCAGCCAGATCCGCTTCGCAACAACCTTAGTGTTGTCTTTCCCGTGCCTTCGAGTCTCGGAATCGGGTAAGACTTGTATCCCTTGCTACACTACACTTCAATCCTTCTTTTCCTTGCCTAACGTGTATAATTTTCGTCTTTTAAACCTACTCAAAACAACCGTAGGAGAGCTGTGCAGATTCATGCGTTTCCTGAGTTTTTGGAAGTGTTGAACAGTCAACTTTGGGTCCAATTTTGGGTAAGTTAGACTCCTCTTTTTTGGCTGATTTTCGGATATGTCATAGTCGGTATTACATAGTGGATCATACTGAAATTTGAACGTATTCTGAGTTATAGTTAAGGAGATATGATTTTCTCAATTTGGCTCCTCATACAGTTTTTTAAGTGTGTTGAGTTTGAGAAAAAAAACTGCTTGGGATGCAGTTTTGTGGAATAAACTTGGATGGGTTATTGACTTCTGTTGGACTTGAATTTTGGACATGTTATAGTTGGTAAAGTATAGTACATGATACCGGAATTTGAGAGAAATTTGAGTTACAGTTTAAGAGTTATAGTGTCCCAAAGTAGAGACCTTTACCAGTTTCTCAGTAGTGCTGAATTGTTGAGAAAACTGCTTGTGATGCAGTATTGTGGTGCCGATTTGATTTGGTTATATTCCTTGGTTAGACTTTAATTTTGGATGTCTTATTTGGGATTACATCGTACAACATATCAAAAATTGAGAGGATTTCATCAAGAGGTTTAGGAGTTATGAATTTTCAAAGTCGAGGTTGTAAGTAGTTTTCTGTATGTTGCTGAAATTTCCTAAGTGTTGGAAATATCAAGTGTTGTGCAGTCATGTTCGAACTTATGTTTAGAGACCTTGAAAGCATCATCCAGCGTTCAAGTTTTAATATAACATAGATGGATATGTATACTGTGGTGTATCAGAAGTGGAGACCAATCCAACGGCCGGATCTGGATCTATAGGAGCTCAAAGTCGAATGTTTGTGCAGTTTGAGAAATGACTAAGATTTGGCCAAGTATAGAATTCCTGGATTTTGTATCCAACTTTGGAGAATTGTGTAGAAGTTGTTGTTGGGTATTTTTGAGATTTTCTTGCTTCTAGGAGTAGAGTGCATCATGTAGAAGACCTAGGTAATTTTATTTGGATTTATATATTTTTATTCGGTTCTCATATCTTAAGCCAAAGTTGGGTCTTAGCGACTTTTTATGAAAGTCAAGAATGTAATTAACTCTTCTAAATCTTGAGTAAACTTTCCTTTGAGAGTTTTGAGTGTGGTTTTGGGTTCCAAAGAATAGCTTGGAACTTTGTTATAGAATTTTATAAAGTTTCGGGACCAGGGGTAAAATGGTCGTTTACCCGTATAAGGGTATTTTGATAATTCTTTCTGAACGATTATATATCTTAGAAGTGGAGACTTCTAAAAAAGTGAGATACATTATTGATCCACTTGCCTTGTATAACAGGCGATGGGGTATTCTACGGTTGCTGACCGAATTGAGATTTAGACAGTCGAGATGAATTCATCTAAGTCCTTTGGGCTTAATTACCTAGCTTCTAGATATGAGTGTGGATAATGATAGTGGTGTTTGAATGATGTGTTTATAGTTGTATTTAGTAGTAATTATATACCGACCTATACATTGACCTAAGAGTAACGGGCGGTGGCATTCTGCTCAGTTAGCCCGAGGGCGCTGAGGGTTTCTTTAGGGACTAGTCCACACTCGGTTTGTAGTGATGCTACCGGCGGAGGTAAGCTAGACCTACACCCAGTTGGATAAGAAACGGAGGCGAGAATTCTTAAGATTTCTCGTGCCACAACTGTAAAATGGAATAAGTTGAATCACTTAAATGCTAGATAATAACCGGTTTGTGTGCCAGCATGATGATTGTTTTATGTTATCTTAGTTGTGTTTTTGCTATCTTTATTCTTCTTATATTTAGATTGTTAGCTTACGGTTTATCCGTGTTGTAGATTTTGTAGAGCTAAACAGTTGCAGAGAGATTCGGGACGGATGATCAGCCGGGTCCACGCACTCATTAGATGGGGACGGGGGAGTCTTCCATACGGCATGCATGTTATGTATCTTTATATATGTTTTGTAAGGCTGTCACATGTGTACAATCATACCATAAAAATATTATGTTTTTGAAATTATTTTAAATACATTTGTGCCTTGTTGTAAGATCCTAGTAAAGTTGTTGTTAAACCAAGGTCGGGACCCATTGTGAGGTCCTAAATAGTAGCTCCCCGAGTTCTAAGAACTTGTGGTGTTACATTAAGCTGATTTTTTAAAAAATTAACTCTATAAATTATTCCGTAACAAACCGTATTTGTTAAAAATTTCAACTTTAGTGAAAAAGATTTGGGCAATTTTGGTAACTAGGCATTTTTGAAAAACTATAGTAGTAACTAGACTTTTTAATGTTTCAATTAAGTAAATATGCCCCAAACTTTTGTATTTATTCTCAAACTCTACACACTCTTCTCTCAAGGGGTACATTTACTAAACACAAAATTAGAAAAAGTCTAGTAAACCAAATTGTTTCAAAAGATTTTATGGCTTATTTATTGATTTTTAAAAAATTTAATTGCTAGAATAAACTTCCGGTCGCCACGTCATCCGTAGTGAATTCTGTTTTAGTATAGGTATATAGATATAGATGTTGGGAGTTTTTCTTTAACCCACAACTTTTTGTATTTTAGGATTTTTTTTCAAATGAAAAGATGGTTATAATAACGTGACTATTGGTCAACCAAAATAGTTGATCCATTTTTACAAAAAAAAACTAAATAAATTCGGCAACCACATCATCAATTTAGCTGTAGTTGAGACTATATTATAATTGGTTTTGTAGGCGATAGTTTGTACGAGTTAATTAATTTTTAAACTTTTGATTATTTGGTAAATGGGTAATAGTTTATCTTATGGTTTTTGAATTATTTTTCTTTGATAAATATATTATTAACTTAACCAAACTAATTAAGACTAAATATGATAGTAAACTAGCGCCATCTTTTGCAATAGCTGCAAAAAAATTTAAGAAAATAAAAAACTATAATATGAACTTTTAAGTTAGTAGCTGACATGGATATTATCTTGATCAAGAATTTAAAGTATCTTTCAATTTATACGACTTATTGACTTCTTAAGTCTTTGTAATGTTATTGCACGATATCTTCTCAAGAGATATACCCAACAAATTGACGGGCTCAAGTCTTTGTAATATTGCGGATGATAATTAGAGTCATCAAACTTGAAAGTAATGGTATTGTATGATTGTGAATGGAAGATAAAAGAGGGAGACTCAAGTGTATGATTGATTCAAAGTCTCTTGTTATTTATTTCCTAAAAATATTAATGTAAAAGAATTAAATAGAAATATAGGAGAATGTACAAAGTGGGAGAAACAGTAGAGTCCAAAAGGTACAAACTTGAAACGAACAATGTTAACCACCAGACGATGTAATAGACAGTTGAGGTGAGTTTAACTGACAAATGGTTAGGAGCAGAGGAGGAAGAAGGAAACACTATACGAGCGAAGCAAACAGTCTTGTATAAGAAACACTCCACTAGTAGGATTAAACCAGTGGAAAATGTTCGAGAAGACTTCGGTAGTACGTGAACTTACAAGAGCCTCATAAGTGATCATTTGTCTCGGAAAGGTTAAGGTGGAAAAGAACACAATAAGGATACATAGCCTCCAGCTGAAGAGCCTAACTTTAAGCGCCAGACGATGAAGGATAGCCAACCGGGTGATGAAAGAACATTTTTAGGGGTAGAAGGGGACTTCCAATACTTTATAACGCATTTCTAACATCATTTACAAAACAAAAGCCCATAAAACAAGCCTACTTTACCCAATTCTTTATAATTGTTTTACAAATAAAATTTGTACTAGATGTCTATAAGTATTATATTTAGAATAACTTTCATAAAAAAACAAGACACTTTCAACCGCATCCTTTGCAATAGCTGCAAAAACTCAAATGCATAAAATATGAATTTTTCATGTAGCGGATATTGTTGTGCTCAAGAATTTAGCTTATTACGTGCATGTATAACGTATATATAATTGTCACATGCTACATGTGTCACTAATTTATGTACCTCACAATCTACTATATAGAGCTTGTATACATGAACATTTCTTCTATCTACATGGATTTTTTTTATGGAAGTTATTAGTATCTATCAAATGAAAAATACGCGTTTTTATTTTTTAAGTATCTTTCAATTTGTATGATTTATCTTTGGGCAAATTTGGTTAGTAGGCTATTTAGAGAAATAGTGATAGTAAGTAGGCTTTTTTGTTTTTCAATTAAGTAAATATACCCCTCTTATTTTTTTTACCATCAAACCTTCTCCATCCTCTTGTTTTATTCTTTCTTCCAAATGCTTTTTAAAAACTAAATTTCTTTTTTTATTTTCTTTTATTAATTTTTTTTGTCTTTTTTATTTTCTTTATTTTTTATTTATTTTCTAGAATGAAGAATTTTTTCACACACCGGAATTATCACATACCGGAATTATCACATACCGGAATTTTACATACCGGAATTATCACATACCGGAATTATCACATACCGGAATTTTCACATACCATAATTTTCACATACCGGAATTTCACATACCGGATTTTCACATACCGGAATTATCACATACCGGATTTTCACATACCAGATTGTCACATACCAGAATTTCACATACCGAACATTTACATACCGAAATTTACATACCGGAATGAATTTTTAATTGTCTAATATTTAATTTTGCAAATTTTAGGGGGCTCGTTGTAATTTTGCAATTTTTTTTATTGTAATTTGCGTATATGATGACGATTTGCAAAAATGGGTCCATCACCGTCTCTTTTGGTTTCCAAAAGACTTGTTCTTTTTCCCAGTTGACAATGACAAATTGACAAGACGTGGAGGAGTTGAGCATTATTTGAGTGGAGAATTATATGTTAAAATTGTCTCAAAATAAAAGTATTATGTAAACAAAAATAAATAGCAGACGGAAAGCACAAGGATCAAGTGCTGATTGTGCCGCTAGTTTTAATTCAGAAATTTCTGGAATGAAATTTCTGGTATGAACTTTTCGTATGAAATTTCTGGTATGAAAAATTCTGGTATGAAAAAATTTTAGTATGAAAAAAATTCTGGTATGAAAAAAATTCTGGTATGAAATTTCTGGTATGAACTTTTCGTATGATAATTTCTGGTATGAAATTTCTGGTATGAAAATTCTGGTATGAGAATTTCCGGTATGAGAAATTCAGTCCAGAAAATAAAAAAGAAAATAAAAAATAAATAAAAAAAGGCAAGAAAAATAATAAAAGAAAACAAATTCAGTAATTAAAAATATAAAAATTATACTTATATAACAAATAACAAACATCATTTATTCTTTCTTTCTAATAGAAGGGTTAATAGTTTTTACCTACTATTAAATGAAAGTGGTAAAAAATTTGGGGTACATTTTCTTAAACAAAAACTAAAAAAAGCCTAGTATGTCAAATTCTCCCTTTATCTTTCTCAAGTCTTTGTAATATTATCATATGATATCTTACCAAAGGATAAACCTAACAAATTGTCCGGTTCAAGTCTTTGCATTATTGTGGATGGTAATTTGAGTCATCTCAAACTTGAAAGTAACATTATTGTATTATTTCAAACTTGTCTAATAATTTTGAATTTTATGTTCACGTCTGTAAGGATGTTTTTCAAATCAAAACGACGTCGTTTTGATTTTTAAAAAAAAATCCTAACAACTGAGAAGCCTGAGATGGCCGACCACAACAACATGCATCCCGCGATTCTAAGTCTCTACTATAGCTTCTTAAGCCTCCTCTCACGTAGCGTCACAGTCGCAAATCCTTCCCCATCGTCAGCTGTCCTAGGTTGTTCGCCTACTCACGTAGTCACTCCGAGTCACTGGCGCCACTGCTCACTTTGATTCTTCTTCTCTTCTTCAATTTCATTCTTCCATCAACTCAACAAAGTCTTCAGTTTTAGTTATTCCATGAGCTCATCAACAACAAGGTAAGATTAATTCTTTGGAATTTCTGTTCAATTTTCAATTTTAATTCTTCCTCTTCAGTTTTAATTCTTCTTTTTCAAAATTTATGTTCGAATTTGATTGTCTTCTGCTGATTGATGAATAGCCTGAAATCCTGAATTAATGGAGACTACCAGTTACTGATTGTTTGATTTACACAAACAATTTGAAACAAAGATAGCAGATTGTGTTGTGTTCGATTATCTGTTGATTGTGTTGTGCTCGATTATGTTGATTGTTTATTTAGGGTCTGTTTAATAAAGGTTTATAAACCTTTCATTCAGTTTATAAACCTTTCATTTAGTTTATAAACCCGGGCTTATTTTTTTGTAGGTGTTTACTTGTGATTGGGTTTATTTTTGAACGAGTTTATTCGGGGATTATAAACCTCTAATAAATAACCTCCTCAATCCAAGGTTATTTTTCATGGATGTGTTTATTTTTTTTCTTTATACCCGAAATTGCCCTCGTTCACATCTTTATAAATCCGACCATAACATGCACACCGTTAAGTTCATTTCCTTCAAAACAACCACATCATTGTCGTCCATATCTATACCTTCGAGATTGGATTCTTCGATTACCTCCGACTCATATCTAGATTGGATATTCTTTAATTTTTTCCTCTATTTAAAAAAAAGAGAACTTTGCTTTTTAAATTGTAAGGTATTGTACTAAATATGTTTTTGTTTTTTTTTTTGTCTTTTTTATTTTATTTTTTATTTTCTGCTATGCAATTCTCATACCAGAATTTCTCATACCAAAATTTTCATACCTGAATTTTCATACCAGAATTACATACCAGAATTTCATACCAGAATTACATACTAGAATTTTTCATACTATAATTTTACCGGAATATTCATTCTAGAAAATATTCATACCAGAAAATTCATACTAGATAGAAAAATCGAGGCTTCCACATATAGGGTTTTGAAAATTACAGATACAGGAGGGATGAGAAGAAAGATGTAGAGGAGGTTTTGGGTTAGTTTGATCTTGTAAATTGGGTGTAAAATCCTAGAAACCAGATTAGTATCAATCCTAGAGGATACAACGACAGGAGATCCAACTTAAATCTTCAATAGAGTAAGGAAGAGTTCAATTGCATTCACAAAGCCACACTAGAAGATAAACTAGGGATGAAGTAGACATTGAATTTGCCTCTATTTTATGAAGTAGACATTGAATTCGCCGCCAATTGCATTCACAAAGGCCACACCTGCTTCCTCAAACTTTGTGGATATCCCAATTCCCGCGCCTGCTCCTATGATTGGGATTCCTTTGTTTATTTGGTCGAACCGTTTCTAAATTGTTGCTTTGGTTCTTGGCAAAGTTTCTGTAAATGAAAACGCAGAAGTCAAGGAGTTCATTAAGATCTATTCAGATAAAAACTATTGTTGCTCACTGTAACACCCCAAATCCACGGGACTCGGAGTGCTACATTGGGCTAGAATCTCACAATGAATC
Organism: Fagopyrum esculentum; assembly: GCA_033239045.1. Taxonomy (NCBI): domain Eukaryota; kingdom Viridiplantae; phylum Streptophyta; class Magnoliopsida; order Caryophyllales; family Polygonaceae; genus Fagopyrum; species Fagopyrum esculentum. The sequence goes on along the minus strand of BSUD01000006.1, from coordinate 104,517,972 downwards.
CTGACCCTAGCCTGACAACAAGTTCACTGGATCTTACAACAAGGCACAGGTAGATTAAGCCAAATACATAAAAGCTGTATATAATACATCAAAAGAGTTTACAAACACAAAGCCGAGTACAAAACATCAACCATAAACATCTAATACTAAAGATCCCATATCCCACGCATCCTAATGTACAGACTTCCTCGGCTAGTCACACCATCTGGCTCACTCTGCAGTCTTCCTAACCTGCAGATCATCTACAACACGGTATACACTGTTAGCTACAGTAATGAATAAGTATGAAGGTAATAGCACAAACACACATCCACATCTCAACATGCAATGCCACACATATTCATTTATTATCTTTTATTTACGTTATTTCATTACTAATTCAACTTTTTTTGTAACACGAGGAGCCTCAAGAACCCTGTCCCATCCAACGTAACACATGAGTTTTGCATGGGGGTGATCATCACTAGTCCCCTCCTGTGAGATCATCTTCAGGGCACCTCCTCCTTCCTGCAGGCGGAGGCAAGTGGTCACGACCCTTTATAATACACTTGGGCCATTTAATATAATAAATGGTCATCCTAGTCCGGTTTAGGTTATAAATGCACAATCGAATGAACACACACAACCATCACAATCATACAAATCCACAACCGTACGCTAAATAAGTCCTATGGACTTACATGTAACACTCGTATCCAATACCACATCATAGCTTCCCCTTGGGGAAGTAATCAACGCCTGCAATAGCAAAGAACATAACATCACATACTACAAAGGGTTAGGAGACTCGTCTCCTGATAGCATGAATTATTGTCTATATTTTGGGACCTGTTTAGACGTTTTATCTTCAATAATATGCATGTTTGGATGTATATTATGTGATTATATTGTCGTTTCATCTACCTTTGTAGGAATCGAGGTCTACACCAAGTTTCGTTGTAATTGTAGGTAAAATGACACGTTTTGGACTAAAATGGAGCTAAAAGAGCTAAGGAGTCATTGGAGCTACATTCGGGAGCTTAAGGAAGAATCCAGGAAGCATAGCCATGGATTAAAGATTTACTTTGGACTAGATTTGAGAGATTTCACTTTCAGTTGAGTCACCTCGGTTGGCTACAGTACCATCTCGACCGGGGTGATCCAGAGGAGTCGACTCGACCGAGGCGAACACCTTGGACACAGCGAGAGATATTTTATTTTCTTGGCTGAGATCTTTTATTTTTGGAAGGGAGATCTTATATTTTTGGACTGGATTCCTGGAAGGAAGAAGATAATATAGTTCATATATTTTACCTATTTTATGGGAAAATATCTTTCTAAGATTTCTTATCTTTGGGAGGGTAATTTTCCTATAAAAAGGGTTGGATTTTCCACAAATCCCGAGGGCGCATACAGCCGCAATACACTCCAGTTGGGAGATTTGAAGAACCTTTTTGAAGGTTGAAGGAAGATTGAAGGAAGAAAGTTCATAGCTTTGATAGCTTTTGTGAAAGGTTTTGTAAGATTCTCTTAGATTCCCTTCTTTGTTGTTAGTCTTGCTGGATTGTGATCCAAGGAACGCTTATATTTGTGATAATTGATTCAGTTATTGAAATCTTTTCATTAAGTTCTTCTTGTTCAATTATTCATCTTCTTCCCATATACTTGATTATTGTTTCCATGATGATGAGTGGTTAATTTCCTTGTGTGGTTCTAGGGTAATTGGCTGAAGGTTGTGGGAAAAACAATGATAGAATAATCTTAAATCATAGTAGGACCTTGAAAGTTCGAGTCTTTTTCCTTAACCCTAAAGCATCTCGCTCAGTCGATGAACATCTCGGCCGGGGTAGAATTCGTTTGACCGAGGTGACTTTTCTGATCCGAAACTGAGAGTTAAGTGTTAGAGTTTGCCAAATCCTATTCTTATTACACCTTTCCTGGTTCAATGCAAGCCTAGGATGAGACTTACCCGGTAATTCCTTTGTTTGTTTACCCAAGATCATAAGTGTAGGTAATAAAGGTTTATCCTTTATTGGGGTTTGAGTGTGCTTCCATTCCATCTTTGTGAGTTAGCCTGAGACTTACCCGGTAAAGGTTGATTCTATTCCCTTAGTTGGAGTGTTAGTTTGAGGTTATAGTTTTTTTGCCTTGATTCCTTGAGACTTACCCGGTAATAGGAGTTACGGTTTGGGCTTAGTGAGTAGTGAGACTTACCCGGTGATCTATTCCACTTTAGAAACACCTTCCATATGCAAAAATCTCAGCTTTGTCCGCTTATGTTTAGATCTTGAGTTGGAACCACAACTAGATGCTTTAATCCCTAGAATTGCATATTTTCCTTAATTGACTTTTTATCATCTTTGATTGTTATAATCGCTTTTGTGGTTAGTATTTACATAGCATACCGTTACTTGGTTAGTTTCACTAAGTCCCTGAGATCGACCCCTAGAATTTCTTGCTTTTTACTACGATTGACCCGTACACTGCGGGTTCGCATCCTTGTTTTTAAGCTTATATCTAGGGTTATAAATTTAAAGCTTGCACACACCGTTTGGAGCGAACATCTCCATAACCAAAACCAACCTATAACCTCAGTCTAAACCTCAAGACCATAACATGCTCACAAATGCCTAAGGCATAATCTTAACATAAAAATAAGTGCCTAAGGCACATATCTATCATACCACTCATCCTAACCAAGCTAGCCTAGCCAACATCTAAGACAAGGCCAAAGGAAAGGAAGGAAGGAAACATACCAACAAGGTATGCCCTGAATGTACCAATAGAAGCAAGAACTCAAGGCTGAACCACAGAGGTGCAAGGGCGGCCAAGGTCAGGCTCAGGGGCGGCTCACAAGCAGGCACATGGGCGGCCAAGGTCAAGCGCAGGGGCGGCTGTCTGTGCAGAAGGTTAGCCCCGACTTCTCTTCGATCTCTTTCTTGACTCTCTTCACTTCTTCATCAAACCACAACAACACATATACACATATACATATGTATGAACATCAGAAAAGCAAGGAAAGGATCCACACAAGCTCAGCTTGTGATCCTAAGGTAGGAAGAAAGGAAGAAGCAAAGAAGAGAAAAGAAAGAAAGGAAGGAAGATAGAGGTGAAGAGCTTACCACAGCAAACCCTAAGCTGCAACCAAGAGCACACAACACTTCCACAACCTCCACACAATATCAACAACTCTCAACAACAACCTCAAGATCATCCAAGCTCAAAACCTCAGCCGCAAAGCACGGGTCAAATAGTCAACAAAAGCGGCTGCACCCACACAAAGCCACGGGGGCGGTTCTGTGAGGCGCAGGGGCGGCCGTCCTGGTCCGCTGGGGCGGCTGACATGGTCAAGGTAAAGCTCAACTAAGGCTCAGCAAGGCTCCTAGGCTTCAAGCACTAAGACTCTTACACTCACATCTTCTGGATTAATGGTATGGTCAACAACAAATATCAATGATGAATACAATTTAAACATGACTTGATCAGAAGCAAGAACAAAAAACAGGAGTTGGAAAAATACCTGGTTTTTCATCCGGATAATCACTTAAGCTGTAGTGTACAACTTCATGGCGAGAAACATGAATCTTAGAGTTGGAATCTTCACAGAAGTCAGGCTTGTGTTCATTTGAAACAATGATATGTTTACTAGGATCCTTCCTCTTGTTGTCACTGATATCTAAAAAGGAAGAGTTTAATTTGTTGTGACCAAATTCCCCCTTTTCCCCTCTACTCCTCTTCTCTCTCCTCAAACCAGACGTGTACTATAACTTAATACGCTGCCCAGATCCATAACTTAGTAAACAACATGTGTTAGTTTTCTACGAATAGATGTGAGATTCAAAAAAGACGCACCTGTTGGTATATAGACGCAAGGGAGGGGCGCAAGATTACTGGTGATGGAGTCCTTGGCTCGACTGGTAGGATTGACTACAAGGAGAGGATGGACGAGGTGCTCGATGTAGTTCAATCGACGACAGACCTTTGTGAAGCAAAGGAGAGGCTCGACCAAGGGCCCTTTGCGGCGGCTCCGGGTTTTGGAGATGGTTAAGGGAAGAATTCTCTAGCAAGCAAGGCGGTGGAGCAGGGCGATAGGGGCACTCCGGCGGCGTTAAGCAAGAGGTGGCCATTTGGGCTCCTCCCAACGGAAGGAGATGCGAAGAGAAGAGAGCTTTGTTGATTTTAGGGTTTGTAACAGTGAAAAATTGACGGGGTATATTTACTTAATAGAAAACTATTATAAGTTTACATACTATATTAAAATCTGAAAAAGGCCTAGTTACGAAATTAGCCCTTAAAATTTTAACAAACTCATACTTTATGCAAATTTGTTAACAAAATATATATTTTTAAATATTCAAGATCGGTCTACCTCATACTAATTCAAAACAATAATTAAATTTTAGCTAAATGAATTTATGTAAATTTAGTAAAAAAAAAAAGAAAGTATTAAATGATATGGAAAATATGTACAAGGCATATATATATATATATATATATATATATATATATATATATATATATATATAGAGAGAGAGAGAGAGAGAGAGAGGTTCCCATGAGAACAATCTTAATGTGTATCATGAGAACAATCTTAGACCGTCGGATGGTGAGTATTTAGGGTAGATATCATAATTAATAATAACTACGAATAATCAATTCAACCAACAATAACTATGAATAATACATTAAACGATATGACACCTTCGTAACAAAACTAATAATAACTATGAATAATATATTAAACAATAAGGCATGTTCTCATGATTACACGATGAGGGACTTGTTCTCATATGATTTATACTCTATATATATATACATGTAAATATGTACAAAACATTTGTTCATGATATTTTGAACACATATATCACATGTTTGTCTTCTAATATGACTTAGTCAAGAGGTGAAGTAATTTACAAGGTGAATTATTCACCTTATTACATCCTAGTTTATTTTATTAGAAAATTCTCCAAATCTTGGCCTATAAATAGAGGTCATTCTCATTGTAACAAGATACAACAAGAGCAAGCAAGAAATCTACTCTTCTTGTTCACTCCTCTCTTCTAACTTCATTCTAAGTGTTCTTGAACACACTCCACAAAAGTCTAAGTAAACAAGAGATCGAAATAATCATTTCATAACACGTTATCAACACGAGGATTCTAAGTTCCAACTGAGCTTTGCTACCACTAAGGTATGTTTTTTAAACATTTCTTAGTCTTTCATTACACAAAACTATTACAAAAAATCTACTTGAGGATTATGCTCTATACGTAGTTGCCCTTTACAGGATCTTTACATCAAAAACTCAAGTGTTTGTAAACTACCTTAATCTGAGGAGTATGCTCTGTGATTGCCCAAGTTCGGGAACCTCTACATCAGAAACTCATCATTTTAACCATAACTTTTGTCAAAATAAAATTATGGTTTTTGGATTTATGCTAAGATACAAACAAAATTGAGATTTGTTTACCTCTTTTGACAAAGCCCCACATTAAATTCTTTGCTTTTACCACTTGGATTATGAATGAAGATTTTCCACCAAAATTATGATTATGAAAATAATAATGATGTAAATAAAGAAAAGGTAAATGAAATGCTCGATTAAAAATCATTTGTTATTAGCAACAAGCCGATGAGTAACCCGTCTTAAGGCGATTAACCTTGAAAAAACAATTGAGGATAACAATGATGTCACTCCATAGGAGAAGGCAAAAACAATTGTATTCCTTCGCCACCACATTCATGAACACCTCAAGACCAAATACTTATTTGTGGAGGATCATAAAGAGTTGTTTTCTTGAACACACTACACAAAAGTCTAAGTAAACAAGAGGTCAAAATACTTATTTCATAACATTAAATTATTAATCCGATAAAATCAATATTTGTTAAGAAGCATACCATTAATACCCCGAATTTTTCCTTCAATCAATTCCGAGTCAAAACGGATTTCGATCCGTTGACCTTTTCTTTTCACATAATTTCCAGTTTCATCACAAATTCTATCATTTTATGTGAGACCTTTTCTCACATAAAATGATAGAAAAATAACACTAAACCCTAATTACAACCATGAGTGGTATCCTAGACGAGATCATGACGAGGCCATGACGACGCCACCCGACGAGTTTTGACAAAGCCATGACGAGGCCATGACAACGTCACCGAAAAAATTAGGACAAAGCTATGACAAGATTTTGACAAGACCTTGAAATAAATCTTCAGCCCACTTCTTACTCTTTTATTTCAGCCCACTCATTTCCAAACTACTTCATCCGACAACCCTAATCATAACTTTACAATGAGCCTCAAAGTCATAGTTTGCTTCAGCCCAACAATGAGAAAGCCAGTGCAAACCCACGCCAACCTTCCGCCTAGCCCAACAAGGTCGTCAACAACCGACGGAGTAACGCTCAAGATGTGAAGATCTTCATCACGTTATTTCAGCACCCATGACGCCTACACATTTCTCTTCCCTCACGTCCATATTAACTCCCCTTTTCCTTTCTTTCTTCACTCCAAAACAGCCTCACGTCCTTCTGTTTCCCTTATCTCACGCAGCTGGTGAGATCTTGGTTCAGTCGAGCAACATATGCGACCCAGAAGCCAAGTACGGCACTGGTGGTGCGATGACGAGCCTGAGCGGAAGCCTACCCCTCAACACACCCGCTCGAGCATAGCACTGGATTGCTGATGCGTCCTTGGACAGGTCAATGAAGTATTCCGGATCTAGATCAAGCTGAAGCTCAACTACTCCTTAGTTGAAGTGCGAATGCAATTGAAGATGGGTTGCGGAAGCTTAGAGATGGAGGCAGAAGTTGTATGATTGAGTCGATCTAGATTGATCGATCAAACCTTGAAGTGGGTCGGTTGAGTTGGTTCTTGAAGAACCCTCGAAGGTGGTTGAGTTTGGATCGAAGATCCAAAAGAAGAACTTTGAGAGGATTGGAAGAGGGATTGATGCTCAAGTAAGTTGGAGGAAAATACTTCTCTTTACTTAATCAAATTGAACATGCTTTACAAATGAGCCAAGCATCACCTTATATAGTGGATGAAGGCTATACAAAGAGTCGGAAATTAAATGACGGAAATAAAGTCGGAATTTAAGTTCCGGAAATGAAACACCTAAAAATATGAAAGGTTGAGAATTTAAGTTCGGAATTAAGTTTCCGAATTAAATTCCGAAACCAAAAGTCTAATCTTAAATTCGGAAAATTAATTCCCGGAAATAAAGTCCCGGAAATTAATATTCCGAAAATAAAAAGACTTATTATTACAAAACGCTAAATTATGGAAAATGCGGAAAATGCGCCGGAACGGTGCCGGCTTGACAAGCTTCAAGTCATAGTGGCGTAGAGACACGGTTTGCAACCAATGGGTCCGTGACAAGCAACGGTGCGGCTAATGATGGATCCGGTAGCTTGAGCGATTGCTTTAGCACGGGAACGGGTGAGCGGTCCATCGGAGCGAACCCGAAGTGCCTCGTCTTCCTCGTCTTGGGACATAGGGGTCAAGGGCGCATCAATCCCCCCATCTTGGATGTGAAACGTCCCCGTTTCACCTTCGTCAAATAGGGGCTCAATGTATGGTGCAAGGTCCTTGACATTGAACGTCGGGTGCACGCCATAGTCGTCCGGAAGCTCCAACTTGTAAGCATTCGGGCCATGGCGGGATAAGATGCGGAATGGTCCATCACCGCGATCCGAGAGCTTGCCTTTGCGGCGGGATGGAAAACGCTCCTTCCTTAAGTGGAGCCAAACAAGATCACCGGGCTCGAATGACATTGGACGGCGCCCTTTGTTGCGTTGTGTGGCAAGTTGATCGGAACGCCGTTGGAGTTGTGTCCTAGTCCGCTCATGAAGCTCAATGATGTGAGCGGCACGACTTGCTCCGGTGATGTGTTCTCCGTCTTTGAGTGGACGCGGAGTGAAGTCCATCGGGGTGTGTGGATTAAGGCCGTAGACAACTTCAAAGGGTGAAAGCTTTGTTGCCGAGTGTCGATACCTGTTATAAGAAAACTCCACAATAGAAAGTAAGTCCTCCCACTTGCGTGGGTTGTTCCTAAGGGTCGCTCTAAGTAGAGCGCCTAGAGTCCGATTGGTCACCTCCGTTTGACCATCGGTTTGGGGATGATAGCTACTTGAAAACAACAAGTTGGTTCCAAGTTTCCCCCATAAGGTTCTCCAAAAATGGCTCACAAACTTTACGTCCCGATCACTAAGGATGGAACGCGGTATTCCATGTAAGCGCACAACATTGTCAAAGAAAAGGGTAGCTACTTCACTAGCATTTTGTGTGCTCTTACATGCAATAAAATGTGCCATTTTCGAGAAACGATCGACTACCACAAAAATGGAGTCTTTGCCTCATTTTGACATGGGTAGGCCAACCACAAAGTCCATAGAAAGATCCTCCCAAGGTCTCATTGGTATAGGCAAAGGAGAATACAATCCATCCGGACCTTGGCGCGATTTTGCATGGTGACATGTGATGCAACTTGTGCAAAACCGTATCACATGCTTGCGCATGCGGGGCCAAAAGAAGTGCTCTTGTAGAGCGGCGAGAGTCTTGGTAGCACCGAAGTGACCACGACCCTCATGGGCCTCCTTTATCAACAAATGACGAATACTCGAGCGCGGGATACAAAGTTTGCCCGCACGGAATAAGTAGCCATCGTTAATAAAGAAAGACTCATGCTCTCGGAGGTCAAGGCATTGAGCAAATATATCCTTGAAGTCAAGATCCGTGGCATATAACTCTTTAATAAGAGCAAAGCCATGGATCTTGGCGTCCATATGCACAAGAAGGATATATCGGCGAGAAAGGGCGTCGGCTACCACATTCTCTTTACCTTTCTTATGTCGAATGACATAAGGAAAGGTCTCAAGAAACTCTACCCAACTCGCATGGCGCCGACTCAAGGTAGTTTGACCCTTGAGATACGAAAGAGCCGCATGATCCGAATGAATCACGAACTCCTTCGGCCATAAGTAGTGTTGCCATGTTTTAAGACAACGAACTAAAGCATATAGTTCCTTGTCATAAGTTGGGTAGTTGAGTGAGGGACCGGAAAGTTTTTCGCTAAAATAAGCAATGGGCCGATTCTTTTGTAGGAGAACCCCCCCCCAATGCCTACATTAGATGCGTCACACTCCACCTCGAAGGTTTTCGAAAAGTTTGGGAGTTGGAGTAGTGGCGCATTACAAAGACGGTCTTTGAGCGACTCAAACGCTCGAGCATGGGTGTCACGCCACTCAAACGTGACACCTTTATTAGTAAGCTCATGTAGCGGTGCTGCTATCGAGCTAAAGTCCTTGACAAAGCGTCGATAGAAACCCGCTAAGCCGAGAAAGGCTCGAACCATGGTGGCCGTAGTAGGAGTAGGCCACTCCCGAATGGCGCGAACTTTTGATTCGTCCACTCGTAGTCCGTCCTTAGATACGACATAGCCAAGAAAAACTGTGGTGTCCGAGCAAAAGACACATTTCTCCAAATTGACATATAATTGCTCTTGTCTAAGGCACTCGAGCACTTGGCGAAGGTGCTCGATGTGGGCATCCAAAGACTTGCTAAAGACTAAGATATCATCGAAATAGACAACAACGAAAATACCCAGAAATTTGCGCAAGACGTGATTCATGAGGCGCATGAAGGTGGATGGTGCGTTGGATAGGCCAAATGGCATGACAAGCCACTCGTAGAGGCCATGCTTCATCTTGAAAGCCGTCTTCCATTCATCACCTTCGGCCATGCGGATTTGATGGTATCCGCTCCGGAGATCGATCTTTGAGAAGATAGTGGCGCCATGGAGCTCGTCCAACATATCATCAAGGCGCGGGATCGGATGACGATACTTGACGGTGATTTGATTGATGGCTCGGCAATCTACACACATCCGCCAAGATCCGTCTTTCTTGGGCACAAGTATGACCGGCACGGCACATGGAGACAAGGACTCACGGACATAGCCCCAGTCTAGGAGCTCTTGGACTTGGCGTTGTAGCTCCTTGGTCTCCTCCGGACTTGCACGGTAAGCGGCACGGTTGGGCAAAGACGCGCCGGGCACCAAATCGATTTGGTGCTCAATTCCTCGGATTGGTGGCAAGCCGGGTGGTAGTTTGTCGGTCAAGATGTCCTGAAATTCGGACAACAACAAGGACACCTCGTGTGGCACATTACTAGGGTCATGGGAAATAGATAATCAAAAAGGGACAAGTAAGAAACAAGGAAACTTACCTTCCATGACCGGTGTCAAGTCATGTCGTCGGGCCAAAAGAATTTGGGGCTCACATCGCCCTTGAATGGTAGGAACCGGAGGTGCATGTGTCGGGACAATACTCTTACTACCTCTTGCTTCGGTAGCATTACCCTTATGGCCGGAATTACGGGAACCGGAAGTAGGAACATCCACAACATCGGGAGAATGACGAGAAGGGTCTGATGTGGCCGGCGGTGTAGTGGTGTCATCGATCACTTGTTGCCTCTTTCGTTCTGCATAGTCAACTAAAATTTCCTGTGGAGTCATAGGCAAAAGTGTGATCCGTTTTCTATTGTATTGGAACATGTAACGGTTGAGATAACCATCATGAAAAGTTTTACGGTCAAATTGCCATGGTCGTCCCAACAATACATGTGTGGCGTCCATTTTGATAACATCACAAAGGACCTTATCAACAAGGCGCCAATAGAAAACGTCACCCATGCTTGTTGTGTGACGGTGTCACTTGCCTTATCGGAAATCCATTGGAGTCCGTAAGGTTGTGGGTGGGGGGTTGTAGGCAACTTAAAGTGTTTCACCACTTTTTCGTTGATAATATTACAACACAAACCCCCATCGATGATAAGAGAGAGACTAGTGTCATTGACCAAGCAACGAGAGTGGAAGAGATTCTCGCGTTGGTCAATAGGGAGATGCTCTTTTATAGCAAGAATGCGACGAGAGACAAGAGCAAACTTACCTGGTTGTGCCGGACCGCAAGCAAGTTGGTCGTCGCATGGCTCCATGCCATAGTATGGGTCGGCATCTTGGTCATCTTCCAAGAGGATATCACCATTATAATCCTCTTCGCCATCGTCATATGATGGGTTGGCAAACATCACCCGCTTGGTGTTCGGGCAATCACGTTGGACATGACCAAACCCGCTACATTTGAAACACACGGGTTCTCTTGGGCGGGTCACCGTTTGAGATCCTTGTTGGGGTCGGCCCGGAGGCGTTTGTGGTGGAGCAACGGTGCCACGGTATGGTGGTTTCTCGGTAGCCGCTTGCCGGGTGGGTTGACTCATCCGTGGTGATCCTTTAGCGGCTCCGGAATCTTGGGGACTAGCAACATCTCGAGAACGAGAATTAGTGGTATAAGAGTATTGACTAGTGGAAGGGTTATACCTTGAGTATCGAGGCGTTTCAAGTTGTTGCTTGTGAAGTTTCATGGCGGCATGACATAAGGCTCCCAAGTCCTTGTATGGGACAATCTCGAGGGGGCGCCGGATTGACGGATTAAGGCCGCTCATGAATTTGGTTCGAAGGGCGGAGGCGGAGGCCGAGATGCCGGCCTTCATATGCATGTCCTCCAGCTTGGCTAAGTAAGCCACCGGAGTAAGGCTTCCTTGTTGGAATTCGGCAATTTGCAACCGCATGTCGTTTTTGAAGTCGTCGGGCACGTACTTCTTATTCATGACATAGATCAATTGATCAAATGTCGCAACCGATGCCCATCCTCGGTTCTCACGGTTGGTCTCGTACCGGTTCCACCAAGACTTTGCGTCACCTTCAAAGTAAAGTGTCGCCGCTTCGATTTTCTCATATTCTTCATAATGGCAATGCTTGAGAGCTCTTTTCATATCCTGTGCCCAATCAAGAAACGCACAAGGATCATATTCACCATAAAATACCGGAAATTTAACCTTACCTTCCCTACGAGCTCGGTAGGGATCCGGTCGGGGTGGTGCTATATAGGCGTCTTCGTGATGGGCTCGCCGGTGGCCATCGTTATGCCTTTGGCGCCCATGATTATGTGGTGCACGCCTTTGTGGGTTAGGAGGAGGCAACCATTCTTCTCCTCGATCCTGGTTCTCAAAAGGCTCTCGGATGGGTGGGTGCAATGGACGGACATGTGCCACCCGTTCCAAGTCCGACTCATCATCGGAGAACTCGTCAAAGTCATCTCTTTCATCATACTCTTCATAATCATGATACATCGGTTGCCGGCTATGCCGTTGGCGGCGTTGTCCGGACCGATCATTCTCGGGACGTTGAGAGCGGTCATTTGTTTGATGATTGTACCGGTCATCAATCTGGGAAGGACGGTTGGTGCGTTGGGCACTAGATGGAGGAGGGGAAGTGCCATACTTACGTCGGTTGTGCTCATAGCGTTTGTGCCGATTCTCCGTGTCAACATATAGCAAATCATTTGGAGAAGGGTCAGGGTTCTCGTCACCTTCATTGTGGAACTCATGACCGTCATTTTGGGAGGGCCCGTAATTTTCAATGACGGAGGCAAGCCGTCGACCGTTAGATGGTTCGGCTCCCAATATACCTTTGCCTTTGCGTCGGCCATCGGATGTGGAAGCATCGACCAAGGTTCCATTTGGATTCGGTGGGGCGGTCGTCAGGGTAAGCATTTGGGCCTTCAAAGCTTCAAGTTCTTGCCTAAGGGAGGCATTTTCTTCGGTCAAAGTAGTGATCTCATGCCTTTCACTAGATTCCTGAGAATTTTCCATTGTGACGTTAGTCATAACTCCAAGATTGGACACAAATTGCAAGCAATCAAATGAGCAAGGTGACAAGATAAGTCAACGTTACCCAAGTTCAAGTGCGTTAAGGTTCTACCTTTGGGAAAGCCGTTTGGCGGTTAGGCAAGGAAGGCAAATCCAACAAATTTGAACCAAAATGCACACAATTTCAAGAGAAAATTTGCAACTTGTGAGAAAATGGAGAGGTAGGAAGTGGACGGATCGTTTATCGGCAAGTTTTACTTGCTTTGGTCTTTGACCTTTTCAAAAATCCGATTTTTCGGATGGACCGGTTTGCCGGACGTCTTTTACTTTTGTTTTTGTGGAATTGTTTCTTTTTGAAACTTTTGAATGCAACCTTTGGAATGCAAGAGATGAATCCACTTTTCTTTGAAACAAATCCGTTTTTTGAAGAGTTTTTGCTTTGTTTTTGGTTTTTGGAATATCAAAAGGTGTGATATCCAATTTTGTCAACAAAAAAATCCCAAGAAAATGGTGAAATTGATTAACAAAAATGTCGGATTGGGTAAGGAAAAATGTTTTGTTGATTAATGGTTTGATGGCAAACCAAAAATCTCCTAAATTTGCTTTGCAAAATGGATCGAGAAAAAAAAAATTTCAAGAACGTGGATGAAGATGCGAAGAACACGATGAAGATGGTGATGAACAAAAGGCAAAAAGGATGAATATAATAATGCACAAAAATAAGAGTAAAGATAACTTAGCTTAGATCCCTTTGCTCTGATGCCAATTTGATGCGTCCTTGGACACGTCAATGAAGTATTCCGGATCTAGATCAAGCTGAAGCTCAACTACTCCTTAGTTGAAGTGCGAATGCAATTGAAGATGGGTTGCGGAAGCTTAGAGATGGAGGCGGAAGTTGTATGATTGAGTCGATCTAGATTGATCGATCAAACCTTGAAGTGGGTCGGTTGAGTTGGTTCTTGAAGAACCCTCGAAGGTGGTTGAGTTTGGATCGAAGATCCAAAAGAAGAACTTTGAGAGGATTGGAAGAGGGATTGATGCTCAAGTAAGTTGGAGGAAAATACTTCTCTTTACTTAATCAAATTGAACATGCTTTACAAATGAGCCAAGCATCACCTTATATAGTGGATGAAGGCTATACAAAGAGTCGGAAATTAAATGACGGAAATAAAGTCGGAATTTAAGTTCCGGAAATGAAACACCTAAAATATGAAAGGTTGAGACTTTAAGTTCGGAATTAAGTTTCCGAATTAAATTCCGAAACCAAAAGTCTAATCTTAAATTTGGAAAATTAATTCCCGGAAATAAAGTCCCGGAAATTAATATTCCGAAAATAAAAAGACTTATTATTACAAAACGCTAAATTATGGAAAATGCGGAAAATGCGCCGGAACGGTGCCGGCTTGACAAGCTTCAAGTCATAGTGGCGTAGAGACACGGTTTGCAACCAATGGGTCCGTGACAAGCAACGGTGCGGCTAATGATGGAGCCGGTAGCTTGAGCGATTGATTTAGCACGGGAACGGGTGAGCGGTCCATCGGAGCGAACCCGAAGTGCCTCGTCTTCCTCGTCTTGGGACATAGGGGTCAAGGGCGCATCAATTGCGTTAGTGGATCTAGTGCACACAACCACCGGAAGGCCATCGCTCTCCCCGTACGCTTCAGCCAGTGCCGCCCATGCTCTCGTAAGCAGTTAATAGCAACCGCAGCCAAGGACCCTCACGCAGAGGATCATTTGTTTCCTCCTTCGACACCCAGTAGGCCTCAGGATCTTCCGAGGGAGAACGTCATACGGAGGCCCCTATTCCCCTCCTTCCAGTGAGTGTATCTTCATCTCTCCTTCTACTCAGTTTCAGATCAACCAAATCACAGTCTTACCTATCTCTCTTCCTCTCAACGGTTGCAAAGGTACGAAAGAGATCTCAACGGTAGTCCAACACGAACCAGGAACTTCCTTCTACTCCAACTGCTGGCGAAGCATCTCATCCTTGTTGCAAACGGGTAAACTCGCCACCCATTTCTATTGTTTCTATATGCACATGAGGAAGGGAGTTATGTGTCCCCACGAACCCCTACAGATCGATATAGAGACAGGTTGTACATCTAGTTGAGGGCCTTTGCTTTACTGCTAATAGGTTGTGTTCTGAGCATGTTTGAGATGTTATTAGTTCAAGAATTTTTTTGACAGTAGGAATCAAAGTATAGAGATCTTGCAATTCCTTACTATGTGCCAGAATTTAAGTTTTGAAACCACAGAATTGGAGGATAATTTTTTATGGTTTAGAATGATCATCCACCGTTGAATTTTTAATATGATGTAGGTAGATATGAGTAGTTTGGTATACCAAAATTTTAGAATGATCTAACGGTCAGATTGGGAATTATAAGGTCTCAAAGTAGGACAGTTGAGCAGTCTTTCTGCCGAGGGAAATTGTGGCCAAGTATAGAATTTCTAGATTTTGGAACCACCTTTGGAGATTTGTGTAGGAGTTATGGTTTGGTAGTTTTGGAAAATCTTTACTCCTATGAATAGATGACCTATCATAGATGACCTAGAGTTTTATTTCGGAATTTTTATATCTTATTTCAGCCTCGTATCTTAAGCCAAAGTCGGACCTTAGCGACTTTTTATGAAAATCTAGATTGTGTTTAACTCTTATAAATCTATGGAAAACTATCCCTTGAGAGCTAGATTATGGAAATAGGTTCCAATGAGAGTTTGGAACTAGGTTATAGGATATTTTGGAATTTTCGGGACCAGGGGTAAAATAGTCATTTTTCCTTACGAAGGGTTTTTAGTAAGCTCTCTTATTATCAGATTGTATATCTTATAAACTTTAGATTTCTAAGAAGATAGGACACATTATTGATTCCCTTGCCTCCTATGAAAAGAGATTGAGTTCCTATGGTTGAAGACCGAGTTGATATTACGAGAGTGGAGATTTGATTCAGGTAAGTCCTTTGGGCTTACTTAGCTAGCTTCTAGATATGAGTGTGGGTAATGATAGTGGTGCGTGAATGATGTGTTTATAGTGGTATTTAGTAGTAATGATAAACCGACCTATACATTGGCCTATGAGTAACGGACGGTGGCATTCTGTTCAGTTAGCCAGAGGGCGCTGGGGGTTTCTTTAGGGACTAGTCCACACTCGGTTTGTAGTGATGCTACCGGCGGAGGTAAGCCAGACCTACACCCAATTGGATAAGGAACGGAGACGAGAATTCTTAAGATTCTCGTGCCACAACTTTAAAACGAAATAAAGTGAATCACCTAAGCTATCAAATAATAATTGGATTGTGTGCCAACATGATGAGTGTTTATGTTACCTTGGGTGTGTTTGTGCTATCCTTATTCTACTTATATTTGGATTGTTAGCTAACGGTTATTCCGTGTTGTAGTTTTTGTAGAGATAGACAGTTGCAGAGAGGTCCGGAAAAGATGGTCGGCCGAGTCCACGAACTCATTAGATGGGGACGGGGGAGTCATCCATACAGCATGCATGTTATATAAGTATATATATGTTTTGTAAGGCTGTCACACGTGTACATTCATACAATAGAATTTTATCTTTTGAAAATTATTTTAAATACATTTGTACCTTGTTGTAAGATCTTGGTAAAGTTGTTGTTAAACCAAGGTCAGGACCCATTGTGAGGTCCTAACCAGTAGCTCCCCGAGTTCTGAGAACTTGAGTGTTACAACATGGTATCAGAGGTCTAGGTTGGCAACAATGGCACTTGAAATCTTTTGAAAGGCTAAATGTAGAAATAACCAGAAACTGAAAGGGATCTAATAATTTCAAAATGAAGTTTTATTTTAAAATCATGTGCATAGTCGGGTTGTTGGGATAGTAGTACGTCAGACCACCATCGCTTTCCATTGATCTCTGCAATTATTATGATAGGTGAGTTATTATATAGACTTATATTGATGTGTTTTAATGTATGATTATATATATGTGTATGTGTAGCATGTTAGCATCCTAAAGGACATCTTAT
This sequence comes from Fagopyrum esculentum, assembly GCA_033239045.1. Taxonomy (NCBI): domain Eukaryota; kingdom Viridiplantae; phylum Streptophyta; class Magnoliopsida; order Caryophyllales; family Polygonaceae; genus Fagopyrum; species Fagopyrum esculentum. The sequence continues at coordinate 104,501,278 of BSUD01000006.1, read as the reverse complement.
ATCCTTTAGTTGTGATATCATGAAGCGATTATCGCCTCATGATAAATTGGTAGTGGACTTGATGAGTTTTCAACACGGGACAATGGATTCAGACCTAGGATTGAGTATTATACTCCGGTGGGCATCCTGGTGACCCTATAAATCATCCGAAGAACGGGTGGGAAAAGAAGTAAAGATATTGAGATAATTTTCACCACAAGTACAATCCGATGAGAAAGAAATTCCCGAGTCAGCTCAGACAGAAGGAATAGGAAGTAATGCAAGGGACTTGATCGTATGAAGCCGATAGATGAATTAGAAGAACCACGCAAGAGGCGACAAGAGATTGGATTATAGATAACAATAAGGGAATAAGAAACATATAGAACGGAGTACAACCAAGAATTGCAGAGTAAAGGACGTTATAATCGAGGCGGACGCCGCCATAGACAAGCATGGGCATGAGAATACAAGAAGATAGGGTGTTGACCCAATTGTGAGAGATTAAAAGGTACAAAGATAGGGAGTGATTTTAATGACGAACAATAAATTTTGTAACCCGGGAAGCAAGGGGAATCTTCAAGGATACGAGAATGTTGGAAGAAACTTCAACATAAGTATCAAAGAAACTAGAAGTCTAAAACTGAGACAACAAATTTCTATAAAGGTAGCATGATCAAAACAACACCAATCAAGGGGAAGAATGTGGGAAAGTGATTTTGGTGAACTAGAGAGTCCACAATAACTTCTCATTCACATAAAGATCTAAATTACCAACATTAACGGTGATATCAGAGAACCGCAAACAGACGATGAACAAAGTAAGAAGAATTTTGAAGACACGCTTACAAGTTATCGTGGAAGACTTGATAAACTCATTGATGATAGATGAACGTTAGGACTAGACTCAGAAGAGTATAGTGATCTTATAAGAGAACAAGAGAAGTGCAGACTTGGAAGGAGCTAAAGGAGTATTAACAAAGAAACTGGAGGAGATAGATTTCACCAAGTGTATCAAACTTCAAAAGAGATAGATGAATAGTAATTCCGTGATCTTATAGAAGCTCAACTACAGACTAGTTGGTAATAACTGAGACATAACACGTCCAGAGGACCCTTCAAGAGATCAACGATGACAAATGTGAAGCTAAATCGGTACACGTGCTAGTACCCTTAATAGTAACATGGAGTGAATTCGAGTCAGTAACTCTAACTAAGAACTTAAGAAGAAAGACTAGACGGCCAAGGATGACCTCCTTATTTCATTTGAGACCAAGGGAATTGTGTGTGTGGTTTACTACCTACTGGCTAGGAAAAGAGTACATATCACAGCTAGTACAGATGGATTGTAAAAGAAGAACAAGAGGAGTAAGAAGTATATGATTTTGATAAGGTTCTATGTCAATTAAGACAAAGTGTGGTAGCATTTCATACAAGATAAACCGCAAGTGGATGGAAGTTAAGGTCATGAGAGTCGTGTAGACGTGCTTACAAGCTATAGTGGAAGACCTAGAAAGGACCATTGATGTCAGATGGACGACACAGTTGGACTCGAGAAATGGAGTTAGCTCACGGAGGAACTGGAAGTTTGTAATGTAGAACGAGCTAAAGGAGTATAAATGGATGAACTCGAGTAATTAGTGCTCACCAATAAATTCAACGGCAAAAGAAGTATGAGAAAAGTAAGTCTCGGAAATTGAGATAAGTCAACTGTTGACTGATCGACGTCAACCGAGGACGTTCAAGGGTTATTTGATATTGACGAGTTATGCACAGTTAAGAATAGATATCTGTGATTGAGGATTATTGAATTAACTATACCGATGCTTTGGAGGATTTCCTCAAGTAGGCAACGAAAATCTTCTTAGACAACTAAAGGTATAGAGAGAGTTGTGTTAGAGGTTACTTCTTGGTTGATTAAGATCAAACTTCGGTCGAGTCAGGAAGTTTGGATCTGTGCTAAAAGAATTAAGAAAGTAAAAGGAAGAAGTTTTTCTCCAATATTTTATTTTGTTTCATTAAGGCAATTAAGGAAGGTACTTGGTATTGCATCCAGTTGCGACTCACATAAAATGTATGTTACGCTAAGATCGTGTGTGCACGCAATAAGCTTTAAATTTATACTCGTTATATTTCTCCTAACTCCTAGCTCACCCGCAGTGTACGGGACGTTTGTAGTATGAAATGTATTCCGAGGTCGAACACAAAGACTAAGGTGAGATTGATTCGATTTATGATTAAGTTTAGTGAAAATCTAGTTTAAGAAAGAGAGAAATAAAGAAATGAAAATCTCAATGTTTTTGGTTGGTTTTTAGGTGATCAATCAGGGATCACAATTCATGCAAAGTAAACAATCAACTAAGCTAACGAATCAACACAAACAACAAGCTAAACACGAGATATGAATCAAGAGAAAAGCGGATTCTAGGGGTTGGAAATTCCGATTATGGCATAAGACTCAAGCTATCTAATCATTCCTTGGACTAACTATGATATGTTGGGAGTGAGTGTTTCTAGATTGGGATCAATCACCGGGTAGGTCTCATGGTCCACTAATCCGTTCCTAAGGTCTTATCACCAGGTAGGTCTCATGGTCCACTAATCCATTCCTAAGGTCTTATCACCGGGTAAGTCTCTAAGAACCTAAGGGACGGAATTCTACACAAACCGGATTGTCACCTAGGGATCTAACCTATTCTTACCGGGTAAGTCTCGAAAGGGTTAGTCCTAAACGACTATCCTAGCACACTTAGTCCAATGGCGCCTTATGAGGCTCACCACTACCTAGGATTTGTCATCTTTGAAATCTAAGAGTAAGAATCACCGGGTAGGTCTCTTCTAACACTTAGTTGCTAACACTAGGTCACCCTAGAGTAGGTTTAACTCAACAAACACTAGGATTTCAACATTCTAACAATCTAAAGCTAAATCCATCGAACCAGGGAGAATCACGGGCTGTTCTACCAAGTCCACGGCCGTGGATCGGCAAGAACAAACCGTGGACCCTAACAGAGGTTTCGTTCAAGTGAGTGACTCATCCAATGGTAAATCTAAGTCCATCCTATCATAGTCCTAGCCACAACCATCCTTTCCTTACCCTAGAATCACATCTATTTAGCCTACAACAATCATCATAACAATCGAAATCATCAAACATAAAATCATGGCTTCCATTTACAAGATAATGAAAAGAAAGAGATGAACAAGTGAAGTAAACAAAACCAAGCTGAAATTTAGATTAGAATGACTCACAACCCTTCCAAAAGAAGGTTTAAATGGTTCATACAACTCTAGAATCGATTCCGAGATTCTTCACTACAAAAGCTATCAAAGTCTAGCAATGGTGTGTTCTTCTTCTCCTCTCCAATGGAGCTCTTCTCCTTCAATGGTAGCTTTCCTCCTTGAGAGAATCTTCTTGTTGAGAGAGTATTTTTGATTGGATGATAGTGGATAATGGAGAGCTGCTCCAAGATGCCTTCTCTCAGCCTTGCAGGACCACTTTTATACTACAACCTTGCTAGAGTGAGCCATGAGATCGTGGCACAGCTGTCACAACCGTCTGGCAAAATCCACGGGTGGTTCCACGGCCGTGGAAGTGCCAGTGAACCGTGGTTTGGTGCTTCAACGTTGCTTTGGTTCATTAAGCTTTGATTTGATGCATGGCTTGTGTTGGCAAGGTTCCTTGAGTCCTCCTTATCCCTTAGCTTGCATTCAAATGAGTCCGAGGGTGTGTCATCTTGATGAACGATCCTCAAACGTATCGTTTAAGCTCCTAATTCTCCCAAAATACCTACAAAGCAATGCAAGAGTCCGTGTAGACGTCTATCTCGACAAAATACGTGAATTGAGTGCAAACGTCGTGAACTAGTGCTAAACCATGCATGAATGAGTGAAAAATCTATCTAAATGACTACTTAAACCTAAGTCATAAATCGTGTTATCAAAAATACCCCATACTTAAGGTTTTCTCGTCCCCGAGCAAATTCCCAACTATAGACTAAGAGATGACATGATTTATGTATGCAGAAAAATGGCAAAATCTTTTTGGGTTTGTGCTTCTACTATTGGATCACCTTCATAGTCATGTTTCATGGCAACGGACAAGCAATTATGCATCAAATAAATGAAGGCACGGAAAGACAATTATACTTAACTCGAAAGCATGCATGAAATGTAAAAATGAAGAAGTCAAGATGATCAAGAGCATATCCAATCTAAATTACTAAGTCTTACAAACATGCAAATAGGTCATAAGGTCTTATGATATAAAAGGCCAAGAACCGTTGTGATTAGGTGGGGATTTTTCTAGGCTATGTGGTGCTAATCCGAGGATGGAACTAACTCCACAGTTTTGTCCTCGATCAACTTCCCTCAAGTGTATATTTTCTCCATCTTTTCTTTCTTTTCTTTTTCTTTCACTTATTTTTGAGACAATGGCATTGGTGTACAAAAGCCGAAACCTTGGTGATTAGCCATCCTCGGGCTTTTTCTATTTTTCGAGGTGCATCCACACCGGGCACACATACCAAGGCTCGTTCGGACTATCGGTTTATTTGACTTTGGCAAGGCACCAACACCCGATTATGTGAAGTGTGCCGAGTTACTTGTCATTTAAACCAATGTCCCCAAACCTATGTTTTTGTCTACACTTTCACAACAAATTCAGCATTTTATTCATGGCATTCTTTCATCAACATCTTCACCCCACACTTGCTTTTCACACACATCAACACACTAACATGCTCTTATTCCCGGATGGGTCAAAAGAGGTCAAATTTATATCAATTGAGGTGGTCAAACATCATGATCAAGATGAGAAGAAGAGAAAGATGAATTGCCTCATTCATTCCTAGATGGTGTGTAAGAACTAGCATGTAATTTCGACTTTCAATACTCAATCCATTCTAGGCAAAAATTATGATCACAAATCATTCATGGGATTCAAGAGAAGTACTTCAAGTCCACATATGCAATTCACCAATTTAACACATAAGGCCATCCATAGCCAATCCACAAGACAAGATTCATCATTAGGGTCATATCCAAGCCTAGAAAGCACAAAAATTTTTAAATTTTCTGATTTTTTTTTTGAATTTTTCGCAATGAGTATATACAATGCAAGACATGTGATAATATTAAACTACCCTAGATGCTAGTCATGCAAAATATCATGCAAACCCCACCCCATACTTAGAAACACATTGTCCCCAATGTGTAAATGAAGTAAAGAAGAGTGAAAGAGGGTTCTCACAATGTAAAAATGGTTTGCTATGGTATTTGGGATTTCTCAAGTGGAATTGATGTTGGATGATCCTATCAACAATGGTAGAGAGCTCTAAGTGTTCATCAAAGCGTCGGGACCCGCGTTAGGCACCGCTAGCCGTCCAAGTTCCGCGTCCGCTCCACCCATAATTGATGAGGGGTTCATCATCATCAATCACATGCCATGCAAGACCTCCAATGCTACCAAGACTCTAGCACACACACAAAATACACCAAACACACACAAAAACAGAAAAATCAAAAACAAAAACAAAACGAAAAAAAGGAAAAAATTTACCAATGGGTTGCCTCCCACCAAGCGCTTCTTTAAGGTCATTAGCTTGACCAAACTCGGGAGCGTCTCATTCTAGGTGAAGTGGGGCAATCATATCCACCGGAGCTCCCGGGACATACTTCTTCAACCGGTGCCCATTCACCTTGAAATCTCCACAATGCTCCCCTCCTATCTCAATAGCTCCATGGGGGAAGATCTTCTTCACCACATATGGCCCGGTCCATCTTGATTTTAGCTTTCCGGGGAAGAGCCGCAACCTTGAGTTGAAGAGAAGGACAAGGTCGCCTTCACTCAACTCCTTCGGGATGAGGCGCTTGTCATACCACCGTTTGGTCCTCTCCTTGTAGATCCGGGCATTCTCATAGGCATCCAACCGGATCTCCTTAAGAGCGTTCATATCAAGCAACCTCTTCTCTCCCACCTCTTTGAGGTCAAAATTTAGCCACTTAATGGCCCAATAAGCTCTATGCTCCATTTCTACCGGAAGGTGGCAAGACTTGCCATAGACTAACTTGTAGGGAGTGGTGCCAATTGGTGTCTTGAAAGCAGTTCTATATGCCCACAAGGCATCATCGAGCTTCATAGCCCAATCCTTTCTCGTCCTAGAGACCGTCTTCTCAAGAATTCCCTTGATCTCCCGGTTGGAGATCTCCACTTGGCCACTAGTTTGGGGATGGTAAGGTGTTGCCACCTTATGAGTCACCCCATACTTAGCCAAAAGTGCCCCAAAGTTCCTATTAGTGAAGTGCTTCCCTCCATCACTTATGATCACCCTTGGTGTTCCAAACCTAGGGAAGATCACTCGGTTGAAGAACCGCACCACAACTTTGGCATCATTTGTAGGAGAGGCGATTGCCTCCACCCATCTTGAAACATAATCAGCCGCCAATAGGATGTAGAGGTTGCCACATGAAAAAGGGAATGGTCCCATGAAGTCCACACCCCACACATCAAATATCTCCACTTCTTGTATGTTGTTCAAGGGCATCTCATTCCTCCTTGAGATGTTGCCCGTCCTTTGGCAAGCATCACAAGCTACCACAAAGCTTTGCACATCCTTGAACAAACTTGGCCAAAAGAAGCCCGATTGCAACACCTTCGTACATGTCTTGTGTGAGCTAGCATGGCCTCCACATGGCAAGGAGTGACAATGGCGGATCACACTCTCCACTTCATCCTCCGGTATGCACCTTCTAAACATTCCATCCGGCCCTCTCTTGAACAAAAGTAGTTCACTCCAATAGTAGTGCCTCACATCTTTGAAGAACTTCTTTCTTTGGGCATATGTCAATCCGGGAGGCACTTCCTCACAGACAAGATAGTTCACAATGTCGGCATACCATGGCTCACTTCCTCTTGACACTTGGAACAAGCACTCTTCCACCATTTGCAATTGCTCATCCCGGAATGAGTCATCAATCGGGATGTCATCTCTTTCAAGCTCCAATGGTGGGTGATAACAAGATTTATGACTTAGGATTAGGTAATCATTTAGATAGATTTCTCACTCATTCATGCACGTTTTGGCATTGGTTCGTGACGTCTTCGCTCAATTCATGCACATTTCTAGAAAAGACGTCTACACTACCTTTTATCGGTTTTGTAGGTAATTCGGGGATCTATTGGACGTTAATCGATACATTTGAGGGCCAAGCCTCATGATGGTACACATCCGAAGCATTGGAGGAGCATAATTGGAGCAACAAAGGACACAAAGACCACTATTGGTGCAAGCAATGGAGCAACTCATGGCTAGACGATCATAGCATGTTTCTGTTGAAGAAAATCGGACCAACTAGCAGCTAAATCGGACGATTTTTGTCCACTGGGTCGATTTTTGGGGCTTTGACAGCTTAAGCCACGTGCCCCACGATCTCTTGTCCGTCCTTGCTCTTGGTGGAGAATATAAGTGGTCCTGCAGGTTGTTGCTGGGCATCTCTCCTCTCCCACACTCTCATTCACAGCTCACCAATTGGGGGAAAAGATTGGAGGAGAAGAAAAGCTCTCAAGGATTGAAGGAAGAACAAGAACACCATTCTAGGAGTTTAGTGAGATTTTGAGTGACTTTTGAGTGATTTTTGTAATCTTGGATTGAAGAACCATTGCAAGGATTGTTAGGAACGTTTTGAATCTTCATTTAAGAGTTTGTAAGTCTTGCTACAACTTGGATTTGGCTAAGATTTATTGATTTTACTTGCTTATCTTTCATTATCCATCTATGAACACCATGTATGCTTGTATGATGATTTTGGATCTTAATATGCATACTATTGGCTAGTTTGTTGTGATTCTGGAGTGATGGATTGATGGTTATGGCTAGGGTGATGATAGGATGGGCTTATATGTTAGTTTAGGATGATTTATATGCACGAAACTCACAACAGGAGAAAAAATCGACCTGTTCATCAGATAAATCGGCCGATTTATCTGTAGAACAACCCGATTTATTCTCCTGTTGCTCTTTAAATGATAAATCTGAATGCTAGGGTCCTTGTTTGTTAAATCCTAGTGTTTGTTAAGCCTAATTTAGCTTAGTTTCACCTAATGCTACCAATCTAAGTGAGGGAAGAGATCTACCCGATGATTTCCGACCTTAGATACCTAAGATGATGAATGCTAGGTAGTAGTGAGCCTCATAAGCCGCTATTGGATCGAGTGTGCTAGGATTATTACTTGAGATTTCCCTATTCCGAGACTTACCCGGTAAGGAGAGGGTTACCCTTAAGTAGCATCTAGTTTGTGCGGAATTCCTTACTCTAACCCCTTGAGACCTACCCGGTAATAGGAGTTTGATGCGGGTTTAGTGAAGTGAGAGACCTACCCGGTAATTGCTTCCATTAGTGAAACACTCTTTCCCCCAACACCGCAGCTTGTCCTTAGGATCTTTAGAACCTTGAGTCCGATGCCATAACCGGAAATCTTGACCTCTAGAATCTACTTTTCTCTCTTGATCATTATACTTGTTATTTGTGTTACTTGTTCGTTTGCTAGCTTGAGTTTGTTAGTTGTTTTATCATCTTGCTCTACTTGTGATCTTTGTTTGATCACCACAAAAAAACCAACAAAAACATTGTGTTTTCCATTTTCTTTGTTCCTCATCTTATCTTAGTCTAGATTCACACTATCTTTGATCATTGTTTGACTCGATTTCACCTTAGTCTTTGTGTTCGACCTCGGAATACTATCCCTACTACAAACGACCCGTACACTGCGGGTTTCGCTAGGTAGTTTAGGATAAATATAACGAGTATAAATTTAAAGCTTATTGTGTGCACATTACATCTATTCCTAGACGTAACAAATTTTTGGCGCCGTTGCCGGGGACTAGGTCTAGATTGAGTCATTTTGTGATTATTTATAGTGTAGATCTTTCTTGTTGCTTTTGATCTCTCTTTGGTGTGTGTTTTTTCTTTTCAGGACATCTCTCACTCTTTAGGTGTATGCGAAGATCTCGTGGCAAGGATTTAGCTCCATTCGATCCCGAACCGGAGAAAACCCTTCGATCTAGATCCAAGAACATTCGAAAAGAGAAGAAGATGGCCGGAAGAAACCTCCAAGCTGAGTTGGATGAAGCCTTAGAGCAAATAAGGCTAAGAGATGAGCTCTTGGAGGAAGAAAGGAGACTTGCCAATGAGAGGCAAGAGGAAACTAGGAGGGAGATTGAGGAGATTAGGCAAGCCCTTGTTCAAGGAGAGCTTAATCGCCGACAACCTCCACCTCCTCCACCACAACCGCAGCCGGCGGCTAATGTTAGGGTTGTGCCCATTGCCGTTGAAGAACCACAAACCCTAGGGAGACGTATGGATCCGACACAAAGAGCACACCGTCCGGGTGTGAACTTAGGAGATCCCGCAGCCCACAACTATGAGCTCCGCCCTTAAGTTCTACAAATGATCCGGCATAATCAATTTGGAGGGATGGAAGGAGAGTCTCCTCATCAACACTTGATGAATTACGAGATTTTGATAGAGACTCTTAGACCGCCAAGATTGGAGAGCAACAACCATAAGCTAAGGGCTTTCTCCTTCTCTCTTAAGGACAAGCCTTGGCTTGGTATCAATCTATTCCACAAGGGCGAGTTGGTACTTGGGAGGAGATGACAACCGAGTTTTTGACTAAGTTCTTCCCACCTTCCAAGACTACCGAGTTAAGAGGGAAGATCAATGCCTTCGTGATGAAGGATAGAGAGAGTTTGTTCAAGTCTTGGGAGAGATTCAAAGACCTTCTCCTAGATTGTCCACACCATGGCATACCGAAAATTGAGCTATTGGAGATCTACTTCAAGGGACTTGACGAAGATAGCCAATTCAACCTTCAATCCCTTTCCGGTGGGACTTTCATGGAGAAGCATGTAGATGATGCTTGGGAGTTTGTGGAGAAGCAAGCTCTTGTGATTGAGAAATACTCCCATAGAAAGAGTGAAGGGAGAGAGGCGGGAGCATACGAGGTGAGTGAAGTCACCATGAGCAATTTCAAGCTTGACGCCATCAACAACGAGTTGAAGTCCTTGAGGGAGTTGTGTGCTACAACTTTGAAGAACCAAGCAACTCCTCAAGTGCTTCCACAAGCCAACCTATTTTCCAAGGAGGAGGATGTGAATTACATGGGAAGGGGCAATTACAACAATTATCAAGGCCCAAGGAACTTCAACAACAACCGGCAATTCAACAATTACCGGCCCAACCACAACCATCCCGGGTTTTCTTACTCTAACCCGGATGGAGCCTTGAACCCTCCCGCTTCTACAAGCATAACTCCACCACCAAGAGCTTCATAAGAACCTCCACCCGGATTCACTCAACCTCCAAAGGATAGAACCGAACTGATGTTTGAGCAATTTCTTGGAAGGTTGAGTGGTCTTGAGAGCACAGTGACTTCTATCTCAAAGGCTCAAAAGGTTTTGGAAGCACAAGTGTTCCAAAAGGCGGGTGAAGCACATAGAGATCCGGGGAAGCTTCCCGGAAGAACCGAAGAAAACCCAAGAGGCCAAGTGTTGGCTATTACAACGAGAAGTGGGTTAAGCATGAAGGATCCTTTGCCCAAGGAGAATGTTAAAGGGAAGCAAGTGGTGAGTGAAGAAGAGCCATTGCAAGGAGATGGAGGCAAGGTCAAGGATGTTGAGCCAACCTATGTGGCACCGCCTCCATACAAGCCACCACTACCGTTCCCTCAATCACGAGCAAGAGCTCGCTTGGACAATCACTTTGGTAAGTTCCTTGAACTAATGTCTAAATTGCATATTAACATTCCGTTCATGGATGCTATTTTAGGGATGCCGGCATATGGCAAGTTCTTGAAGGAAATACTCTCCAACAAAAGGAAGTTGGAGGAGTATGGGGAGATAAGGATGACTAAGAGATCCTCGGAGTTGATTCAAACGATGAAGGAGGAGATGCCTCCTAAGCTAAGGGATCCGGGATCCTTTTGTGTTCCAATCGGAGTAGGAGAAGTGAAGTATGACGCCCTATGTGATCTTGGGGCAAGTATGAGCATCATTCCGCTTGCACTTTGCAACAAGGTTGGGCTAGGAGAGCCAAAGCCGGTCAAGATGACCCTTTACATGGCGGACCGCTCAATCACTCATCCGGTTGGAATCTTGGAAGACATCCCGGTGCAATTAGGGAAGTTCTATGTGCCCATAGACTTCGTTGTTTTGGACATCCCGGCGGACTATCAGGTTCCTATCATTTTGGGGAGACCCTTCCTAGCTACTTCCGGATGTCTAGTAGATTGCAAGAATGGGACTCTCTCCTTCAACATTGGAGAAGAGAACATCAAGTTCAAGCTATCAACAATGATGAAAGGACCAACCCTTGATGAGGATGTATTCAACATAGTTGAAGAAGAGGAGTCTAGAGAGGTTGTGAGCTCAATCTTGCTCAAGGATCCACTTGAGAGGGTTCTTAGCTCAAGCTTGATGGAGGAAGGAGTTGAGGAGAGTAGCAATGAAGTAATCAAGGCCTTGAATGCATTGGACGAGTTACCAAGTGTTGGGTATGAAGTGCTAGAAGAAGAGGAAAACAGACAGAAAAATCGGACTAAAGGGCAAAAATCGGCCGATTTTTGTACCTGTGCTGAAATTTCAGCCAGTTTTGCAAAAACAGAAACTCAGATCGACCCACTGCCAGAAAAATCGTCCGATTTTTTCTCCTGGGTCGATTTTCCTGAGTCTTTTCAGCACCAACAACTTGAATGTGAGCAATCATCAAGGGACTTCAAGGAGGCTTCCATGGCTTTGCAATCATCTCAACCTACATTGTATTGATCGTCTCCAACCGAAAAAGGTCCTCCTCAACTTGATCTTAAACCTCTTCCTTCTCATTTAAAGTATGCTTTCCTTGGTTCAAATTCTACTTATCCGGTGATTGTGAATGCATCTTTGAATGATGATGAGCTTAATAGATTGTTGAATGAATTGAAATTGCATAGAAAGGCAATAGGATACACCATTGATGATCTTGTTGGCATCAAGCCCTCTTTGTGCATGCATAGGATAATGATGGAAGATAATCATAAACCCTCTATTGAACATCAAAGAAGATTGAATCCCATAATGAAAGAGGTAGTCAAAAAGGAAATCATTAAGTTGCTAGATGCGGGAATTATCTACCCTATCTCGGATAGTAAGTGGGTTAGTCCCGTTCATGTAGTACCTAAGAAGGGTGGGATGACCGTAGTAACCAATGAGAACAATGAACTAATCCCGACTAGGACGGTTACGGGGTGGAGGATGTGTATTTACTATAGGAAGTTGAACATGGCCTCTAGGAAAGATCACTTCCCTCTCCCCTTCATTGACCAAATGCTAGAGAGGTTAGCTCAACACTCTCATTTTTGCTACCTAGATGGCTATAGTGGATTCTTCCAAATCCCTATCCACCCCGATGACCAAGAGAAAACCACCTTTACATGTCCATGGGGAACTTTTGCATATAGGAGAATGCTATTTGGGTTGTGTAATGCACCCGCCACCTTCCAAAGGTGTATGATGGCTATCTTTTCGGAATACATAGAAAATATCATGGAAGTGTTCATGGATGATTTCTCTGTTTATGGTTCTTCCTTTGATGATTGCTTGGCTAACTTGTCATTAGTATTGCAAAGATGTGAGGAGACAAATCTTGTCTTGAATTGGGAAAAATGCCACTTCATGGTAAGTGAAGGTATAGTGTTAGGACACTTGGTGTCTAACCGTGGCATTGAGGTTGATAGGGCAAAAATTGAAACGATAGAGAAGTTGCCACCACCTACCTCGGTGAAAGGGGTAAGGAGTTTCTTGGGGCATGCCGGTTTTTACCGGAGGTTCATTCAAGATTTCTCTAAAATTTCTAAGCCTCTCACTAACCTACTAATGAAGGATGTTGATTTTGTTTTCTCCAAAGATTGCCTTGAGGCTTTTTGTAGGTTGAAGAACGCTTTGATCTCCGCACCTATCATGCAACCTCCGGATTGGAGCTTACCGTTTGAGATCATGTGTGATGCAAGCGATGTAGCCGTTGGGGCTGTCTTGGGGCAAAGGAAAGATGGGCGCACTCATGCCATTTATTATGCTAGCAAGACGCTAGATGACGCCCAACTTAACTATGCCACAACCGAGAAAGAGTTGCTAGCGGTGGTGTATGCTTTTGAGAAGTTCCGCTCATATCTTGTTGGAGCGAAGGTCATTGTCTATACGGATCATGTTGCGATCCGTTACCTTCTTACAAAGAAGGATGCCAAACCTAGGTTGATTCGGTGGATCCTTCTCCTTCAAGAGTTTGATTTGGAAATCCGGGACAAGAAGGGATCCGAGAACTCCGTGGCGGATCACCTTAGAAGACTACCTCCCTTAGAGATTGAGAGAGATGACATCCCGATTGATGACTCATTCCGGGATGAGCAATTGCAAATGGTGGAGGAGTGCTTGTTCCAAGTGTCTAGAGGAAGTGAGCCGTGGTATGCCGACATAGTGAACTACTTGGTGTGTGAGGAAGTGCCTCCCGGTTTGACATATGCCCAAAGGAAGAAATTCTTCAAGGATGTGAGGCATTACTATTGGAGTGAGCCACTTTTGTTCAAGAAAGGGCCGGATGAAATGTTTAGAAGATGCATACCGGAGGATGAGGTAGAGAGTGTGATCCGGCATTGCCATTCCTTGCCATGTGGAGGGCATGCTAGCTCACACAAGACATGTGCTAAGGTTTTGCAATCGGGCTTCTTTTGGCCAAGTTTGTTCAAGGATGTGCAAGGCTTTGTGGTAGCTTGTGATGCTTGCCAAAGGACGGGCAACATCTCAAGGAGAAATGAGATGCCCTTGAACAACATACAAGAGGTAGAGATATTTGATGTGTGGGGTGTGGACTTCATGGGACCATTCCCTTCGTCATGTGGCAACCTCTACATCCTATTGGCGGTTGACTATGTTTCAAGATGGGTGGAGGCAATCGCCTCTCCTACAAATGATGCCAAGGTTGTGGTGCGGTTTTTCAACCGAGTGATCTTCCCTAGGTTTGGAACACCAAGGGTGATCATAAGTGATGGAGGGAAGTACTTCACCAATAGGAACTTTGGGGCACTTTTGGCTAAGTATGGGGTGACTCATAAGGTGGCAACACCTTATCATCCCCAAACTAGTGGCCAAGTGGAGATCTCCAACCGGGAGATAAAGGGAATTCTCGAGAAGACGGTCTCAAGAACGAGAAAGGATTGGGCTATGAAGCTCGATGATGCCTTGTGGGCATATAGGACCGCTTTCAAGACACAAATTGGCACCACTCCTTACAAGTTGGTCTATGGCAAGTCTTGCCACCTTCCGGTAGAGATGGAGCATAGAGCTTATTGGGCCATTAAGTGGCTAAATTTTAACCTCAAGGAGGCGGGAGAGAAGCGGTTGCTAGACATGAACGCCCTTGAGGAGATCCGGTTGGATGCTTATGAGAATGCCCGGATCTACAAGGAGCGGACCAAAAGGTGGCATGACAAGCGCCTCCTTCCAAAGGAGTTGAATGAAGGCGACTTGGTGCTTCTCTTCAACTCGAGGCTGCGGCTTTTTCCCGGAAAGCTCAAATCGAGATGGACCGGACCATATGTGGTGAAGAAAGTTTTTCCTCATGGAGCGGTGGAGATAGGAGGAGATCATTGTGGTAACTTCAAGGTGAATGGGCATCGATTGAAGAAGTACATCCCGGAAGCCCCGGTGGAAGTGATTGCCCCGCTTCACCTTGATTGAAACGCTCCTGAATTTGGTCAAGCTAATGACCTTAAAGAAGCGCTTAATGGGAGGCAACCCATTGGTACATATTTTTCCCTTTCTTTTTCTTGCTTTTGTTTAATCTCACTCTTGGTGTGCTTTGTTTTTCTTTTGTGTTTTTGGGTGCTAGATCTTGTTGATTGTCATGAGCTATGAGATGTTGGAGGTCATGTGAAGACCTCATGGAGCTATTTAAGGTACAAGATCCAAGCACGTAGACGGGGAGGAAATCACCCAGAAAAATCGGACTGTTCATGCACAAAATCGGCCGATTTTCCTGGGCTATGGGGCGATTTTTCCTCTGTATAAAGGAAAGTGACGATCTCCAATCAAGCATGGGTGGAGCGGACGAGGAACTTGGACGGCTTGCGGCGCCAAGCGCGGGTTCCGACGCCATAATGAACATCAAGAGCTCTCTACCATCCTTGATCGATCATCCACCATCATCATCCAATGAGAACCGAAATACCAAAGCATCACCAATTTTACATTGTGAGGACTTTCTTTCACTTCTTTATTTAGCTTCCACATTGGGGACAATGTGTTTCTATGTATGGGGTGGGGTTTTCATGATCACTTGCATGATTAGCATCTAGGATAGTTTAATTTGTCACATGTTTCATTATGTCTTGCATTGTACATACTTATTTCAAAAATTCCAAAAAAAAAAAAATCAGAAAATTTTAAAAATTTTTAGTGCTTCTAAGGCTTGGGAATGACCCTTATGATGAAAATTGTCTTGTGAATTGGCTATGAATGGCCTTATGTGTTGAATAGATGAATGCATATGTGGACTTGAAGTACTTATCTTGAATCCCATGAATGATTTGTGATCATGAATGTTTTCCTTGATTGAATTGAGTATTGAAAGTCGAAATTACATGCTAGTTCTTGCACATCATTTAGGAATAAATGAGGCAATTCATCTTTCTCTACTTCTCATCTTGATCATGTTGTTTGAGCACCTCAATTGATGAAAAATTTGACCTCTTTTGACCCATCCGGGAATAGGAGCATGATAGTGTGTTGATGTGTGTGAAAAGCAAGTGTGGGGTGAAGTTGTTGATGAAAGAATGATGTGAATGAAATGCTGAAATTGTTGTGAAAGTGTAGACAAAAATATAGGTTTGGGAACGTTGGTTTAAACGACAAGTAACTCGGTACACTTCACATAATCGGGTGTTGGTGCCTTGCCAAAGTCAAATAAACCGATAGTCCTAACGAGCTTTGGTATGTGTGCCCGGTGTGGATGCATCTCGAAAAATAGAAAAAGCCCGAGAATGGCTAATCACCAAGGTTTCGGCTTTTGTACACCAATGCCATTGTCTCAAAAATAAAAGAAAGAAAAGAAAATGAAGAAAAATATACACTTGAGGGAAGTTGATAAGAAAATTTGAAGTTGTGGTTGTTTAGTTCCTTTCCCGGATTAGCATCACATAGCCTAGAAAAATTCCCACCTAATCACAACGTTTCTTGGCCTTCTATTTCACAAGTCCTTATGACCTACTTGCATGTGTGTAAGACTTAGTGATTTAGATTGGATGTACTCATGATCATCTTGACTTCTTCATCTTTACATTTCATTGCATGCTATCAAGTTAAGTGCAATTGTCTTTCCATGCTTTCATTTATTTGATACATAATTGCTTGTCCATTGTCATGAAACATGACTATGAAGGTGATCCAATATTAGAAGCACAACTCCAAAAAGATTTTGCCATTTTTCTGCATACATAAATCATGTCATCTCTTAGTCTATAGTTGGGAATTTGCTCGGGGACGAGCAAACCTTAAGTATGGGGTATTTTTGATAACAAGATTTATGACTTAGGATTAGGTAATCATTTAGATAGATTTCTCACTCATTCATGCACGTTTTGGCATTGGTTCATGACGTCTTCGCTCAATTCATGCACATTTCTAGAAAAGACGTCTACACTACCTTTTATCGGTTTTGTAGGTAATTCGGGGATCTATTGGACGTTAATCAATACATTTGAGGGCCAAGCCTCATGATGGTACACATCCGAAGCATTGGAGGAGCATAATTGGAGCAACAAAGGACACAAAGACCACTATTGGTGCAAGCAATGGAGCAACTCATGGCTAGACGATCATAGCATGTTTCTGTTGAAGAAAATCGGACCAACTAGCAGCTAAATCGGACGATTTTTGTCCACTGGGTCGATTTTTGGGGCTTTGACAGCTTAAGCCACGTGCCCCCACGATCTCTTGTCCGTCCTTGCTCTTGGTGGAGAATATAAGTGGTCCTGCAGGTTGTTGCTGGGCATCTCTCCTCTCCCACACTCTCATTCACAGCTCACCAATTGGGGGAAAAGATTGGAGGAGAAGAAAAGCTCTCAAGGATTGAAGGAAGAACAAGAACACCATTCTAGGAGTTTAGTGAGATTTTGAGTGACTTTTGAGTGATTTTTGTAATCTTGGATTGAAGAACCATTGCAAGGATTGTTAGGAACGTTTTGAATCTTCATTTAAGAGTTTGTAAGTCTTGCTACAACTTGGATTTGTCTAAGATTTATTGATTTTACTTGCTTATCTTTCATTATCCATCTATGAACACCATGTATGCTTGTATGATGATTTTGGATCTTAATATGCATACTATTGGCTAGTTTGTTGTGATTCTGGAGTGATGAATTGATGGTTATGGCTAGGGTGATGATAGGATGGGCTTATATGTTAGTTTAGGATGATTTATATGCACGAAACTCACAACAGGAGAAAAAATCGACCTGTTCATCAGATAAATCGGCCGATTTATCTGTAGAACAGCCCGATTTATTCTCCTGTTGCTCTTTAAATGATAAATCTGAATGCTAGGATCCTTGTTTGTTAAATCCTAGTGTTTGTTAAGCCTAATTTAGCTTAGTTTCACCTAATGCTACCAATCTAAGTGAGGGAAGAGATCTACCCGATGATTTCCGACCTTAGATACCTAAGATGATGAATGCTAGGTAGTAGTGAGCCTCATAAGCCGCTATTGGATCGAGTGTGCTAGGATTATTACTTGAGATTTCCCTATTCCGAGACTTACCCGGTAAGGAGAGGGTTACCCTTAAGTAGCATCTAGTTTGTGCGGAATTCCTTACTCTAACCCCTTGAGACCTACCCGGTAATAGGAGTTTGATGCGGGTTTAGTGAAGTGAGAGACCTACCCGGTAATTGCTTCCATTAGTGAAACACTCTTTCCCCCAACACCGCAGCTTGTCCTTAGGATCTTTAGAACCTTGAGTCCGATGCCATAACCGGAAATCTTGACCTCTAGAATCTACTTTTCTCTCTTGATCATTATACTTGTTATTTGTGTTACTTGTTCGTTTGCTAGCTTGAGTTTGTTAGTTGTTTTATCATCTTGCTTGACTTGTGATCTTTGTTTGATCACCACAAAAAAACCAACAAAAACATTGTTTTTTCCATTTTCTTTGTTCCTCATCTTATCTTAGTCTAGATTCACACTATCTTTGATCATTGTTTGACTCGATTTCACCTTAGTCTTTGTGTTCGACCTCGGAATACTATCCCTACTACAAACGACCCGTACACTGAGGGTTTCGCTAGGTAGTTTAGGATAAATATAACGAGTATAAATTTAAAGCTTATTGCGTGCACATTACATCTATTCCTAGACGTAACAGTGGGAGTCTACCAAGGTGATCTGCCACGGAATTCTCGGATCCCTTCTTGTCCCGGATTTCCAAATCAAACTCTTGAAGAAGAAGGATCCACCGAATCAACCTAGGCTTTGCATCCTTCTTGGTGAGGAGATAACGGATCGCAGCATGATCCGTATAAACTATGACCTTCGCTCCAACAAGATATGAGCGGAACTTCTCAAATGCATACACCACCGCTAGCAATTCCTTCTCGGTGGTAGCATAATTGAGTTTGGCATCATCTAGCGTCTTGCTAGCATAATAAATGGCATGTGTGCGCCCATCTTTCCTTTGCCCCACAACAGCCTCAACGGCTGCATCACTTGCATCACACATGATCTCAAACGGTAAACTCCAATCCGGAGGTTGCATGATAGGTGCGGAGATCAAAGCGTTCTTCAACCTACAAAAAGCCTCAAGGCAATCCTTGGAGAAAACAAACTCAACATCTTTCATTAGTAGGTTAGTAAGAGGCTTAGAAATTTTAGAGAAGTCTTTAATAAACCTCCGGTAAAAACCGGCATGCCCTAAGAAACTCCTTACCCCCTTCACCGAGGTAGGTGGTGGCAACTTCTCTATCGTTTCAATCTTGGCCCTATCAACCTCAATGCCATGGTTGGACACCAAGTGTCCCAACACAATACCTTCACTTACCATGAAGTGGCACTTTTCCCAATTCAAGACAAGGTTTGTCTCCTCACA
The DNA here is from genome assembly GCA_033239045.1 of Fagopyrum esculentum. Lineage (NCBI taxonomy): Eukaryota > Viridiplantae > Streptophyta > Magnoliopsida > Caryophyllales > Polygonaceae > Fagopyrum > Fagopyrum esculentum. The sequence continues at coordinate 104,482,137 of BSUD01000006.1, read as the reverse complement.
TCTTTGCAATACTAATGACAAGTTAGCCAAGCAATTATCAAAGGAAGAACCATAAACAAAGAAGTCATCCATAAACACCTCCATGATATTTTCAATGTATTCCGAAAAGATAGCCATCATACAACTTTGGAAGGTGGCGGGTGCATTACACAACCCAAATGGCATTCTCCTATATGCAAAAGTACCCCATGGACATGTAAAGGTGGTTTTCTCTTGGTCATCGGGGTGGATAGGGATTTGGAAGAATCCGCTATAACCATCTAGGTAGCAAAAGTGAGAATGTTGAGCTAACCTCTCTAGCATTTGGTCAATGAAAGGAAGGGGGAAGTGATCTTTCCTAGAGGCCATGTTCAACTTCCTATAGTCAATGCACATCCTCCATCCCGTCACCGTCCTAGTTGGGATTAGTTCATTGTTCTCATTAGTTACTACGGTCATCCCACCCTTCTTTGGAACTACGTGAACGGGACTAACCCACTTACTATCCGAGATAGGGTAGATAATCCCCGCATCTAGCAACTTAATGATCTCTTTCTTAACCACCTCTTTCATTATAGGATTCAATCTTCTTTGATGTTCAATAGAGGGCTTATGGTTATCTTCCATCAATATCTTATGCATGCACAAAGAAGGTTTTATGCCAACCAAATCATCAATAGTGTAGCCAATGGCTTTCCTATTCAATCTTAGCTCATGCAATAATTTAGCAAGTTCATCATCATTCAAGCATGCATTCACAATCACCGGATATGTAGAATTATCACCAAGGAAAGCATACTTTAAATGAGAGGGGAGAGGTTTGAGTTCAAGTTTAGGAGGACCTTTGTCGAGTGGAGACGATCCAAATAACGTTGGATGAGATGAATCCAAAGCAAATGAAGATCCTCCAAGGCTCCTTGAAGCTTGATCATCAATGAGGTCTGATTCTGGGGAAACCACGGCTAACTCCACGGTTGGCTCCACATCCACGGCCGTGGAAGTTGCCAACCTTGCCCGTTGGAGCTTTCCAGAGAGTTCTACGGCCGTGGAACACATTCCACGCCCGTGGAACTTACAGATGTTCAGCAAGCTTTCGTGGTCTTCATTTTCAACTCTTGTCTCCTTTTCTAGTGCTTCTAAGGCCTTGATCTCTTCATTGCAAGCCTCCTCAACACCTTCCTCCATCAAACTTAAGGTAAGAACCTTCTCCAAGGGGTCCTTGATCAAGATCGAGCTCACAACTTCTCTAGACTCCTCTTGCTCGACAATGTTGAACACATCTTCATCAAGGGTTGACCCTTTCATCATTGTGGACAACTTGAACTTGATGTTCTCTTCTCCAATGTTGAAGGAGAGAACCCCATTCTTGCAATCCACTAGGCATCCGGAAGTGGCTAGGAAAGGTCTTCCTAAGATGATGGGAACCGGATAGTCCGCCGGAATATCTAAGACAACAAAGTCAATCGGCACATAGAACTTCCCTAGTTGTACCGGAATGTCTTCTAAGATCCTAACCGGGTGAGTGATTGAGCGGTCCGCCATGTAGAGGGTCATCTTGACCAGCTTTTGCTCTCCTAGTCCAACCTTGTTGCAAAGTGCAAGCGGTATGATGCTCACTCTTGCCCCAAGATCACAAAGGGATTCATACTTCACATCTCCCACTCTAATAGGGACACAAAAAGAACCCGGATCTCTTAGCTTGGGAGGCATCTCCTCCTTCATTGTTTGGATCAATTCCGAGGACCTCTTTGTCATTCGTATTTCCCCATACTCCTCCAACTTCCTTTTGTTGGAGAGTATCTCCTTCAAGAACTTGCCATATGCCGGCATTCCTAAAATAGCATCCATGAACGGAATATTAATATGCAATTTAGACATAAGTTCAAGGAATTTACCAAAGTGATTGTCCAAGCCAGCTCTTGCTCGTGATTGTGGGAACGGTAGTGGCGGTTTGTATGGAGGCGGTGCCACATATGTTGGCTCAACATCCTTGCTCTTGCCTCCATCTTCTTGCAATATCTCTTCCTCTACCACTACTTGCTTTCCCTTATCATTTTCCTTAGGCAAAGGATCCTTCATACTCAACCCACTCCTCGTTGTAATGGCCAACACTTGGCCTCTGGGTTGCCTTCGGTTCTTCCGGGAAGCTTTCCGGGATCTCTATGAGCTTCACCCACCTTTTGGAACACTTGTGCTTCCAACACCTTTTGAGCCTTAGAGATGGAAGTCACCGTGCTCTCAAGACCACTCAACCTTCCAAGCAATTGTTCAAACATCATTTCGGTCCTATCCTTTGGAGGTTGAGTAAATCCGGGTGGAGGTTCTTGTGAAGCTTTTGGTGGTGGAGTTGTGCTTGTGGAAGCGGGAGGGTTCAAGGCTCCATCCGGGTTAGAGTAGGAAAACCCGGGATGGTTATGGTTGGGCCGGTAATTGTTGAATTGCCAGTTGTTGTTGAAGTTACTTGGGCCTTGGTAGTTGTTATAATTGCCCTTTCCCATGTAATTCACATCTTCCTCCTTGGAAGACAAGTTTGCTTGCACTTGCACTTGAGGAGTTGCTTGGTTCTTCAAAGTTGTAGCACACAACTCTCTCAAAGACTTCAATTCATTATTGATGGCATCAAGCTTGAAGTTGCTCATGGTGACTTCACTCACCTCATATGCTCCCGCCTTTCTCCCTTCACTCTTCCTATGGGAGTATTTCTCAATCACTAGGGCTTGTTTCTCCACAAACTCCCAAGCTTCATCCACATGCGTTTCCATGAAAGTCCCACCGGAAAGAGATTGGAGCTTGAATTGGCTATCTTCATCAAGTCCTTTGAAGTAGATCTCCAATAGCTCAATTTTTGGTATACCATGGTGTGGACAATCTAGGAGAAGATCTTTGAATCTCTCCCAAGACTTGAATAAACTCTCTCTATCCTTCATCACGAAGGCATTTATCTTCCCTCTTAACTTGGTAGTCTTGGAAGGTGGGAAGAACATGGTCAAAAACTCGGTTGTCATCTCCTCCCAAGTACTAACTCGCCCTTGTGGAATAGATTGATACCAAGCCAAGGCTTTATCCTTAAGAGAGAAGGAAAAAGCCCTAAGTTTATGGTTGTTTCTCTCCAATCTTGGCGGTCTAAGAGTCTCCATCAAAATCTCATAGTTCATCAAGTGTTGATGAGGAGACTCTCCTTCCATCCCTCCAAATTGATTATGCCAGATCATTTGTAGAACTTGAGGGCGGAGCTCGTAGTTGTGGGTTGCGGGATCTCCTAAGTTCACACCCGGACGGTGTGCTCTTTGTGCCGGATCCATACGTCTCCCTAACGTTTGTGGCTCTTCAATTGCAATGGGCACAGCCCTAACATTCGCCGCCGGCTGCGGTTGTGGTGGAGGAGGTGGAGGTTGTTGACGATTAAGCTCTCCTTGCACAAGGGCTTGCCTAATCTCATCAATCTCCCTCCTAGTTGCTTCTTGCCTCTCATTGGCAAGTCTCCTCTCTTCCTCCAAGAGCTCATCTCTTAGCCTTATTTGCTCTAAAGCCTCATCCAACTCAGCTTGGAGGTCTCTTCCGGCCATTTCTTTCCCCTTTTTAATGCTCTTTGATCTAGATCTAAGGGTTTTCTCCGGTTCGGGATCGAATGGAGCTAAATCCTTGCCACGGGATCTTCGCATACACCTAAAGAGTAAGAGATGTCCTGAAAAGCAAAGACACAAACCAAAGAGAGATCAAAAGCGACAAGAAAGATCTACACTATAAACAATCACGAAATAGACTCAATTCTTGACCTAGTCCCCGGCAACGGCACCAAAAACTTGTTACGCTAAGATCGTGTGTGCACACAATAAGCTTTAAATTTATACTCGTTATATTTCTCCTAACTCCTAGCGCACCCGCAGTGTACGGGACGTTTGTAGTATGGAATGTATTCCGAGGTCGAACACAAAGACTAAGGTGAGATTGATTCGATTTATGATTAAGTTTAGTGAAAATCTAGTTTAAGAAAGAAAGAAATAAAGAAATGAAAATCTCAATGTTTTTGGTTGGTTTTTAGGTGATCAATCAAGGATCACAATTCATGCAAAGTAAACAATCAACTAAGCTAACGAATCAACACAAACAACAAGCTAAACACGAGATATGAATCAAGAGAAAAGCGGATTCTAGGGGTTGGAAATTCCGATTATGGCATAAGACTCAAGATATCTAATCATTCCTTGGACTAACTATGATATGTTGGGAGTGAGTGTTTCTATATTGGGATCAATCACCGGGTAGGTCTCATGGTCCACTAATCCGTTCCTAAGGTCTTATCACCGGGTAAGTCTCTAAGAACCTAAGGGACGGAATTCTACACAAACCGGATTGTCACCTAGGGATCTAACCTATTCTTACCGGGTAAGTCTCGAAAGGGTTAGTCCTAAACGACTATCCTAGCACACTCAGTCCAATGGCGGCTTATGAGGCTCACCACTACCTAGGATTTGTCATCTTTGAAATCTAAGAGTAAGAATCACCGGTTAGGTCTCTTCTAACACTTAGTTGCTAACACTAGGTCACCCTAGGGTAGGTTTAACTCAACAAACACTAGGATTTCAACATTCTAACAATCTAAAGCTAGATCCATCGAACCAGGGAGAATCACGGGCTGTTCTACCAAGTCCACGGCCGTGGATCGGCAAGAACAAATCGTGGACCCTAACAGAGGTTTCGTTCAAGTGAGTGACTCATCCAAGGGTAAATCTATGTCCATCCTATCATAGTCCTAGCCACAACCATCCTTTCCTTACCCTAGAATCACATATATTTAGCCTACAACAATCATCATAACAATCGAAATCATCAAACATAAAATCATGGCTTCCATTTGCAAGATAATGAAAAGAAAGAGATGAACAAGTGAATTAAACAAAACCAAGCTGAAATTTAGATTAGAATGACTCACAACCCTTCCAAAAGAAGGTTTAAATGGTTCATACAACTCTAGAATCGATTCCGAGATTCTTCACTACAAAAGCTATCAAAGTCTAGCAATGGTGTGTTATTCTTCTCCTCTCCAATGGAGCTCTTCTCCTTCAATGGTAGCTTTCCTCCTTGAGAGAATCTTCTTGTTGAGAGAGTATTTTTGATTGGATGATAGTGGATAATGGAGAGCTGCTCCAAGATGCCTTCTCTCAGCCTTGCAGGACCACTTTTATACTACAACCTTGCTAGAGTGAGCCATGAGATCGTGGCACAGCTGTCACAACCGTCTGGCAAAATCCACGGGTGGTTCCACGGCCGTGGAAGTGCCAGTGAGCCGTGGTTTGGTGCTTCAGCGTTGCTTTGGTTCATTAAGCTTTGATTTGATGCATGGCTTGTGTTGGCAAGGTTCCTTGAGTCCTCCTTAGCCCTTAGCTGGCATTCAAATGAGTCCGAGGGTGTGTCATCTTGATGAACGATCCTCAAACGTATCATTTAAGCTCCTAATTCTCCCAAAATACCTACAAAGCAATGCAAGAGTCCGTGTGGACGTCTATCTCGACAAAATACGTGAATTGAGTGCAAACATCGTGAACTAGTGCTAAACCATGCATGAATGAGTGAAAAATCTATCTAAATGACTACCTAAACCTAAGTCATAAATCGTGTTTTCAATGTACTTATGATTAATGAGTGACAATATAATTATCAAAGTAGCACAGCAGAAGCGTGGTGGTCCTAACCCACAGAGCAAGAAGCTCAATGGTACAAATTACAAAAAAAAAAAAGTGTCGAGTTTACCATGAGGATAGTTGGTGAGATGCATTTGTTTGGAAAGAACGTGAGATAGGCTACGTGGAGTAACTGGAAATACTGTATAGGAATATAGAGGTTATATAAAAAGAGTGTTACACTATTAGGGATCCAAGTGAAGAATGACGGCTTCGCTACATGTTACTAGACAAGTGGTTTCGACTTCTATACTAATGGAGTACTCTGGAGTGAGTTTTCTTGATGGATTAGGAGAAGAATCAACGATGTAATAAAAGTATTGTGCGGGGTTTACCCTAGGAAGCTCAAAGTGAGTAACTACCCTATTGAGTCGGAAGACATATAAGGAAATAAGCGGCAGGAGTATACTTGCAACTCAGTAATCGCGCATAGAGAAAGCATAATCTCGGGTAGAGTTTATGTGTAATGTTATATCAGAAGGGATCAGAGTTGTGTTTCGAGTCAGAGAAATATTATCGGTCTGATAGATGTGATGGATAAAAGAGTGTAATGTTCATGGTGTGTTAACATTTATTGAGTGGATATGATCAAACGACGGTGATGAGAGATCATCATGTGTCTAGTATCATCGTTCTGGACACATCCTATGCCACTTAAGATCTGGGAAACTGAGTAAGAAGCTTGAGTTAAGTTAGTAATATATTAAAGATCTATAAAAAAAATTTTGGATGACGCCAAGGAAACGCAGAGAAGGACTAACGGATTTTTAATTGTTGAGTTATAGCAAATTTAAGACCCAAAAGGAAGTAAGTGATAAATCATTAACGGAGGGAAGACTCGACTAAGTCACAATAAGGAAACATGACCAAACAAGTTGTATTATCAAGAGCATTATGCACTTAGTAAAGTGCCGGTAGATGTCCAAGAACGTTGTTTCAGAGTGATAGTAGGGATCTTCCGAAAGGTCAGAAGTGAGTGGATTCAATGGAAGGAATAAAATTTTATAGCTATTTTGGTAGAGTCATCAAAAGAGCTAGAATTGAGTTTAGAATAACAATTTTTGATATCTTAAAGTAGATTGAAAAGTTATTTATCGTCTAACATTCCTACCCATACTAGAAGGTGTACACATAGTGTTCACGAGTAACAGTTCAAGGAAATACATACTGGATTCGGGACATGTCATCAGCTGTGAGAAGCTGATAGTGGAGCTAGATCATATTTTTATGGAGTACCAGTAGCCGTCCTAGAGCGCGGTACTAGACGTCTACAATCTAAGGATATACCGATATTGAGGATCCAGTGATCTAGACGAGGAGCCAATGAGACTACATGGGAGACGGAGGAGAGCATTAGGTGTAGCTATCATAAGTTCCTTGCGGAGGTGGCCGCTACTTCCGTATCGACGAGTTAGTACTCGGATGTTGTTTTGTGTGACCTACATGCTTTTTTTTTGTGTTGGAGTTTTGTGATTTCAGGTGCTACTTGACTATGATATTTGAGTAGATCTTGCATGTTAGAAAGTTGAGTAAAAATTTAGTAGAAACCGAATTAGATTCCCCTATTGAGGGAAGTCATTTGATTAGATACCCTTATTCTAAGTTTCGGCAAGAAACTTATGTTAAGGGGGTACTGATGTAATACCCGGAATTTTTCCTTCAATCAATTCCGAGTCAAAACGGATTTCGATCCGTTGACCTTTTCTTTTCACATAATTTCCGGTTTCATCACAAATTCTATCATTTTATGTGAGACCTTTTCTCACACAAAATGATACTAAAATAGCACTAAACCCTAAATTGCAAGCATGAGTGGTATCCTAGACGAGATCATGACAAGGCCATGACGACGCCACCCGACGAGTTTTGACAAAGCCACCTTTTCTCACATAAAATGATATTAAAATAACACTAAACCCTAAATTGCAAGCATGAGTGGTATCCTAGACGAGATCATGACGAGGCCATGACGATGCCACCCGACGAGTTTTGACAAAGCCATGACGAGGCCATGACAACGTCACCTTCAAAATTAGGACAAAGCTATGACAAGTTTTTGACAAGACCTTGAAATAAATCTTCAGCCAACTTCTTACTCTTTTATTTCAGCCCACTCATTTCCAAACTACTTCACCCGACAACCCTAATCGTAACTTCACAATGAGCCTCCAAGTCATAGTTTACTTCAGCCCGACAGTGAGAAAGCCAGTACAAAGCCCACGTCAGCTTTCCGCCTAGCCCAACAAGGTCGTCACTTGGATATGTCAGCAACCGATGGAGTAACGCTCAAGATCTGAATATCTTCATCGCGTTATTTCAGCACCCGTAACGCCTGCACATTTCTCTCCCCTCACGTCCACATTCACTCCCCTTTTCCTTTCTTTATTCACTCCAAAACAGCCTCACGTCCTTCTGTTTCCCTTATCTCACGCAGCCGGTGAGATCTTGGTTCAATCGAGCAACATCAGTGACCCAGAAGCCAAGTACAGCAGTGGTGGTGCAACGACGAGCCTAAGCGGAAGCCTACCCCTCAACACACCCGCTCGAGCATAGTAGTCGATCGCGCCAGTGGATCTAGTGAACACAACCACCGGAAGGTCATCGATCTCCCTGTACACTTCAGCCATTGCCGCCCGTGCTCTCGTAAGTAGTTAATAGCAACCGCAGCCAAGGACCCTCATGCAGGGGATCATTTGTTTCCTCCTTCGACACCCAGTCGGCCTCAGGATCTTCCGAGGGAGAACGTCATACGGAGGCCTCTCTTCCTCTCCTTCCAGTGAGTGTATCTTCATCTCTCCTTCTACTCAGTTTCAGATCAACCAAATCACAGTCTTACCTATCTTTCTTCCTCTCAACGGTTGCAAAGGTACGAAAGAGATCTCACCGGTAGTCCAGCACAAACCAAGATCTTCCTTCTACTCCAACTGTCGGCGAAGCGTCTCATCCTTATTGCAGACGGGTAAACTCACCACCCATTATTGTTGTTTTTATATGCACATGAGGAAGGGAGTTATGTATCCCCATGACCCCCTACAGATCAATATAGAGACAAGTTGTACATCTAGTTGAGGGCCTTTGCTTTACTGCTAATAGGTTGTGTTCTGAGCATGTTTGAGATGTTATTAGTTCATGAATTATTTGACAGTAGGAATTGAAGTATAGAGATCTTGCAATTCCTTACTATGTGCAAGAATTTAAGTTTTGAAACCATAGACTTGGAGGATAATTTTTTATGCTTTAGAATGATCATCCACCGTAGAATTTTAAATATGATGTAGGTAGATATGAGTAGTTTGGTATACCAAAATTTGAGAATGATCTAACGGTCAGATTGGGAATTATAAGGTCTCAAGTTAGGACGGTTGAACAGTTTTCCTACGGAGGGAAATTTTGGCTAAGTATAGAATTTCTAGATTTTGGAACCACCTTTGGAGATTTGTGTAGAAGTTATGGTTGGGTAGTTTTGGAAAATCTTTACTCCTATGAGGAGATGACATATCATAGATGACCAAGAGTTTTATTTCGAAATTTTTATATTTTTATTTGAGCCTCGTATCTTAAGGCAAAGTCGGACCTTAGCAACTTTTTATGAAAATCTAGATTGTGTTTAACTCTTATAAATTTATAGCAAACTATCCCTTGAGAGCTAGTTTATGGAAATACGTTCCAATGAGAGTTTGGAACTAGGTTATAGGATATTCTGGAATTTTTGGGACCAGGGGTAAAATAGTCATTTTACCTTACGAAGGGTTTTTAGTAAGCTCTCTTATTATGAGATTGTATATCATATAAATTTTAGATTTCTAAGAAGATAGGACACGGTATTGATTCCCTTGCCTCCTATGACAGGAGATTGAGTTCTTACGGTTGTAGACCGAGTTGATATTACGAGAGTGGAGATTTGATTCAGGTAAGTCCTTTGGGCTTACTTAGCTAGCTTCTAGATATGAGTGTGGATAATGATAGTGGTGTTTGAATAATGTGTTTATAGTGGTATTTAGTAGTAATGATATACCGACCTATACATTGGCCTAAGAGTAACGGGCGGTAGCATTCTGCTCAGTTAGCTTGAGGGCGCTGGGGGTTTCTTTAGGGACTATTCCGCAATCGGTTTGTAGTGATGCTGCCGGCGGAGGTAACCTAGACCTACACCAGTTGGATATGCAACGGAGGCGAGAATTCTTAAAATTCTCGTGCCACAACTTTAAAACGGAATAAAGTGAATCACCTAAGCTATCAGATAATAACTGGATTGTGTGTCAGCATGATGAGTGTTTATGTTACCTTGGGTGTGTTTGTGCTATCCTTATTCTACTTATATTTGGATTGTTTGCTAACGGCTATTCCGTGTTGTAGTTTTTGTAGAGATAGACAGTTGCAGAGAGGTCCGGAAAAGATGGTCAGCCGAGTCCACGTACTCATTAGATGGGGATGGGGGAGTCTTCCATACAGCATGCGTGTTATATAAATATATATGTTTTGTAAGGCTGTCACACGTGTACATTCATACAATAGAATTTTATCTTTTGGAAATTGTTTTGAATACATTTGTGCCTTGTTGTGAGATCCTAGTATAGTTGTTGCTAAACCAAGGTTGGGACCCATTGTGAGGTCCTAACTAGTAGCTCTCCGAGTTCCGAGAAATTGGGGTGTTACAGCTTTCACCACTTGGATTATGACTGAAGATTTTTCACCAAAATAATGATTATGAAAATAATAATGATGTAAATAAAGAAAAGGTAAATGAAAAGCTCGATTAAAAATCGTTTGTTATTAGCAACAATCCGATAAGTAACCCATCTTAAGACGATTGACCTTGAAAAAACAATTGAGGATAACAATGATGTCACTCCACAGGAGAAGGCAAAAACAATTGTATTCCTTCGCCACCACATTCATGAACACCTCAAGACCAAATACTTATTTGTGGAGGATCCTAAAGAGCTGTGTTCTTGAACACACTCCACAAAAGTCTAAGTAAACAAGTGGTCAAAATACTTATTTCATAACATTAAATTTATTAATCCGATAAAATTAATATTTGTTAAGAAGCATACCGTTAATACTAATGTTAAAAACATAAAAATAGAATATTTTATGACATTTTCCAAAGATATTGTTTTGATTTGAGGTTTTTATGACATTTTTCAAAGAAAGTTTATGTTAGATGGCTATAAGGATAATTGTTAGAATAAGTGTTCTTGAGATGAACCCAACAAAAAAACATTCAAATTACAGGCGAGCAGGAGTGACATTTCGTATGTATTTGAAGGTTTCAAGTGGATTACAAAATGAGAAGATGAAGCTTATCAACTAGTAGTGACATTGACATGATTCATCTTCGTTACCACACAATTCTCTACGTACATCACGGGAGATTATACTGAAATTCGATGGATGAGTTTGTAGTAATATTGACATATTTTTGGAATAGAAAATGATGCATAAGGAGAAGAAGAAACATGAAATAATTAGGTGAAGTAGGCTCTTTTTTTTTTATAAATTTTACTTTGTATACTCCTCTATTTTTTAAACAGTTTTATTAATGTTAGGTAAAAGTAATTAATCCGTTTTTAACCCTCTCTATTAGAAAAAAGAAACCGACATATATGAAGAGAATATAGGGAGAGAATACAAATTAGTGTTTTCAAGATATTTTTTTGTCATTTTTTATCGTAATAGGTTTCTAGTATTAGTATGAGTTTTTGGTGTAGTTTCTGGTTGAATTTTTGGCATGGTTATTGGTTGAGTTTCTAGTATGAATTTCTGGTATGATTTTTTGGTTGAGTTTTTGGTATTGTTTTTTGTTGAATTTCTAGTATGAGTCTAATATTATTTCTAATATGAGTTTGATATGGGTTTTTGGTATAATTTTTGATAATTTCTGGTATGAGTTGATGTTATGATTTTTGGAATACTAAATCCTGTTAATTTAAAGATTTCCAAATACCAAAAACCTATCATATGAACACTTGACACAAAAATTGAAACGAAACAAAAAGAAAAACGATCAAGTATTGTTGTTCTACACTATTTTAATTTATACTATGTGGATAAATTTGTCTCCGCATATATCCCTTTGTATCAAACCTTACTAAATCAGAGCAGCCAACTCATCCCGGCGGAAACGCACTTCCACATCATAAATAAAGCTAAAATTTGGAATCAATTCCACAACCATTCTATCCAGATCCCTTTGAAACCATATGCTTTTACGAAACTAGATTGACACGTCGAATCAGAAAGAAATTGAGATGTAAGAGTTGTAATGCATCGGCTTACCATCGCAAAATGGGAGTTGCTTTGCTCGGAGTAACATCGATTCAGCTGATTGACAATTCCCAAGATATGTGAGAAGGAGATGGCAGCGTAACTGCGTAGAATAGTTGTGGAATTAAAGGGTAAAAGCTTTAGAGGTATATTTACAAAATGTATTTATGCTATGGATCTACTTAATAGAATATATATGGTAAAAGGTATACTTAGTAAATTTGGCCCGAAAACATTTATTGTGATAAGTTTAATGTGATAAGATGAGGTTAAAGGAATAAGTTAGTTTGGTACGTTCATAGGTATCAATTGGAATAATGATTTAGATTAGAATAATAAATAACTTAATTCGATTTTAAAAAATGATATTTGATTAAGGTTATAAATAAATATATATATATATAACATTAAAAATTAATTTTATAAAATTTATGTCCGAATTTCCTCATAATCGTCCAACGACCTAAATTATCGTACATTTGGAAAGACCGGTTGAAATGATTTAAAGCCATAAAAATTATAAAATTTAAAGAATTAAAAATACTCTATTTTAATTAATTTATTCTAATACATTTTTACTACACACATAAATCAATTTGAATGCTCCCAAAATCGATTCATGTGCTTATGCATATGGTAGATATCATCATTCATGGCGTTGTCCCTACTATTCTGCTTTACATTGAACGTTTGTTGCATCTAGACCTGTTCAAATTCGGGTAGTCCGTCCGGAAAAACGGACGGGTATGAGCATGAGAACAACCGGTTGGGCCGAAAACCTCGGCCTGCCAAGCCCGCCGGGCCGGTTCCGGACAAGGCCTTAGGCCCCCGTCATCCCGGTAAAAAAATAAAAAATAGAAAAATAAATATATTATAGTATACTTATTATAAATATTAATTATTAAAATAAAATATCTAGTATAATTATAATAAATTTAATATATTTTACATAAAATATCTTAAATATTATTTATTTTATTTTTAAAAATCAAATTACAATATTTTTTTAATAATATTTTTTAAAAAAAATTGAAAAACGGGTACCCGCGAACCCGACCAGGCCAGGTACGGCACCCATCCCAGGCCCAGTAGCCGGGTCTAACCCAACCCAGGTCCGGCTAAACGGGCTCAATATTTTATAAAGTCCGGCCCGAACCCGGATATGAACAGGTCTAGTTGCATCCGACCCCAAAAAGACGCCCACATTTCTTTTTATCTCACTTACAATGATAAATATCTAATGACAAAAATAGAAATAAAAAGAAAATTTTAAATCTGTAGTTAGACCGGAACTTTATACTGAAAACTTAAGAAACACGAGAATTATATAGCTCATACATAATAGGGGATAATAATAGAACATCACCTAATATGAGATGGTTTTAATGGAGGGTGAGTCACTTCGGATCCCTTGATATATTTACTATGACAAATACTGGACCACCACTCAAAGTCTCAAATTAAGTCACGTGGACACTAATTATAATTAAGTAAAAACACTAATTTAACACCGTTAATATTGAAAAGGAAATTAAGTAATGAATTTCTTTTTCCTTTGCTATCTACAGCATAACAACACATCTTTTCCTTATTGCATGACGGCAGACAAGTGTTTAGATGGATGAAGAACTCTTATTTCAATATCTTACGGTTGGATTGATAATATTAATCCCGACGACTCTTTCTCTCTATTAAGGCTCTTAATTCTTCTACACAGTCAAAGAAATCAACAACAATCTTCTCCACAATGCTTCTATCGTTTTTATGTTTTGATTGAGTGAATCAAGCAACTTTTATTACAATAAGGACTTGTTTGGTTTGTGAATTAAGGCAGCAGGAATGGTTTAATTTCGGCCCAGTTTTATAAATTATGTTTGCTTAGACCTGTGAAACGATTCATTCGTTTCCATGCCTCAAACAGTTAACCCAATTTGCTACCCCTACTAAAAAAAGGCCCATTTCCTTGAGCTGATTGAAATCGTCTCTTCCATTTCACTTTGTAGACGTTCTTTCTCTCTCCCAGACTTCATCGCCCTTGACCAACGCTTCATCAATCGACTAGATGAGTAGATGAATCCATGAAAATTCATCGTCTTCTATCCTTCTTTGAGACTTGAAACTAAAAAGCCTTCATCAGGTCCATCCGTTTGATCCTTCACCATAAGCATAACTCTGATTCCCTCGAATTTCTTCTACACATTTCAAAAGTCCTAATATCCGATACTTTAATTACTTACTCCTTTGCTCTCATTCTCTTTGTGCTCAAAATTCACCGTCCTTAGCGCCGGAAAAAGCACCTTCGAACTGTCCAAGTCACATACAGTTCATGATCGGTGATGAAAGTTATTAGGGTTTCGATTTTTGAGGCTTTAATTTTATGAAAATGTAATGAAGTCAGTTCTGAATTGGAATTAGGTTTTGAACTTGAGTAATAGACAAATCTAATTTGTTCATTCATAAAATTTAGGGAATACACAGGCCATGAGTTAGAAGGATGTAGACGATGCTAGGGTTGATTCCGAGTGTTAATAAATCTTGGGAGAAGAAATCTGAAAAGAAATCGGCTTCTGGCCCTCGCTCAACCATGGCTTCCTCTTCAAATTCGACCCATTTCTCGATTTTGGAGCTTCCTCTACAACCTTGTCAGACTTGAATTGGATCCATCTTGATATTTTGCCTTGTTCTTGTTCTTTGTCACCCTTCCCTTCAACAGACTTGAATTGGAATGGTTTTCCAGTAACGCCCTGTTTATTGGGTGCGTTTTCAATATTTTCTTTCCGGCGGTTATCGATGATATTAATACCTTAAGTATGTTTTACGACTATTTTATGTCGTAAATTTAATTTTACGGGTACATGTTCTATTAATATGTTAACGGTATATTTATTATTATTGGAATCTCGTGATTTAATTACGAGGTTGATTTATACGTCGCAAAGTGTATTTTTGTGGGTTTAATTATATACTTGATCACATATTTTTTTCCGTATTTTTTTTATTTTGTCTTAAAAGTCAGAAATTTTCCGATCCGAAAATTCCGATTCGAGTAGTTGTGTCGAGTTATTATTTTGTTTCCATTTTATTTTATTTATATATATATATATATATATATATATATATATATATATATATATATATATATATATATATATTTCCTTCTCCCTCACCCGATTCTCTCTCCAACCCCTCGATCTTCCTGATGTCTGCTGCCCAGCTTCAGCCTGCAAGCATGCTACCCGACCCCTTCGCCCCTACAACCTAGTCTGCAATCTCTCCCTCAACCTAACACTTGCCTCTCTTCGTTTCCAGTCGCACACGCCAAGCCTCCCACAGCTCCCCCACCTCTCCTTCTTTGCCGTTGGCATGCGGCGTCCGGCATGGGGAAGCCAAGCCCAGACAAAGGAGGCCGGTCCCTTGCGCAACCCTTGGTCGGTGACGTGCCTATTCGCTTGCCGGAGCCACGAAATCGCCAGAGGAGCGTCGCCTTGTGCCTTCGACCTCACGCCGGAGCGGCCAAGCGTCTCCACCCCCGGCTCTGCCTCTCTTTCGTCTCTTCTCTGCACCCACCGGCTTGGAACCCCCCTCGATCTCGCCCTCTGTTTTCCTCCCCTGTCCTTTCTTTCGTTCAACCGCCGGGAACCGCCACCCTCTCCGGAGTAGTGTTCTCCGTCGCCACCAGAGGCTGCCGCTAGCACCACCAGGGGAGCCAACCTATGCCCTTGCCTCGCCGTCAGCAAACTTCTACACTGTGCTCCTCTCTTCTTTAGGTTAGTATTCAGAGTCTTTTCATTGTATTAGAGTCGGTTTGTGCTGCTAACTTTTTAATCTAGAAGAAGACGTCAAAAAGAAGCAAAAAGAGAAGTTAGATGGAAGAGCCTTAGTCCTTAGGAGCCTTGAGTCCTTGCTGAGCCCTAGCTGACCATGGTAACCGCCCTTGCGGACCCAGGTGGCCGCACCCGCAGCTAGGCGCCCCTGCGCCTCACAATGTCAGCCCCTACAGCTCTGTGTGGTTGTAGCCGCCTTCGTTGACTCTTTGACTTGTGCTTTGTGGCTGACTTCCTTTATAAGCCATCTTAGACTTCAGATGAAGGGTTTCTTCATCCCTCCAGCCTCTTCTTCTACACGTTCATCTTCTTTTCTCCCTTTCTTGCTTGGATCTCTTTCTTTGATCTTTTTCTTTTGGGAATCTAGAGTGGATCTTGATCTAGACTTGTGTGGGTTGAATCCTTGATGAGGATGCCGAGCCTTGATGTTGCTGATGTGGTTGTGCAGTGGTGTGGATGTTCTTCCCTTCCTTTAGCTGTTGTGGTAAGGTTTCCATCTCCATCTTTATTCCTTCTTCTTCTTCTTTGCTTCTTTCTTTCTCCTTAATTTAGGATTCACAAGTTAGACTTGTGTTGGATCATTTCCTGGCTGTTTTGATGCTCATACATGTGTATATATGTATGTGTGATGCTGCCGTGTGATGAAGAGGTGAAGAGAGTCAAGAGAAAGATCGAGGAGAAGTCGGGACCAACATTCTGCACAGAAAGCCACCCCTGCGCTTGCACCAGGCCGCCCCTGCGCCTGCTGTGAACCGCCCTTGCACCTCACTGGTTCAGCCCTTACATCCTTTGTTTCTGCTGGTGCGCTCAGGGCATACCTTGTTGGTATGATTCCTTCTTTCCTTTCCTTTGGCCTTGGCTTAGATGTTGGCTAGGCTAGCTTGGTTAGGATGAGTTGTATGATAGAGATGTGCCTTAGGCACTTATGTTATGTTGAGGATATGCCTTAGGCATCTGTGAGCATGTGTTGATCTCGAGGTTTAGATTGAGGTTGTAGGTTGGTTATGGAGACTAGTCTCCTAACCCTTACAGTATGTGATGATGTGTGCCTTGCTATTGCAGGCGTTGATTACTTCCCCAAGGGGAAGCTGTGACGTGGTACTGGTGACGAGTATTACAGCTAAGTCCATAGGACTTACTTAGCGTTCAGTTGTGGGTTTGTGTGATTGTAATGGTTGTGTGTGTTCATATGATTGTGCATCTATAACCTAAATCGGGCTAGGATAACCATTTATTATTTTAAATGGCCCAAGTGTATTATAACGGGTCGTGACCACTTGCCTCCGCTTGCAGGTAGGAGGAGGTGCCATGAAGATGATCTCATAGGGGGGGGGACGAGTGATGATCACCCCCATGCAAAACCCCTATGTTACGTTGGAAGGGACGAGGTTCTTGAGGCTCCTCGTATTATAAAATAAGTTGAATTAGTAATAGAATAACGTAATTGAAAGATAATAAATGAATGTGTGTGGCATTGCAGGTATGAGATGTTGATGTGTGTTTGTGCTATTACCTTCATGCTTATTCATTACTGTAGCTAACGGTGTATACCGTATTGTAGATGATCTGCAGGTTAGGAAGACTGTAGAGTGAGCCAGATAGGGTGACCAGCCGAGGACTTCTATACATTAGGGTTGCGTGGGATATGGGATATCTTTTGTATCTGTTGTTTATGGATTTTGTTTGTACTCGGCTTTATTGTTGTAAACCCTTTTGATGTATCTTATACAACTTTATGTATTTGGTTTTAATCTACCTGTGCCTTATTGTAAGATCCAGTGAACTTGTTGTCAGGCTAGGGTCAGGATCCATTGTGAGATCCTAGCCCAATGTGGCATCCTGAGTCCCGTGAATTCGGGGTGTTACAGAGTTGGTATCAGAGCATTAGGTTGACAACAATGGCACTTGCTATCTGCAAATAAAGGTAGAATGGATAAATAAACAGAACCCGAAAGGGGTATGACTTTTGAAAAGGTTTTGGTTTTAAAGCGAGTACAGGTGTTTTGGGATAGTATGTATAGAAGTCGTCCCCCTTCTGAGGATCTCCATAGTATATATAAATATATATATCTTCTATGTGTTGATGTGTATGCATTTACTATTAAGTATTATATATATATATATATATATAAGTTAGGTGTGTATACCCCGCAGATGGCTCGAACTAGAGCTACTACTGTTGTACGCCGGAGTAGAGGTAGATCACCTCTTCCTCCACGAGGGATAGGACAGGGACCAGCTCCCGCTACTGATCCACTAGTGGTGGAGGAGGCTTTTGAAGAGGTTGTTGAGAGTGTCGTCCCAACAACGAGGAGTGGTGGATCCAAGAGATAGGAGGCACATTGAGCCCAATCAGATGAATCAGACCGTGTCTCCATGGGAGGACCAGAGTTTAGAGAGTACCTCAAACACTTTGAGGAGGCCATCAGAGCAGGCAGACGAGCCCCATATTTACCTGGGCATGAGGGATCATCTGAGAGATCCCATGGAGCCACACAGGTACCAGCTATGCCGGCACGTGTTGCTGAGGTTGCTCGAGTCGTAGAGGAGACCAGAGGGCCTCGACCAGATACTTAGTTGAAGACATTTCATCAATAGGGGGTACCACCCTTCTCACGAGAGATTGGTTATAGACTGAGGTATGGATAGGACATGTAGACTCAGCTTTAGAGTCTATTAGGTGTCCTGAGGACAGACGGATAGAGCTATTTCAGTCTTTATTCCATGACCCGGCACACAAGTGGTGGAGGACAGTTCGAGCACGAGTTACGAGTTATGATAAGATGAGGACCTTGTTGAGGGAGCAGTTATGTCCGGCCTCATTGAGGAGGGAGAAGCTGCAAGACTTCGTGGAGACGGGTTTAGATGACGTACCTATTATAGATGCTATCCGTCGCTTCTAGACTGAGTTAGCATTGCTGGGTCCAGGTGCACCATTTGAGGACCAGCATGTGTATCTGTTCTCCCCACGTGTGAGGGAGAGCACACGTTCATATATGGCGGGATTCCATTGTGAGTCCTTGGCAGACTACTAGGATCGGGCCTCTTCTTATGAGCGAGAGAGAGTCATCTAGAGAAGGACTTCTCAGACAGGACGGTTTGAGAAGAGACAGCGCACAAGATAGACTGGTGCAGGAGCATCTAGATACGGGCGAGGCTAGTCTCAGGGCCGCTCGAGTGGTCCAGTGTCTGCACAGACGACTGAGAGAGGCTGGCAGTGTTACAACTGCGGGGCCTATTGACATATGAGGGATGAGTGCCCGAGAGCCCCACTGCCTTGCTTCTCGTGTGGGATGCTAGGACATAGAGCTACGTTTTGCCTTCAAGACAAGTTGTCATCACAACAAGGTTCTTCCCTAGCAGGTGTAGCAGGAGGTGGGCAGAGACCGCCTCAGCATCAGGTACAGGGACAACAGAGAGTTCCAGACACACCTGCTACTCAGTGATCAGCTCCAAGATCGAGAAGAGGTAGAGGTAGAGATGCTGGTACTAGTGATGCCCGAGAAGCTCGAAGTCGCGTTTTTGAGCTGAGGAGTGCTGATGAGCCGCCAACACCAGTTGCTACAGGTACCATTCTGTAACATGTTTTACCTGTTAGAGTTTTATTTGATACGGGTGCTACACATTCCTTTTTTCTGATGCATGTGTTGAGCGTTTGAGTTTACCTACCATAAAAGGGACCCCCTTTACCATAGGATTACCTGATGGTAGTCAGGTCTGAGGTACCCGTGAGATACGTAGTTATCCCCTTCGCTTAGGGACGTGTGTGTTGCTTGTTGACTTCTTAATCATGCCATTGATGCATGAATAAGTCATTTTAGGTATGGATTGGATGCATAGACACCGTGCGGTGTTAGATGTGGGTAAGAGAACTGTTACAGTCTCTATCGACGTAGGTCCGATAGAGGTCTTCCGGGGTTGAGACCTTGGGAAAAAGGGATCTGTTATCAATGCCGTACGAGTAGCTAGACTGATTGCACAGGGATGTGATGCCTTCTGGTGCTACGCCATGAAGGATGGAGAGGGTCCAGCTTTGGAGGACATACCAGTGGTCTGCAAGTTTACAGACGTGTTTGCAGAGCCATTGATGACATGAAATATGACCTATATTTAGGCATGTATTTATATAGATTTTTCCTTTATTTTGCACGCATAGACATACATTCATGGCATTTATGGTTATATTCACCTACTTTGCGAGAATAGAGGTCTACACAGAGTTTTATTGGATTTGTAGGTAATTTGGCGAATTATGGAGCGAAATGGCATATTTTATGGATCAAGCCTTAAAGCGGCACAAAAAGGAGCATAAAAGGAAGTTAGGATGCGCCAAAGTATCTTCTGATACCGTCTGACACGGCAAAGTATCTTCTAATACCGTCTGATGCGGCCCATAGGATTTTCTGATACCAGCGGGCTCGACTTCTTTTCAGCCGAAATATTTAGAGTTTTACCTTTACACCCTAGATTTATCCCTATAAATGTTTGATAGCCTTCAACATTAAAAGGAAGTCAAATTCTTCAAAGGACTTGGAGCCCCGACATTAGGGAGAAGTTGAGATCATTTGCAAGAGGACATTTGAGAAGAATTGAAGGAAGATTTAGGAACTACGCATTTGAAGATTGCGTACTTGGAAAAGATCTTAGGGTTTCACTTTGAAGGCGGATTGACATCCCGTTCTTCTTTGTTCCTTGAGATTTGTGAGAGATTCTTACCTTGTTCTACATTCATTGAACGCAAGTTAAGATTATTGTGTTTGATTGACTTTTGTTTCATATTATTGAGTTTTCAAGGTTTTACCTTTTCTTCATTTTATATTTTAGTTTAGATTTTATTATGATGATTATTGGCTAAAAACCTTAAGCGATTCTAAGGTAAAGGGTTGATAGTTGTGGCATAGATGATGATAGAACGAACCAAAACAGATTGGACCCTGAGAGTTGAGAGTTAACCATTGGGGCAACGGAAAATCGTGTTACTTATCATTTTATCCTTTGATCCAAAGTTAAAGATTTGCTTTAATCTAGCCTTGGCTTACCTTTTCTAGGTAGTAGTGAGACTCAACATCCTCTACTTTGGTTTCGAGTGTCACAACCTTAACCTTTTTAGCTTATCTTTGATTTCCTTGGGTTTGGACATGGGTATTTGAGAGTTTAATCTTGTCCTTAGATCCTTTCTATATTGCAGCCTCAACAACCTATATAGAGAGAACCTTTGAGTGAGACATTTGGGGTTTGGAACTTCACCATACAATTCCCTACCTTAGATATACCTTTGCAATCCCGACTTTGTCCTTATATCTATAGAATATCTTGAATAGATTGCCACAATTGAATACTTGGATCTTTAGGATTGCTGTTTTCCCAATATTTGCAAAGCTTCTATACTTTATTTGCTCGATAATTTGTGAACTGAATTTGATCCCCCAAATCCCTGAGATCGATACTGTGGAATTCTTGCTTTACTACGCCGATCCGTACACTGCGGGTTCGCTTGCTTTGATTTCAGTTTTAAATATTTAAAACTTATTTGCACACAAAACATTCGAGCGAACAACCGTCTAGCTTGCCGCCTCAGAGGAGTGTAGACTTTGGCATCGAGTTGGAGTCTGACACGAGACCCATCTCGAAGGCCCCATATCGTATGACACCTGTCGAGATGTTGTAGGTGAAAAAGCAACTCGAGGAGTTGGCTGAGAAGGGCTTCATACGCCCTAGCGTATCACCATGGGGTGCACCTGTCCTCTTCATGTGGAAGAAGGACGGATCGTTGAGACTATGAATTGACAACAGAGAGCTGAACAAGGTGACCATCAAGAACAGGTATTCACTGCCTTGTATTCATGATCTACTTGATCAGCTTCAAGGAGCGATAGTTTTCTCCGGGATTGACTTGCGTTCAAGATATCACCAACTGAGGGTGAGAGAGCAGGACGTGCACATGACGGCATTTCGTACCCGTTATGGACACTACGAGTTTGTAGTGAAGCCATTTGGGCTGACGAATGCCCCAACAGTTTTCATGGAGTTGATGAACAGTATCTTCATCGACTTCCTAGATCAGTTTGTGGTGGTCTTTATTGATGACATTTTGGTATACTCTCGTTGCAGAGAGGAGCATGCCGGTCATCTGAGGACGATTTTGCAGATTCTGAGGGATAGAGAGCTGTATGCCAAGCTCTCTAAGTGTGAGTTCTGGATGTCTAAGGTTGCTTTCCTTGGACATATCGTCTCCGCCGACGGGATTATGGGTGACCCGACGAAGATTGAGTCTGTTGCTGCATGGATGACACCGACGAATGTCAAGGAAGTGCGTAGCTTTCTTGGCCTAGCCGGTTATTACATACGCTTTGTGGAGGGATTTTCTGTGATTGCCCGTCCACTGACGAGTCTTCTGAGGAAGACCACCAGATTTGTATGGACCGACTAGTGTGCTCAGAGTTTTGAGGAGTTGAAGAGGCGTTTGACTTCTGCTCTTGTCTTGGCACAACCAGAGGGTTCTGATGATTTTGTGGTCTACAGTGATGGATCAAAGCTAGGCTTGGGATGTGTGTTGATGCAGAGAGGCAGAGTGATTGCACATGCATCTCACTAGTTGAAGACATATGAGGAGAACTACCCGACTCTTGATCTAGAGTTGGCAGCGGTAGTTCATGCTTTGAAGATTTGGAGACATTACCTGTATGGTGCTACTTGTCAGATCTTCACAGACCATAAGAGTCTGAAGTACATTTTCACGCAACAGGAATTAAATAACAGCCAACGCCGATGGCTTGAGTGGATCAAGGACTTTGACCTTGATATTTTGTATCATCCTGGCAAGGCGAATGTGGTAGTTGACGCCTTGAGCAGGAAGACGCCTCGAGAGAAGGCGATTGCCATATTGACAATACAACCTCAGCTTCAGAGGGATCTAGCTTGGCTAGAGATGGACATCCAGTTTCCTGATGAGGATGCCCAGTTGTTTGCTTTAGAGGTTCTACCTGGTCTTTTGGGTGAGATCCAACAGAAGCAGTGGACCTGCCCGACCTTGACGAGGATCAGAGAGAGGATGTCTCGTGGAGAGGCACCACAGTTCTCCATAGGAGCGGATGAAGTTATGAGGCGACATGACCGTATCTGTGTACTTGCAGATGCAGAGCTGAGATAGCGGATCTTACAAGAGGCTCATTGTACCCCTTACTCAGTACATCCAGGTACAAGTAAGATGTATCATAATGTGAGACACTCATATTGGTGGGGAGGGCTGAAGCCCGACATAGCCAGATTTGTGGCCCAGTGTGCGACCTATCAACAAGTCAAGATAGAGCATTTCAGACCTAGAGATGAGCTCCATCCACGGCCAGTACCATAGTGGAAGTGGGAGGACGTCTCCATGGATTTTGTGACCGGATTGAGAGCTAGTAGGAGTTTTGATCCTATCTGGGTGATTGTGGATAGACTGACGAAGACGGCACTTTTCATTCCCATCAGAGAGACATGGCCAGTGAGCAGATTGGCTAAGGAGTACACTAGACATATAGTGAGACTCCATGGTGTACCGAGGACGATCGTCTCTGATCAAGATGGACAGTTTACTTCAAGATTCTAGCAGCAGATTAAAACCGCTTTTGGGACGAGTCTACACTTCACGATTGCGTTTCACCCCTAGACAGATGGTCAGTCAAAGAGGATCATCCAGACCTTAGAGGACATGTTGCGAGCCTATGTGTTGTATTGGGGACAAGGATGGTCTGATTACCTCCTACTCGTTGAGTTCTCATACAACAACAGCTAGCATGCATCTATTGGGATGGCTTCTTATGAGGCATTGTATGGACGTAGATGCCGTACACCTTTTTGCTGGGATGAGCCTAGCAGTATTAGTCGGATAGCGCCAGAGCAGATTCAGGATGATATGGCTCGAGTAGCGTTGATCAGAGAGAGGATGTTGGCTGCACAGAGTCGCCATAAGTCATATACAAACAAGAGGCGTCGGCCTCTAGAGTTCAGGGTAAGAGCTCATGTCTGGTTGAGAGTATCTCCAACGCGAGGCGTCAGACGTTTTCGCATAAAGGGGAACTTGAGTCCCCGATATGTCGGTCCTTTCGAGATACTGGATAGAGTCGGGATAGCAGCCTAGAGATTAGCTTTGCCTCTGAGGTTAGAGGGTGTTCATCCTGTGTTTCACGTGTCTCACCTGAGGGAGTACATACTAGATCCGAGGCACATTGTGAGTTTTGATGATCTGGTGGTTGAGCCGGATCACACTTTTATAGAGCACCCTATTGCAGTCCTAAAGCGAGGTGTGAGACGCATGCGTTCGAAGGGCATTCCTATGCTGAGGATACAGTGGTCTAGACGAGGACCCGATGAGGCTACATGAGAGACTGAGGATAGTATCCAGAGTTCTACGCTGAAATAGATGCACCTGTAGGATCCTCCAGTAGATCTTAGTGCCATCTTGGTGAGTGCATGTTATGTTATGTGCTTATGTGAAATGTTGTGTTTTTGTGCTAGCTGTGATATGTGCATATGATCCGTTAGATCTTGTTTGCTAGCGCGAGATAAGTATAGTTGGAGATGGTTCTTTCTTCCATGTTATGGTGTGTGTGTTAGGATTAGCAGGAGATGGTTCTTTCCTCCATGCTATTATTGATGGACATAGTGTGAGTGGAGACGGTTTTCCTCCACATAGCAGTGTTATGTGTATGTTTTGGTTGGAGATGGCTTTACTCCATGCCTGTGTGCTGTGGTTAGTGTTTGGCTAGAGATGATCTTCCTCTAGGCCTTGTTTAGAGTTGATGATGGTGTACGGAAGTGATGATTCCTCCATGTTGCATTTGAGGATATAGAATGTCATAGGTTATGATGATACCTCAGAGAGAGAGTGTTATACCTCGGCTTATGGGTCCGAGAGGGTTTGGGATCTTGCAAGTTTCGGGACGAAACTTGTTTTTAGGGGAGTGTGATGTAAGAGCCTTAGTACTTAGGAGCCTTGAGTCCTTGCTGAGCCCTATCTGACCCTGGCAACCGCCCCTGTGGACCCAGGTGGCCGCACCTGCGGCTAGGCGCCCCTGCGCCTCACAATGTCCGCCCTGCGGCTCTGTGTGGTTGCAGCCGCCTTCGTTGACCCTTTGACTTGTGCTTTGCGGCTGGCTTCCTTTATAAGCCATCTTAGACTTCAGATGAAGGGTTTCTTCATCCCTCCAGCCTCTTCTTCTGCACGTTCATCTTCTTTTCTTCCTTTCTTCCTTGGATCTCTTTCTTTGATCTTGTTCTTGTGAGAATCTAGAGTGCATCTTGATCTAGACTTGTGTGGGTTGAATCCTTGATGAGGATGCTGAGCCTTGATGTTGATGATGTGGTTGTGTAGTGGTGTGGACGTTCTTCCCTTCCTTTAGTTGTTGTGGTAAGGTTTCCATCTCCATCTTTATTCCTTCTTCTTCTTCTTTGCTTATTTCTTTCTCCTTAGTTTAGAATTCACAAGTTATACTTGTGTTGGATCCTTTCCTGGCTGTTTTGATGCTCATACATGTGTATATATGTATGTGTAATGTTGTTGTGTGATGAAGAGGTGAAGAGAGTCAAGACAAAGATCGAAGAGAAGTAGAGACCAACATTCTGCATAGACAGCCGCCCCTGCGCCTGCACCAGGCCGCCCCTGCGCCTGTGCTGATCTGCCCCTGCGCCTTGAGTGAGCCGCCACTACGCCTCACTGGTTCAGCCCTTGCATCCTTTGTTTCTGCTGGTGCGCTCAAGGCATACCTTGTTGGTATGATTCCTTCTTTCCTTTCCTTTGCCTTGGCTTAGATGTTGGCTAGGCTAGCTTGGTTAGGATGAGTTGTACAATAGAGATGTGCCTTAGGCACTTGTGTTATGTTGAGGATATGCCTTAGGCCTCTATGAGCATGTGTTGATCTCGAGGTATAGATTGAGGTTGTAGGTTGGTTATGGAGACTAGTCTCCTAACCCTTACAATATGTGATGATGTGTGTCTTGCTATTGAAGGCGTTGGTTACTTCCCCGAGGGGAAATTGTGATGTGGTACTGGTTACGAGTATTACAGCTAAGTCCATAGGACTTACTTAGCATTCACTTGTGGGTTTGTGTGATTGTAATGGTTGTGTGTGTTCATATGATTGTGCATCTATAACTTAAACCGGACTAGGATAACCATTTATTACTTTAAATGGCCCAAGTGTATTATAACGGGTCGTGACCACTTGCTTCCGCTTGCATGTAGGAGGAGGTGCCATGAAGATGATCTCACAGGGGGGACGAGTGATGACCACCCCCATGCAAAACCCCTATGTTATGTGTGAAGGGACGAGGTTCTTGAGGCTCCTCGTGTTACAAAATAAGTTGAATTAGTAATGAAATAACTTAATTGAAAGATAATAAATGAATGTGTGTGGCATTGCATGTATGAGATGTTGATGTGTGTTTGTGCTATTACCTTCATGCTTATTCATTACTGTAGCTTACGGTGTATAGCGTGTTTTAGATGATCTGCAAGTTAGGAAGACTGTAGAGTGAGTCAGATGGGTTGACCAGCCGATGACTTCTATACATTAGGGTTGTGTGGGATATGGGATATCTTTTGTATATGTTGTTTATGGATGTTGTTTGTACTCGGCTTTGTTGTTGTAAACCCTTTTGATGTATCTTATACAACTTTATGTATTTGGTTTTAATCTACCTGTGTCTTGTTGTAAGATCCATTGAACTTATTGTCAGGCTAGGGTCAGGATCCATTGTGAGGTCCTAGCCCAATGTGGCATCCCGATTCCTGCGGATTTGGGGTGTTAGATTAGAATCACTTGGGAGTTGAAGATCATTCACGAAGACAAGCTTCTGGTTCCACACCGCCCCCGCGGAGCAGTGTCACCGCCCCTGCGGGTGACACTGCACTCAGGAACGCAGCATGCGCCATCGCCAGCGCCCGGAACGAAGCAAGTCACCGCCCCTGCGGCCACCTCTGGACGCCCCTGCGGTGACTCACCTGGAAGAAGCAAAGTCGGTGCCCTTGCGCCACTGCATGCGGATCAACTTGCGGAGCTGTGAGGTCGAAGAGCCAGTGTCACCGCCCCTACGGTGACATTGGGCCGCCCCTACGGCTCGACATCAAAAGCGACAGAAAGATGAAGAGTTAGATGTTTGAAGAGCATTAAAGATCCACCCATGCGGAATTACCAGGCCGCCCCTACAGCCATGAAGAACACCAAGCGCTTTTTCCTAAACCGCCCCTGCGGTCCTGAAACCCGCCCCCGCGGTTTAGCGCCAGAGACTATACTCCGGTTGTTTGCACCACCTTTATGGCATTAAAGATGGTTGTTTAGGCCGGCCATTTACTCCCATTTAGTGCCAATTTTAGAATAAATAGATCCATGGCTGATTGCTAGAGGCATCCACCATTTTTCCCATTATTCTCTCTATTTTCCCTTACTTCCTTTGTGTAATGTGTTTCTAATCTCCTTGCTACATTGGGTTGTTTTGAAGCTGAATTACTGCTTTGGTTGTAAGTCTTTAGTAATATAAGTATTATTCAGTCATATGTTTTATGTTCCTTGAGCTTTAACTTTCAATTGCATACTTCTTACCACTTAGCTTGATCACCTTAGTGTGTAATTGCATGCAAAGAACTAGGATTAATCGATTTCGGGTTCGGGTCTTTAATCTAGTAGAAAACCTTTAGGTAAAAGCTGATTGTGATTACTTAAAGGAAAAGGAATATAAATATAAAGAAAAGTCTAACGGTTTATCTTTACTTGTTTCTTATGCTTTTGTCTTGCTACATTTCAATCCAACCCCCCCCC
>BSUD01000006.1:104421210-104454329 GCA_033239045.1 Fagopyrum esculentum | reverse complement strand
CCCCCCCCCCCCCCCCCCTCTTTATTGGTTACAATCACAATAATTGAATTTAAATCAAAACATCAACTTATCTCTTTTGGGTTCGACCCTTACTTACGCTATATATAAATTTGTTAGTGTAACGTTAGGACTTCTACTTTGACCTAAGCTAAAAGACAACGACCGAGGATTTTAGCGCTCGTCAAATTTGGCGTCGTTGCCGAGAAGTTTAGTTGTGTTTTTATTTTCTTTTGATTATTGATTATTGGTTTGGACCATTTTTATGGTTCAAACCCGTGCTACTAACTCCGAATTTGTTCCTTTTGATCCAGAAATTGAGAGAACGCACAGCCGGCAACGTAGACAACAACGATTCCGTGAAGAGATGGCTGACCGAACCCTCCGGTTACTATACCAGCAATAGGGGAAGGTGTAAACTTTGAGCTTAATTCGGGGCTGATCCACTTGCTCCCATCATTCCATGGGTTAAGTGGTGAAGACCCCATCAACATTACCGAAGAGCAATTCAAGATGAGGACATTCGGTTTCACGCTCAAGGATGGGGCGGATGATTGGTACTACCATTTACCGTCCGGTAGCATCGACACATGGGAAAACCTCCATAAGGCGTTTTTGGAGAAGTATTTTCCAGCTAAGAAGGCCAATAGCTTGAAGAAAACTATAAGCAACATAGAGCAAGAGGCGGACGAAACTCTTTACGAGTATTTCGAGCGTTTTGCAAGACTCCGATCTAGGTGTCCTTTCCATGGGTATTCCACCCAAGACCTAGTCTTGTACTTGTACAATGGCTTGCTTGACAATGAGAGAAGGATCGTCGATGCTGCTTGTGGAGGTAATATTTTAAACACCACTCCTAACCTTGCTTTAGAGAAAATGCAGGAACTAGCTGAAGGAACTTGGAATTTCGGAAGAACCTCTTCCAAAAGAGGAGTTCATACCATCAATCCTGGGATAAATGAGATCTCAATTGAAATTGCTGAATTAAAGGAGATGGTGAAAAGGTTGACTTTGATGGGAACTCCACAACAACTCAAGGCATGTGGAGTGTGTGCCGATCCATACCATCCAACGGATATGTGCCCTCAAGTCCAAGATGATGATGCTGAGGTGAACACATTGGGCTATGGGCAACAACAAAAACAAAGGCCAAGGAACAATCCATATGCGCAAAATTACATGCCAAATTGGCGTGATCAACAAAATTTTCGATGGAGGAATCAACAAAACCAACAGCAGCAGCCCCGCCAAGGTAAGTCTCAAGCCACTGAGAATATGCTGCAGGTTTTGACTAAACATTTTGCTACCCATGTCCAAACTACAGAATCTAGCATCAAGAACCTTGAAAAACAGGTTGGACAAATGGCGGAATCCATTACAAGGATCGAAGCTAGATCCTCCGGGAATTTGCCTTCCCAGACGGTGGTCAACCCCAAAGAGAATGTTAGTGCTCTAACATTGAGGAGTGGGAAGCAAATCCAGCAAAAGCCAGCAATAGAAGTGAAGAACAAACCCTCTGACAAGTCTGATGCCGCCACAGCCGCCCCTGCGGTTGCAACTGCACCAGCTTCTGAGTAGACGCCGCCCCTACGGCTGGATGTCGCCGCCCCTGCGGGGACAGCCCCTGAGCCGCCACTGCGCCTGCAACCTGACGCCCCTGCGGAAAAGACGACAGAGGGTTTTGTTGAGAAAGATTTCTACATTTGTCCTGATTTTCCCCCTCTGTATGCTGAGAAACCACCGGCTCCCTTCCCTGAAGCACTGAAGGAGCGAAGAGTGATTGAGGACAAGGATCTCTTTGAGACCTTTTCCAAATGCGAGGTAAACATCCCTCTCCTTAAACTTGTGAAGAGTATTCCTACGTATGCTCGTTTCTTGAAGGAACTCTGCACCATCAAGAGGAACCAGAAGCTGAAGAGCAAGCAAAAGGTGCAAGTGAGCGAGCATGTGTCCTTCGTCTTCCAACGCCGAATGCCCAAGAATTTTAGCGATCCGGGCATGGTAAGCATTCCTTGTGTTATAGGGGAAACCCGTTTTGATAAAGTTATGCTTGATCTTGGTGCTTCTATTAATGTCCTTCCCTATTCCATCTATAAATCACTTGGCTTTGGGCCGCTAATTGAAACTCGGATTGTAGTATAACTTGTTGATAGATCTAATGTTTACCCGAAAGGGATTATTGAAGATGTGTTAATGATGGTAGATAATCTGATTTTCCTGTTGATTTCTTTGTGATGGATATGGAAAATGACTCACATGATGCACCAATATTGTTGGGAAGACCGTTTGTAAAAACTTCTAGGACTAAGATTGACTATGTTAGTGGCAAATTAACCATGGAATTTGATGGGGAGGTAGTTGAGTTTGACATTTATGATGCAATTAAATACCCTATTGATGATCACTCTCTTTGTGTCATTGATATTATTGATCCTATCATTCAAGATGTTTTTGATATTTCTGACATGGATGAATTGAAAAACATAATTGAGCATGACATTGACATTCATACTTCAGAATATGCCTTGACATTTAGCATGAAGGAAGTCCTAGCCCAATTGGATGGGCACAAAAGGCTCCCTATCTCCACTTTGGCCATTGGGCCTACCTTACTAACTCCAAGCGAGAAGCTTGTTCCATCTATAGTACATGCACCAGAGATAGAGTTGAAGGACCTTTCACCTCACCTCAAGTATGCTTTTCTAGGAGACAACAATACCTTACCGGTGATCATCTCTAGCAAGTTGTCCACCGGTCAAGAGGAAAAATTGGTGAAGATTTTGAAAGAGCACAAGACGGCTCTTGGGTGGACTATTGCGGACATCAAGGGGATAAGCCCATCCACTTGTATGCATAGAATCCTCCTTGAGGAAGAGGCGAAACCATCTAGACAACCCCAACGAAGGTTGAATCCGCCAATGATGGAAGTTGTCAAGAAGGAGGTATTGAAGCTCCTCCAAGCGGACAAGATTTTCCCTATCTCGGATAGTAAGTGGGTTAGTCCAACCCAAGTGGTTCCAAAGAAAGGGGGTATCACCATGGTAGAGAATCAATTCAGAGAGATGGTCCCTAGCAAGACACAAACCGGTTGAAGAGTTTGCATTGACTACCGCAAACTTAACATGGTAACTCGTAAAGACCACTTTTCCTTACCTTTTATTAATCAAATGATGGAACGTCTTGCAGGTCACCCCTACTATTGATTTTTGGACGGATATTCGGGCTATTTCCAAATAGCCATTAATCCGGAGGATCAAGAAAAAACCACTTTCACATGTCCATTTGGCACTTTTGCGTACCGCAGAATGCTATTTGGACTTTGCAATGCTCCCATCACCTTCCAACGGTGCATGATAAGTATTTTTTTTTAATACATAGAGAAATTTATTGAAGTTTTTATGGATGATTTCACCGTCCATGAAAATAGTTTTGATGCATGCTTAGGACATTTAAAACTTGTTTATGAAAAATGTGTAGAAACTAATTTTGTTCTTAATTCTGAAAAATGTCATTTCATGGTTGAAGAAGGAATAGTGTTAGGAAATGTGATATTCTCAAAAGGGATAGAAGTAGATAAGGCAAAAGTTGATGTTATTCAAAGCTTACCTTACCCTACTAACGTACGTGAAATCCGTTCTTTCCTAGGTCATGCAGGTTTTTATCGACGGTTCATCAAGGACTTTTCAAAGATCTCAGCGCCGTTGTTTGAGTTACTCAAGAAGGACGTCACTTTCATAGTGAATGAAGATTGCAAGAAAGCTTTTGATACTTTCAAAGCATGCCTCACTAGTGCACCGATAATCCGGTCTCTGGATTGGGAGAAGCCATTTGAGATTATGTGCGACGCCAAAGATTGTGATGTAGGAGTTGTCCTAGGACAGAAGGATGGAAGAGCATGACACGTCATCCATTACACATCCATGACGTTTAATGGAGCTCAAAGAAACTACTCCACCACCACACCGAGAAGGAGATGCTAGCGGTGGTGTTTGCACTAGAGAACTTCAGACAGTACCTCCTTGGGGTAAATGTAATCGTATTCACTGACCATGCATCTCTTAGGTATCTCATGACGAAGAAGGAAGCTAATCCAAGGTTGATTCGATGGGTGCTCCTTCTAAGCGAGTTTAACTTAGAGATATGGGTCAAGAAGGGGGCTGAGAACCTTGTGGCCGATCATTTGAGCAGGCTGGTAAAGGAGGAAGAAGATCCAACCAAAGGAATAGCCATAGTTGGAAGTTTTCCATACGATACCTTCTACACAACCCTATGTTGTATAACCGCCCCTACGCATCCAGAGCCCTGCCCCTGCGGACAGCCGCCCCTGCGGCTTGAGCTAGGTGCCCCTGCGGATTACACGAAAGAGGTTTCGTTTAAACTTCAATCCTTTAAGCCTTGGTTTGATGACATTGTAAACTTCCTTGTTAGGGGTAAGTACCCTCCCAACTTTACCAAGTCACAACGAGAGAGGGTTAAGGCCAAAGCAAGACACTACGTTTGGGACGATCCATACCTTTGGAAGCATTGTAGTGATCGGGTAATACGCCGTTGCATCCCGGACAATGAGGTACAATATGTCCTTACATTCTGTCATTTTGTAGCATGTAGGGGACATTTTGGGGCCAACAAAACTACTAGAAAAGTTTTAGATGCGGGATTCTTTGGGCCACACGTCTTTAGAGACGCTTTTGCATTTTGCAAGGTGTGTGATTGGTGTCAAAGAGTAGGTAACATCTCTAGGAGAAATGAAATGCCTCAATCTTCCCTTATATTTTGCGAAATTTTTTGTGTTTGGGGGATAGATTTCATGGTCCTTTTCCTACTTCTTTTGGGCACACTTATATATTACTTGCGGTGGACTATGTTTCCAAGTAGGTGGAAGAAAAGGCCACCAAAATTGATGATTCTAAAGTGGTTGCAGTATTTTTAAGGACAATATTTTTGCAAGTTTGGAATACCGAAGGCTTTGATAAGTGATAGAGGCACCCATTTTTGCAACAAGACAATCACCGCTCTCCTTAAGAAGTATCACGCCCAACAACGAGTGTCAACAGCCTACCATCCGCAAACAAATGGCCAAGCGGAGGTGTCCAACCGGGAAATCAAAACCATTCTTGAAAAGACGGTTTCTCCCGGAAGGAAGGATTGGCGTTTAAGGCTAAATGACACTCTATGGGCTTACCGGACAACATACAAGATTCCTATAGGGATGTCTTCATTCCGGCTTGTGTTCGGAAAAGCTTGCCACCTTCCGGTAGAGCTTGAACACAAGGCATGGTGGGCGGCGAAAAAGTGCAACATGAATGTCGAGGAGGTAGCAGAGTTCCGGAAGCTCCAATTGAAAGAGCTGGAGGAGTTAAGGCTCGATGCGTATGACCATGCCACTGCATACAAAGAGAAGACAAAAGCGTGGCATGACCGGAACATTCTCCGGAAAGACTTCAAAGCAGCTAACAAAGTTCTCCTTTTTCAATCTCGTTTGAAGCTTTTTGCAGGCAAGCTGCGCTCAAGGTGGACAGGTCCGTACGTGATAGCTGAAGTCTATCCACATGGCGTTGTGGATCTTTATGATCCACAAACGCACAAGATATTCAAGGTCAACGGACAAAGGCTCATGCCCTACCTTGAAGGAGTGAAGAATGACCCTATAGATGAAATGGTGTTGGAAGAGGCCCAGGTAGAGAAGTAGGATCCTTACGTCGAGCCAACGACGTGAAACAAAGGCGCTGCTCGGGAGGCAACCCAAGAGAATAAGAAGAGGAGCTTCTATCAAGAAAACCGCCCCTACGGCCTCATGTCACCGACTCTGCGGTGACAACCTTGCCTAGTGCCGCCCCCGGCGTTGGGTCTGCGTATGCTACATCTCTATCACCGCCCCCGTGGTGACATCCCCACGCCCTGCGGCGGCTACTCTTGACATGCAGCCCCAGTGCCGCCCCCGGCGTTGGGTCTGCGTCTTCTCTTCCTTGTCACCACCCCCGCGGTGACAAGCCTCCACCCCTACGGATATACCCAAAAAAGAAAAAAAAAAAGAATTTCCAAAAGACCCTACACCTACCCCACCAACCCCTCTCTCCCTCCTCATCTACCACTCCCGATCTCTCACTCTCACAAACCCACGCCCTTGCGCCCCCAACCAACTCTCCACAACCACCTTTGTAACGCCCCTGCGCCACCACTCCGATGCCCTCATCAAGCCCTCCGACGCCCCTGCGCTGCCCTCCTCACTCTCTCAACCACCACCACCCTCAATCTCTCCAACCTCAACCCTAAGACACTACCCACCACCAATACTCACCTTCTATCACTCTTCACCACCACCAGCGACACTCTCCACCAGCCAGAAGCAACCAGAAGGCATACCAGCTCCACCACCAGCGAAGTTGTCAAAAAATCGGCTTTGTGTCTTCTCCCGCCCTTTCGCCTACAGGCTTCCACCCCTACACCTCACCGCCCCTGCGGATCTCACAGCCGCCCCTGCGGAAATAGCAACAGAGGGTTCATCTTCTTTCTTTGTTTTTTGAGAATTCTAATTCCTTTGCTTCAACTCTTTGTAAGAATGGATTCCCATAGAAAGTACAAGATGTCCGACGTTGAGAAGACTCATTACGGGATTGTGCAAGATCGGGTTGTTTATGCAACTCGGTTTTTGCACATTCCGACATTGGAGAAGCTGGGCATGTTGGAGAGCATGCAATCTTTCCTCTCCAACACTGGGCTCGGAGACTTTTTGAAGAAGAGTGCTCCAACATACCCCGAGCTCAGTAGACAATTCATAGCCACCTTCACATGGAGAAGGAGGATCACGTGTGTGTTGGGCTTTCCTTTAAGTTCAACAAGAAAAAGTACACACTTGACTACCTCCAGCTGCAAGAGGCCTTTGGGGTGACTCTCAACCCCTTTTACAAGTGGTGGGAACTCATCCCGACACCGGACCTGTGTGAGTTCTGGCAAGCTGCCACCGGTTCCGAGTTTCATGTCGGGGTGAGTATAGCAACAAACTCACTCACCCTTGCTTGAGGATATTCTCCAAGATCATCATGTGTGTCTTCTGTGGACACAAGGAGGAGAACAAGGTCTCTCTTAAGGACCTTCAATTGTCGTACTCTTGCCTCTCGATCAGCGAGGCGGTGCCGGATTGGTTGTACCTCTTCCTTACCGCTTTGAAGCGGATTAGGAAGAACGAGCCAAGAGATATTGTTGGCGCTGGGGTGATCTCCTTGATTGCCGAGCAGATGATGGATCTTCGGATCTTGAGAATGGGATGGCAATCCCATTCTATACGGAAGGGTTACTCCGGAGGTGCAAGCTCCTCAAGCGGGATGGGGAGAATCTTTTTTGGCTTTCTTTTAAAGATGGGAGCCACATCACCTACCTTCCACGACTCTTACCCTTTGGAGATGAGCTCTTCGAGCTCTACATCCCGGATGATCCGTTTGTGCCGAGGCGGCCTTAGGTGGCCATTGTGGAGAGACATGCTGTGAGCTCCAACCGAGCTCATTATGAGGACCACATGCCCATCCCGGACGATGAGGAGATGCCTACTGCAGCGGGAGATGATGGTCCTGCACTTGAGAGCCTCCAGGCTCAGATAGCTGCCTTGACCACTCAACAACAGGCTTGGCAGACCGAATATCAGCGGACCATGCTGGAGCAGCAGCAGACTTGGCAGTCCAACTTTGCCACGTCCATGACCGCCCACTTTGACCGGCGCCAAGACGCTTGGCAGGTGGCTCAACAGCAACAGCTCGAGGCTCGGTAGTTGGCATGGCAAGCCAACTTTGAGTCCACTATTGGAGGTCGGCTGACTGCTCAGCAGGACCGCTCGACGACATCTACCGCCGGCAGGAGCACTTCTTCAATCACTTCCCTTATCCGCCGGAGCACGGTCCTGATGGTCCAGCCGGAGCATCCCACTAGTGGGTATCCTCTTTTTCCCTTCTCCACCATTCGTCTTTGCTTTCATTTCCACTTTGAGGGCAAAGTGTGCTTCAAGTATGGGGGAGGGGATAGTATCTTGCTTGTACATTTGTTTGAGTTATTTGTGCTTGTGTTTGTTTTGATTTTTCATGAGTTGTAATTCAGTTTATTATTCAGTAAAAAAAAGAGAGAAAAAGCCAAAAAAATTGAAAAAGGTAAGGAAAAATCCTTAGATAAACCGAAAACCCGAAAGGGCGGTTTAGGCAAAAAGAAGGTAGTCCGACCAACATTAGGTTGGTGCAAAAATGGACTTGAGGGATGTGAGGAATTAGTTAGATCATCAAGAAAAGAAGAAGAGTGGCAAGGTGAAAACCCGAAAGGGCGCCTTGGCAAAATAAGCAACACCGAGTGTAGGTTCTCCTTCCGACGTTTGGCGGCATAAGAAGGGGAGACATAAGGAGGTTGTCTAGGTAGGTCACTCTTGGAGCGATAAGGATGGTAGTTCTCTCACTTTCTTCTCACTTTCTTTCCTTTCCCTTCTTTCTTTCTTGGTTTTTCTCTTGTTTCCATTATCTATGTCTCTGCACCATGCTTCCTGAGGCTTTTGAGTTCTGAACTGCTGTCATATGTGTTACTCGGGACGAGTAAAAGGTCTAAGTATGGGGGAGTTTGATAGGTGATGGAATCACTATCATTTAGGTTAGTTTTTACAGTCTTTTCATTGTATTAGAGTCGGTTTGTGCTCCTAACTTCTTAATCCAGAAGAAGAAGTAAAAAAGAAGCAAAAAGAGAAGTTAGAAGCACTTGGGAGTTGAAGATCATTCACGAAGACAAGCTTCTGGTGCCACACCACCCCCGCGGAGCAGTGTCACCGCCCCTGCGGGTGCCACTGCACTCCGGAACGCAGTCTGCGCCTTCGTCAGCGCTCGGAACGAAGCACGTCACCGCCCCTGCGGCCACCTCTGGACGCCCCTGCGGTGACTCACCTGGAAGAAGCAAAGCCGATGCCCTTGCGCCACTGCCTGCGGACCAACCTGCGGAGCTATGAGGCCGAAAAGCCAGTGTCAACGCCCTGCGGTGACATTGGGCCGCCCCTGCGGCTCGACATCAGGAGCAACAGAAAGATGAAGAGTCAGTCGTTTGAAGAGCATTAAAGATCTGCCCCTGCGGGATTACCAGGCCGCCCCTGCGGCCATGAAGAACAGAAAGTGTTTTTTCCTAAACCGCCCCTGCGGTCCTGAAACCCGCCCCCTCGGTTTAGCGCCAGAGACTTTACTCCGGTTGTTTGCACCACCTTTATGGCATTAAAGGTGGCTGTTTAGGCCAGCCATTTACTCCCATTTAGTATCAATTCTAATATAAATAGGTCCATGGCTGATTGCTAGAGGCATCCACCATTTTTCCCATTGTTCTCTCTATTTTCCCTTACTTTCTTTGTGTAATGTGTTTCTAATCTCGTTGCTACATTGGGTTGTTTTGAAGCTGCATTATTGCTTTGGTTGTAAGTCTTTAGTAATATAAGTATTATTCAGTCATATGTTTTATATTCCTTGAGCTTTAACTTTAAATTGCATACTTCTTAACACTTAGCTTGATCACCTTAGTGTCTAATTGCATGCAAAGAACTAGGATTAATCGATTCCGGGTTCGGGTCTTTAATCTAGTAGAAAACCTTTAGGTAAAAGCTGGTTGTGATTACTTAAAGGAAAAGGAATATAAATATGAAGAAACGTCTAACGGTTTTATTCTTCTCTTTATATCTCTTTGTCATTGTTTGAAAGCTAACTTGTGACTTGTTCTAGTAGGTTTACGAAACATTGACTTGTTAAGTTGTGTTGATGCCGGTTGCCTCAACATATATAGATGATCAAGACGAGAACATTGATGAAATACTTATAAAAAAGAACCAACCAAAGTAGCATTGCATGCTAAGAATCAACCTAGTGTAGTCCTTTTCTCATTGATTTATTCACATCTTTACTTGTTTCTTATGCTTTTGTCTTGCTACATTTCAATCCAAACCCCCCCTTTTTTTGGTTACAATTTCAATAATTGAAAATCAAAACATCAACTTAACTCTCTTGGGTTCGACCCTTACTTACACTATACATAAATTTGTTAGTGTAATGTTAGGACTTCTACTTTGACCTAAGCTAAAAGACAACGACCTAGGATTTTAGCGCTCGTCAATAGTCTTGTATTTGCTTACATGATGTTTTATGCCTTGTTGGATTAATTCGGATTTATGGTTCAAGTTGTAATTCCGGGTTATGACCAAGTTGCTAAATTCCCGTATTTTGCCCGAGAAGGTTTTTCGAGTTTTAACGTGGAAAATTAAAATCGAGCCTTTCTTTAGTTTTATGTATATTATATATCCCGATCGAATTTAGCGTACGAGCTAAATTTGTCTAATATTGGTGTTATGTTTGGAAGCATCCCGATAAAGACCTAACAAGTCCAACTCGACATCCATAGACCGTCTTCCGTCTTTTGACGTCATGTGAGTTACCTTTTTTCTCGGTCTAGTTATGTTTAGTATTAGTAGCATGCTAGGATGGATCTAGCATAACTTAGTGGAAATGCCAAGTAGTGGCCTTGAACCGTATATAGATGTTGGATGTTATGAGTATTGTGATGTTTCGGTACGATCATAGGATGATCTTCGGGTTTTGGAGTTGGACCTGGCATGCTAGGGTTGTGATCTCATATAGGTTTGGGAGACTAGAAGCCCGAGGGCTTCTAGCTTGTTGGATAGTTATTGATTGCATGCCTTGCTTGATCAGGCGTTGAGTGTCTCCTGCGGGAACTGAGTACGGGATTTAGCGGGTTTAGCTTTGGGAACAGGTAAGTCTCCGGACTTACTTAGCTCGTATTCTCTGTATTAGTTTCGATGCTTGTTTGGTCGTGTGTGTTACTGTTTATGTGTGTGTTTATTGTTTATGTTATAACATCTAAACCGGTAATAGGACCACCGACTTTATATGTTTGTATTTCGCCCAAGTGTATGATAATGGGCGGCGACCGCTTGTCCAATCCAAAATGGGGATGACTGGGAGGTGCCTTGCGACCAGTCCAACGGGTGATGCTGATCTACATCAAGTACAAACCCGTATGGGGAAAGGGGACAAGGACGAGATCGTTAAGATTCTCGTGTCACACCATAAGTGGAATAGTAAGGGATATGACTTAATAATAACAAAGAGATAATGAACCGGACTTCCAAGTTGTATCTTTCTTTTCGAGATTATTTGCATTGCATTAAAATGATTTCGGTATTTGCCTTTATTTTTGTCATGTTGGAAAGCTCCGGTGAAATTGTTGTCACGCTAAGGGTCGGAACCCATTGTGAGGTCTCCGCCCGTAGCATCCCGAGTCCCGCGGATTCGGGGTGTTACATTTCTAGCTTACTTGTTGCAAGCAGGTCCGATTTAGGGCTCTATTGGCACTAGTGAGGAATTTGAGGATGATTTGTTGAAGGGTTCATAAACTTACGATATGGAGAATGAAGGGAATTATCGATATGGCGCTCTAACATCTTGTGTTGGAACTAGATGGTTTAGATCGAGCTCCTAATTTACTCTATGGATCCAACAATTATGGGATATAAGTTGATTTATGGTCATTGCATTTTTTCTTAGTTTTTCACATTATAGCCCCTTTTCCTAAGGACTTCAGATATTGATCAACTTGGTAGAATCTTCAGTGTTTTGGGCAACTTCACTGAGGAAATATTCTCGGTAACCATTTCTGAGTGCTTACGAAACTGTTGTCCTGAAGAAGTGTTCATTGTTCAGAAGCTTCTTAGGTTTGACACTGCAAGTAGAGCAGCATCAATGGAACTCTTGCATGACAACTACTTGAATGAAGAGCCATGCCGGTAACCATTTCTGAGTTGAGATTTCCTTTGACAAAATATGGACAGGGTGAAAACCAGAGCCAAGATTGGTGTGAATGTGTGATTACAAAGATATGGGCTTAGATT
Organism: Fagopyrum esculentum; assembly: GCA_033239045.1. Taxonomy (NCBI): domain Eukaryota; kingdom Viridiplantae; phylum Streptophyta; class Magnoliopsida; order Caryophyllales; family Polygonaceae; genus Fagopyrum; species Fagopyrum esculentum. Next base: position 104,442,430 of record BSUD01000006.1, on the reverse strand, counting down.
CTGACTTTGAAGATTTTGGTGGTGTAAATATCACTAAAACTGTTATTGGTTTCTCGTTTGATGATTAAGTAGTTGTTAAGCAATTTTTTGAATTTTGAGGGGCATATGCTTTTCATTTTTGAAGTGATCATTATGTGTTGCTATATATGTTAACTGATATTATATTGGCTTTTCATTTTTGAAGTGATCATTTTGAGGGGCATAACAAAATCTTTATAAATATAAATTTTTTCAATGAAATTAATAATTTCCTTCAATGATTCCATTTAAACCAAACAATAAAAAGTATCATTGAGGTCAATGAATCTATTCTTTAATATAACCAAGCATACAATAAAAACAACCCTTTCTGTTTCCTTTCCTTAATTTATTCATTCCGTTTCCGTTTCCATTTCTCCTTCCGTAATCAAACACGCCCTAAATGTTAGTGCTTATAAGTGATAATAACAAATGTTTGTAACAAACGATAAGTAAGATGGAAATAGAGTATTCAACTATTTGAACTGAAGCTTCCTCGATATTCTGGATGTACGTGCTCAATGCTATAACCAACATGATTCATTCTCTCAACTCAGTTGCAAACCGAAAGAAAGCATGTCTGAACTTGTTTATCCAATTCAATGAGGCGAGGATGCCTAGCAACCCGAAAGCAAAACCTGTTCCCAGTCCACCATACAGACGCTGCTTCTCTGTCCATTTAATTTCACTTCATTTTCATCAACCCAAGAAGGTTGCAAGGTTGAACTGAATCATTTTTGTCTCTGGGGCATGCTCCTAGTGGCGGACCACACAGTCTTGGGTTTGCAACATATGCACAGGGGTCAAAAACTTGCAGTTGTGTGCCTTTTGGGATTCATCCCGACAATTTATTATGTGAAAAGTCTAGCATTCCCAATGAAGTTATCTCTGAAACACTTGTTGGAATTTGACCATAAGTATATTATGCGACAAATTGATGAATTTCAAATCTCTAAGATGACCAATATCCTGGGTAACACTTCCTTGTAAGCTATTGCATGACAAATCTAGTGAATCTAAATGCACCAGAGAAGTCATTCATTGGGGAATATGACCACTCAAATTTTTGTTGGAGAGATCGATTAGTTTGACAAACGGAAGGATGCTTTAAAATTGAGAAACCTTGCTTTTCCATTTGGGGTATGCATCGATGTTATATCGAGTTTGGAAGGCTTGGACGTGGTGCTCGGATTATTTGTTGATGAGCTAATTGCAGAGTTATGAGTCCAGCTCATCGGGGTACACCTATCACACGTAGGCCCGTCCAAAAAGGGGTGTCATCCGGACCAACAGCACAGGGCCCCAGGTTTTTTGGGGCCCCATGATATTTACTTTTAGTTGATTTAAGACCGTAAACACAATATTTGGTGAATTGGTTAAGAGTTCAAAAAAATTTAACAATTTTTTTGGGGCCCTATTATATACCTATTTTCCTCGTTTGTTTAATTTTATTCATTTTTTTTAATTTTATTCGTCTATAACGATCTTGTTTTAATTTTTATCTTTTTATCGTCATTCGTTCATGTATTTTTTTGTTAAAAAAAGTTAACAGTTGAAATCCCCTTTCTACTATATTTTTTCCATACTTGTTTTATAAAACTTTTTCCTCTTTTGTTTAATTTTTTTTTTCCGAAAAACTATTTAAAGTTAAAAAAAAAGTCTTGTTTTGGTTTTTATTGTTATTCTTGTATATATTTTTTCATTAAAAAAAGTATTGTTTTATTTTTTTTTCTAATAAAACATAATTTTTAAAATTGATAAAAAAATGCTGACAAAGGGCTTCTGAAATTCATTGGACAGCCCTGATCACACGTGATCATTAAGTGGTGAAACATTGCGTTAGTGATGAAACGCAGCGTTGCTTGATGGTTGCTTTTGGTCCCCGAGTACTTAAGCTAACCTTGCCTCCTCCAAACCTAACGCTGCTAACACTTCACCTCCTCATCCATAGGTCTAAGAGGATTTCCGAGAGAGAGCAAAAACACAAGGAGAGAATAATGGAGAGAGAAAGATCAAAAGTCGAGCGCCTCACACAAGGCCATTCTTGAGTGTTCTCCGTCGTTTTGATCCTGCTTCATTGGAATTATTGATCACTAGCCTGAAAGGCTTATACAAACACCTACTTCTTCTTCTTCTTCTTCTTCTTCTTATCTTAGCCTATCACTAGATTTGTGGAGTTATCTCTACTATTGATAGGTTTTAGTGGATTAGACCACATAAATGGTAAAGGTAAACCACGAATGGTGGAAATAGAACCACACTCATACTGAGTTTATTATCACCCTATTTATAGGGTTAGGGGAGAATAATAAAAATTGCACAATAGAATATAAAATAGAAACTATTCTAAAATAATAAGATACCTTCTCTAAATATAATATAGCATATCTTCCAATACGCTCCCGCAGTCAAAGCGTACATATGCAAACGAACACTAAAGATTGGACATTTCATTGACAATGGGTAAAGAAAACACTTCGATCAACAATGAGCGGTGGCACGAACACCACTTGTAAAATCGATATGACCACCAGTAAATCGGTGAAAAGGTAGATTAAGACACCGATAAGTTGGCGAGGATTGGTAGGTTGAGGTCCCGAATCGTACCCGCTCTGATACCATGATAGATTTTAGTGGATTAGACCACATAAATTGTGGAGGTAAACCACGAATGGTGGAAATAGAACCACACTCATACTGAGTTTATTATCACCCTATTTATAGGGTTACATAAAGATTACACGATATAATATAAAATATAAACTATTCTAAAATAATAAGATACCTTCTCTAAATATAATATAGCATATCTTCCAATACGCTCCCGCAGTCAAAGCGTACGTACGCAAACGAACACTGAAGACTAGACCATTTCATTGACAATGAGTAAAGAAAACACTTCGATCAACAATGAGCGGTGACACGAACATCACTTGTAAATTCGATATGGCCACCAGTAAATTGGTGACAAGGTAGATTAAGACGCCGATAAGTTGGCCAGGATTGGCAGGTTGAGGTCCCGAATCGAACCCGCTCTAATACCATGATAGATTTTAGTGGATTAGACCACTTAAATGGTGGAGGTAAACAACAAATGGTGGAAATAGAACCACGCTCATACTGAGTTTATTATCACCCTATTTATAGGGTTAAGGGAGAATAATAAAGATTACACGATATAATATAAAATAGAAACTATTCTATAGTAATAAGATACCTTCTCTAAATATAATATAGCACATCTTCCAATACACTCCCGCAATCAAAGCATACTGTTCGCTCAAAAGTGTGTGCGTCAAAGTCTTAAATTTATATCCAGAACTTAAGCAAAAGTGAACCCGCAGTGTACGGATCAACTGTAGTAAGGCAAGAAATTCCAGAGTCAAACTCAGGGATTTTGTGAGAATAAAATCGATTTCAAAATAACTTGCAAGATGCAAAAGCTTTTGTAAAAAATGTACGAGACAAATGATTCCAAGGATTCAAGTATCCGACTGCGCCTTTCGATTCAAGACACTTCTAAAGATCAAAGGACAGAGTTGGCATTGCCAAGGTTATGTGTTTCAAAGAAAGGAATAATGTACGGTGAAGTTCCACTACTCACTTATCCCAACTTAGAAGCTCTCAACCCGAAGGATGTTGAGTCTCATCAAGAAGAGTACTCAAAGGAAGGACAAACACTTAAACTATCCACCCAAACCCAAGGATATGACTCTCGAAGGTAAGGATGAAAGGCACACTCAACCTAAATAGAGGATATTGAGTCTCTCTATTATCCAAATCTTGTAAACTTTGACTACCAAGTGAAGAATCAATGATGAAGTCTCTTCTTTTACTTGAATAGGGGTTAGAAAGGTTAGACAAGGTTAGGATTTAGGCAAGGTTTAACTTTGGTTAAAGGATAAAGCAACTAAAGGACGTCAGAGGGAAAACTCGGGCTGTTCTTACAAAACTCGGCCGATCTGCTCAAGAACAATTCGATTTTCCGGTGTTGCAAAGGATTAAATCTCAACTCTCAGGGTCCAAATGGTTAAATGAGTTCAGTCTATCATCATTTAAGCCTCAATCATTAACTATTCTCCCCAGAATCACAAGGTTTTTAGCCAATCATTTTAATCTTTGAATCTAAATCAAGATTGAATAAAGAAAACCAAATAAAAACCAAACTTTGCATAAAAACAAAAGAATCTCCAAATCTGTAATCAATCCTTAAAACTTTTAAAGAATCTCTCAAGGCACTCAACAATATGTTCACAAATCGCAATCACAAAAAGGAAACAAAAGATCTCACAACTTCTTTGAATCTTGACTTTTGGTCCTTTCCTTCAATCATCTTCTCCAAGAATCTTCAATTCCGTAGAACTTGTAAATCTTCCACTGTGTGAACCCCTGATATTCGTTCCTAGGGTTCAAATGTATACTTTCTCACTAATGGGCTGCTTGGCATATCACTTCTCAAGCCCAAAAGCAATGGGGTTTCGAACGTAATATTTTTTAGACGGTTACAAGCAAAACTCGGTCGATCTGGGGGGATAACTCGTCCGATTTTTCCTACAGGAAAATCGTCCGATTTATTTATAAATCACAAGATTTTTTACAACAGCATGTGCTCTCCTCTTGACTTGTTTCCTTCCTTCCTTGTATGACTCTTCTACGCACTTTCTTCGCTCTTCATGATTCCTCAAAGGTTCCTTAAGCTTCCTTATTGACCTTAGCTGCTCCTTGCTCCACTTTTGCTTCCGAATTCCATCGAATTTACCTATAATTAAGCCAAAACTCGTGTAGACCTCTATATCCGAAATATAAATGAAATAAACCTTAAAGGTACAAAATTATCTCCGAATGCAAGGGAAATTTAGGTGAAACATCCACAAAATGCATGATTATAATGGCATATAATTCATGTCATCAAAATACGCCATACTTGCCTCTTTCTTGTCCCCAAGCAAGGTTCAAATCTAAAATACAAGATGTCATGGATTATATGATGCGAAAAAATCAAAAACTTTTCGAAAAGTGCTTCTTATTTTGGATCACCCTCGAAGTAATGCTTCAAGACATAAGAGGACAAAGTATGCATCAATAATAACCGTATCATGAACAAATCATCATTTCTTACTCAAAGACACAAATAAAAGGCATGATAAAGATGTAGAGATAATCAAAGTCAAACAAATCTAAGCGATGAAGCCTTAAACATGTGCACAAAGGTCTCAAGGTCTTCCAATCAAGAAAAAGGTCAAAGAAACGTGTTAAAGGTGGGAAATCTTTTAAGGTAATGTGGTGTTAACCCAGGAAAGAGGAACAACACAACAAGAGCTTTAAGAACAAAACTTCATCACACATGCTTTGCATGTAAAATTTTGCTTTTCTTTTGCTTTACGTTTTGAGAGTATGGACTGCGGTGCACAAAAATCGAAGCCTAGGAGATTGGCGGTTCTCAATTTTCGAGATGCCTCAAACCCTTGATGCACATACCATATCCTGTTAGGACTTGTCGTTCATTCGGACTTTGGCAAGACACAAACACCCGGCTATGTGAATGATGCCGAGTTACTCATCCTCATGTTCAACGTCCCCAATCCTAATTTTTGCTAAACTTTCACTTAACACTTTCACAATGGTCCTCCCACATCAAACATGCCTTACATAACCACTTATCCTAATTCTCAGATGGTCAAAAGGAGGTCAAATATTTCATTGAGGAGCTAGCATGATCAAGATATAAAAAAGAAAAGAAGCGAATTGCCTTGGTCATTCCAACATGATGCATAAGAACTTATAATATAGCTTCGATCAATATTTCATTCTCCTATCAAGACATCCAGATCATATGAATCATACATGTATTCAAATAAGACAATCAAGTTTCATTCATGTTACCATTAAAATCTCAACATAGCTAAGTCATCTTTTTGCCTTTTCCACATTACAATCATCATCATAGAGGTCATTTCCATCATAAGAAGCACTAAAATTTTTAAAAAAACTCACAAATTTTTGAATGAAGGATGCAATGCAAATGTCATAGTGGAAAGAGAAAGTGCAAGAGTTATTACAAGCCAAGTGATAAAGTGCAATGCAAAGTACATAAAGTGCGATAATAGGAAAGAGATTGTAAGTACCCCACCCCATACTTAACCTTCACATTGTCCCCAATGTGAAAAGTCAAGCACAAGATGGAGAAAAATACTTACAATGTAAAAGGGATTGATGTCTCAATCCTCAGCTGGGGGTGGTGGCGGTGGACGTGGATATCTAGGAGCTACATGATCATAAAAAGATCCCGAAGGTATGGTAGTACAAGTCGCTCATCTAACCATCATAAGAGGAGTGTCGTGCGTCCGTCACCTCCCGATACCGAGTAATATGGGTGTTGAGTGTCTCAAAATCAGTGTGGAGAGCCTTGTAGTCAGCCTCGAATGCCAGAAATCAATGCTCCAATCTGCTGGTGGAGTCTAGATCCGCGCCCGCGTCCTCTCCCATGACTGGATGTGTGAGCAAATGAATGACGGGCAGCCTGCATCTCATCCTCGGTCTCCTCAGCACCTCCACTAGTCCTGTTGGGTCCAGCGCCATGTGTGTCAATATCCATAGCATCTGTAGCATGGCCGTTGTATGTATCGCTCTCAAACTCTAGCATGGAAGGATGATATGTTGTAGCTCCCTCCTCATAGTCATCTTCCTCATCGTCCTTTCCATTCTCGTCATCATCATAATATGCAGTCGGAGGAGCCATCTCATCAAAGTAGTGCTCGAAGGTCTCTTTCCAGTTTCTGTAGTTCCGAATAGTGTATTCAGACTTCCACTCAATCTCATCGTTCATATATCTTCTTGTGTTTGGAAATGGGAGGGGGAAGGTGTGGTCTAGCTAGGGAAGGTGGTGGTGGTGGGGGGTGCCTTAGAAGAACCTTTCTTCTTGGTTGAGTTTCTAGTAATTCTTTGTAAGGCTTCCATTTTGCACAAGAAAATCGGGCTGTTCTAGCAAAAACTCGGCCGATTTTTCTAGGTTGGTCCGCGTTTTTCCTTGATTTCATCCCAAATCACAATTCTGTAAAGTTCTGATCAATGCAACACCACAAACATCTTCCTAGGGTTGTTTCTAAGCAAAGCCCTCCAACAAACTCAATAATCTAACAATTCTTAGGCAAGAATCAAAATCGAACGAAATACTTAGGTTTTGGATGGAAAAACCTGAATTCTGGATGAATGAGTTGTTTGCCACACTTGTTTATGCTAGATCCTTCTTCCTTGTTTAAAGAGCTTTAGTTTGGACTCAAGAATCACTCAAAATGGTTACCAATTGAGGAGATGGGAGATGGACGATTTTTCAGCTCATTGGAGTGAAGGAGGAAGGAAAATGGCTAAGTGTGGAATGAAGAAGGGAGTGGAGAAGGCTTTATATAGGCCGGCCATTTTTGTGAAGAAAATCGTCCGAGTTTCTAGCCCGAGATTTTCATCGGCCCGATTTTTCTTCACTTTTACACATCATTAAGGAAAATCGACCGATTTTCTTTGGGTATGTCGATTTTTCATCCTATTTTTCTTTCTGTTGCCAAAAATCGACCTGTTGTGTAGCCTGAATCGGTCGAGTTACTTATGGTAAGTCGATTTTTTCCCTTTCTTTCCTTGAAAGGTGTGTTTAACCAAACTTATGTCAACTTTCTTCATCAATTCTTCAAGATTGTACCTAGTTCCTGCAATCTATGACATAAACAAACCAAGAGCGCATCGAGGAAAACAAAACAAAACAAAAACAAAAACAAACAAGCAACTATCCTAAGCTATTCTAAGGTAAAAAGAAAAGAAAAGAACTAGAACTACAATGGGTTGCCTCCCAAGAAGCGCTTGATTTAACATCGCTAGCTGGACGTTGCTCTTTTGATGATCAATGGAGGAGAATAGGAGCTATCTCCTCAACCGGGACTTCCGGTGTGTACTTCTCAATCGTTGGCCGTTTACTTTGAAATTTCCGCACTTTTCACCCCATACTTCAACTGCACCATGGGGGAAAACATGCTTAATAACAAAAGGTCCTATCCAACGGGATTTAAGCTTACCTGGAAAGAGTCGAAGTCTTGAGTTGAATTAGAAGAACGAGATCTCCTTCTTTCAAGTCCTTTGGGATGATATGCTTATCATGCCACCGCTTCGTTCTTTCCTTGTAGATCCTTGCGTTCTCGTACGCATTCAGGTGGATCTCCTCTAGTTCGTTGATGTCTAACAACCGCTTTTCTCCGGCTTCTTTCATGTTGAAGTTGAGCCACTTGACGGCCCAATATGCTTTATGTTCTAGCTCTACAGGAAGGTGACAAGACTTCCCATACACAAGGTTGTATGGTGTTGTTCCTATGGGTGTCTTAAAAGTGGTCCTGTATGCCCATAATGCATCATCAAGTTTCATTGCCCAGTCTTTCCTTGTCCTAGAGACGGTCTTCTCTAGAATCCCTTTGATCTCCCTGTTAGATATCTTAACTTGTCCGCTTGTTTGCGGATGGTAAGGTGTGGCGATCTTATGGGTTATCCCATACTTAGCTAGTAGAGCCTCAAATCGACGGGTTGTGAAGTGTGCTCCTCCATCACTAATGATGGTTCGGGGAGTCCGGAATCTTGGATGGTTCGGGGAGTCCCGAATCTTGGGAAGATCGTTCTATTAAAGAACTTCACCACTACCATCGCATCATGAGTTGGAGAAGCGATTGCTTATACCCATCTTGAGACATAGTCTAGAGCTAGAAGTATGTATTCGTTTCCACAAGATGATGAGAATGGTCCCATGAAGTCCACTCCCATACGTCGAATATCTCTACTTCTTGGATGTTGTTGAGGGGCATCTCATTCCTCCTTGAAATATTATCTGTCCTTTGACAAGCATCACAAGCAACAACATAGTTCTGCATATCTTTAAATAGGGAAGGCCAAAACAAGCCAGATTGGAGTACCTTAGCACATGTCTTGTGGAAACTAGCATATCCTCCACAAGGCAAAGAATGGCAATGACGGATAATGCTCTCAACTTCATATTTTGGAACGCATCTTCTGAACATGCCATCGGGACCTCTCTTGAAGAGTAAAGGTTCATTCCAATAGAAGTGTCGGACGTCTCTAAAGAATTTCTTCCTTTGAACATATGAAAGTCCGGGTGGGAGTTCCTAACAAACAAGGTAATTGACAATATCAACAAACCATGGGTCATTACCTTTCGAGATTTGATGGAGGCATTCTTCAATCTCGTGTAGCTGCTCGTCAAGGAATAAATCGTCAATAGGAAGCTCATTCGTCTCGCAAGTGAGGTGTGGGAGACGGCTAAGGTGATCAGCGACCGAGTTCTCTGAGCCTTTCTTGTCACGGATCTCTAAATCGAATTCTTGTAGAAGCAAGATCCATCTTAGGAGCCTAGGCTTATCATCCTTCTTTGTGAATAGATAACGGATTGTTGAATGATCCGTGTAGACTATCACTTTCGCACCTACACGATAAGAACGAAAATTTTAAAATGCGTAAACAACAGCAAGGAGCTCCTTCTCCGTGGTAGCGTGTAGCGTAATTCAGTCGAGCTTCATCTAGCGTCTTGCTAGCGTAGTAGATGACGTGAGTACGACCATCTTTCTTCTATCCAAGTACAACTCCTACGGCTATGTCACTTGCGTCACACATGACCTCGAATGGAAGCGTCCAATCGGGTGGTTGGACGATAGGAGCTGAAATCATAGCTTCCTTGATCCTGCAAAAGGCATCCAAACATTCTTTGGAAAACTCGAAAGTTATATCTTTCATCAAAAGGTTAGTTAAAGGTTTTGAAATCTTAGAAAAATCCCTTATAAACCTCCTATAGAAACCTGCATGTCCCAAAAAGCTTCTAACTCCTTTCACCGAAGATGGAGGAGGTAGCTTCTCTATAGTTTCAATCTTAGCTCTATCAACTTCAATTCCCCGATTCGAAATCAAATGTGCTAATATAAGTCCTTCAGTAACCATAAAGTGACACTTTTCCCAGTTCAAGACTAGGTTAGTGTCTTCGCATCTCTTAACAACGAGGGAAAGGTTAGAGAGACAGTTATCAAAGGAAGAACCATGCACCAAGAAGTCGTCCATGAATACTTCCATGATATTCTCTACATATTCTGAAAAGATTGCCATCATACCCCTTTGGAAGGTGGTTGGAGCGTTGCATAGGACGAATGGCATCCTTCTGTAGGCAAACGTACCCCATGGGCACGTGAAAGTTGTCTTCTCTTGATCGTCCAGATGAATGGGAATCAGAAAGAAACCACTGTATCCATCTAGATAACAAAAGTAAGACTGTTGGGCTAACCTTTCCAACATTTGGTCAATGAAAGGGAGGGGGAAGTGGTCCTTCCTTGTGGTAACATTCAGTTTACGGTAATCGATGCACATTCTCCATCCCGTAATTGTCCTTGTAGGAATGAGTTCATTGTTCTTGTTAGCAACAACGGACATTCCTCCTTTCTTTGGAACTACTTGGATGGGGCTCACCCACTTGCTATCAAAAATAGGGAAGATGATACATGCATCAAGTACCTTAAGGATTTCTTTCTTCACGACCTCTTTCATGATCGGATTTAACCGTCGTTGAGGTTGACGTGAAGGTTTGTAATCCTCTTCCATTAAGATCTTATGCATACAAAGAGAAGGTTTAATGCCTAATAAATCATCAATGGTATAGCCTAGGGCCTTCCTATGTTGTTTCAGAACATTCATAAGCTTCTCAAGTTCATCATCACTCAAGTTTGCGCTAACTATAACAGGATATGTTGAGTTAGGTCCAAAGAATGCGTACCTTAGATGTGTAGGGTGTGGTTTCAATTCCAATGAAGATGGTGTTTGATTGATGATTTTTGACCATGGAGTGTCATTGGAGAAGCCTTTGAAGGTTGACGAAGTGTGCTACTACAGTTAAGAACACTTGTAATTGAATTTGTAGAAGTTGGAGAAATTGCCGAAAAATCGACCTCCCCTGACGCAAATCGGTCGAGCTCTAACCCGAATTTTCTCTCTGTTGTCAAAAATCGACTTGCATTATCCAAAATCGGCCGATCTGTTTTGTGTAGGTCAATTTTTTCAGCTTTTTCCGGAGCTCTTTTCAGCTCTTCAAATCTTGCTTCATCTTCTTCCTCTGCATCTTCCAATGCTCGAATCTCATCATCACAATCATGTTCTACTCCTTCTTCAATGATACTCATGCTAAGAACCTTTTGAAGTGGATCTTTGATCAAGATTGAAATCACCACTTCTCTAGACTCTTCTTCAACAAAGATGTTAAAAACATCTTCTCTACAGTTGGCTCCTTGATCAAGGAGGAGAGTACAAATTCCACTTCTCTTCTCCTATGTTGAATGATAGATTCCCATTCTTGCAATCAACCATGCATCAAGAGGTTGCAAGGAATGGTCTCCCAAGTATGATGGGAACTGGATAATCTGCAGGAATGTCAAGTACGACGAAATCAATAGAATGTAAAACTTACCAAGTTTTACGGGAATGTCCTCTATGATTCCAACAAGTCTAGTTATGGAACGATCAGCCATGTAGAGTGTCATCTTCACCGGTCTAGGCTCTCCTAAACCAACTGTCTTGCACAAAGCAAGTGGTATGATGCTTACGCTTTTTCCAAGGTCACAAAGTGCATCATATGTGACTTTGTTACGCTATGATCGTGACACGCAAAAGTCTTAAATTTATAACTCGATATATTTTTCCTAACTCCTAGCGAACCCACAGTGTATGGGTCGTTTTGTAGTAAGGATAGTTTTCCGAGGTCGAACACAAAGAGTAAGGTGAAATTGAATCAAAAAGTAACTAAGGATAGTGTAAACCTAGTTTGAGAAAAGGGAAAGAAATAAAGAAATGAAAATCTCAATGTTTTTGGATTGGTTTTGTGGTGATTAATCAAGGATAACAAATCATGCAAGAGCATAAAAACAAACTAAGCTAACAACACAAATAAGCAAACACAAACACGAGATAGGTAATGAAAGAGAGAAAAGCGGATTCTAGGGGTTAGGAATTCCGGTTATGGCACTGGACTCAAGCTTCTAATCATTCCTTGGATCAACTACGGTATGTTGGGAAAGGTTGTTTCTCTAATGGAACCAATCACCGGGTAGGTCTCATGATCCACTAATCCCGCAACTAAGGTCCTATTACCGGGTATGTCTCTAGGAGCTTAAGGTTGGGAAATCCACACTAACCGGATTGCTATCTAGGGGTCTAACGTCTCCTTACCGGGTAAGTCTCGGGAAGGCAAGTCCTAAACATCAATCCTAGAACACTCAATCCAATAGCGTCTTATGAGGCTCACTACTACTTAGAGTTCATCATCTTTGGTACTTAAGATCCAGAATTACCGGGTAAGTCTCTTCCCTCACTTAGATTGCTAGAAATAGGTCACACTAGGCTAGATTAAGTTTAAAAAACACTAGGATTTCAACAATCTAAGATCCTAACATGCATATTTATCAATACAAGCAAGTCAAACAAAATCACGGGCAGTTCATCCAATTCCACGACCGTGGATATGTAGGAACAGACCGTGGTTTACAACAGTAGCTATGTTCGAGCAATTAAATCATCCAAAGATACATTTAAGTCTATTCTATCATAGTCCAAGCCATAACCATCATTTCCTTACCCTAGAATCGCATCTATTTAGCCAACAACATGCATCATAACAATCAAACTCAACAAGCATACATTCATGGCTTCCATTAGCAAGAGTATGATATGAGAGAGAGATAAGACAAGTAGAACAAGAAAACAAGTTGAATAAAAGTCAAGAAGGACTTACAACCCTTCAGAAGAAGGTTCGAATCGTTTCTTACAACCCTAGCAAATGACTTTAAAAAAACTCACGCAAAACCACTCAACAACTATGAAGGCTATGAAACTAGTGTTTTTCTTCTTCTTCTCCAAATGAGAGTGTTTCTTCTCCTCCAAAAGTAGCTCCAATCCAATGTTCTAGAATGAGAGAATGTGGGAGAAGGTGTGTGTAGTCAGGTCCCCTTTTAGAATCAGCCTGCATGAGTACTTATAGCCTTCACCATTTGCAAGAGTCGGTTATGGAGATCGTGGGACGGCTGTCCCAGCTGTCCAGAGGGAATCACGGTCCATTCAACGGCCGTGGAAGTGCCGGTGACCGTGATTCTGGTGTTTCAGCCCTCTTTTGATCGTTGAGCCATGAGTTGGTGCAAAGCATGCACCAACATGGTCCTATGTGTTCTCCTTTGCTCCTAACTTGCTTCCCAATGAGCCCGGAAGTGTGTCATTACGAGGAACGATCCCCGGATGTATCGATTAAGCTCCAAAGGCTCCCAAAATACCTACAGAACATGCAAAAGTCCGTGTAGACGTCTATCTCGACAACATACATGAATTAAGTGCAAATCGTCACGAACTAATGTCAAACTATGCATGAATAGCAGGAAAAACTATCTAAATGGATGCCTAAACTAACGTCATAAATCGTGTTATCATAATATCCCATACTTAAGGTTTGCTCGTCCCCGAGCAAGTCCTAACTATAGACTAAGCGATGACATGATTTATGCATAGAGAAAAACGACAAAATCTTTTTGGAATTGTGCTTCTAATATTGGATCACCTTCGTAGTCATGTTCCATTGCAATTGGACAAGCAATCATGCATCAAATAGATGAAAGCATGGAAATACAATTATACTTAACTAAAAAGCATGCATGCAAGGTAAAAACGAAGAAGTCAAGATGATCATGAGTATATCCACATTTTCGTTTTTTGATCAACTTCCCCTACAAGTGTATAATTTTCTCCATCTTTTCTTTGTTTTCTTTTCTTTTTCACTTTCTTTTTCTTTTATTTTTGAGGCAATGACATTGGTGTACAAAAGCCGAAACCTTGGTGATTAGCGGACCTCGGGATTTTTCCGAGGTGCCTCACACCGGAAACACATACCAAGGCTCGTTAGGACATTCGGTTTATCCGACTTTGGCAAGGCACAAACACCCGATTATGTGAATGGTGCCGAGTTACTCGTCATCAAAACCAAAGTTTCCAAACCTATATTTTTTTCTACACTTTTTTCACAACAAATTCAGCACTTCATTCACATCATTCTTTCATCAACAACTTCACCCCACACTTGCTTTTCACACACATCAACACACTAGCATGCTCCTATTCCCGGATGGGTCAAAAAAGGTCAAATTTTATATCAATTGAGGTGTTCAAACAATCATGATCAAGATGAGAAGTAGAGAAAGATGAATTGCCTTAATCACTCCTAAATGATGTGCAAAAACTAGCATGTAATTTCGACCATCAATTCTCAATCCAATCAAGGCAAACATTCATGATCACAATTCACACATGGGATTCAAGATAAGTACTTCCAGTCCACATATGCATACATCAATTCAACACATAAGGCCATCCATAGCCGATTCACAAAACAATCTCATCATAAGGTCATTCCCAAGCTTAGAAGCACTAAAATTTTTTAAAATTTTCTGGTTTTTTTTTTTTGAACTTTTCGAAATATATATGTACAATGCAAGACATAATGAAACATGTGACTAAAAGAAACTATCCTAGATGCTAATCATGCAAGTGATCATGAAAACTCCACCCTATACTTAGAAACACATTTTCCCCAATGTGTAAATGAAGTAAAGAAGAGTGAAAGAGGGTCCTCACAATGTAAAATGGCTTGCTTCGGTATTTGGGTTCACTCAAGTGGATTGATGGCGGATGATCCTATCAACGATGGTAGAGAGCTCAAGGTGTTCGTTATGGCGTCGGGACCCGCGCTAGGCACCGCTAGCCATCCAAGTTCCGCGTCCGCTCCACCCACAATTGATGAGGGACTCATCATCATCATCCACAAGTCATGCAAAGCTTCCATGCTACTTAGACTCTAGCGCACAAACTCCAAAAACACAAGAAACACACAAAAACAAAAACGAAAAGGGAAAGATGTCTACCAATGGGTTGCCTCCCATTAAGCGCTTCTTTAAGGTCAATAGCTTGACCAAATTCGGGGGCGTCTCACTCAAGGTGAAGAGGGGCAATCATATCCACCAGAGCTCCCGGAATATACTTCTTTAACCGGTGCCCATTCACCTTAAAATCTCCACAATGCTCCCCTCCTATCTCAACCGCTCCATGGGTAAAGATCTTCTTCACCACATAAGGACCCGTCCATCTTGACTTTAGCTTTCCGGGGAAGAGCCGCAGCCTTGAGTTGAAGAGAAGGACAAGGTCACCTTCACTCAACTCCTTTGGGCTGAGACGCTTGTCATGCCAACGCTTGGTCCTTTCCTTGTAGATCCGGGCGTTTTCATAGGCATCCAACCGGATCTCCTCAAGAGCGTTCATGTCTAGCAACCTCTTCTCACTGGCCTCCTTGAGGTCAAAATTCAGCCACTTTATGGCCTAATATGATATATGCTCCATCTCTACCGGAAGGTGGCAAGACTTGCCATAAACTAGCTTGTAGGGAGTGGTGCCAATCGGTGTCTTGAAAGCGGTTCTAAAAGCTCACAAAGCATCATCGAGCTTCACAGCCCAATCCTTCCTCGTTCTAGAAACCGTCTTCTCAAGTATCCCCTTTATCTCCCGGTTGGAGATCTCCACTTGGCCACTAGTTTGGGGATGGTAAGGTGTTGCCACCTTATGAGTCACCCCATACTTAGCCAAAAGTGTCCCAAAGTTCCTATTGGTGAAATGCTTCCCTCCATCACTTATGATCACCCTTGGTGTCCCAAACCTAGGGAAAATCACTTGGTTGAAGAACCGCACCACAACCTTGGCATCATTGGTGGGAGAAGCGATTGCCTCCACCCATCTCGACACATAGTCCACCGCTAATAGGATGTAGAGGTTGCCACATGAAGAAGGGAATGGTCCCATGAAGTCCACACACCAAACACCAAATATCTCCACCTCTTGTATGTTGTTCAAGGGCATCTCATTCCTCCTTGAGATGTTGCCCGTCCTCTGGCAAGCATCACAAGCTACCACAAAATTCTGCACATCCTTGAACAAACTTGGCCAATAAAAACCGGATTGCAACACCTTTGCACATGTCTTATGTGAGCTAGCATGGCCTCCACATGGCAAGGAGTGACAATGGCGGAGCACACTCTCTACCTCATCCTCCGGTGTGCATCTCCTAAAGACTCTATCCGGTCCTCTCTTGAACAAGAGAGGTTCACTCCAATAGAAATGCCTCACATCCTAGAAGAACTTTTTCCTTTGGGCATAAGACAAACTGGGTGGCACCTACTCACACACAAGGTAGTTCACTATGTCGGCATACCACGGCTCATTACCCCTTGACACTTGAAGCAAGCACTCCTCCACCATTTGCAATTGCTCATCCCGGAATGAGTCATCAATCGGGATGCCATCTCTCTCAATCTCCAATGGTGGGAGTCTACTAAGGTGGTCCGCCACAGAATTTTCGGACCCCTTTTTGTCCCGGATCTCCAAATCAAACTCTTGGAGAAGAAGTATCCACCGAATTAAACGAGGTTTGGCATCCTTCTTTGTAAGGAGATAACGGAACGCAACATGATTCGTATACACAATGACCTTCGCTCCAACAAGATACGAGCGGAACTTCTCAAATGCATACACAACAACTAGCAACTCCTTCTCGGTGGTAGCATAATTAAGTTGGGTATCATCTAGCATCTTGCTAGCATAATAGATGGCATGTGTAAGCCCATCTTTCCTTTGTCCCAAAACAGCCCCAACGGCTACATCACTCGCGTCACACATGATCTCAAACGGTAAACTCTAATCCGGAGGCTGCATGATAGGTGCGGAGATCAAAGCATTCTTAAACCTACAAAAAGCCTCAAAGCAATCCTTGGAGAAAACAAACTCAACATCTTTCATTAGTAGGTTAGTAAGAGGCTTAGAAATCTTAGAGAAATCTTTTATGAATCTCCGGTAAAAACAGGCATGCCCTAAGAAACTCCTTACCCCCTTCACCGAGGTAGGTGGTGGCAACTTCTCTATTGTCTCTATCTTAACCCTATCAACCTCAATGCCTCGGTTGGACACCAAGTGTCCCAACACAATGCCTTCACTTACCATGAAGTGGCATTTTTCCCAATTGTTCGCCCAAAAAGGTGTGTGCGTCAAAGTCTTAAATTTATATCTAGAACTCAAAGCAAAGCGAACCCGCAGTGTACGGATCAGCTGTAGTAAGGTAAGAATTCAGGGATTTGGTGAGAATAATTTCGATTTCAATTATCTAGCGAAAAGTGTGAAAAGCTTTTGTCATCAAATAAGGGTAAAATGATTCCAAGGATTCAAGTATCCGATTTCGGCTTTCGATTCAAGACACTTCTATAGATATAGGACAGAATTTATATTGCCAAGATTAAATGTTCAAAGGTAGGATTCGTACGGTGAAGTTCCGAAACCTATATGACTAATCTAAAAGTTCTCTCTAGAAGGGTTGTTGAGGCTGCAATATAGAAAGATCTAAAGACAAGAATTATGTTCAAACTAACTATCTAAAACTCCAGGATATGACTCTCCAAAGTGAAGATTAGAAAGCACACTTAAAAACTTAATAAAGGATGTTGAGTCTCTTTATTACCCAAATCTTGAAATCTTAATCTATTAAATTTAGAAACAGGTTTGAAGTGTCTTCATACATTCAATTAGAGGGTAGAAAGGTTAATCAAGGTTGGGATTTAGGCAAGGATTAGTTTTGATTAAAGATTGGTTCAATTAAAGTTCGTCAGAAGAATAAATCGTCCTGTTCATAAGAAAAACGGTCGATTTTCCCCAAGAACAGCCCGATTTTCCTGTTATCGCAAAACTAAAATTCTAAACTCTCAGGGTCCTAATGTTTGAATGAGTTCAGTCTATCATCATCTAAGCCTTAATCATCAACTATTCTCCCCAGAATCACAAAGGTTTTAGCCAACCATTTTCAAAAACGAATCAAATTAATTATGAAGAGAAAGATCGCAAAGAAACCGAATCTTGAATAAAGAATTCCAATAAGCTTCAAATCTGTAAACGATTGTCAAAACAACTCAATGTATCTCCTAAACAACTCAAATTCGTGCTCAAAAACAGCAAGTACTTCAATGAACAAAGAGATCTCACAATTAAAATCAAGAATAACTTCCCGGTAAAAAGTCCTTCAATCTTCCTCCGAGAATCTTCGAATGCTCTCAAACGTGTAAAGATTTCCCGCTGCGGCCTCTCCCAAGTCTCCCTTTGGAGAATTTCGCTCCCCTAGTTCTGGGGCTGTCACCGTTCGTCCTTCAATGTTGAAGGCTATCGAATATATGTAGGGATAAATCTAGGGTTTAAAGGTAAAACCCTAGAAATCTGGGCTGAAAAGAAGTCGAGTGTGCTCGTATCAGAAGATACTCTGGGCCGTGTCATAAGGTATCAGAAAATACTTTGGCGCGTCAGACGGTATCAGAGAATACTTTGGGCCGCGTCCGAAGGTATCAGAAAATACTTTGGACCGCGTCCGAAGGTATCAGAAAATACTTTGGCGCGTCAGACGGTATCAGAAGATACTTTGGCGCGTCCTAACTTCCTTTTATTGCTCCTTTTTGTCCCGCTTCAAGGCTTAGTCCTTAAATATGCTATTTCGCTCCATAATTCGCCAAATTACCTACAAATGCAATAAAACTCTGTGTAGACCTCTATTCTTGCAAAGTAGGTGAATATAACCATAAATGCCATGAATGTATGTCTATGCATGCAAAATAAAGGGAAAATCTATATAAATACATGTCTAAAAATAGGTCATAATTCATGTCATCAAAATACCCCATACTTGCCTCTTGCTTGTCCCTAAGCAAGGTTCAAACTTAAAATAAAAGATGATATGGATTATGAATATGCAAAAATAAAGAATAACCACAATATTTTGGTTGTGCTTCTATTCATAGATCACTCTCAATGGTTGCTTCATAGCTAATGAAAATCATCATATGATCAAAAAGAATTATATCATGAAAAGGATAATCACACTTTGGAAAAAAAATCATAACATGCATCATAACTTGCAATATATCAAAATCAATCATGAGGAATCCAGTTTAGACCACAAAGCCAAACAACATACTCAAAGATCTTAAGGTCTTTCAAGCAAAGGTCAAGAAACGTGAATAGGTGGGAAACTTATAAAGGAATGTGGTGTATGAATCCGGGAAAAATGAACAACACAAACTCTTTTTCTTTTTACTATTTGAACTAACCACCATTGAGAGCTTTGCTCTCCCTTTTCACCACAAAATTCTTTTTCGACTTTACTTTTTAGAAATATGGACAGCGGTGCACAAAAACCGAAGCCTAGGAGATCGGCGTTTCTCAATTTTGAGATGCCTCAAACCCTTGATGCACATACCATAATCCGTTAGGAATATCGCTCAATCCGACTTTTGCAAGACACAAACACCCGGCTATGTGAATGGTGCCGAGTTACTCATCATCAAGATTGACTTCCCCAAACCTACAATTTTCTATACTTGTGAATGCAAGCATTTGCTTTCATGGCCCTCCCACATCAAACATGTCAAATCTCAACTCTTCCTAGTTCCCGGATAGGTAAGGAAGGCAATTATTTTATTGAGGGGCTAAATGAATAAGGAAAGAAGCAAGAAAAATCGAGGTGCCTTAATCATATCAATAAGAAGTGTAAGAACTTATCATGCGGTTTCAACCTTCAATACTCAACATGATTTAGAATGAAAGCAAATTATAAAACATGCATGAAATTCTAACAAAGTATTCAAATCCCACATATGTCATAAATCAATTCAAGCATATCAAAATCATCATAGCTATTCCACAAAACAAATGTTATCACAGAGATCATATCCATCCTAGAAGCACAAAATTTTTTGAAAAATTTTTCAAAATTTTCAAATCATATGATGCAAGACATAAAACATGCAATTGGTATTGCAAATACCTCCACCCCATACTTAAAACTCACATTGTCCCCAATGTGAAGAAAAGAAAAGGAAGAAAAGGATACTCACAATGTAAGATGGCGAATCAGGCATGACGAATCATTCATTGAGTGGTGATGGTGGGAGTCTATATAAGCTCAATAGGGAACTCCGGATATTCCAATCGGTGTTGAAGAATGAAGAAGGGGAACGTCTTTTGGCCGAACAAAAATTTTCCGAAAAAAAAAAAAATTTTTTTTTTTTTTTTTTTGAAAAAATCGACCGATTTTTCAAAAAAATCGGCCGAGTTTTCTGCCCGATTTTTTCGTCGGCCCGATTTTTCCTGAGGGGGTCGATCTCTGGGTCGATTTTTCTTTCTGTTGTCAAAAATCGACTTGTTCTGAAGCCTAAATCGACCGATCTTCTTTAGGGTAGTCGATTTCTTGCCTTTTGTTCCTTGAAAACGTCCTTAGGCACATTTGTATTGCCTTTTTCCATCAATTCCTCAAGATTATACCTAGTTCCTGCGATCCATGACACAAACAAACCGAGAGCGCATCGAGAAAAACAAAAACAAAGCAAACTACACTAAACTATCCTAAGAAAAAGAAAAACATGAATGCATTACCTTGGGTTGCCTCCCAAGAAGCGCTTTGTTTAAGGTCGTTAGTTGGACCTATCTCCATAGATGATTCAATGCACCTTGAACATCTTGGATTGCTCATCAAACTCATCATAAAATTCCTCAAAAAAGATTCCGGTTCCTAATTTCACCGGCAAATGGTAAGATCTCCCACGTACAAGCTTGTACGATTTGATTCTCACCGGGATTCTCCTAGCTTTCCTATGCTCTAATGGGACATTATTCAGCCTTGCGTCCCATCCTTTCCTGGATCGAGAAATCAGTTTCTCGAGAATCCTCCTAGCTTCCCCATCTCCAGATTAGGGATGATGTATGGTGTTCGTCATGTGAATGACCCCATATTTGAACAAAAGACACTTCATCGCCTTAACGGTGAAGTGCTTGCTAACTCCACTCCTTGTAGTCCAAGGAGCATCTACTTCCAGCAGTTTTAATGGAGGTTTCATCTTCACCTTAGGAGGTTCTTTTGGAAGAGACCTCCAACTCTCTAGTGCATTCCTGAAAAAATTAGAAATTTTAATAGGAATTTCAAAAGAAGTAAGAGAATGTACCTTGTAAAGTTCATCAAGGCTTGAGACAAGTTTCATGTTGGGATGATGATCCACACATGAAATATCTCCCA
>BSUD01000006.1:104370602-104420794 GCA_033239045.1 Fagopyrum esculentum | reverse complement strand
AATCCTCCTAGCTTCCCCATCTCCAGATTAGGGATGATGTATGGTGTTCGTCATGTGAATGACCCCATATTTGAACAAAAGACACTTCATCGCCTTAACGGTGAAGTGCTTGCTAACTCCACTCCTTGTAGTCCAAGGAGCATCTACTTCCAGCAGTTTTAATGGAGGTTTCATCTTCACCTTAGGAGGTTCTTTTGGAAGAGACCTCCAACTCTCTAGTGCATTCCTGAAAAAATTAGAAATTTTAATAGGAATTTCAAAAGAAGTAAGAGAATGTACCTTGTAAAGTTCATCAAGGCTTGAGACAAGTTTCATGTTGGGATGATGATCCACACATGAAATATCTCCCAACTCAGCTAGATCCTCTTCAACCTTGGCCACAGTTTCAGTGATTTGGCCAAGGTTCTCCACTTCTTCCTCTTCTTCAATGAGGACTTCAAGAGGGGTTTCAAGCTCAATAGGAGGAAGGCTTAAGACTTGGAATTCTTCCTCGCAGGATAAATGATTTTCCAAGGATTTTTGAGCTTCAGAAATAGCCTTCATTTTGTCTTCCATCTTGTCCAACACTTTTAACATCTTTTCCAGCATCGTTTGTGTCCCATCCTCGGATGGTTGTTGTGGAGGCTGCACTTGAGGAGGTTGCTCATAAAAGTTATGAGGGGGATTGAGCTCATCCCAATAGGCAAGCTCATCCTCAATAACTTCATCTCTTTCTCTTTCACTGTCGAACCAATGAAAGGCGTATTTCTCTTCCAAGTATTCATAATGGTCCGCCCTAGCACCTTGCCATGCAAACCATGTTGGATCAAATGCAGGTTTATAGCAACATGCAGCCATTGGTGAACCTGAAAACTCAATAACTCATACCGAAAAGATTAAAAGCAAAAACAAAAGCTCCCAAGCCAGACAACCGAAAACCGAAATTGGTCTAGACCAAATACCCGGCAACGGCGCCAAAAACTTGTTCGCTCAAAAGGTGTGTGTGTCAAAGTCTTAAATTTATATCTAGAACTCAAAGCAAAGCGAACCCGCAGTGTACGGATCAGTTGTAGTAAGGTAAGAATTCCAGAGTCGAACTCAGGGATTTGGTGAGAATAATTTCGATTTCAATTATCTAGCGAAAAGTGTGAAAAGCTTTTGTGATCAAATAAGGGTAAAATGATTCCAAGGATTCAAGTATCCGATTTCGGCTTTCGATTCAAGACACTTCTATAGATATAGGACATAATTTATATTGCCAAGATTAAATGTTCAAAGGTAGGATTCGTACGGTGAAGTTCCGAAACCTATATGACTAATCTAAAAGTTCTCTCTATAAGGGTTGTTGAGGCTGCAATATAGAAAGATCTAAAGACAAGAATTATGTTCAAACTAACTATCTAAAACTCCAGGATATGACTCTCCAAAGTGAAGATTAGAAAGCACACTTAAAAACTTAATAAAGGATGTTGAGTCTCTTTATTACCCAAATCTTGAAATCTTAATCTATTAAATGTAGAAACAGGTTTGAAGTGTCTTCATACATTCAATTAGAGGGTAGAAAGGTTAATCAAGGTTGGGATTTAGGCAAGGATTAGTTTTGATTAAAGATTGGTTCAATTAAAGTTCGTCAGAAGAATAAATCGTCCTGTTCATAAGAAAAACGGTCGATTTTCCCCAAGAACAGCCCGATTTTCCTGTTATCGGAAAACTAAAATTCTAAACTCTCAGGGTCCTAATGTTTGAATGAGTTCAGTCTATCATCATCTGAGCCTTAATCATCAACTATTCTCCCCAGAATCACAAAGGTTTTAGCCAACCATTTTCAAAAACGAATCAAATTAATTATGAAGAGAAATATCGCAAAGAAACCGAATCTTGAATAAAGAATTCCAATAAGCTTCAAATCTGTAAACGATTGTCAAAACAACTCAATGTATCTCCTAAACAACTCAAATTCGTGCTCAAAAACAGCAAGTACTTCAATGAACAAAGAGATCTCACAATTAAAATCAAGAATAACTTCCCGGTAAAAAGTCCTTCAATCTTCCTCCGAGAATCTTCGAATGCTCTCAAACGTGTAAAGATTTCCCGCTGCGGCCTCTCCCAAGTCTCCCTTTGGAGAATTTCGCTCCCCTAGTTCTGGGGCTGTCACCGTTCGTCCTTCAATGTTGAAGGCTATCGAATATATGTAGGGATAAATCTAGGGTTTAAAGGTAAAACCCTAGAAATCTGGGCTGAAAAGAAGTCGAGTGCGCTCGTATCAGAAGATACTCTGGGCCGCGTCATAAGGTATCAGAAAATACTTTGGCGCGTCAGACGGTATCAGAGAATACTTTGGGCCGCGTCCGAAGGTATCAGAAAATACTTTGGCGCGTCCGAAGGTATCAGAAGATACTTTGGCGCGTCCTAACTTCCTTTTATTGCTCCTTTTTGTCCCGCTTCAAGGCTTAGTCCTTAAATATGCTATTTCGCTCCATAATTCGCCAAATTACCTACAAATGCAATAAAACTATGTGTAGACCTCTATTCTTGCAAAGTAGGTGAATATAACAATAAATGCCATGAATGTATGTCTATGCATGCAAAATAAAGGGAAAATCTATATAAATACATGCTTAAAAATAGGTCATAATTCATGTCATCACCAATTCAAGACAAGATTAGTCTCCTCACATCTCTTTAGCACCAAAGACAAGTTAGCTAAACAATCATCGAATGAAGATCCATAAGCAGAGAAATCATCCATAAACACTTCCATGATGTTTTCAATATATTCAGAAAAGATAGCCATCATACACCTTTGAAAGGTGGCGGGTGCATTACACAACCCAAATGGCATTCTCCTATATACAAATGTACCCCAAGGACATGTGAATGTAGTTTTCTCTTGGTCATCCGGGTGGATTGGGATTTGGAAGATCCACTATAGCCATCTAAGTAACAAAAATGGGAATGTTGAGCTAATCTCTCTAGCATTTGGTCAATAAAGGGAAGAGGGAAGTGATCTTTCCTAGAGGCCACATTTAGTTTCCTATAGTCTATACACATCCTCCATCCCGTAACCGTCCTAGTTGGGATTAGTTCATTATTCTCATTAGTCACTACGGTCATCCCACCCTTCTTAAGAACAACATGCACGGGACTAACCCACTTACTATCCGAAATCGGGAAAATGATTCCCGCATCTAGCAATTTAAGGATCTCTTTCTTGACTACTTCTTTCATGATGGGGTTTAGTCGTCTTTGAGGTTCAATTGATGGTTTATGATTATCTTCCATTAAGATCTTATGCATGTACAAGGAAGGTTTAATGCCAACTAAGTCATCAATGGTATAACGTATAGCTCTCTTATGCAATCTCAACTCATGCAACAATCTATTCAACTCATCATCATTCAAGCATGCATTAACAATCACCGGATATGTAGAATCTTTACCAAGAAAAGCATACTTAAGATGAGAGGGAAGGGGTTTAAGTTCAAGTTTAGGAGGACCTTTATCGGTTGGAGATGCTCCATACAATGTAGGTTGAGATGAATCCAAAGCCATAGAAGGCTCCTCAAGGCTCCTTGAAGCTTGATCAACCACTAAGGCACTTTCTGGAGAAACCACGGGCAAAATTACGGTCTTTGGCAAAACCCCAGGCGTGGAATCTGAGAAGCTGGCACCGTGAAGCATTCCAGAGAGTTCCACGGGACAAATCACGGCCGTGGTTCTTGGTGGCAGACTGTGATTCCTACAGTGTTTCAGCATGACTTCGTGCACCCCAAATTCAGCACTATTCTCCTCTTCCAATGCATCCAAGGCCTTGATTTCTTCATTGCAATCATCTTCAACCCCCTTCCTCCATCAAACTCAAGCTAAGAACCTTCTCCAAGGGGTCCTTGATCAAGATCAAGCTCACAACTTCTCTACATTCCTCTTGCTCAACAATGTTGAACACATCTTCACCAAGGGTTGGCCCCTTCATCATTGTGGATAATTTGAACTTAATATTCTCTTCTCCAATGTTGAAAGAGAGAATTTCATTTTTGCAATCCACCAAACATCCGGATGTGGCTAAGAAAGGCCTCCCTAAGATGATAGGAACCGGATAGTCTGCCGGATGTCCAAAACAACGAAGTTTATTGGCACATAGAACTTCCCGAGTTGCACCGGTATGTCTTCCAAGATTCCAACCGGGTGAGTGATTGAACGGTCCGCCATGTAAAGGGTCATCTTGACCGGCTTTGGCTCTCCTAGCCCAACCTTGTTGCAAAGTGCAAGCGGGATGATGCTCACACTTGCTCCAAGATCACAAAGGGCTTCATACTTCACTTCTCCAACCCTAATTGGCACACAAAAAGATCCCGGGTCTCTTAGCTTAGGAGGCATCTCCTCCTTTATGGTTTGAATCAATTCCGAGGACCTCTTTATCATCCTCACTTCTCCATACTCCTCCAACTTCCTCTTGTTGGAGAGTATTTCCTTCAAAAACTTTCCATAGGCCGGCATACCTAGAATAGCATCCATGAACGGAATGTTAATATGCAATTTAGACATAAGTTCAAGGAATTTACCGAAATGTTTGTCCAAGCTAGCTCTTTCTCGTGATTGTGGGAATGGTAGTGGTGGCATGTATGGAGGTGGTGCCACATATGTTGGCTTATCATCCTTGCTCTTGCCTCCATCTTCTTGCAATGGCTCTTCTTCCACCACTACTTGCTTTCCCTTAGCATTTTCCTTGGGTAAGGGATCCCTCATGCTCAGCCCACTCCTTGTTGTGATGGCCAACACTTGGCCTGTTGGGTTATCTTCGGTTCTTCCGGGAAGCTTTCCCGGATCTCTATGAGCTTCACCAGCCTTTTGGAACACTTGTGCTTCTAGCACCTTTTGAGCTTTCGAAATGGAAGTCACCGTGCTCTCAAGACCACTCAACCTTCCAAGCAATTTCTTAAACATCATCTCGGTTCTATCCTTAGGAGGTTGAGTAAACAGGGTGGAGGCTCTTGTGAAGCCTTAGATGGTGGAGTTGCGCTTGTGGAAGCGGGAGGGTTCAAGGCTCCATCCGGGTTAGAATAGGAAAACCCGGGATGGTTGTGGTTAGGCCGATATTTGTTGAATTGCCGGTTGTTGTTGAAGTTCCTAGGGCCTTGATAATTGTTGAAGTTGCCCCTTCCCATGTAGTTCACATCTTCCTCCTTGGAAGACAAGTTAGCTTGCACTTGAGGGCTTTCTTGATTCTTCAAAGTTGTAGCACACAACTCCCTCAAAGACTTAAGCTCATTGTTGATTGCATCGAGCTTGTAGTTTCTCATGGTGCCTTCACTTACTTCATAAACTCCCGGTTTTCTCCCATCACTCTTCCTATTGGAGTACTTCTCTATCACCAAGGCTTGTTTCTCTACAAACTCCCAAGCCTCATTCACATTCTTCTCCATGAATGTTCCACCGGAAAGAGATTGAAGCTTGAATTGGCTATCTTTATCAAGTCCTTTGAAGTAGATCTCCACAAGCTCTATTTTTGGTATACCATGGTGTGGACAATCTAGGAGGAGGTCCTTGAACCTCTCCCAAGACTTGAATAGGCTCTCTCTATCCTTCATCACAAAGGCATTGATCTTCCCTCTTAGCTCGGTTGTCTTGGAAGGTGGGAAGAACTTAGTCAAGAACTCGGTTGTCATCTCCTCCCAAGTACTCACACGCCCTAGTGGAATCGATTGGTACCAAGCCAAGGCTTTATCCTTAAAAGAGAAGGAAAAAGCCCTAAGCTTATGGTTGTTGTTCTCCAACCTAGGCGGCCTTAGAGTCTCCATCAAGATCTCGTAATTCATCAAGTGTTGATGAGGAGACTCTCCTTCCATCCTTCCAAATTGGTTATGCCGGATCATTTGTAGAACTTGAGGGTGGAGCTCATAATCATGGGCTGCGGGATCTCCTAAGTTCACACCCGGTCGGTGCACTCTTTGAGCCGGATCCATACGTTGCCCTAATGTTTGTGGCTCCTCAATAGCAATGGTCATAACCCGAATGTTAACCGCCGGCTGCGGTTGTGGTGGAGGTGGAGGTTTTTGACGGATAAGCTCTCTTTGCACAAGAGCTTGCCTAATCTCTTCAATCTCCCTCCTAGTTGCTTCTTGCCTCTTATTGGCAAGTCTCCTCTCATTCTCCAAGGCTTCATCCCGTAGCCTAATTTTCTCTAAAGCTTCATCTAACTCAGCTTGGAGATCTCTTCCGGCCATCTCCTTTCCCTTTCTAATGCTCTTGGATCTAGCTTAAAGGGTTTTCTCCGGTTCGGGATCGAATGGAGCTAAATCCTTGCCACGAGATCTTCGCATACACCTAAGGAATGAGAGATATCCTGAAAATGCAAAGACACAAACCAAACGAGATCAAAAGCAACAAGAAAGACCTACACTATAAACAATCACAAAAATAACTCAATCTAGACCTAGACCCCGGCAACGGAGCCAAAAACTTGTTACCCTATGATCGTGACATGCAAAAGTCTTAAATTTATAACTTGATATATTTTTCCTAACCCCTAGCGAACCCACAGTGTATGGGTCGTTTTGTAGTAAGGATAGTATTTCGAGGTCGAACACAAAGACTAAGGTGAAATTGAATCAAAAAGTGACTAAGGATAGTGTAAACCTAGTTTAAGAAAAGGGAAAGAAATAAAGAAATGAAAATCTCAATGTTTTTGGATTGGTTTTGTGGTGATCAATCAAGGATCGCAAATCATGCAAGAGCATAAAAACAAACTAAGCTAACAACACAAATAAGCAAACACAAACACGAGATAGGTAATCAAAGAGAGAAAAGTGGATTCTAGAGGTTAGGAATTCCAGTTATGGCACTGGACTCAAGCTTCTAATCATTCCTTGGATCAACTATGGTATGTTGGGAAAGGGCGTTTCTCTAATGGAACCAATCACCGGGTAGGTCTCATGATCCATTAATCCCGCAACTAAGGTCCTATTACCGGGTAAGTCTCTAGGAGCTTAAGGTTGGGAAATCCACACTAACCGGATTGCTATCTAGGGGTCTAACATCTCCTTACCGAGTAAGTCTCGGGAAGGCAAGTTCTAAACATCAATCCTAGCACACTTAATCCAATAGCGGCTTATGAGGCTCACTACTACCTAGAGTTCATCATCTTCGGTACTTAAGATCGAGAATTACCGGGTAAGTCTCTTCCCTCACTTAGATTGCTAGCAATAGGTCACCCTAGGCTAGATTAAGCTTAACAAACACTAGTATTTCAACAATCTAACATCCTAACATGCAGATTTATCAATACAAGAAAGTCAGACAAAATCACGGGCAGTTCATCCAATTCCACGACCGTGGATATGTAGGAACAGACCGTGGTTTACAACAGTAGCTATGTTCGAGCAAATAAATCATCCAAAGATACATTTAAGTCTATTCTATCATAGTCCAAGTCATAACCATCATTCCCTTACCCTAGAATCGCATCTATTTAGCCAACACTATGCATCATAACAATCAAACTCAACAAGCATACATTCATGGCTTCCATTAGCAAGAGTATGATATGAGAGAGAGAGATAAGACAAGTAGAACAAGAAAACAAGCTGAATAAAAGTCAAGAAGGACTTACAACCCTTCAGAAGAAGGTTCGAATCGTTTCTTACAACCCTAGCAAATGACTTCAACAAAACTCACTCAAAACCACTCAAGAACTATGAAGGCTATGAAACTAGTGTTTTTCTTCTTCTTCTCCAAATGAGAGTGTTTCTTCTCCTCCAAAAGTAGCTCCAATCCAATGTTCTAGAATGAGAGAATGTAGGAGAAGGTGTGTGTGGTCAGGTCCCCTTTTAGAATCAGCCTGCAGAAGTACTTATAGCCTTCACCATTTGCAAGAGTCGGTTATGGAGATCGTGGGATAGCTGTCCCAGCTGTCCAGAGGGAATCACGGTCTATTCCACGGCCGTGGAAGTGCCAGTGACCATGATTCTGGTGTTTCAGCCTTTTTTTGATCGTTGAGCCGTGAGTTGGTGCAAGGCATGCACCAACATGGTCCTATGTGTTCTCCTTTACTCCTAACTTGCTTCCCAATGAGCCCGGAAGTGTGTCATTACGAGGAACGATCCCCGGATGTATCAATTAAGCTCCAAAGGCTCCCAAAATACCTACAGAACATGCAAAAGTCCGTGTAGACGTCTATCTCGACAACATACATGAATTAAGTGCAAATCGTCACGAACTAATGTCAAACTATGCATGAATAGCGGGAAAAACTATCTAAATGGATGCCTAAACTAACGTCATAAATCGTGTTATCAGACTTCCCCTAAGGTAATAGGCATGCAAAATGATCCTGGATCACGTAGCTTAGGTGGCATATTCTCCGTCATAGTCTTGATAAGTTCGGATGACTCTGTACTCATCTTAACTTCACTGAAATCTTCTAGTTTCCTCTTGTTAGAGAGGATCTCCTTTAGGAACTTCCCATAAGCTGGCATACCTAAAATTTCATTCATAAAAGGTATGTTAATCTGCAGGTTATTCATAAGATCAATAAACTTACCGAAGTGTTTGTCTAGACGCGCTCTTGCTCTAGATTGGGGAAAAGGTAGAGGTGGTTTGTAAGCGGGAGGAGGAACATAGACATCTTCCTTCTCATTTTCCTTCTCTTTTTCTTTTTCAGCGGGAGTTTCAACTAGTTTGGGTTATGGATCGGTGGTTGTTACACCACTTCTAGTAGTAATTGCCATTACTCGCCCCCTTGGGTTGTCTTCCGTCTTTCCGGAAAGCTTCCCTTGATCTCTAGGAACTTCTCCGGCTTTGCTGAATACTTGATTCTCTAAAGCTTTTTGTGTTTTATCAATCAAAGTAATGTGACTCTCCATTCCTTGGATCATTCCCAAATTTGTTTCCATCATGACATCGAATATCCTTCTCCGGCTTGTTCAAACTATTCGATGCTTGACCCTGGCTTTACAAAGGAGTAGAAGAAGATGGAGATGTTAGTGCATTTTCAACATGTGAATAGGGATTACCGGGATTTTGTTGGTTGGATCTCCAATTGTTGTTGGAATTCCTATTGTTGTTGTTCCAGTTATTGTTCCGGTAGTTGTTCCTATTGCCTTGATTGTTTTCCCTTCCTAGGTAGCCAACATCTTGCTCCTTCATCCTTTGAAGGCTGGATTTTATGACTTCCTTCAGCTCCTTAATCTCATTGTTGAGGGAAAAGATTTGAGTTTGAGCTGCTTGATTTAACTTTGCTCCTGGATCTCCCGAATTCCGATTCCCACTATCAACTTTCCTATGGGAATACTTCTCAATCACTTGAGCTTGCTTCTCAATGAAGTCTCAAGCATCATCTTCTCTCATATCCATGAATGTACCACAAGAAAGAGATTGAAGTTTGAATTGTGTTTCCACATCCAATCCCTTGTAGTAAATCTCCAATAATTCCAGCTTTGAAATGTCATGGTGTGGGAAATCCAATAGAAGATCTTGAAACCTTTTCCAAGATTTAAACAAACTTTCGTTAGGTTTCATAGAAAAAGCATTTATCTTACCTCTTAATTCCGTCGTTTTGGATGGCGGAAAGAACTTGGTGAGGAATTCCAAAGTCAAGTCCTCCCATGTATTAAGTCTTCCAGCCGGAAGAGCTTGATACCAAGCTAAGGCTTTGTCCTTCAAAGAGAAGAAGAACGGTCTCAATTTAAAGTTGTGAGGGATGTTCATACGGTCCAAACCGGACCGGTGGACCGTAAATTAAGAAAACCTTTGACCGTAGACTGGACCGGGACCGGACCGTAACGGTCCGGTCCGGGCCGATCTGGTTATGGGTTGGACCGGTTTGTACATAAATTGTGCAATTTTGAATATTGCGGACCCGACCGGACCGGATTGAACCGTTTGTACCTTAATTGTGCAATTTTAGTAAGGTTTTCCGGTCCAAAATCGGACCAGAATGGACCGGATCGGACCTAACTAGACCGGACCGGACCGGTAATTCATAGTTTATGGTCCAACCCGGGTTACGGTTTTATACGGTCCAAAAACCGGACCGGACCGTAACCCGGATTTTCAAAAAAACATGGATCGTAAATTCCGGTCCGGTGCGGTTTTCCGGTCCGGTTCGATTTTGCACAACCCTTGTAGTGTTGTTGGTAACCCTTTGAGGTTTCAAAGTCTCCATAAGAATCTCAAAATTTTGCAAATGTTGATGCGGAGATTCAGCTTCCGTTCTACCAAACTGATTTTGGCGGATCATAGAAATGACTTGTGGACGCATTCCAAAGTCATGATCATCTTGCTCTCCAAGATTCACACCTAGACGGCGTGGTTGCTAAATTGGGTCCATTTGTTGCCCAAGGGTTCGTGGTTCAGCCATGACATTAGCAACTCTCGCCTCTCTAGCATAAGGGCGAGGATCAACATAAGCTCGAGGATTTTCTGGTGGCATCTCCTCCAACTCCGGCATGCCATCATCATCGGATGATTCAGCTCTAGATAATTTAGCTCCTTTTTTCTTGGCGCTGCTTTTCTCCAATTTCATTTCAAAATCATCGCCTTAAGCTCATCTATTTGAAACTGATTTCGCTCTATATCAGTACGAGCGGCAGCTTGTTCTTCCATACGTGCACTCTCACTTAATTTGAGTTGAGCACGAGTTTCATCCAACTCCTGTTGGGTATTCTTCTCATTATGTTCAACCATCTTTTTCTCTCTTAACTTTTTCTTCAAGGTTTTTTCTAGTTCAAGATCAAAAGGAACGAGGTCTTTAGTGGATCTAGACCTTCGCATGTACCTAAAGAGAAATATGCAAGATCACTAAGGTAGATAGATCAAATAACAAGAGCAAAAGCTCCCAAGCCAGACAACCGAAAAACCGAATTTGGTCTATACCAAATCCCCGACAACGACACCAAAAAAACTTGTTTGCTCAAAAGTGTGTGCGTCAAAGTCTAAAATTTATATCCAGAACTTAAGAAAAAGAGAACCCGCAGTGTACGGATCAGTTGTAGTAAGGCAACAAATTCCAGAGTCGAACTCAAGGATTTGGTGAGAATAAAATCGATTTCAAAATATCTGGTAATATGCAAAAGCTTTTGTAAAAATGTAGGAGACAATTGATTCCCAGGATTCAAGTATCCGACTGCGGCTTTCGATTCAAGACACTTCTAAAGATCAAAGGAGAGAGTTGGCATTTCCAAGGTTATGTGTTTCGAAGAAAGGAATAATGTACGGTGAAGTTCCACTACTCACTTATCCCAACTTAGAAGCTCTCAACCCGAAGGATGTTGAGTCTCATCAAGAAGAGTACTCAAAGGAAGGATTAACACTCAAACTATCCACCCAAACCCAAGGATATGACTCTCGAAGGTAAGGATGAAAGGCACACTCAACCTAAATAGAGGATATTGAGTCTCTCTATTATCCAAATCTTGTAAACTTTGACTACCAAGTGATGAATCAATGATGAAGTCTCTTCTTTCACTTGAATAGGGGTTAGAAAGGTTAGACAAGGTTAGGATTTAGGCAAGGTTTAACTTTGGTTAAAGGATAAAGCAACTAAAGGACGTCAGAGGGAAAACTCGGGTTGTTCTTACAAAACTCGGCCGATCTGCTCAAGAACAATCCGATTTTCCGGTGTTGCAAAGGATTAAATCTCAACTCTCAGGGTCCAAATGGTTAAATGAGTTCAGTCTATCATCATTTAAGCCTCAATCATCAACTATTCTTCCCAGAATCACAAGGTTTTTAACCAATCATTTTCATCTTTGAATCTAAATCAAGATTGAATAAAGAAAACCAAATAAAAACCAAACTTTGCATAAAAACCAAAGAATCTCCAAATCTATAATCAATCCTTATAACTTTTAAAGAATCTCTCAAGGCACTCAACAATATGTTCACAAATCGCAATAACAAAAAGGAAACAAAAGATCTCACAACTTTTTTGAATCTTGACTTTTGTTCCTTTCCTTCAATCATCTTCTCCAAGAATCTTCAATTCCGTAGAACTTGTAAATCTTCCACTGTGCGAACCCCCGATTTTCGTTCCTAGGGTTCCAATGTATACTTTCTCACTAATGGGCTGCTTGGCATATCACTTCTCAAGCCCAAAAGCAGTGGGCTTTCGAACGTAATATTTTTTAGACGGTTACAAGCAAAACTCGGTCGATCTGGGGGGATAACTCGTCCGATTTTTCCTACAGGAAAATCGTCCGATTTATGTATAAATCACAAGATTTTTGCCAACAGCATGTGCTCTCCTCTTGACTTGTTTCGTTCCTTCCTTGTATGACTCTTCTACGCATTTTCTTCGCTCTTCATGATTCCTCAAAGGTTCCTTAAGCTTCCTTATTGATCTTAGTTGCTCCTTCCTCCACTTTTGCTTCCAATTCCATCGAATTTACCTATAATTCAACCAAAACTCTTGTAGACCTCTATATCCGAAATATAAATGACATAAACCTTAAAGGTACACAAATATCTCCGAATGCAAGGGAAATTTAGGTGAAACATCCACAAAATGCATGATTATAATGGCATATAGTTCATATCATCACGTACGTACGCATACGAACACTGAAGACTGGACCTTTTCATTGGCAATGAGTAAAGAAAACACCTCGATCAACAATGAGCGGTGACATGAACACCACTTGTAAAATCGGTATGACCACCAGTAAATCGGTGGCAAGGTAGATTAAGACGCCGATAAGTTGGCGAGGATTGGTAGGTTGAGGTCCCGAATCGAACCCGCTCTAATACCATGACAGATTTTAGTGGATTAGACCACATAAATGGTGGAGGTAAACCACAAATGGTGGAAATAGAACCACACTCATACTGAGTTTATTATCACCCTATTTATAGGGTTAGGGGAGAATAATAAAGATTACACGATATAATATAAAATGAAACAATTTGATTTACTAGGTTTTTTTGAGTTTTAGTTTTAGTAAATGTACCCCTTGAGAGATGAGTGTTTAGAGCTTGAGAGAAAATACAAAAGGTTGGGGTATATTTACCTAATTAAAAAACTAAATGGCCTAGTTACTAGAAGTAAAACTCAAAAAAGTCTATTAACCAAATTAACCCATATAAAATTGAAATATTCTAAAATAATAAGATAC
This sequence comes from Fagopyrum esculentum, assembly GCA_033239045.1. NCBI lineage: Eukaryota > Viridiplantae > Streptophyta > Magnoliopsida > Caryophyllales > Polygonaceae > Fagopyrum > Fagopyrum esculentum. The sequence continues at coordinate 104,407,706 of BSUD01000006.1, read as the reverse complement.
CTTCTCTAAATATAATATAGCATATCTTCCAATACGCTCCCGCAGTCAAAGTGTACGTACGCAAACGAACACTTTTGACTGGACCATTTCATTGACAATGAGTAAAGAAAACACTTCGATCAACAATGAGCGGTGACACGAACACCACTTGTAAAATCGATATGACCACAAGTAAATCGGTGACAAGGTAGATTAAGACGCCAATAAGTTGGCGAGGATTGGTAGGTTGAGGTCCTGAATCGAACCCGCTCTGATACAATGATAGATTTTAGTGGATTAGATCACATAAATGGTGGAGGTAAACCACGAATGGTGGAAACAGAACCACGCTGATACTGAGTTTATTATCACCTTATTTATTGGGTTAGGGGAGAATAATAAAGATTACACGTTATAATATAAAATAGAAACTATTCTAAAATAATAAGATACCTTCTCTAAATATAATATAGCATATCTTCCAATAACTTTTCTTGTAATCTTTGGCTGTTCCGAACACTTTGTTCTATACTTTAATCTGCTTAGTGAATTGGGCTGACTCTCCCCTCTTAATATCCCACAGAGTAGTGATTATCCCGAACTGTGTCACCAAGTTTTGTGTTTTTCAAAATTGTTTTGACTTATTGAATCGATCTAAATTCAATATTTGTTATCAGATCTTCTTATCGAGTTTAATCAAATCCAAAAGTCCCCTGACCTCACGGTGAGGTTGTCAGCCAGTAAAGGTATATCGAAATGAACATCAATAGCCATTGTAGTGAAATTCTAGATACATGAAGGGATGTTTCCCGACAACATTTTATAAGATTTGTCCGAGACGTGAAGAGGGAAGATGACATAGACTAATGGGTAGAGCACCCGTCAAATTATTTGACCGCAAGGAAAAAATATTCAAAATTTTCAGGTTATCTCCTAGCCACGGTGGGATGACACCAAAGAACTTGTTCCCTCCCAAGTCTAGGATTCTCAATTCACTGCAATTTTTAGAAAAAGATGGACGTGAACCTGAAAAATTATTATTGTTTAACTTCAACACAAGGAAGAAGTTAAGATCATTGCCACCTCATCCTATAGAATTTGGAATTATTCCAGATAAAATGTTGTTTGCTAGAACAAGCGCACTTAAGTTAGAAGTTTGAAACCCAAGCAAGAAGGAACTGTGCCCGACAAGTGATTGTTTGATATGTCAAAAGAAGATAAAAAAGAAAACGAACCATATGAGATGTTTAAGTGATAACCATTAATGGATGACAATGGGTGAAAACGTAGTGTACATGTTATTTGAAAGATAGAGTCTAATTGACATGAATAAGAAAAAGGGGATGAGTGTTTGGAATGGTGTGTAGACAATTGAAACCCAGGTTCGAATGTGTTACTGAACATTGACAGTATTGGAGGGATAACACCCATTGAATACAAACTCAATGCATCCAGTGAATGATTAATATATATGGATTTAGTTTACAAGACATATATTACGTGAGCATTAGTCGCACATTCAAACATATATATATATATTAGGTTTGAACCCAATATATATGTTTAACAAATAAGGAGGTCTAGTAGTAATAAAGAAAACAAGATTTGTTTTGACTTGATTACCGTAACAAGATAAGAATAGACATTTTAATTTATTAAATAAAACCAGGTTTGTGATTTCTGCCTCAAATATTACATTTTAATAAATTTGACTGAGATTTTTTCTTTCCTGCAGAAATTTATGAGAAGGCTCTTTAATTTGGGTGGGATCCAGGAATTGATTGAGCAAGGGTCCATCTAAGGTACAATTATGCTCAGAAAATTAATTTGCCTGCTGCACATGACCCCTCACGACATTCAATTCATTTAGTCCAGACTAGAATGCCTGCATTCTTGTTTGCACTATCTTATTTTGCAAATTGAGGAGCTGGGTAACAATATAATTTCTTACTTGGAACAAACAAGTGAACTTGACATGCGGTGTGGCGTGCTCGGTTGATCAAGACACATATTTCAGATAACATAAGGAAACAGCCACACGATTTTTCCCTTTGATTCCATTTTCTGATCAGCTGACAGTCAGCGGAACCAATTTTTTTTTTTAATGTGAGAAGCCATAAATTTCTCTTGGAAATATTTTTGCTATTCGTATAATTTTTCTGATAAGTGGATCTGAATATTTTTGCTCACCCTACTAGAGGATGAAGGGTAGGGAGGAGTACCCATCAATCATAAATATACATAAATTTTTTTGAAACAATTTGGTTTAATAGACTTTTTTTTAATTTCGTGTTTAGTAAATGTACCCTTTGTGAGAAGAGTGTATAGAGTTTGAAAATAAATACAAAAGGTTGGGTATATTTACTTAGTTGAAACATTAAAAAGCTTAGTTATTACTCAGCTCTCACAATCGCACAATCGGATAAAATAAACATCCCACATTAGTTCTTTTACGAAGAAAAGAAATAATAAATATACCTACATATTTTAACTATCATGATTAACGATAACAATAATATCAAAGTTATTACGTTACAAATTTCAAAACACACCATCATTCTTCTCAATTACGAAAATTTAACAAACACAAACGTAATTACTATAACGATTGAAATACATACATGACAATCGTAACTACTAGAACGATTGAAATACATACATGACAATCGAAGTAAACAATGATGGTTATAGTAACTGGTAACGACCGAATAGATAGAAACAACGTGTAATTAATATCCATGCACAAAGGTGAGGGTTTTTGTAACGTCAATCTTTGATTACAACTATAACATAAATAGTAAATTATCTTTAGTTCCTACCAAAAAAAGTAAATTATCTTTAGTTGATGAATATAATTTTCCAGTAATTCTATATTTTGATAATGTATATCTCAATTTTTATTTTATTTTTTTGGTAGTTGTATATCTCAATTTTTATCCCGTGTTTCAGGTTCCTGCTATTCGTACCACCTTAGTCATGCTATATGTACCCGTTCTACGTCTACGCATTTTTGCGTAGGCGTAAGTTTTTATTTTTTTTACCTTACTACGCCTACGCATTTCGTAGGCGTAGTAAGTTTTCCTTCATTTTTCGAACCAAATGTATGCTATGGCTACTACAGATACACTCTACGACTACGCATGGCGTATGCGTAGTATGGCTACGATTCCGCAAAGCGTAGTCGTAGTCATTCCCCTTTATTTCTGATCGAAATGAGCTTGTTGCTACGGCTACGCATCGCGTACGCGTAGTCGGGGTATGAATATCATGTTTCAGGTGGTACGAATAGCGATCTCGCATGTTTCACAACAACAAAACTCTTATAATGGTGTAAAATCTTGAACGTTTATTATTTATTTGATGGTTCTTTGAGATTCATACTCCTTAATGTAATTGAATTGGCCCTATATAATAAATTGCATATAAGGTTTTTTCTACTAATAAGATATATAATAAATTACATATAATGTTCGGTATAATCCCACATTGAATATGATATAAAGTAAATTTATATACTCTAATAAATAGAATGTAATTAAATAGTTAGAAGAGAAAATTTGGCCAAAAATGGAAACAATTTTTAGTGCTATTTTACTAAAAGGATATATAATAAATTGCATACAAGGTTCGGTATAATCTCAACCTCTCAAGTTGAATTTAAAACAAAATAAATTTATTTGCAACACTTTAAATGAGAAAGTTGGTGTAGAGAGACCTTTTTATATCAATGACACATCTAGGTCCCTCCATTTTCTAGCACAAAAATAAAACTAAATGATATTAAAAAAATTTTGAAATAAAAGAAGTTATTTAAGGGCTTAAAAGTAAAATGATAAATTAACTATCAAAAATTTAAAAGATAAATTAAATTAAAATGGCAACAAAATAATGATTGAAGCAGTGGGAATCGTCTCTTCAACTTCCACTCTCAACTCCTTCCGGAAAAAAAAACCGTCATTATTTTAGTGGAGATTCTTTAGACGCAACACCGACAACACTCATCTTCTTCGTCTTCAACCTGCAATTGGAGCATAAATGTGTACATAAATTTTCCGGGATACGGTTTCTGAGTATAAATCGAAGCACAAATTATGTACATAATTTTCACAGACAGCACAAATATGTACATAATTTTCACATACAACACAAATCTGTACATAATTTCCCACATTAATGTACATGAATTCATTTTTCCCTAAATCCTTCTTCGTCATCAACAGAAATCCATACATTAATGTACATGAACAAATCGTGTACATAAAACTAATTGTTTTATTCAATACAGTACATATATGTACAAAATTAAGTTATTTCTAAAACTAGGATTTTTTTTCAAAATAATAATAAAATGAAAACTATTTCTAACATTAGGCTTGGCCAAAAACTTATTCCGAGAGTAGGAAGAAATTAGGGTCGGAGCATTTAAACCCGCAATTTGAAACTGCGGGTTTGGATTTTTTTATTTTTATTTTTAAAAAATGGGTAACCCGCAGTTCTAACTTCTAAAATGCGGGTCTCTATTTTTTTTTAATAAAAAATGGGTAACACGTAGTTTAGAACTGCGGGTCTCTATTTTTCTTTAATAAAAAATCGGTATTATTCACAATTATAAAATAATAGGCAGAGAAGGGGATACATGGGAATCGATCCTTGAACCTCAGGGTCCTAAGACAACCACACATATGTGATTTTAAATTAAAATCATAATTTAACCCGCAGTTCTAAATTGCGTGCCTCTATTTCATCATATTTTCAATTTTAAATAGTTTAACTCTTATATTTTCATACGTTTTTTTGAATAATTATAATTTCATGTTATTTATATTATATAAAGTTTTCAATAAAATTTCTAACTCTTATTTTTGTTAAATGATATTTATAAGGCAATATAGTAGAGATATAATTATATTAAAAAAATATAAATATTTATAAAAAATAAACACATATGTGATTTTAAATTAGAATCATAATTTAACATTAAAAATATTTTTTTCATTAATAAAATTTTTGCTTATGAACTTATCTAACACTTGAGATACTTAATGTAATGTCTATAGAGTTAAGATTATAATTGTTTCAAATTTTAATTATATTGAGTATCTTGATGAATCAAATTTTTAATTAATGAAAACATATTTTTAATGTTAAATTATGATTCTAATTTAAAATCTCTGTGCTATTTTTTTATAAATAGTTTTTTCTTTAAAATATAATTATATATTTACTCTATTGCCTTATAAATATCATTTAACATCTATAGAAATAAGAGTTAAAAAATTTATTGAATATTTTATATCATATAAATATCATGAATTATAATTATTATTATTCAAAAAAACATATACAAAATATAAGAGTTAAACTAGTTAAGATTGAAAATATGATACCCGTTTTTAATTGTGAATAATACCCATTTTTCAATTGTGAATAATACCCATTTTTTATTAAAAAAAAATAGAGACCCGCGGTTCTAAACTGCGGATTACCCCTTTTTAAAATTTAAAAAAAAAATCAAAACTCGCAGTTTCAAACTGCGGGTTTAAATGTTTCGATCCTAATTCCTTCCTATTCTCGGAATGAGTTTTTGTCCGAGCCTAATGTTAGAAATAGTTTTTATTTTATTATTATTTTTGAAAAAAAACCCTAAAACTATTGGGTACATAAGAAATCATTACTAAACAACACATGCCCACTTACATAAACACAACGTACATGGAATACTCATACAAGGTATTTATTCTAATGTACATAAAATCAACACACGGTGAAACAAAGACAGCTAGCATTTACAATATATGTATGGCAAGAACATAAAAATGTATGCATCTTCACAACTTCGAGACATACCTAAAATCTTCACAGCCAGCATTTACATAATTATGTACGATCACCATCGAGTAAATAGTCAGTTGCAGGCATTTACAAAAGACGATCTATCAAAATTGTAACACCCCAAGTTCTGGGAACTCGAAGCGCTACGGGCTAGGACCGCGCAATGGGTCCCGACCCTCAGAGTAGCAACAGCAAACGGATCTTACAACAAGAAACATACGAATGAAAATAAAAACTCAAAATAAAACCAAATGTTTAAACAAAGGGAAAGCGAAAAGACTCGTAGCTGAGTTAAAAACAAAAAGGAAACAACAAAAGAAACAAAAAACCCGATTCCGTCCTATAATGTACGGGAACCCTGGCTGACCACACCATCCAAATCACTCAGCAGCATCCTGAACCTGCAGAACCTCTACAACGACGGTATAAACCGTTAGCTAACATTCTAGATACTAGCAACAACGTAAAGGCACAAACACACATAAGGTAAAGAAAAACACATAGCATGTTTGCACACAACCGGTTATTATCTTTCATTAAGGTTATCCATTTCTAAGTCAACTTCTTTTGTCACACGAGAATCTCCTGAAACTCGCCTCCACTTCCGTCTACCAATAGGCATAGATCAGTACTATCCGTTACCTACGGGTCTGGGTTGCAAGAGCACATTCTAGTCTCTTGTAGAACTAGACAAGTGGTCACCGCCCGGTTATAATAAACTTGGGCCATTTAAGGTAACAAAGGATGAATCCTATTTCCGATTATCCGTTATAACAATAATAAACAACACAAACAAGCCAATATAATCCAACTAATACGCGCCAACACATTCTAGTCTCTTGGACTTACTTAGCTTCATTCCACGTGACAGAGGCGCAGGGGCAGCTATGTGTTGGCGCATGGGCGGATCTTCGACAAAAGATACTGTCGGGTTTCTCTTCGACACAACTCACAGCAAGGGACACCAAAGCTCGAATCTTTGACTCCAACACGTCAAGGCTCAACTCTAGAGAGCATGAGAACATCAAAGGATCAAAAACGGAACGCTCCACAAGAATCAAGGCTCAAATTTAATCCTTGGAGAAGAAGAAAAGAGAAAACGATGAGGAAAATGAAACAGAAGAGAAGCAAGGTGCAGCAACACATGAACGTGATGAAGAACAAGGGAGGAAGAACTTATACGTTCAGCAAGAACACAAGGGGCAAGGCTGCAGCACTCTAAGGTTGAGAAGACGTAAGCAAGAAATGGGGAAAAGAGGAAAAGACGGGAATATAAAGGAGACAGGCTGGAAAGATAGACGGAAAGGCGTCTAGGGTTAGAAGGAAGATCAAAAAACCGGCCCATAAGATAGAATATCGGATATTCTATCTATGGAAGGTAGATAAAACGGACGAAAGAACGACCGGGCGCGATCTGTCGTAAGCCGCAAGGGCGGATCAACACAGTCGTGGGGGCGGCCTTCTTCACCGCGGGGGCGGTGAAGGCAAAACTAGGGTCTTACATCATATCCCCCTAAAAAAAAGTTTTCTCCCGAAACTTGCAAAAACCCAACGATCACAACAACACACAGAAATAGATTTGAACTCATATATTCCCACTCGGGGTACGTAACTCAAAACGTCATAAAAAGCGTACGTAATGCAACAAAGGGAAAAACCAAACAAAACGACTACGCTAATAGTGCATCCAACTCAGCGTAAAACTCCGGATAGTTCCTCTGGATACTATCCTATGTCTCCCAAGTCGCCTCATCAGCTCCTCGCATTGACCATTGTATCTTCATCATCGGTATGTCCTTCGAACGCAAGCGTCTCGTACTACGCTCTAAGACAGCCACCGGATGCTCTACAATCGTGTGGTCTGGCTCGATCACTAGGTCCTCGTGACTGACGATGTGTCTCGGGTCTAGTATGTACTCCCGTAGCGGAGACACATGGAAGACAGGTTGAACACCCTCGAGTCTCGGTGGCAAAGCAAGTCTGTATGTTGCCTCTCCAACTCGCTCAAGAATCTCGAACGGTCCAACATATCTAGGACTCAACTTTCCCTTGACACCGAAACGTTTGACGCCTCGTATCGGGGAAACTCTCAACCAAACCTGAGCTCCAACTCGGAACTATATAGGTCTGCGCCTCTTATCTGCGTAAGACTTCTGTCGACTCTGTGCTGGTAACATCTGCTCTCGGATCACTGCTACTCGAGTCATGTCATCCTGAATCTGCTCAGGTGCTACTCCGCTAGCACTACTAGGCTCATCCCAACACAACGGTGTACGGCATCTTTGTCCATATAAAGCCTCATAAGGAGCAATCCTGATCGATGCGTGCCAACTGTTGTTATACGAAAACTCCATTAAGAAAAGGTGATCTGGCCACACCTATCCCCAGTCTAACATGCAGGCTCACAACATGTCCTCCAGAGTCAGGATGGTCCGCTCAGACTGACCATCGGTCTGAGGATGATAAGCAGTCGTGAACTTTAGACTCGTACCTTGGGCGGCATTAACCTGCTGCCAGAACATCAAAGTGAACCGTCCGTCTCTGTCAGAGAATATAGTCCTAGGTACTCCATGAAGTCTCACTATCTGTCTAGTGAACTCCTTTGCCAATCGACTCACCGGCAACATTTTCTTGATCGGAATGAAACGTGCGGTCTTCGTCAGTCGATCTACTATGACCCAGATAGTATCAAAACCACGACACGGTCTCAACCCGGTCACAAAATCCATAGAGATGACCTCCCACTTCCACTGAGGAATGGGAAGTGGGTGTAGCTCGCCTCCTGGTCTATGATGCTCGATCTTGACCTGCTGACAGGTCGCACACTGAGCTACATATCTTGTCACATTTGGCTTCAGACCTCCCCACCAGAAAGAGCGTCTGATATCCCGGTACATCTTACTCGAGCTGGGATGTACTGAGTAAGGTGAAGAGTGAGCCTCCTGAAGGATCCTCTATCTCAACTCTCGATGTGAAGGCACACAAACACGCTCCTGACGTCTCAAAACTCTGTCAGCACCAACTGCAAACTGTGGTGCCTCTCCTCGAGACATCCGGTCTCAGATCTGTGTCAAAGTGGGACAACTCTCCTGCTTCTGTCGGATTTCGGCCAACAGATCAAGTACTATCTCCAAGGTGGACAACTGGCTGTCAGAATCCGGGAAGTGGATATCCATCTCTAGCCATGCAAAATCTCGTTGTAACTGTGGCTGAGCTGTCAGCCTAGCGATCGCCATCTCCCGGGGAGTCTTCCTGCTAAGGGCATCTACTACAACATTAGCCTTTCCCGAGTGGTTTAAGATCTCAAGATCGAAGTCCTTGATCAACTCCAACCATCTGCGTTGGCGGTTATTCAACTCCCGTTGAGTGAATATGTACTTCAGACTCTTATGGTCTGTGAAAATCTGACACGTAGCTCTGTACAGATAATGCCTCTAAATCTTCAAAGCGTGAAGCACAACAACCAACTCAAGATCATGGGTAGGGTAATTCTCCTCGTACGTCTTCAATTGTCTAGAAGCGTAAGCAATCACCTTACCCCTCTGCATCAAAACACATCCTAAGCCCAGCTTGGATGCGTCGCTGTAAACTACAAAATCCTCAATACCCTCTAGCTGAGCTAGAATAGGATCAGAGGTCAACCTCTTCTTCATCTCCTCAAAGCTCTGCAGGCACGGCTCGGACCATACGAACCTCGTAGACTTCCGCAGCAAGGAAATGAGCGGTCGGGCGATAACTGAAAAGCCCTTAACAAAACGCCTGTAGTAGCCCGCCAATCCTAAGAAGCTGCATACCTCCTTGACGTTCTTAGGAGGCGACCAAGATGCTACTGACTCGATCTTTGTTGGATCTACCTTGATCCCTTCAGCTGAAACAATGTGACCAAGGAATGCTACCTCGGACATCCAAAACTCGCACTTAGAGAGCTGGGCGTAAAGCTCTCGATCTTGTAAGACCTGAAGAACGATCCTCAAGTGTCCAGCATGCTCCTCTTTGTTACGAGAGTAAACCAGAATGTCGTCTATAAAGAAAACTACAAACTGGCCTAGAAAGTCGATGAAGATGTTGTTCATCAACTCCATGAAGACTGCGGGCGCATTCGTGAGTCCGAATGACATCACTACAAACTCGTAGTGCCCATATCTGGTCCGAAATGCCGTCTTGGCTACGTCCTGCTCTCTCACCGTCAGCTAGTGATATCCAGATCTCGGATCGATCCTCGAAAACACTGAAGCTCCATGCAGCTGATCCAAAAGATCGTTGATACGGGGCAATGGGTACTTGTTCTTGACCATCACCTTGCTCAGCTCTCGGTAGTCGATACATAACCTTATTGACCCGTCTTTCTTCCTGACGAAGCGAACTAGTGCGCCCCAAGGTGATACACTAGGGCGGATGAAACCCTTCTTTGCAAACTCCTCGAGCTGCTTCTTTAACTCAAGCATCTCGATAGGCGCCATACGATAAGGAGCCTTAGAAACCGGTCTCGTACCGGGCTCTAGCTGAATGCCAAAGTCTACACTCCTCTGTGGAGGTAAATTTGATGGCTCCCGAAAAACATCAGCAAACTTGCAAGCTACTAGAATCTCCTCCAAAGCCGGACTAGTACTATCCTTCATGGCATAGCACAAAAAAGCCTCTCATCCCTGACTGATAAGTGTCGCAGCTCGTACTGCACTGATGACTGTACCAGTCTTCCCGAGATCCCATCCTCGGAAGATCTCAACATGGCCTGCATCTGTAGTTACTATCACTGTCCTCTTGCCGATGTCCAAAACTGCTCGATGTCGATCCATCCAACCCATGCCCAGAATAACTTCTTCATGTACTAAGTACATGATGAAGAAGTCAGCTGGTCAATCGCGACCTCCCAATCTAATAGGGCAATCGCGAACCTCTCGTGTACCTCGAATCTTACCCTCATCGGGTAATCCTATAAAGAAGGGTCTACCTTCTACAGTAACTAAGGTCAATCTATCTACACATGCATCAGATATAAAAGATTGCATAGCACTAGTATCGAAAAGAACTTTGACTGGAAAACCATTAATAGGAATGGCCCCTGTGGTTGTTAGCACTGTCAGCTCTACAACACTCCTCGACTCATACACTTTGGCTTATGCATCTCTGGTGTCTGCAGATCCATCAGCACGTCCTCTACCTCTCCCTTGTCCCGGAGTGGAACTCTGAGGAGCGGTAGAACTAGAAACTCTCCGGTGCTGCTGCTGCTAGTACCGAGATCTCTGTCCTCCTCTAGCAACACTGGCACGTGAAGAACCCTGTTGTGATAGCGCCTTGGCCTGACGGCAAAACGCAACTCTTTGTTCGAGCTTGCCACAAGAAAAGCAAGTCATGGCTGGCTTCTTACAATCAGCTCAGATGTGTCCATCTACTCCGTAGTTATGACACTACCGTCCTCTGTCAGAACTCTACTGGAAATTAGAACGTCCAGGCGTCTGACTACGCCTAAAACCAGTTGTTCTAGCTCCAGCACTGGTTGTTCCAGTCTTCTGTCTCTACTCAAGGCCTCCTGTCTGAGAATCTCTCTTATGACCCGGTCGGTCTCTCTCATAAGCAGAAACTCTATCCTAATAGTCCGTCAAAGAATCACAATGGAAATCAGCAAGATAAAAGCGTGTTGACTCACTCAACCTCCGAGAGAAAAGGTAAACATGTTGATCCTCAAGTGGTGCAGACGGACCCAACAAAGACAACTCATTCTGAAACTTGCTGATGATCTCAACAATAGGCAAATCCTCGAATCCAGCCTCAAGGAAATCCTAAAGACGATATCTCTGTTACGCTAAGATCGTGATGCGCAAATGGGTTTTAAATTTATAACTCGAACTAAATCCTAAACTAACTAGCGAAACCCGCAGTGTACGGGTCGTTTTGTAGAAAGGAAAGTATTCCGAGGTCGAACACAAGGATTGAGGTGAAACTAAGTCATTCAATGATCGAAAATAGTGTGAATCTAGACTAAGATAAGATGAGGAATAAAGAAAATGGAAAACACAATGTTTTTGGAGGGTTTTGGGTGATCAAACAAAGATCACAAGTATGTGAACACAATCAAGCAACACAAACACACACTAACACAAAAGATAGGAGAATGGAAGTAACAAAGCGGATTCTAGAGATTGGAAGTCCGGTTATGGCATAGACTCAAGCTATCTATTCATTCCTCGGATTAACTATGATATGTTGGGATTAAGCGTTTCTAGATTGGGATCAATTACCGGGTAGGTCTCATGGTCCACTAGTCCATTCCTAAGGTCTCATCACCGGGTAAGTCTCTAAGAACCTAAGGATAGGAATTCTACACAAACCGAATCGTTACCTAGGGGTCTAACCTATCCTTACTGGGTAAGTCTCGGAAAGGGAAGTCCTAAACAACTATCCTAGCACACTTAGTCCAATGGCGGCTTGTGAGGCTCACCACTACCTAGGGTTAGTCATCTTTTGAATATAAGAGTAAGAATCACCGGATAAGTCTCTTCTAAACACTTAGTTGCTAACACTAGGTCACCCTAGGATAGAATTAGCTCAACAAACACTAGGATTTCAAGAACAAAAGTCATCCAAGGGTAAATCTAAGTTCATCCTATCATGGTCCTAGCCATAACTCTTCTTTCCTTACCCTAGAATCGCAATCTATCTAGCAACAACATTCATTTCAAGATCAATCTCCACAAATAAAGCATGCTTGCAAGTCATGGTCAAATGATGAAGAACAATCCAAAGAAAAGACATTAAAAGCATAGAATAGAAATTACCAATCCTTACAAGGCTCCAAGAGCTAATCCAACTTGACAACAATCGAAGCTTCACTCGAATCCAATCTAATCTCACTCTAAAACGAGAATCTACACTACTCTCTTCCAAGAACACCCCTAATGGGTGCTTGGAAGAGAGGCAACTATGGAGAAGTGTTTTGGGGAAGAAAGGTAGGTCAAAAGAGAGGAAAAGGTTCCTTAATTACAGCCTGCAAAATCCTTTAAATACCCACTAAGATGCAAGAGCAATGGAAGAGATCGTGGCCAGCTGTCAATGTGGTCCTGGCAAGAATCACGGGCATAATCACGGCCGTGGAAAGGGCCTTGACCGTGGTTTGTTCCAGAGGCTTCTTCTAGGCTCGTTAAGCCATGATTTGGTGCATGGCTTGTGTTGGCAAGGTTCCATGAGTCCTCCTTAGCCCTTAGCTTGCATTCCAATGAGTCCGGAAGTGTGTCATCTCGAGGAATGATCCTCGGATGTATCGATTAGGCTCTTAAATCTCCCAAAATACCTACAAAGCAAGCAAAAGTCCGAGTAGACGTCTATCTCGACAAAATACGTGATTTGAGTGCAAACGCCGTGAACTAACGCTAAACCATGCATGAATGAGCGGAAAATCTATCTAAATGAGTGTCTAAATCTAAGCCATAAATCGTGTTATCAAAATACCCCATACTTAAGGTTTGCTCGTCCCCGAGCAAATTCCCAACTATAGACTAAGAGATGACATGATTTATGTATGCAGAAAAATGGCAAAATCTTTTTGGAGTTGTGCTTCTAATATTGGATCACCTTCATAGTCATGTTTCATGGAAATGGACAAGCAATTATGTATCAAATAAATGAAAGCATGGAAAGACAATTACACTTAACTTGATAGCATGCAATGAAATGTAAAGACGAAGAAGTCAAGATGATCATGAGTATATCCAATCTAAATCACTTAGTCTTACACACATGCAAGTTGGTCAAAAGGACTTGTAAAATAGAAGGCCAAGAAACGTTGTGATTAGGTGGAATTTTCTAGGCTATGTGATGCTAATCCGGGAAAGGAACTAAACAACCACAACTTCACATTTCTTATCAACTTCCCTCAAGTGTATATTTTTCTTCATTTTCTTTTCTTTCTTTTCTTTTATTTTTGAGACAATGGCATTGGTGTACAAAAGCCGAAACCTTGGTGATTAGCCATCCTCGGGCTTTTTCTATTTTTCGAGGTGCATCCACACCGGGCACACATACCAAAGCTCGTTAGGACTATCGGTTTATTTGAGTTTGGCAAGGCACCAACACCCGATCATGTGAAGTGTGCCGAGTTACTTGTCATTTAAACCTATGTCCCCAAACCTATATTTTTGGCTACACTTTCAAAACAATTTCAGCACTTCATTCATGACATTCCTTTCATCAACAACTTCACCCCACACTTGCTTTTCACACACATCAACACACTAACATGCTCCTATTCCCGGATGGGTCAAAAGAGGTCAAATTTATCTCAATTGAGGTGCTCAAGCAACATGATCAAGATGAGAAGTAGAGGAAGATGAATTGCCTTAATCACTCCTAATTGATGTGCAAGAACTAGCATGCAATTTCGACTTTCAATCCTCAATTAAATCAAGGCAAGCATCATAATCACAAGTCATTCATGGAATTCAAGATAAGTATTTCAAGTCCACATATGCATCATCAATTAAATACACAAGGCCATCCATAGCCAATCCACAAGACAAGGTTCATCATTAGGGTCATATCCAAGCCTAGAAAGAACAAAAAAAATTTTAAATTTTCTGATTTTTTTTTTTTTTATGAAATTTTCAAAATGAATATGTACAATGCAAGGCATGTGAAAATTTTAAACTACCCTAAATGCTGATCATGCAAACCCCATCCCATACTTAGAAACACATTGTCCCCAATGTGGTATTCAAGTAAAGAGAAGTGAAAGAAGGTTCTCACAATGTAAAATGGTTTGCTTCGGTATTTGGGATGAACTCGTGTGGAATGGTGGTGATGGATGATCGATCAAGCATGGTAGAGAGCTCTTCATAATCATTCCGGTGTCGAGACCCGCGCCAAGGTATATGTGAGATGGGAGCTCTTCCATCTAACAAGACACCTCAAGCCGTCCAAGCCTCACGTCCGCTCCACCCATGTTTGAAAACGGAATCATCGTCATCAACTCGCCTTGCAAGGCTTCCTCATTACCTAAAATCTACCACAAACACAAAACACAAAAACACACAAAAGCAAAAAGAAAAGCAAAAACAAAAGAGAAAAGGGAAAGAGTTGTACCAATGGGTTGCCTCCCATTAAGCGCTTCTTTTAGGTCATTAGCTTGACCAAACTCCGTGGATATGTCAATCCACCTCGAATACCATGGTTTGCTTGAGGAGTCCAAGCAACCATCTCTTTCCGGAATCCATGATGACAAGCAAGGGCCACTTGATGCCCAAATAAGCTTTAAGTTCTCTCTTCACCGGTGAGTAGTAGACTCCTTCATCACCGCTTCCTTGATGATAGTATGGAGTTGCAACCATAGATGCCACCCCATACTTAGCCAATTTATACTCCGCGGTCACTCCGGTGAAACGCTTGTCATCCTCATCCTCTATGATCCGAGGAAATCCGATTCTCGGAAAGAACCCTTCATTGAAGTACTTCATAACCATCATGGATCCATCATGCTTGCTTTCATCATTCAATAATGGAGAATCCTTAGGAAAGGGGCTCCAATCTTCGTGTGTACTCCGGGCAAGCAAGGAAGGGTCGGAGGGAGCTGAGATTGGCTTAGGATGGACCACGACATAGCCTTCCACGGTCGTGGTTTGCCCTCCACGGCCGTGGTTCTCTCTGTTGGCTTCCACGGGCGTGGTTTGTCCTCCACGGCCGTGGTTCACTCTATTGCATCCGTTCCAAGTGAGTTCTTCATGTATGGCTCCGGGGTTGATGGCAAGGCTGTCCGGGGATGAGTATACTTCATTGCACTCCCCTAAAGGTGAAGGAGATGGAGGTGAACTTTGAAGAATGGTAGGATCTCCTAGCATAAGAGCATTCCTAATCTCCTCAATCTCCCTCCTCATTTGTTCTTCTCTCTTGGTATTCAATCTCCTTTCTTCCTTCAGGGCCAAATCCCTTAGCCTCAATTGCTCCCGAGCTTCATTCAACTCTTCCTCAAGGCTTCTATTGGCTATGGTTGAATCGGGCAATCCTTGGATCTCCTCATAGTGAACCTCCTCTTGATGACATACTTCCGCTTCAAGCTCCATGTGGGAACTAGAAATGGAAACAAGGTTGCTTTCTAGATCATCCATCTTCCTCAACATTTTCTCTAGCATTGATTCCAATCGATCTTCATGAGGTTGATGGTGAGATTCCTCATGAGGTAATGTAATCATGTGAGTTTGATCATGGGACTCATGATAGACATTGAACTTCTCCCAATACTCAAACTCATCATGGAGAGGTCCTAGACCTTGGCCTTTCATCCACTCCTCATACTCCATGTTGTCAAGGTCGTCTTGGAGGTACAATCCGTCCATGGCAAACATGAAAAGGAAAAGACAAAAACAACACAAGATCAAAAGTAACAAGAAAGACAAACACTAAAAACAATCAAAAGAAAATGACTTAATCTTAACCTAGTCCCCGGCAACGGCGCCAAAAACTTGTTACGCTAAGATCGTGATGCGCAAATGGGTTTTAAATTTATAACTCAAACTAAATCCTAAACTACCTAGCAAAACCCGCAGTGTACGGGTCGTTTTGTAGAAAGGAAAGTATTCCGAGGTCGAACACAAGGACTGAGGTGAAACTAAGTCATTCAATGATCGAAAATAGTGTGAATCTAGACTAAGATAAGATGAGGAATAAAGAAAATGGAAAACACAATGTTTTTGGAGGGTTTTGGGTGATCAAACAAAGATCACAAGTATGTGAACACAATCAAGCAACACAAACACACACTAACACAAAAGATAGGAGAATGGAAGTAACAAAGCGGATTCTAGAGATTGGAAGTCCGGTTATGGCATAGACTCAAGCTATCTATTCATTCCTCGGATTAACTATGATATGTTGGGATTAAGCGTTTCTAGATTGGGATCAATTACCGGGTAGGTCTCATGGTCCACTAGTCCATTCCTAAGGTCTCATCACCGGGTAAGTCTCTAAGAACCTAAGGATAGGAATTCTACACAAACCGAATCGTTACCTAGGGGTCTAACCTATCCTTACCGGGTAAGTCTCGGAAAGGGAAGTCCTAAACAACTATCCGAGCACACTTAGTCCAATGGCGGCTTGTGAGGCTCACCACTACCTAGGGTTAGTCATCTTTTGAATCTAAGAGTAAGAATCACCGGGTAAGTCTCTTCTAAACACTTAGTTGCTAACACTAGGTCACCCTAGGATAGAATTAGCTCAACAAACACTAGGATTTCAAGAACAAGAGTCATCCAAGGGTAAATTTAAGTTCATCCTATCATGGTCCTAGCCATAACCCTTCTTTCCTTACCCTAGAATCGCAATCTATCTAGCCAACAACATTCATTTCAAGATCAATCTCCACAAATAAAGCATGCTTGCAAGTCATGGTCAAATGATGAAGAACAATCCAAAGAAAAGACATTAAAAGCATAGAATAGAAATTACCAAATCCTTACAAGGCTCCAAGAGCTAATCCAACTTGACAACAATCGAAGCTTCACTCGAATCCAATCTAATCTCACTCTAAAACGAGAATCTACACTACTCTCTTCCAAGAACACCCCTAATGGGTGCTTGGAAGAGAGGCAACTATGGAGAAGTGTTTTGGGGAAGAAAGGTAGGTCAAAAGAGAGGAGAAGGATCCTTAATTACAGCCTGCAAAATCCTTTAAATACCCACTAAGATGCAAGAGCAATGGAAGAGATCGTGGCCAGCTGTCAATGTGTTCCTGGCAAGAATCACGGGCATAATCACGGCCGTGGAAAGGGCCTTGACCGTGGTTTGTTCCAGAGGCTTCTTCTAGGCTCGTTAAGCCATGATTTGGTGCATGGCTTGTGTTGGCAAGGTTCCATGAGTCCTCTTTAGCCCTTAGCTTGCATTCCAATGAGTCCGGAAGTGTGTCATCTCGAGGAATGATCCTCGGATATATCGATTAGGCTCTTAAATCTCCCAAAATACCTACAAAGCAAGCAAAAGTCCGAGTAGACGTCTATCTCGACAAAATACGTGATTTGAGTGCAAACGCCGTGAACTAATGCTAAACCATGCATGAATGAGCGGAAAATATATCTAAATGAGTGTCTAAATCTAAGCCATAAATCGTGTTATCACTCTACCCATAGCTGCAGGGCAGTAGCGATCCCTGATCACCGTCTTCATTTGCTCATAACTGGTGACCTTACTGCGAACGGTCCTCCACCAAGAATGAGCCTGATCCTTCAGTAGCGTATGTGTTATGTTGACTCGACGTCCCTCTAGGCAACTGATAGCCTCCATAGTTGTATCCAGATGTCCTAGCCACTGCTCCACCTCCAATCTAGTCTTTCCCATGAAAGTAGGAACCTTCAATTGGTCTAAAGCCTTCAACCAACTGTCGGGCTTTGACTCCTGTGCCTCAGCCGGCGCTCTGACAACCTCATCAACTCTAGCAGGAGGGTCAACAATCTGTGAAACTCTCTGCGAAACCTTAGCTGATCTCGTGGGCACTGGTGGCACTAGTGCTGGTCCTCCAGTCCAGATAGCCTCCTCAACTCTCTACATATAGTCGCGATATGCAAAAGCTCCGATAGACACTCGTGCGGACTCCGTTGATGACGCTCTTTGTGCTCCAGACCTAGTTGCGGTCCCGTTCCCAGCCTCAGGAACAACACTCTCAACAACTTTTTCAGCGAACGCCTCAGCGATAGGCGGATCAGCAACTGGGCTTGGCCCCGACCTCTAGCTAGTGGAGGTCTTTCTGCACGTCCTCGTCCACGGACGGCAGGTGGAAGTAGTGGTCGACCCCTTCCTCGCCCCATAGCAAATGTAGCTCTAGTACGCGTCATCTGCTATAAGGATAGATATATAAGACTATATACAAGGCCACACTACAGATAAAGCAGAACTCCAAGAAAAGCACACATAAAGGCCAACACAAAAGAAACTACATTGTTGAGATCCGCGGAGGTAGTGGTGGTCGCCCGTACATCTATCCCATACCAAAAAGTTATAAACAAAAACCCCCTTTTAAAACGTTAGACCTCTTGCGGGTTCTATTTATTTATCCATCCGACCTTTAGAAGATTTCGAGTACCACTGTTGCCAACCTAGACCTCTGATATCATATTGTAACACCCCAAGTTTTGGGAACTCGAAGTGTTACGGGCTAGGACCGCACAATGGGTCCCGACCCTCAAAGTAGCAACAACAAATAGATCTTACAACAAGGCACAAACGAATGAAAACCAAAACTCAAATTAAAACCAAAGATTTAAACAAAGGGAAAGCGAAAAGACTCGCAACCGAGTTCAAAACAAAAGGGAAACAACAAAAGAAAGAAAAAACCCGATCCCGTCCTATAATGTACGGGAACCCCGGCTGACCACACCATCCGGATCACTCAGTAGCATCCTGAACCTGCAGAACATCTACAACGACGGTATAAACCGTTAGCTAACATTCTAAATACTAGTAAGAGCGTAAAGGCACAAACACACATAAGGTAAAGGAAAACACATAGCATGCTTCCACACTACCAATAAGAATAGATCAGTACTATCCGTTACCTACGGGTCTGGGTTGTAAGAGCACATTCTAGTCCCCTGTAGAACTAGACAAGTGGTCACCGCCCGGTTATAATACACTTGGGCCATTTAAGGTAACAAAGGGTGAATCCTATTTCCGATTGTCCGTTATAACAATAATAAACAACACAAACAAGCCAATACAATCCAACTAATACGCGGTATGAAGCTACGTAAGTCCAAGGGACTTACCTCACTCGAAGATAAACCAAAAGGCTCAACAACAACTCAGGGAACACTCAGGAAAAGCTCAGTTTCCATCAGGAAAAGAGCAAGGAAAGCCTGTACAAACAAGCATAACGAATCAGGAACGAACGGTTACTAGAAGTCTATAACTTCTAGTCTCAAGGATCTCTAAGAGATCTACACAAGCTGAGGACTCAACCTTAGTCTAACAGCATACTCAAGGGCAAGGAACAACCTCAAGGATCTAGGAAATGAACAAGGAAATCAAGGAAGGAAGCAACTCACAAGAACGGGAGTTACTGCAGAAGAAACCGCAGGGGCGGCTGGACAGAGGCGCAGGGGCGGCACGTGACAGAGGCGCAGGGGCGGCTATGTGCTGGCGCAGGGGCGGGTCTTTGACAGAAGCTACTGTCGGGCTTCTCTTCGATAGAACTCACAGCAAGGGACACCAAAGCTCGAATCTTTGACTCCAACACGTCAAGGCTCAACTCCAGAGAGCCTAAGAACATCAAAGGATCAACAACGGAACGCTCCACAAGAATCAAGGCTCCAGCTTGATCCTTGGAGTAGAAGAAAAGAGAAAACGAAGAGGAAAACGAAACAGAAGAGAAGCAAGGTGTTGCAACACATGAACGTGATGAAGAAGAAAGAAGGAAGAACTTACACGTTCAGCAAGAACACAGGGGCAAGGCTGCAACACTCTAGGGTTGAAGAAGACGTAAGCAAGAAACGGGGAAAAGAGGAAAAAACGGGAATATAAAGGAGACAGGCTGGAAATATAGACGAAAAGGGGTCTAGGGTTAGAAAGAAGATCAGAAAACCGGCCCATAAGAGAGAATATCGGATATTTTATCTATGGAAGGTAGATAAAACGGACGAAAGAAAGATCGGGCGCGATGGGTCGTAAGCCGCAGGGGCGGATCAACACATCCGCGGGGGTGGCTTGCCGAGGAGGTGGCCTTCTTCACCGCGGGGGCGGTGAAGGCAAAACTGGGGTCTTACAAAAATACAGTGCACTAAGCACCGATATTGTTTAGACTACCGTGACAAATCGCAGAGAAGATCAAACGACAACAAACAACTAATCTCGCGAACAATATTCTTAGATCAATGATGAATGTTGGTGGCAAAATGATAGAATAATCGCTCAATTCAATCGGAAGCGATAAATTAGGAACGTGATTGCTGAGATATATACCATATAACTGTTTCCTTGTTAATCGGTAAAGATTTGATGTTTTCCTAATTAAAATAAAAATACAATAGTAATTAGGAGAGAGAGCGTGGATAAACGTGGAAGCTATTTGATTTGATCCTTTCCTAATTTAAATAAAAATACAATATTAATTAGGACAGAGTGTGTGTGGATAAACATGAAAGTTATTTGATTTATTAATTAATTTATCTTTTCTACAAAAAAATGAACGGCCTAGTTTATCTATCTAAATACGTAACTGACAATTTTATCTCCAATAATATATAAAACGCCTACTTACCCCTTTTACTCATTTTAAATTCACCCTATCTTTGAAGATACTAGTTTATTTTTGGGCTAATTTGGTTAATAGGCTAATTTGGGTTTTAAGTTTAGTAAGTAGGTCTTTTGGTTTTTCATTTAGGTTAATATACCCCAATTCTTTTTTTTTTTACCGCGGAACCCTACTTCCCGCAGCCGTTCTCTTCCCTTCAATGCTCTGAACCCCACCAACTACTCTCTCCCTTCTTCCCATTCTCCATTCCCCATTCTACAATTAGCTCTAACCCACAATGGCCATGACGTTGTTCTCAGCACCAAACAGAAGACATAATTAATAGATGCTTTTAGATTTTTGATACAAATTGTTCGCTCCAAACGGTGTGTGCAAGCTTTAAATTTATAGCCCAAGAAGTATGCTTAAAACAAGGATGCGAATTCCCAGTGTACGGATCAATTGTAATAAAAAGCAAGAATTCCAAGGGTCGATCTCAGGGACTTAGGTGAAACAAAGCACAAAATAGGTTGTCCAATATTGCAATTAACCAAAGCAATTGAAGTAATCAAAGATGATAATAAGGTCAAATAAGGGGAAATGCGGATTCTAGGGATTAAAGCATCTAGTTGTGGTTCCGACTCAATATCTCAAAGGATAACGCGGACAAAGCTGAGGTTTTGCAAAGGGGGGTGTTTCTAAGATGGGAATAGATTACCGGGTAAGTCTCACTACTCACTATCCCAAACCAAATCTCCTATTACCGGGTAAGTCTCAAGGTACTAAGGAAAGGAATTATAATTTCAAACCAACACACCACCCAAGGGAATGGAATCAATCCTTACCGGGTAAGTCTCAGGCTAACTCACAAAAATGGGATGAAGGCACACTCAAACCCTAATAAAGGATGAACCTTTATTACCTACACTTATGATCATGGGTAAACAAACAAAGGAATCACCGGGTAAGTCTCATCCTAGGCTTGCATTGAACCAGGAAAGATGTAATAAGAATAGGATTTGGCAAACTAGAACACTTAACTCTCAATTTCGGATCAGAAAAGGTCACCTTGTTCAGTCAAGTTCCACCCCGGCCGAGATGTTCATCGACTGAGCGAGGTACTCTAGGGTTAAGGTTAAAGACTCGAGCTTTCAGGGTCCTGCTAGGATTAAGATCATTCTATCATCGTCTTTTCCACAAATTTCAGCAAATCACCCTAGAATCGCATAAAAAGCTTAGTCAATCATCATCATGATAACAATAATCAAATATAAGGGAAATGAATGAATATTCGAACAAGTAAACCTTAAGAAAAAGGCCTCAATAACTGAATCGAATAACAACAAATCAGCGTTCCTCAAGTCACAAGTCGAACAAGACAACAAACCAAAAGGGAATCTAAGAAAGTCTTACAAACTTCCTCTAAAGCTAACTCCAAACTATGAATCCTTCCTTGATTGATCTTCAATCCTTCAATCCTTCCTTCAAGCTTCCAGAAAATCTCTTAACTGCTGTGTGTAGAATATGGTGTAGCGGATGTGTTGAATTGTGAAAAATCCAACCCTTTATATAGGAGAATTATCTTCCAAAGATAATAATATTCTTAAAAGATAATTTCCTATAAAATATATCCATATCTCTAAAATAGATCTCCCAAAAATAAGATCTTCCTTCCAGAAATCCAGCCCAAAAATATAAGATATCTTCTTCCATAATTAAAAGATCTCAGCCAAAAATATGGATCTCGCCGGCGGCAGGGTGTTCGCCTCGGTCCGGACGCTCCTCAAGATCACCTCGGTCGAGGTGACACTGTAGCTGACCGAGGTGAATCTCAACTGAATGTGAAATCTTTCAAATCTGGTCCAAAGTAAATCTTCTTCATTAATTCCATGCTTCCTGAGTTCTCTTTTAACCTCCAGAATGTAGCTTCAATGACTCTTTAGCTCCTTAGCTCCATTTTAGTTCAAAATGTGCCGTTTTACCTACGATTACAACGAAACTTGGTGTAGACCTCGATTCCCATAAAGGTAGATGAAACAACAATATAATCACATAATATACATCCATACATGCAAATTATTGAAGATAAAACGTCCAAACAAGTCCCAAAATATAGACTAGAATACATGCTATCAAAATACCCCATACTTGTCCCTTGCTTGTCCCCAAGCAAGTTCCAAATATTACTTACAAGATAGAATGGATTATAGGTCATAAAGATCAATGAAAAGTATTTCAAAAAATTTTGGTGGTGTGCTCCACTCATAGATCACTCTAAGAGAATGCTTCATGGCAAATAAAATCAAAACATGATCAAAACATTTTATAAATATAAGAAAGTTGTTCATCTTTGCATAAAATCATAGAATGCATAATAAATCATTTTTATCGAAATTAATCATGTACAATCCGGTTTAAACTACCAAGTCAATCAACAATCTCGAGGTCTCAAGGGCTTCCAAAAGAGGTCAAGAAATGTGTGAGGGTGGGATGTATATAGGGAAGGTGGTGCTAGAATTTGGGAAAAGGATCTTACTTCACTTCCTTTGAAACTAAACATCTTCTACCAATAAGCTTTGCTTATTTTTACTTTACTTTTTGGGATGCATGGACAGAGGTGCACAATAACCGAAGCCTAGGAGATCAGCAATCATCAATTTCTCGAGATGGCTCAAACCCTCGATGCACATACCATGACCCATTAGGAATATCGCTCAATTTGACTTTGGCAAGACACAAACACCCGGATATGTGAATGGTGCCGAGTAACTCATCATCATGATTGACTTCCCCAAACCTATTTTGTTTCTTTCTAACACTTTCAGCCAACATCTCAACTTCACTTTCACTTGCTTTTCACTCGCTTGCTTCCAAATTCCCGGATAGGTAAAGGGAGGCAAATATGTATATGAGGGGCTAAAGCATGATCAAGAAGAAGAAGAGAAGAGAATGAAATGCCTTAATCATCCCAAGAAGAATGTGATAGAACTCATCATGCGGTTTCAACCTTCAAATTCAACATAATTTTGATAGAAACAAAGTATTAAACATGCCAAAATTTCAAACAAAGCACTTTGCAACTTAAACATATCATAAAACCTTCAAGCATATAAAGATTTCAAAACCAATCTGCAAACAAAATCATCACTGAGGTCATATCCAGAAAAGAAGCACAAAACGTTTCGAAAAATCACTCAGTTAAGCCACCTCGGTCGAGGTGTTCTAAGTCATCCGAGGTGTTTTACCTCGTTTGATCAGAATCATCCCAGTCGAGGTCATAAATTTTTTTTTCTTAAACCAGTTTTTGACGTTTTTCTCAAACAAAAACCTGTATGCATGCATGTAATCTCAGATAAACACATGGAGCATAAATAAAATCATAAATATCCAACTCGAGTCATACAAGCATACACAATGTCAAGTAAATACATCCACATACCCTATACTTGGGACACATTGCCCAATGGGTCAAATAAGTCTAAAATAAGAGAATTCACCGGACATAGCTGAACTGCGAAAATAAATAATAAAGAAAAATCCATGCTGCTCTAGTCCTGATCCGTTGGGGGTGGTGGATATGGGATGAAGGGATGCTGAGATGGGTCAAACAGATAACCCGTAGTGTGCTGAAACTGGATCTCCATCATCCTCTATTGGTAGTGTTGACTGTCTATAAGCTCCATAACCTCCACTGTCAAGGCTGCATAAGAGTCGATCATCTGGTCCGTCAGCTCATCAGTCCGTCGGTGAGCTACTGGATCTCTTTGTCTGCGGACTCTACGCCGGGCAGGTCTTGATGGTGCAGCTGTCTCCTCCTTTGTAGCCTCGTCGTCTAAATCGACAACTGGCACACTAGGGCCTGCTGTATCTGTACCAATCTCCATGGCAGCTCCGCCATCATCATACTCCTCCTCTTCCACAACTGGTGCAGCATCTCTCGCATCCTCTATATAGGGCAGCCAAGAGAAAGACTAGTAATGCGGATCGAAAACTGTGAACTGGGCTGACCATGGGATACCCTGAGGGCCAGTCTACTCCCAAGGCATAGCTACGCAGGGTGTAGTAAGGCTACGAGGAACCAGTATCCTCCTCGTGATCATCTCCTGAAGTCCAAGCGGCTTTGCAGCCGCCACTAGTGTACAAGCACTCAAGTCTAGACCCATAACTGTAGCAATATGAGTCACCAGCCCTCCACAACAAACATCTCCCTTTGCCTTGCCCTTGATCCGGTGCAGATCCTCAGCTAGCATGCCTCCAAAGTCAGGCACTCCACTAGTCACCATGTAAAACAGGCCCAGCAGCTCTCCTTGTCTGATCTTCTGGGGCGTCTCAATACACGCCAAAAGAGTCTCACTAAAAATACAGTGGGCTAGACGGAAAGCTAAATGGAAGATAATGGGCTCCCTGGAGTCTTCAGGTCTCCATCTGTCACTATGCTCCACCACATGGGCAATCTGCCCCCAGAACTGTTGAGCCACTGCTCGGGAAGGAAAGTCGGGAACTGTCAGGGTCGGGAAGCCAAAAATGTCTCGGAACTGATCCATCTACACCATATAGTTCCGGTTTAGCAACCGGTACTTGATGTTGTTCCTCTATGGCATGTGAGTGAAAGAACTCACAAACTCCATGGTTGGCTCAAGGTAGGCTGGAGCTTGGATCTCCATAAACTGCTCCAGCCCTACCATAGAAATCATCTTCTTCAAGTCCTCCGCCACGTGGAGGCACTCGAAGGCTGGGACGTCCTAGAATCGCGGGGCAACTATGGGGCGCCCGCAAATGCGATCAAAATATGCCTGGTGACGCTCATGAATCACCAGGATAGAAGGTCGAGAAGAAGGGGAAGGGGAAGAACCACTGGGAGCATACCTCAAAATAAGTTGACGATCAGATCGAGAACTCATAATTTCTGACAAGATCACCTCGGTTGGTCTGATAGACTGAAGAACACCTCGGCCGAGACATAGCTCGACTGGACCGAAGCGAAAAACTAGGCGATTTCCTCTCTCTGATTTTTAGTTCTTTTTCCCCAAAATCACTACCAACTGCTTCATATGGGGTACTTAAACTCTTTTCAGCACAAATCTATGGGAACCAAAGCCAAATATCTCCTAAAATCAGTAAAGAGAATGAAGTTAGGGTTTTCGACAATTTACCCCTAATTACGCAGATTCGAGGCGTTTATCTTGCAGTTTGTTGCTTGCAATCTGATCCTCTTGATTTTCTTTGCGAAATCGGAGCAGAAATCGTGGAAAACGAGTGAAAAATGAAGAAACGAGATGATTATGCGCCGCGGTCGAGAAGGGAGTTGGGAGGGAAGAGAGAGAAATATGTTCGCCTTTTATACCCCTCGCCGATTCTGATATCACCTCAGTCGAGGTGGTTCCGACCGGACCAAGGTGGCTGACTGGATTGTCAGACATAGTCGCCTCGGTTGCCTCAAGAACATCTCGGTCGAGGCGCTGTGACAGCAACCGAGATGTGTCTCAGTCAAACTCCGTCTTCTCAATTTCTCAAACTTCTGTCCTTCCAGTGTTGCTCCTGAGTTGTAATCCTTCCTTAGAGAGTACCTGGTTTCTGTCTAGGACGCCAAAAACAAAATAAAGCAAAGCAAAAGCAAACTATCTAAAACTAAACTAGAAAAAGGGAAAAGAAAGCAATATCTTGGGTTACCTCCCAAGAAGCGCTTGATTTAAGGTCGCTAGCTGGACCGTATGGCATCCCTAAACGTGCTGGAAGTTATCCTCACCCCATATTTCACCTTCATCATGGGGTGAGATAAAGAAGTCTATCAAACGTTCTAGCAAATGCAAATGCTCGTCGGGGAATGAGTCATCTATGGGTATGCCGTCCTTCTCGCGTGAAGAGGGAGGTCGCCGGCTGAGGTGATCCGCAACAGAATTCTCGGACCCCTTCTTATCGCGAATCTCTAGATCAAACTCTTGAAGCAAGAGAATCCATCGAATAAGACGCGGCTTCGCATCCTTCTTAGCAAGCAAGTAACGAATAGCTGCATGGTTAGTGTAAACAATAACTTTCGCTCCTACTAGGTAAGAGCGAAACTTCTCAAAAGCATATACAACCGCCAAAAGCTCCTTTTCAGTGGTGGCGTAGTTTAGTTGAGCTTCATCTGGCGTCTTGCTAGCATAGTAAATGGCGTTGGTCCGGCCATCCTTCTTTTGTCCAAGTACCGCTCCTACGGCCACATCACTCGCATCACACATGATCTCAAAGGGCAAGGTCCAATCCGAAGGTTGAATAATGGGAGCGGAAATCAACGCTTCCTTTATCTTGTAAAACGCATCAAGGCATTCCTGCGAAAACTCAAAAACAACATCCTTATTCAAGAGTTTAGTGAGGGGTTTAGAAATCTTCGAGAAATCCTTGATGAACCTCCTGTAGAAACCTGCATGCCCGAGAAAACTCCGCACATCCTTAACAGAACAATGGGGAGGAAGTTTCTCAATAGTCTCGATCTTAGCTCGATCGACCTCAATACCTCGGTTGGAAATGAGGTGTCCTAGCACAATTCCTTCATTAACCATAAAGTGACACTTCTCCCAATTCAAAATGAGATTAGTGTCTTCACATCGTTGTAGCACTAAAGAAAGGTTAGATAAGCAATTATCAAAAGAGGAACCATATACTGAAAAGTCATCCATGAATACCTCCATGATCTCCTCTATGTACTCGGAGAAGATAGCCATCATACATCGTTAGAAAGTAGCGGGTGCATTACATAATCCAAATTGTATCCTCCTATAAGTGAATGTCCCCCATGGACAAGTGAAAGTGATCTTCTCTTGATCATCCGGATGGATAGGAATCTAAAAGAAGCCACTATAACCATCTAAATAGCAGAAGTGGGAATGTTGAGCTAACCGCTCGAGCATTTGGTCGATGAAGGGAAGTGGAAAATGGTCCTTCCGAGTGGCCACGTTCAGCTTCCTTTAATTGATGCACACCCTCCAGCCCGTAACGGTCCTAGTTGGAACCAACTCGTTGTTCTTATTCGTCACAACGGTCATCCCTCTTTTCTTTGGAACTACATGCACTGGGCTCACCCATTTGATATCCGAGATAGGAAATATGATACCTACATCCAACAATTTAAGAATCTCCTTCTTCACAACCTCTTTCATGATCGGATTTAACCGTCTTTGAGGTTCCCGTGAAGTCTTATGATCGTCTTCCATTAGTATTCTATGCATGCAGAAAGAAGGCTTAATACCGATAAGATCATCAATAGTGTATCCCAAAGCCTTTTGATGTTTTCTCAGGACATGCATCAGTTTAGACAATTCAGTTTCAGAAAGGGAAGTGCTTACAATAACGGGATATGTAGAATCCGGTCCAAGGAAAACATACCTCAAGTGACTTGGAATCGGCTTAAGCTCCATAATTGGGGGTGCTTTCTGAGGGGGATCCTTGCTTCCTCCTTCTAGTAGAGTAGGCTTAGATCGAAGAACTGGACTTTCAGAAGTCTCAGTTGATATCATCTCGCTTGCGACCTCGGTCGATGTCAAAAGTGGATGACCGAGATGTTCTTCAGATAAGAACGCCTTGCTTGGTCCAGAAAGTGCCTCGGTCGAGGAATTGGAACTGGGACCGAAACTTGAATTTCTCCTCTCCTGGATCAGTTTCTCAATCTTAGCTCCTGGATCTGCATCTAGTGCCTTTAAGCTCCGTATATCTGCATCACAAGAAACATTAATACCTTCCTCCATTAAGCTAAAACTAAGAACTCTTTCAAGAGGTTCATTAATAAGGATAGAGCTCACCAATTCTCTTGATTCTTCTTCATCATAGACGTTGAAGATATCATCCTCCAGCGGCTCTCCTTTCATTGCAACAAGCAATGCAAACTAAACTTGATCACCGCCAATGTTGAATTTCAACTTGGCGTTCTTACAATCCACATTGCAACCCGAAGTTGCTAGAAATGGTCTCCCGAGAATGATAGGAACGGGATAATCTGCGGGTATAATAAGTACAACAAATTCTATAGGAAGTAGAAGTTACCTAACTTAACGGGAACGTCTTCCAAAATGCCCACGGGATGGGTAATGGAGCGATCCGTCATGTACAACCTTATCTTCACCAGCTTGGGCTCTCCAAGTCCGATCTTCACACATAACTCCAGCGGGATGATGCTCACACTGGCTCCTAGATCACACAATGCCTCACAAGTCACATCCCCAACTTGAATGGAAATGCAAAATTAGCCGGGATCTCTCAACTTGGGTGCCATCTTCTCCTTCATGATTTGAATGAGCTCCGAGGATTTAGATGTCATCCTTACTTCTCCAAAGTCTTCCAGCTTCCTCTTCCTTGATAGAATCTCTTTCAAGAACTTCCCGTAGGCGGGCATCCCTAGAATAGCATCAAGGAAAGGGATGTTAATGTGTAGTTTATTCATTAAGTCAAGGAACTTACCAAAATGTTTGTGTAGATGTGCTCTGGCCCTTGACTGAGGGAATGGAAGTGGTGGTTTATAAGTAGGAGGTGGGACATAAACTTCAGATTTGTCCTTCGCTTTCTGGGACTTGTTCGCCCCTAAACGTACGTGCAAATAAGCTTTAAATTTATAAAACTAGAATCAAGCAAGCGAACCCGCAGTGTACGGATCGATATAGTTAAGCAAGAATTCCAGAGTATCGAACACAGGGATTTGGGTGGGAACAAATTCAATTGCAGATTATCAAGCGAGTAAATATGAGAGGTTTTGCAAATATTGGGAAAAAAACAATCCTAAAGATCCAAGTATCCAGTTGTGGCAATCGATTCAAGATATACTAATGATATAAAGACAGAGCTAGGATATGCAAAGGTATGCTAATGTAAGGTAATCGTACGGTGAAGTTCCAAAAACCTTATATGACTCACCTACAAGACACTCTCTATACAGGTTGTTGAGGCTTCAATATAGAAAGGTTCTAAAGGTAAGAATTAACGTCAAATACCCAAACTTATAATCCAAGGATCAAGACTAACTAAACCGATTAAGGATGTAACACTCACAATCGAGGTAGAGGTTGTTGAGGCTTCACTACCACCTAGAAAAGGCAAGCCTAAACTAAGTTAAAGCAAATCTTTAACTTTGGATTGAAGTAAAAGCAGGTTCGTAAACTTGAGGGAAATTACGGGTGGATCTTGAGATTCCACGGTCGTGGAACTCAAGAACAAACCATGATTTAGGGTTCGTCGACGATTTTCTCTAACTCTCAGGGTCTAATCTGTTTACGATCGATCTATCATCATCTAAGCCACAACTATCAACCCTTCACCTTAGAATTGTTAAGGGTTTTTAGCCAATAACAGTCATATTGATATTAAATTCAAGAATTAAAAGATTGAAAGGTGAAAACTTCCAAAAACTTTCAATAAACTTCAAACCAATCTCAATGTCACAATCAAGAACAAATATTGTCACAAGATTCGGAATAGAACAAACAAGCACAATCGTAGATAAGAAGGAAGAACGGGATGTCAATCTGTCTTCTAAATCAAACCTAAGCAAGAAGAGGAATCTTCTTGCGAACAATCTTCCGAATCTTTGATCTTCCGTCAATCCGGAAATCTCAACAGCAATCTCCACCAAAAGTGCGAGATTAGGGTAACTCCAAGGATGAGCGCAAATTACGTCTTTTGCAAGAATCGCAAAAATCTCCAAGTCGCGGCGTAGGCGAAAGTGTAAAGCGAGGTCGCAAAGTGCGTCTAAGCGAAGGTGACGGAATCTCTCTTCCTCCGTCTTTGTATAGGGCAAGATAAAATATCGGCCCGGCCCAATCTTCTAAAAGATCGTGGCTTAAAATGTGGCGAAAAAGGATCGCCAAGATCACGGTCGTGGAAGGTTCCACGACCGTAATTTAGAGCGTGGAAATCAACACGGTTTGAACACATCATTCCACGACCGTAAAAGCTTCTGGAATGAACCACGCTTCTCTTGCATGGTTCCACGGCCGTGGAACTGAACGTGGAATGTAGTACGGCCGTATTTTAGAGCGTGGTTTAGGGCAAGAACGTGATTCTTCCCTAGCCTCGTGCATTCTCCAAGTTGAACTCCTTTTTGCTCCTAAGAATGCCCTTAATCCATGGACATACTCAATCAACTCATCCTTGCTAAATTCCGTTCGGAAATGGCTCTCAATCACCTATAATCAACATAAAGCTTGTGTAGACATCTATATCGACAATATAGGCAAACTAGCTCACAAATGCAACAATGCTCAATCAATGACTATCAATATGAATCAAATACACTTAGAAAACGTGCTTAG
This sequence comes from Fagopyrum esculentum, assembly GCA_033239045.1. NCBI lineage: Eukaryota > Viridiplantae > Streptophyta > Magnoliopsida > Caryophyllales > Polygonaceae > Fagopyrum > Fagopyrum esculentum. The sequence continues at coordinate 104,376,416 of BSUD01000006.1, read as the reverse complement.
AATATCACAATATTTCATGCTAACAGGACTCCACCTCGGGTGGCACCTCGAACGAAGTGTTCCTTGTCTGTACCTGGACCGAGGTGTCCTTCGTCTGCATTGGCACCGACCGAGGTACTAAATCTGCAGTTTTCAGTGCACTTCTCGTCGTTATTGCCATAATCTGTCCCTTAGGGTTGCTCTCTGTCCTTGCTGGGAGCTTCCCTGGATCTCTTGGCGCTTCATTCGCCTTATTAAAGAATTGTTGCTCTAAGGCCTTTTGTGCCTTTGAAAATGAGGTCATAGACGTCTTCATAGCGTTGAGCTTGATCAAGATGGCCTCCAGTACTGCATCTTTCTTCTCTGGCTGGGATGAACTTGATCCAGGCTCCTGGCTCTTCAATGGAGTAGAAGAAGAAAAAGAAGGGTTAAAAGAATTATTAGAATTAGAATTAGAATAAGGGTTACCCGGATTTTGTTGATTAGATCTCCAATTGTTGCTGTTGGAGCCTCTATTGTTGTTGTAATTGTTGTTCCTGGACCCTTGGTTGTTGTTCCTTGACCCTTGATATCCTTCATCTTCCTTCTTCGTGTGAGCCACCAAAAAGGCCTTCAATTGCTTCACATTGTTCTTAAGGGAGATGAGTTGATTGTCATTTGATGGAGTGTCCTGGAAATTAACTCTCTTAACTCCATTTTCGGCTCCTTGATGAGAGTATTTCTCCATATGCAAAGCTTGCTTCTCAATGAACTCCCAAGTTCGTCTATCGGCATATCCATGAATGTGCAGGCGGAAAGTAGTTGAAGATTGAATTGAGTGGCTTCATCCAATCCCTTGAAGTATATCTCCAGCAAATCTATCTTTGGAATCCCATGATGTGGGCAATCCAATAGAACATCTTTGAATCTCTCCCATGACTTGGACAAACTCTCCTTGTCCTTCATGATGAATGCATTAATCTTCCCTCTCATTTCAGCGGTCTTAGAGGGGGGAAAGTACTTTGTTAGAAACTCCATCGTCATCTCTTCCCAAGTGTTGATCTTTCCGGGTGGAAGAGATTGATACCAAGTAAGCGCCCTGTCCTTCAAAGTAAAGTAGAAAGGCCTTAGCTTGTAGTTGTTGTTTTCCAGCCTTGAAGGTCTCAAGGCCTCCATCAGAATCTCGTAGTTTTGCAAATGCTGATGCGGAGACTCCCTCTCTAAACCTCCAAACTGGCATTGGCGGATCATGGATAGAACTTGCGGTCGAAGTTCGTAATCATGCTCAGCTGGATCTCCTAGGTTGACTCCTGGACGCCTCACTTGCTGACTAGGGTCCATCCGCTGCCCTAGGGTTTGTGGAAATCCAGCAAAAAGAACATTTCGGACAGGCATCCGAGGTGGATGTATCTCGGCCGCGGCAATTGGGACTGGGTCCTGCCTCGGTCGAGGATCTGGGATCGGTCGATACAGAATCTGGGCTCTTAGATCGGCCATATCTGCTTCAATCTCTGCAGTTCTGGTGCGAGTCTGCTCTCTTTCTCGCTGTAGTTCTTCCTTATTGAGGCGCAGCTGTTCTAGCGCCTCCTTCAATTCGGCCTCAAGATCGCGATTGTCTTGGTTGGCCATCCTAGCTTCTTTCAATCGTCGTTTGTATGTCTTTTCTGGTTCGGGATCGTAAGGAACGATTTCCTTCCCAACACGGGTTCTTCGCATAAACCTATGAAAAAGATCATGCGAAAACACTCAAGTAGAGTGGTTAGTAGCAACAAGGGCAATTGCCCCGAAAGACAACCGCAACCGGCTCGGTCTAGACCAAGTCCCCGCCAACGGCGCCAAAAACTTGTTCGCTCCAAACGGTGTATGCAAGCTTTAAATTTATAACCCAAGAAGTATACTTAAAACAAGGATGCGAACCCGCGGTATACGGATGAATTGTAATATAAAGCAAGAATTTCAGGGGTCGATCTCAAGGACTTAGGTGAAACAAAGAACATAATAGGTTGTCAAATATTGCAATTAACCAAAGCAATTAAAGTAATCAAAGATGATAATAAGGTCAAATAAGGGGAAATGCGGATTCTAGGGATAAGCATCTAGTTGTGGTTCCGACTCAAGATCTCAAAGGATAGCGCGGACAAAGCTGAGGTTTTGCAAAGGGAAGGTGTTTCTAAGATAGAAATAGATTACCGGGTAAGTCTCACTACTCACTATCCCAAACCAAAGCTCCTATTACCGGGTAAGTCTCAAGGTACTAAGGAAAGGAATTATAATTTCAAACCAACACACCATCCAAGGGAATAGAATCAACCCTTACCGGGTAAGTTTCAGGCTAACTCACAAAGATGGGATGAAGGCACACTCAAACCCTAATAAAGGATAACCTTTATTACCTACACTTATGATCATGGGTAAACAAACAAAGGAATCACCGGGTAAGTCTCATCCTAGGCTTGCATTGAACCAGGAAAGATGTAATAAGAATAAGATTTGGCAAACTAGAACACTTAAGTCTCAGTTTCGGATAAAAAAAGGTCACCTCGTACAGTCAAGTTCCATCCCGGCCGAGATGTTCATCGACTGAGCGAGGTACTCTAGGGTTAAGATTAAAGACTTGAGCTTTCAGGGTCGTGCTGGGATTAAGATCATTCTATCATCATTTTTTCCACAACTTTCAGCCAATCACCCTAGAATCGCATAAAAAGCTTAGCCAATCATCATCATGATAACAATAATCAAATATAAGGGAAAGGAATGAATATTCGAACAAGTAAACCTTTAGAAAAAGGCCTTAATAACTGAATCGAATAACAACAAATCAGTGTTCCTCAAGTCACAAGTCGAACAAGACAACAAACCAAAAGGGAATCTAAGAAAGTCTTACAAACTCCCTCTAAAGCTAACTCCAAACTATGAATCCTTCCTTGATTGATCTTCAATCCTTCAATCCTTCCTTCAAGCTTCCAGAAAATCTCCTAAATGTTGTGTGTAGAATATGGTGTAGCGGATGTGTTGAATTGTGAAAAATCCAACCCTTTATATAGAAGAATTATCTTCCAAAGATAATAATATCTTAAAAAAATAATTTCCTATAAAATATATCCATATCTCTAAAATAGATCTCTCAAAAATAAGATCTTCGTTCCAGAAATCCAGCCCAAAAATATAAGATATCTTCTTTCCATAATTAAAAGATCTCAACCAAAAATATGGATCTCGACGGCGGCAGGGTGTTCGCCTCGGTCAGGACGCTCCTCAAGATCACCTCGGTCGAGGTGACACTATAGCTAACCGAGGTTAATCTCAACTGAATGTGAAATCTCTCAAATCTGGTCCAAAGTAAATCTTCTTCATTAATTTCATGCTTCCTGAGTTCTCTTTTAAGCTCCAGAATGTAGCTCCAATGACTCCTTAGCTCCATTTTAGTCCAAAATGTGCCGTTTTACCTACGATTACAACAAAACTTAGTGTAGACCTCGATTCCCGTAAAGGTAGATAAAGCAACAATATAATCACATAATATACATCCATACATGCAAATTATTGAAGATAAAACATCCAAACAAGTCCCATAATATAGACTATAATACATGCTATCACAAATCATTCCCGTCTTCTCCATATTTAGGCAGAGAGAAGCTTCATCACTACCTTGTAACGCTTCGGACTTGGTTCGCCGTCAATGCTTCCATCAATGCTTCCAAAACTCTCCTTGGTAAGTATGCTTCTACTCCATTTATTGTCTCAACTCATCCGCGATTATATTCCCGCCTTTTTTTTCCTTTGTTTTATACACCTTATAAGCTAAATCTTGTACGGACTGGATGCGGGAGGGGTAGGTACTGCTGTTGATATTATTTCCCAGTCCATTCTTGAGAAGAAAAATGAGGAAGACGAGTACATGAAGAGAATTGAGGTGCCTGAGAATGAAGGTAAAGAGTTGAGGCAGAAGAAAGACTTGAAGCCTTCTGCTACCAGCAAGTTCGATCTAAATCTGGATCTAGATATAGTTCCAGATCTAGATCTAAGTCCATCAAAGTCATCCAGATCTAAGTCCATCAGAGTCTGATGTGTGCCGTCACAAAGAACACTAAGAGGAGGTCCATAAGAGTCTGCGCAAATGACTACAATGAAGTTGCCCAACTCTTCAACTCCAAGCTCGCTTCTAACCTTGCTTCAGACAACTCGCAGTATCCTAACTCGAGAATCGTCTAAATCGACATCTACACTCCGCTCCTCGACATCATTCTCTATACAAATATGGTACATTCATTCTCTATCACTAAATCCATACACACACACACACACACACACACACACACACACACACACACACACATATATATATATATAGAGGCCGGTTCCGGTGAGGAGCACCCTTGTGGATAGGAATGAGGAGAGCTATGATGGTAACACGTGGCATGCCACGTCACCGTTTTTTTCCCGGGAAAAAATCTTGGGGAAAAAAAACGGTGACATGGCATGCCACGTGTCACCGCCACAAAATGAATAGTTAGTAATAAAAATACCTTGTTCATATTTTTGCATGTGTTCATTATTCTTACAACTATGGTGTTCATGGATTTTAAAGTAAGTGTTCATGGTTTTTAAAGTATGTGTTCTATTTATTAATAAATGTTCATTTTTTCCCAACACTAATTGTTCATGTTTTAACACTAAATGTTCATTTTTGTATTTTTGTAAAAATTTTCTTTTTGTTTCAAATCGTGTAAAAAAATATGATGTTCATTATTTTACAAGTGTGTGTTCATAATTTTCAGAGTAAGTGTTCAAATTTTTCAAAGTGTTCATAATTTTATTAATGATTGTTCATTTTTTTTGTTATAGGCAGTGTTCATATTTTATTACTAACTATTCATTTTATGGTGGTGCCACGAGGCATGCAATGTCATTTTTTTTTCTCCAAATTTTTTCCTGGAAAAAAAAACAAAAACAAAAACGGTGACGTGGCATGCCATGTGGCATCACCACGGTTCTCCTAATTCCTATCCACAAGGGTCCTCCTCACTTGAACCAGAATATATATATATATATATATATATATATATATATATATATATATATATATATATATATATATGGTATATGATATATTTTATATATGTGTATATTGTACATTATTAATGGTGGTGGTTGATTTGGATGTAAAGGGTTGGACGTGGTGAACGAAGGATGTTGTGGTGAATATAGGGTTAGGATAGTTACCATCCTAAAGAGACAGGATATCAGATTCTTACGCACAACGTCCTAACCAAATATATTGGCAGTGGTGACAAAAACGCATGTATTTTTAACTTATGACATGTAATTCCGGTATATAAATTCCGGTATGTAGTTCCGGTATGTAAATTACAAAAAATAAAAAAGGAAAAAAGAAATAAAAAAATTCTGGTATGAGTTTCTGGTATGAAATTTCATACTAGAAAATTGTAAAAAAAATAAAAAAGGACAAAAAAACTTCTGGTATGAAAAAAATTCTAGTATGAAAAAATTCCGGTATGTTCATTACAGAAAATAAAAAAAATAAAAAGAGGCAAAAAATAATAAAATAAAATAAAAAACAAATTCAGTAATTAAGAATTAAAACTTACACTTACATAATACTAACAAACATCTATTATTCTTTTTTTTTTTTAATAAATTAGATGGGTTAATTACTTTTACCTACCTTGTAAAAAATTATGGAGTACATTTACTAAACACATGACTAAAAAAGGCCTAAGCCAAATTATTTTTTTTGTTTGATAAACAACTGCGGTTTTGTATTAATAGAGATCAATTTTTACAAGGTCGGTAATATTTCGCGAGAAGTGATCGAGCCATAAAAAAAAAAAA
>BSUD01000006.1:104319151-104370592 GCA_033239045.1 Fagopyrum esculentum | reverse complement strand
ATATATATATATATATATATATATATATATATATATATATATATATATGGTATATGATATATTTTATATATGTGTATATTGTACATTATTAATGGTGGTGGTTGATTTGGATGTAAAGGGTTGGACGTGGTGAACGAAGGATGTTGTGGTGAATATAGGGTTAGGATAGTTACCATCCTAAAGAGACAGGATATCAGATTCTTACGCACAACGTCCTAACCAAATATATTGGCAGTGGTGACAAAAACGCATGTATTTTTAACTTATGACATGTAATTCCGGTATATAAATTCCGGTATGTAGTTCCGGTATGTAAATTACAAAAAATAAAAAAGGAAAAAAGAAATAAAAAAATTCTGGTATGAGTTTCTGGTATGAAATTTCATACTAGAAAATTGTAAAAAAAATAAAAAAGGACAAAAAAACTTCTGGTATGAAAAAAATTCTAGTATGAAAAAATTCCGGTATGTTCATTACAGAAAATAAAAAAAATAAAAAGAGGCAAAAAATAATAAAATAAAATAAAAAACAAATTCAGTAATTAAGAATTAAAACTTACACTTACATAATACTAACAAACATCTATTATTCTTTTTTTTTTTTAATAAATTAGATGGGTTAATTACTTTTACCTACCTTGTAAAAAATTATGGAGTACATTTACTAAACACATGACTAAAAAAGGCCTAAGCCAAATTATTTTTTTTGTTTGATAAACAACTGCGGTTTTGTATTAATAGAGATCAATTTTTACAAGGTCGGTAATATTTCGCGAGAAGTGATCGAGCCATAAAAAAAAAAAAGTGCTATTCAACGAAAGTCTAGCAACATGAGCCACAACTACTACTTAAACATAACAAAGACTTTATTATTCATCTACCATAATTCAAACAATTAAAATTTTGACAATATTAAGCAAGCCCTTTGGCTAGTACTGCCTCCTTGATAACTCTAAGTGATTCAACAATATCGTCGCACAATTGCGGAGCGTCGGGGATTGTGTCCTCGTCAACTGACGCTACGATTGTCATCTTGTCCACGTAACTTTGGAAATTTATCATCAATGCCTGGATTGTTTCAACATTCAAACAAAAAATTAGTCTTAGTAATGTAGAAAGTCAACAATTTCTTATTGAGTTTAATTATAATCGTCTTACGTACGTTGGGTTGTCCGTATGATGATGGAGCTATAAAATTCAAATGATGCCCATAAAATCCGATTTCTTCCATGGGTCCAACTAAATTCGAGAAACACATTGTTGTGTTTGCGAGTACTCTACGAGATATTGCACTCGATACCTATAACATAAGCACCAAAACTGATCATTTATGATTTGTTTGTCATAATTAAATTGATGATATAAGTAGTAGTCACTAGACTTTTTATCCATTTATAACTGACTTGGGAGTAGATCTTGTGGAAGTAGATCGGGTGATTTACATGATAAGAATAGTTCATCAATCTTTAGGGTTATCATGTGAGACAAACTTTAGCACATTGATGTTTAACTTGTTTAGTTAAATGAATGGTCCAAATCGAGCCAAACTTAAATTTTAATCGAGTTTAAAAATTTGTTTATATACGACTTCTTAAACTAAATGAACTGAGCCAAACTCAAGTGGATCGACTATTATATATATTAGGATTATTGATCTCATTTTCTCATCTTTGGAGTTGTTATTCCAGCTAATCGACTTGAGCTCAAGCCAAACCTAAAGATGACAAAATGAGATTGAGTAGCTTGACCCATATAATAGTCGTACTGACCTTATATATTAAACTAGTTATTTGTTTCCAATCGATTTGAAACACAATCTGACATAGAAGTAGATAAACGTACCTTTGGACCGAAAAATCTAAGAACTATTTCAGAGAGGGTGGCATTGTAGATGGCTTCAAGGGAATGTTTCTTACGATCAACGATAGACTTGGCTTCGTGGATATAATCCAAAGGATCATCTCGTAAGCCAATGGTGAAGGGTAGAATCACGAACCCTAGGCAATTACCCCATTTTGCTTCGGTGTTCTTCTCCATCATATCGACTAACGCCTACCATGATAATTATGTATTATAAGTAAGCACATTATATATATATATATATATATATATATATATATATATATATATATATATATATATATATATATAGAAACGCATGGTGTGAGGAAAATATTATATTCTTACTTGAATTCCTGGGGAAGGTCTAAGGTTGATGACTAGTGTGGATCTCAGTCGTACATTCTTCGGTAGATTGTTCTTCTTCTCATCACCTACTTACGTACAATAGTTACCAAGTTAATAAATATTGGTCCGTACATCGTTCTTTTTATCATTAACGTAAACTTGTGAAAATATAAACTATAGAAAATGAACTTACCACCATATTTTCTGTTGAGATACCTAGACATCCCAGCTTTTGTGATTCCGAGTGCAACATCGTTCACAGTCTGTATTTTTTAATCCAAATTACATCCACAACCATATAATGTACTAAGCCTTTGACGCATGAGACGCCTATGCGCATAGGCAGGCGTATCGTGCTTCAGACAAAGAGAAAAGGCAAAGTTGGATCATGGATGTATAGAAGTAACTTACCCCATTAACGGCGTTCTTGATGAGCTTAATATCATCCAAACTGACAGTCCTGAAAACAACTCTTCTAGGCGTATACTCAAGTCCAGGGCCACCTTTCAACGGAGTTGCCGTATCCTTCAAGAAAGCCGCCGTGACAATAAACATAAAAACACCAACCACCGTATTCCAACTCTTCTCCATCATCAACCAAACAACCATAATCCACCTCAGCCACCACGCCTTCTTCTTCTCCGTCCCCTTCTTACCACGGTTAGTACGCGTGGCAGGGATGGTGGGGACGGCTGTTGGGTCAGCAGTCTGACGTGTACATGCGAGTAAGAGTGACATTAGTGATGTTCCATCACCTACCGAGTGATGGATACGGAACACTCCTAAGACTTCTGCGTGAGAAGTCTTTAGGTTAAGAATGTGTAAGTCCCATAATGGCTTTGATCGATCTAGACTCGTCTTGCTTAGGTTGTATATGTATTCTTCTACGTACTTGTCCGGATCGGACTCGGCTTCTGTATCGATCTCCGGTATTACTAAGTGGTCCACTGGGTTTATGTTTGATTGATGAACCCATTTTAGCTCTTCTTCTTTGCTCGTGTCTCCTATCTGCAGTACCGTTATCCATAATGGTTTAGTGAAACGAGAGTGCTTGATTAAGAATGAGTTGATTAAGAAGGAAAACATACCACAATGCTAGTGAAACGAGGGTGCTTCAGGAGAGTGTTTGGCAAATTAGCCTTTAAGATTTCAATGTCCACCTTAGTCTTGAACCCTAGGATAGCGAGTACATGTACGTTGAAGTCCTTCTCGTGAAACATCCTCGCTTCCGGGCTCAACGGCTCCTCGGGTGCAGCCTCAGCTCCTTCTTGGCCACCCGCGATGAGGCCGCCATTGGCCTTGGTGGCTATGGGCTTAAGCCTTTGTCTCATCTCACTGATTTTTGAAGATGTAGTGGCTTGATACATTTTTTGGTGTTAATATGGTTTTGTAAGTGAAGATAATAATCATGCGATGATACGAGAGTATATATAATTAAAGAGCAAGGGATGGAGGAGATTGATGGAGGGCTTATGTAATAAAATAAACAAAACCCACCAATATATCTATTCGTAATTGGCTTGCGTGTAAAGTCACCCTGCAATGGCGCCTACGATACAGGATCGGGTAGATCTCGGATAATCATTGAGCACACCTCATCACGGCTTTAAATTCATACTGTTTACTATATGTATATGTTTATGATATATTGTTTCTTTTTTGAAGGTGTGTTCAGGGTTCTTCTGTTGAAATTTTCAACATAGAAGATGGGAATGTATTATTTCATACGTGCTCTCATGGCTATTACATCCCGTATATGTCCGCTTGATTTTCAAGGCATGGTTACATTGGCTATTTAGGGCCCGTTTCGATTTAACTCCGGAATCGGACTCGGAATGGAAACGAATCTAGTCTATATATATATATATACTCTTGTTCATGAAAGTTTTTGCAATCATTCCGGTTTGAAGTAATTAGAGTTGAATTTGATTACTTTTGAAACCTTATAGAAAAAACAAAATGTGAGGTGCCAAGTGCATTTTGCATGAAACCGAAAAGAATGATTTCATAAATTTTCATGAATAAAGAAATATGTATGGATTAAATATAATTTGTTTTCATTCTGTTTTCGTTCCATTTTCGGAGTTTGAAACAAAAGGGGCAGTTATTTATACACCATCTCAACAAATTACAGCATGCCAGCCTATATTATTTCTAGTATATACATATTAGTTAGTATATTCATATTAGTTTTGCATCTGCAATATTAATTATAATATTAGTATGTACATATTAGTTTCCAAGTATGAGTTTATTAGAGGGGATTGCCGGTGGATGTGAATGGGTTGGTCCCTCCTCGTTTGTGTTGGTGGTGCATTCAATGTCGTAGCTTTATGATAATTGAGTGAAAATGGGGTGAAATAGTAATATAGTAGGTGAGTATGTCCTCTGGATGAACACATATACAGGTGGTTAAATTTGAAAAGAATATGTGAATTGAGTGAATGCCTCATGACAAGAATGCAAGAGATGTCACTATGTAATAACTAAGTTATTATGAATATCGTATTATTAATCTTTTTATTACATAAAGAAGGGAAGGTATATATACATAAGAGAACATAACGATCACCGAAATGACTTCATTGTCCATGTCCACATCTCCTCCATCACTAGCTTCATCTACTCCATCTGGCATGCTAGGAATGATCTCATCTACAACAACAACTACACCCATGCCACCACTTGTGTCCACAATGCTATTAGAGCCACAAAGAATTTCGCCTCTATTCACTGGAAAGAAAGATCTCAAACATCGCTCATGTGGGTCAAACGTCTTGGCATACATCTTTTGTAATCCCTCTCTTATTGCTCCTATGCACTCTGCTTTTATGGTCTAGTGGACCAATGTAAATCCCGGTTCTAATGATATATTTAAAAAGAAGAAGAAATATTTAGGAGGTATCGTATTTCCTTTTACACACTCGAATAGCATTTCAACGTCGAGCAAGAAGTTGGCTTGTCCACGATACATGATCGAGTAGATCTCGGATAATCCATGAGCACAACTCATTACGGCTTTAAAATATTCACTAGTACAGTTCCCCGTGTAAAGACACGGTTATAATTTAAATTTTAATATGTAAATTTAAAACTAAAATTATAATTTATAAAATACTTTTGATATATGTTAATGATTTTATTTATTTAATTAGAAGAGAAAATAAAATAAAATTTTACTATTAAATTCATTATAATTTTAGATAAACGATAAAAATAGACTAATTTATGTGATATTATATATCCTTTTTTTTTTGTCTCTTATAAAATATAAAAGTGTGAAAAAAGTTAATATCAATTAACTATTTTGAAAGATGAAAAAATTAAAATTGAAATGTTAAAATAAGAAAATTTTAAAATTTCAAGTTAGCAAAAAAAATTCTTAGGTGATTTTGTATATGATCTTTAAAGAACATCGAAGATGTAACACAAAAATTATTATAACTATAGTATAATTTTCGTGCTTTGATAGAGAGTTTTTTTTAAAAATTTATCATAGTAATTATAACATTTAATTTAAAAAAATTATAATTACAGAAATATATTTTATTTATTTCATATAAAGTTTACTTATTTAAATTTTCATTCAATTGAAATTTGTGTTGTAAAGAAAAAAGTTCTCTTAATTTATTATATTAGGAAATATATAAATATGAGATTTTTAATTAAAATTAAAATGACTATAAAATGATCAAATATTAATTGATTGGATATTTGTCATTTTAGTTAGTCGTATTTTCTCATGAATTATATGATAAAAAAGATTCTAATTTAATTAGGAAAGAGATGAATATAATTAGTCATATAAAAGAGATATTATAAGAACATATATAATTCTTAATTTATGAATGCGTGAGAAAATAACACGTGTCATTCATGATATGAGTGAATGTCACGTGGCTTTAAACGCTTTCGCTTTAATATAATATATAGATTTATACATTTGTTGATTTAGTGAGTACTTACTAATTATAAAAAAAAATAATTTATTTATAACGTAAAGATAGAATAGGAAATTATCTAAATATTTTATAAATAAAATTAAATTTTTTTGAGATATTTTTTATATAGGTAGAAGATTATAATAAGATAAAAAATGGAAACAGTATATTTACTATTTATATTAGTGATTTTGTATTTATTAGTTGAATAGTAAAATCAAAATAAAAATCATGAGAAATTGACATGTATCACGAAGTTAATATATGAATGACACGTAATGTGAATGGTCTTATACTTTAATATAAGTAAATAGATACCGTTTACTAAATGTGTATGATAGATTCGTTTTTTTTGCACGTGTGTTAAGGGTTCTTCTGGGGTTTTTTGTTTTTGAAAAGTTCTGTATATTAGAAAGAGGAGGGGAGGGTACATAGATGAACTACATCATGACAACAACTAGATCAAGAGGAAGAAGAGAAGGGAGGGAGAAAATTAAACTAAGTGAATCCTTAGTATTCTAGCCCAAGAGGTGGAGTCAGGTGACCGGTTCTTCCAGTGATATGAAGCGTAGTTTTTGACCTCATGGATGACCTACCTAGCATATCAGTAGCATGGATGTAGACGTTGTTGTCGAGAATGTTGTTCCTTGACTTCCAAATGAAGTAGATAAGAGCAGTTATAGAGGAGATACGGATACAATCAATGAAGCTTTTCTTTGAGCTTTGATGGGAGCTAAGCCAATTTCATGGGTTGAGAGAGTATGGTAGAGGGTGAGGGGTTCTAGTCCATCGCGAGATGATGTCAAGCACAAGGGAGGTGTAGCTACAATCAGTCCAGAGGTGGTCCTCATCTTCTAGATGGTTAGAGCATAACTTGTATGTGGCATTGTTGATGATGTTCCAGTGAAGGAGTTTGGTAAGGCTCGGGAGTCTATGGTGGCATGCGATCTAAGAGATGAAGTTGCACTTAGGGATGTTGATGCTGTCCCAAATGGTCTTGCAATTGTTGAGGGGGGGGGGAAGGGGGAGGGCTTCTAAAGAAGGACTATTATAGTCGTTCTTCGAGGAAGCCAATAGGGTTTGAGAGGAGATGAGCGTGGTTCATGGCAAGCCCCAAAGAGAGGAGGTCGTCACGGGTCTTGACAATCAAGGTCCATGTATGGCTATTGTTATTGTTTTTCTTGTAGGTCTAGATGGTATGTATTTTAAGGATGTTATTGTTGATCTGGAGGCACCACAGGTTGGAGGGTTGGATTCGAGGTCATGAATGAGACGTGAGATGCAAGCTTTATTCCAAGAGAGAAGCTCTTTTAATCCGAGTCCTCCAAAGATCTTAGGGGTGCATATGGTATTCCATGCAATGAGGGATCTTCTATTGCTATCATTGCCACACCATAGGAAAAATCTGAGCAAACTTTAAACCTTGTGCATGATGGTGGGAGCGATGATTAGGACTTGCCACCAATACACATGCATGGACATGAGGATGGAAGTGATGATCTGTAGTCTTCCAGCATATGACAGGATCTTTGCACTCCACGAGTTAATCTTCTTTGTGATGTTGTTGATGAGAGGTTGGAAGTCACGGAGGTTGAGTCTCTTGCTACCGATTGGAACGCCAAGGTAATGGAAGGGTAGGGTGCCGATGGGGAAGCCCATGGTATTGCAAATGCGTTCTTGTGAAGAGTGATGGAGACCCCCCCAGGAAAATGGATGACTTGGAGAGAATAACCTTGAGCGTGGAGGAGTGGATAAAGTTGTCAAGATAGTGCTTCAAAGTGAGCATGGAGTGAATATCACCCCTGCAACAAAGCATGAGATCATCTGCAAAACAAAGGTGACTAATGCGAGGGAAGAACCGTTAGGTGAATATAAAGGATTAAAAAAAAATCTAGAAGGGGGGTTGAATAGAGTATGAGAACTTTTCGCAAAAAACCTATCTCAAGGCTTTGAAACTGATTTCAAAGGCCTTGATGTTGATCTTAGCTCTTTGTGACACAACTTGATTTCAAGGGCTTTGAAACTGATTTCAAGGGCCTTGACTTCGTAGACCTGCAAAACAAATTTAGTCACAATAAAGCAGGTATGGTGCGGAATTGAAAAGATCGACACAAGGATATGTTTACGAAGTTCGGCTCTAAATAGCCTACTCTCCGCCCCAGGGTATAGCCATAGGATCTAACTATCTATTATCAGCTTCAAAGAGTTCTAGATACAACCTAGAAGAAATCCCCTTCTTCTCTCATTGTAGTCAATGTTACGATCTAGCTCCAACTCTTAACCTAGCTATAATAGCCTAGTTACTTCGCAGAGTAACAAAACCTTCGAGTATAACGCTCTTTAGATATGCCAATGGAGCTCTCGAGTTTATCTCTCTCTAAGGAATAAAGCTTTTGTATAAAGAGAGAAATACAAACTTCTTGGTTCGAATGAAGACGCTTTTAGATCTCTTGAAAACTTTAGATATTTCCGTGTAAGCGTCTTGTCCTTCTTCTTCAATCGACATCTTCATTTATAGTCTTTGATGGAGAAATCTTATAGCCGTTCGAAAGAGCCATTGCAACGTTCATATTTCCTCCATAGAACACGCTACTTGGTTGAGGTGAAGTAGCCGTTGTAAGATCTTCTATCTTCTCTCCTCTTCCTCCTCCTCCTCCTCTTCTTCTTCTTCTTCTTCTTCTTCTTCTTCTTCTTCTTCTTCTTCTTCTTCTTGACGCTCGTTGAATATCTTCATCACCGTAATCTTCTCGTTGGAAATCAGCTGTTCAAGATCTTTGTTTATTGAAGATCCTAGATCTCCTTGTTATCTTCGGTTGTTAAGATCTTTATGAGATCTTGTACGTTGTTGGGGCCAAGATCTTCTAATCAAATCTGTTGAATATCTTCTAGTTGGCTGGCCATGATCTTCTCTTAAAATCTTGTTGGAAGATCTTCTTTTTATCCTTTGAATATCTTTTTATTGGCTGACCAAAATCTTCAATTAAAATCTTGTTGGAAGATTTTCTTTTTTATTCTTTGAATATCTTTTTGTTGGCTGACCAAAATCTTCTCTTAAAATCTTGTTGGAAGATCTTCTTGTTATCTTTGGTAGAGATCCTTGAATTGGTTGTTGAGATTTGAATCTTGTTTAAGAAAGCCTTCAGCCGAATCTTCCTTTGCTTCACTTTTCAAGGCTTCAACGTTTTATCCCTTGAAATGCGTTTCAAGGCTTCTTGTTTGTCCTTTGAATTCTGTTTCAAATCTGCTTGTCCTTTGTAATTTGTTTCAAGGTTTGCGTTCTTCCTTTGATATGCTTTTCAAGGCCTGCATATATATAACAAACACAAACTATAACAAGCAATCTATAAATATGATCGATATTTGTTAGTTTATAAAACCGCTCATAAATGTTAAGTCTTCTATCATCCACATAGACAATTCATAATCAAGGTGGAGTTATCAATCTCCACCTTGATAGAAGACAAAACAAATACCGTACCTGCATTCAATGTTAGATATATGCATCAACATCACATATAATTTCTCCTCCTTTGTCTTTCAACAAGGGAGAAAAACAATATAAGTTCAAGACCTTCAAATCAAAGAGAATACCACCGTATATGAAGAGGACAATCAGATAAGCATTTTAAAAACAATAGATTTTGCTCCCCCTACGATAATGCTTCCTTAATCTTGGTGATATCTTGCAAAACAACCAAACATCAACCTTTTCGGCTAGACCAAATGGAAAATTTTGATTCATACTCAGGTTGAACCATGTTTGGTGGTCTAGTCCCTTTAGGAACCCAAATTTGCTTAACCTGTTCTCTTAGACATAGATGATAAGTATTTCGTATGATGTAGGGATGATTTCTCCTATAAGGACAAGTTGATTTAACATGTCCCTTTTTACAACAATAGAAACATGTGGGTGTACGTGAACTTCCTTTAGCTTTAACAAAAGTGGTCACCGTTTTTCTTGGAAAATTTTTGTTATAACCAAGACCACTCTTGTTAAGAGAGGATTGTTGTTCACCCATCATCCTTTCATGATTAACTTTAAAAACGAGTGAATTGAATGAGTGTTGTCTTTTGGTGTCTACACTTCACAATTAGATCAATCTTCTCTTTCTCTAGATTAATAAAATCTTGATGTAGAGAAGAGAGATTTTCCTTAAGAATCACATTTTCCGATTCCAAGGCCTTGATATTGGCATCAAGGTCTAACTTTGAAGTGTTGAGATTTTCAACTTCCAAAGACAATTCACTCACTCTTTTCTCTTGTTTATTTAGCTTTTCCCTCAAGGATCTATTTTGCAAGAATGTGTTCTTCTTCACTAATGATCATATTTTGAAGAACTTCAGAAATAACAACAGTGGGACTAGAACTTAAATTTCTTACAACTCCATCAAGATGTCGTTTGGGATTTTCTTCTTCATCACCCATCAAGCATAGATTTACTTGATCACTTTAGATCTCACTAGAGGAATCCAAGTCACTTCTTGAGGCTACCATTAGTTTCTTCTTTCGATTATTCTTCCGATTATTGTTCATTTTCCTTTGTGGACACCCATTCACTAGATGATCTGTTCCTCCACATTCAAAATATGTTAGAACATTAGATTTCTTACTGAATTTAGAATACTTACCTTTATACTTTGATGATCTATGATATTCTTTGTTTGAGAGTTGTTTCAACATCTTCAGAATTTGAGCAAGTCCTCTTGTAATCAAAGTAAGAGGATCTTCTTCATCATCCTCACTTTCTTCATCTTCTGATGAATCTTCTTCCCTTTTGGATTTTAGAGCCAAGTTCTTCACTTTTGAGGATAGTTCTCCATCTTCTTCATTAAGAACCATTTCATGAGTAATAAGCTTTCCTAGTAGATCATCCAAGGGTAGAGTCCTCAGATCCCGTGCTTCCTCAATAGCAGTCACCTTGGGCCCCCATTTCGACTTAGGTAGATTTCTCAATATTTTCCTGACTTTCTCTTCATTTGTGAAAAACTTTGCCGAGAGAATCTAGATTGTTCACAATTTGAGTGAATCGTGTGAACATTTCATTTACCGTCTCATCAGGTGTCATCTTGAACAACTCATACTGCCTTAGGAATAGGTTGATCTTGGTTTGCTTTACTTGACTTGTTCCTTCGTATGTTACCACCAATTTATCCCATATCTCTTTTGCACTTTTGCATGATGAGACACAGCTGAACTCGTTAGCATCCAATCCACAATAGAGTAAGTTCATGGCTTTGTAGTTCTTAGCCACCTTTTCCAAATTAGCTTGGTTGAAATCATCTTCCTTTTTAGGAACAGTAGTTCCAATAGCATCGGTTGTAGTTGGAACATTTGGACCATTTTTGATGATGCTCCATAGTTCCAGATCCTGATCAATGATAAACATTTGCATTAGAGATTTTCAATGCATAAAATTATTACCACAGAAAAAGGGTGGTCGAAAGGTGGATCTTTCTTGTGTGAATCCTCCATCACCTACAAAATTCATGATTAGTCTCACTGATGGTTAAATCAAATAAACGTGAGCCGAGTTCTGATACCAATTGAAGAACCGTTCGGTGAATATAAAGGATAAAAAAACTCTAGAAGGGGGGGGGGGGGGTTGAATAGAGTATGAGAACTTTTCGCAAAAACCTATCTCAAGGCTTTGAAACTGATTTCAAAGATCTTGATGTCGATCTTAGCTCTTTGTGATACAACTTGATTTCAAGGGCTTTGAAACTGCTTTCAAAGGCCTTGACTTCGTAGACCTGCAAAACAAAGTTAGTCATAATAAAGCAAACATGGTGCGGAATTGAAAAGATCGACACGAGGATATGTTTACGAAGTTCGGCTCTAAATAGCCTACTCTCCGTCCCAGGGTATAGTGTTTGCCACTTAGCGTGCGTGCAAATAAGCTTTAAATTTATAAAACTAGAATAAAAGCAAGCGAATCCGCAGTGTACGGATCGACGTAGTTAAGCAAGAATTCCAGAGTATCGAACACAAGGATTTGGGGGGTTAAATCCAGTTATAGATCGTCAAGCAAGTAAATGTATGAGCTTTGCAAATATTGGGAAAACAGCAACCCTAAAGATCTAGGTATCTAATTGTGGCAATTGATTCAAGATATACTAAAGAACTAAGGACAGAGTTAAGAGTTGCAAAGGTATGCTAATGCAAAGCAATGTACGGTGAAGTTCCAAGGCTTTATATGACTTACCTAGAAATACTCTCTATAAAGGTTGTTGAGGCTTCAGTATAGAAAGGATCTAAAGACAAGAATTAATCTCAAATACCCAAACTTGTAACCCAAGGATCAAGACTAACTAAACCGATTAAGGTTGTGACACTCGAAATCGAAGTAGAGGTTGTTGAGGCTTCACTACTACCTAGAAAAGGCAAGCCAAGACTAAGTTAAAGCAAATATTTAACTTTGGATTAAAGTAAAAGCAGGGTTTGTAAACTAATGTAAATTACGGGTGGATCTTGAGTTCCAAGGCCGTGGAACCTCAAGAACAGGCCGTGATTCTGGCTCGTCGGCAAAATCTCTCTAACTCTCAGGGTCCAATCTGTTTACGATCGATCTATCATCATCTAAGCCACAACTATCAACCCTTAACCTTATAATTGCTAAAGGGTTTTAGCCAACAGCAGTCATTATGATATTAAATTCAAGATTAAGAAGAATGAAAGATGAAAACCTTCGAAAACCTTCAATAAACTTCAAATCAATCTCAAATCCACAAACAAAGGTAATGATATATATCAGATTTGGAATAACACAAACAAATCACAATCCTTGATAAGAACGAAGATCGGGATGTCAATCCGTCTTCTAATCAAACCTAAGGACAAAGCGCAACTTCCAAATCTTCAAGCCTTTGCAAATCTCCGTTGCAAAATGGCAATCTCCGCACGTCCAACTGAAACCCTAGGCACGTGCTAGCAGGCGTAAGAGAAGGTGTTGAAATCTCCCTCCTTCAGTCCTTTTACAGGGAAAGATAGAATAAGTGTCCGGCCCATGTATGTAGACAATGTGTCTATATTTTATTCGTCAAAAGATTGCCTAAATCACGGTTTTATGGAATTCCACGCCCGTGGTTTAGAGCGTGGAATTGGATTACGGTTCTTCAAAATTTCCACGACCGTACTTTATACCGTGTAACTCTCTGGAATGCTCCACACTCATGTTGCCAAGTTCCACGGCTGTGGTTTAGAGCGTGGACTTCATTAGGGCCGTATTTTAGAGCGTGGAAGCATAGGTTGGTCGTAATTCCCTTTGTTTTGTGCCATTCTTCATCCTAGCATCTTCCTTAGCTTCTTTGTGGTGTCCTCAATCCTTGGATGTGCTCAATCCATCTCCATTCGCTCTTAATTCGTTCGGTTTTAGCTCTTATTCGCCTACAATCAACACAAAGCTTATGTAGACCTCTATATCGACAATATAGATAAACTAGCTCACAATCGCTTCAATGCTTTATCAATGAACACTAATATGGATGAAATACATCTAGAAAACGTGCCTAAAATATCACAATATTTCATGCTAACAAAATACCCCATACTTGCCACTTGCTTGTCCCCAAGCAAGGTCTTTCAAAAGCTTTAAAACTCAAGTTAGGATGAAATATGGATGCACTCTCAAAAACAAAACGTCTTTTAGATGAATGTGCTTCCTAGTCAATAGATCATTCTCAAACCTTGCTTCATTCGTTCATAAGACTCTCATATACATAACCAAAGAGTTAAGAGTAAAGAAAACTCATGAATTGATCAAACTTCCATGTAAACATCATAACCTTCAAACATTATCAAAATCAATCATAAGAAACTTCAATTTAGATCACCAAGTCATATAGAATTCTCTTGATCTTAAGGACTTTCAAGTAAGGTCTAGAATGCGGAAAGGGAGAGGAAATTATAAGGAATGTGGTGCATGAATTCGGGAAAGTGGATAACTAACTCTTTTCTTTTTCTCGTGCGGTTTTGCAACACTTTCAACTTAGAGCTTTTCTCTCTTCTTTTGCACATAATTTTTCGACTTTACTTTTGGAGTTATGGACAGAGGTGCACAAAAACCGGAGATTGGCGGTTCTTAATTTTGCGAGATGCCTCAAACCCTTGATGCACATACCATAATCCGCTAGGAATATCGCTCAATCCGACTTTGGCAAGACACAAACACCCGGCTATGTGAATGGTGCCGAGTTACTCATCGTCATGATTGAATTCCCCAAACCTATAAGTTCTTTCTATTCTTTGAATGCAAAATTTTGCTTTCATGGCCCTCCCACATCAAACATGCCAAATATCAACTCCTCCAAATTTCCGGATAGGTAAAGGAGGCCATTATTTCATTGAGGGGCTAAATGATCAAAGAAAGAAGAAAGAAATCGAATTGCCTTAATCATTTCAATAAGAAGTATAAGAACTCATCATGTGATTTCAACCTTGATTTCTCAATATGATTTAAGTAACATTCTTCACATTATGAAACTTGCAAAAGAGGAATAACTAACTCATTCAATTTCTTTTCAATTTACTATTTGTTTAAGCATACAATTGTCATCAAAACTCAATTCACAAGTAGTGATTATCATAGAAGTCATCTCTATCCTTAGAAGCACAAAATTTTCAAAATTTTTCGATTTTTATGGGTTTTTCAAAAGCTTTTTCATGCAATGCGATAATGAAACGTGTAACAATGGAATGAAACATGCAAGGTGTTCTCAATCAAAGCAAGCAAAGTGAGTAGAGTTATTCCAAACGAATAGTCACACCCCACCCCATACTTGAGCCAAATATTGTTCCTAATGTTTAAAAAGAAATAAAGAAAACAAAGAGAGAAAAAGAACTCACAAGACGGTGGTGGAGTGGCTAAGGCGGTAGATCATCATCATCCTCATTGGGGTGCCGGTGGTGGTGGAAACGGGAAGAAGCCGGGATCATAGTTCCGCCCAAACTGCTGGCGGTAAATATCTCTCATCATGCGGTCATGCGCATCGGCTCGTGCATCCCTAGCATCTGCGCGGATCTCCAAGGCTCCGACCCTACTGGAAAGGTCGGTGGCTCAATCTGGTAGCTGCTCGTACCAACCCGGCGGCTGACTATACCACGTTGGTGCGTCTGATGGTGCTGGTGCAGGTGGTGGCTGGGCGTGCCAAGCTGGTGGAGCTCCCATCCAATCCGGCTGAGTGTTGTACCACTTAGGAGGGGTCGCCATCCATGTCAGCCTCTCACTCACGCTGGCGCGGCGAGAGGAAGAACCAGAAGCTCTAGCGGGACGGGGAGAGTGTCTAGGGAAGTCGGGAACTGCATCCGGCTGATCCGAAAAGGTACCATAATCGTGCTCCTCACCTCCTCCCTCAAACTCATCACCTCTCATCTCCTCCTCCTCTACAACGGGTGGCTCAGGGGGGAACGCAAGGGAGTGCTCCTAGTCTATTCGCATGCACAGCAGCGAATGTCTCCTTCCAATTATGGCGTCCATCCATAATGGAATACTCGGGAAGCCATGTAACCCCTCTACCTCCTCTACCCTCCCAAGGCATGGCAGCGGTAGGTGGACCTCTATGTCTAGGAAAGATAATGCCTGATGCCTCTAGTCATGAGGCTCTGGAGTCCTGGAGGTCTAGCAGCTATCCTGGTGCATGCGGAAGAGTCGATACCAAGCTGCCTAGCAAGGTGGGTGACCATCCCACCGTATCCAATATTGCCGGCCCTCTTATTCTTTAGCTTACTCATAGTAGAAGCTAAGAGGGTGGCACAATCAGCCAACCTACCATGCAACATGCAATAAAGCAAAAACAACTCATCGGTCTTGATTTTCCGAGGAGTCTCCGTCCTAGGGAAGAGACACTCAGAAAGCACTCGGTGGACAATCTTCAAGGCTAAGTGATAGATCAACTTAGCCTTGGTATCAGCAGGTTGCCAGCGGTCCTCGCTGGCGTATACCATAGCTATGTCCTCCCAAAAATCCTTGGCGTACACGCCACTAGGGAATCAACCATTGAAGGTCTCTTGAAACCCAAAGAAGGCTCCAAACTCCCGAATCGAGAACTCATAGTTTCTCCATCAGCCGGAAAGAAACAGTCCTATCAACGTGACTATGCTCAAATGAGATCACAAACTCCCTAGTGATCTCCTCATATGCATCTTCCCGAATAGCGGAGAAGATGATCAACCCTGCTCTATCCAATAACCAAGTGAGATCCCCTACCATATTCAGTGGTTCTAGCTCCTCAAGCAACAGATAACGAGGTCCTATGACCGCTCTCTTCTCGATCCTTTCTAAGGCATCGAGGTAATCCTCATGGATAGTAGGAATTCTAGGAGGTGGGGGTGATGGTGGTGGTGTTGGCTCACTAGGGGGTGCCTGAGAGGAGGAGGAAGCATTGTCTTTCCTCTTCTTTGTCCTATTTGAGATTCTCCTAACGAGATCCATTTCAGTTTGAAAATTACGGTCTGTTCTAGCAATTCCACGGCCGTGGTTCTTCCAGAGACCGTGATTCGGCTCTAAATTTCTCAAAACTCAACAGATTTTCACCAAATTCAACAGCAAGCAACCATAGACTAGTTCCAATCCAATTTCAATCAGTTCTCCTAAAATTTCTTGCAAAAATTGAGGCAAATCGACAAAGTAAGAGAAGAGGTGAAAAATCTAGGTTTTCGGATTTTAAAATCCGAATTCTGCCTTCTCCGGTGATTTGCCGCTCGAATCGTTGCTTGGATCTTGTAGGTGATTGAATTTTCTTCACTTTTGGCCAAAGAATCGTTCGAAACGATTGACGAACGGAAATTTGAGAAAGAGGGGATTGAATCGGCGAAATAGGGGCGTGGAAATTGGGGATTTTGGTGAGTTTGTGAAGAAACGTGGTTTTTATAGTGGCCGTAAATTTTTTGAAATTTACGGTCACTCGGGGGTTTCCACGGCCGTGGAAATGTACGGAACCGTGGTTTTGGTGATTTTCCTCAGGCATTTTGCAAATTACGGTCACTGTAGCTGTCACGGCCGTGGTTTTGGCCGTGGAACTCTCTGTAATGTGCCAAAGTCCAAGTTTTCGTCAATTTTCTTCAAACTTTTCCTTCTTCCTATCTCTGCCACTGATCTTACATCCAAAAACATGAACATACCGGAAGGTATCGAAGGCAAAACAAAACAAAAACGTCTAAACTATTCTAATCTATGAATCAAAAACAAAAACGTAAGTGCAATACCTTGGGTTGCCTCCCAAGAAGCGCTTGTTTAAGGTCCGTAGCTAGACCATTTTCACACTTATTCGAGTGCGGTGGGCGCGAACTCTTCAGCTTGGAGTTCCGGCGAATAGTTCTTGAGTCGTTGACCGTTCACCTTAAAGCTTCCGCCCTTTTCACCCCATACTTCAACTACACCATGGGGAAAAACACGTTTGATTAGATAAGGTCCAGTCCAACGAGATTTAAGTTTACCTGGAAAGAGACGAAGCCTTGAATTAAAGAGGAGAACTTGATCTCCTTCTTTGAGGTCCTTTGGGATGATATGCTTATCATGCCAACGCTTCGCTCTTTCTTTATAGATCTTGGCATTTTCGTAGGCGTTCAAGCGAAGTTCTTCAAGCTCATTGAGGTCCAAAAGACGCTTCTCTCCCGCTTCCTTCATGCTGAAGTTCAACCACTCTATTGCCCAATACGCCTTGTGCTCCAACTCTACCGGTAAGTGACAAGACTTCCCATACACAAGGTTATATGGTGTTGTTCCGATGGGAGTCTTATATGCAGTCCGGTATGCCCATAATGCGTCATCTAGTTTCAAAGACCAATCCTTCCTTGTCCTTGAAACCGTCTTCTCTAGGATCCCTTTAATTTCCCGGTTTGAGATCTCCACTTGTCCACTAGTTTGTGGATGATAAGGGGTGGCGATCTTGTGAGTAACCCCATACTTAGCTAAAAGAGCTTCGAAGCGTCGGGCAATGAAGTGAGAACCTCCATCACTAATGATAGTCCGTGGTGTCCCAAATCGTGGGAAGATGGTCTTGTTAAAGAACTTAACCACTACCATGGCATCATTGGTGGGAGAGGCAATTGCTTCAACCCATTTCGAAATATAATCCACCGCTAAAAGTATGTATTGGTTTCCACAAGATGATGGGAAAGGTCCCATGAAGTCTACTCCCCAAACGTCAAAGATCTCCACCTCTTGGATGTTGTTAAGAGGCATCTCGTTCCTCCTAGATATGTTCCCTGTTCTTTGACAAGCATCGCAGCAGGAAACAAAGGTTTGCACATCTTTAAACAAAGTAGGCCAAAAGAATCCAGATTGCAATACCTTAGTGCTAGTCTTGTTCGAACTAGCGTGTCCTCCACAAGGTAGTGAATGACAATGACGGATGACACTTTGCATCTCATCTTTCGGTACACATTGCCGAATGATGCCGTCTGGACCTCTCGTAAAGAAGAGAGGTTCGTTCCAAAAGTATTCCCGAACATCCTTAAAGAACTTCTTTCTTTGTGCGTAGGATAATCCGAGTGGTAATTCCTGGCAAACCAAATAGTTAACAAAATCAGCAAACCATGGTTCGTTACCTTTTGTGATCACGCCGATGCACTCCTCTATGATGTGTAAATGCTCGTCCGGAAAGGAGTCATCTATAGGTAGATGGTCGTCTTCTAGATGTGGTAGACGACTCAAATGATCCGCAACAGAATTTTCCGTACCCTTCTTGTCACGGATCTCTAGATCGAATTCTTGTAGGAGAAGAATCCATCTAATCAGCCTTGGTTTCGCATCCTTCTTCGCAAGCAAATACCGGATCGCAGCATGATCCGTGTACACAATCACCTTAGCTCCTACAAGATAAGAGCGAAACTTTTCAAATGCATATACAATTGCTAAAAATTCCTTTTCGGTAGTGGCATAGTTGAGCTGCGCTTCATCTAGCGTCTTGCTAGCGTAGTAAATGGCATGGGTTTGACCTTCCTTTCTTTGCCCAAGCACAACCCCTATGGCTACGTCACTTGCGTCACACATAACCTCAAATGGAAGATTCCAATCCGGAGGTTGGATAATCGGGGCTGAGATTAGAGCTCCCCGAATCATATTAAACGCATCTAAGCATTCGTGCGAGAAATCAAAAACTGAATCATTCATTAATAAATTAGTGAGCGGTTTTGATATCTTGGAAAAATCCTTTATGAAACGCCTATAAAATCCAGCATGTCCTAGAAAACTTCTTATCCCTTTCACCGAAGTTCGGGGAGGAAGCTTTTCTATTGTCTCTATCTTAGCCTTATCCACCTCAATCCCTCTACTAGAGATTAAGTGTCCTAATACAATGCCCTCTTTCACCATAAATTGAAACTTCTCCCAATTAAGAACTAGGTTAGTGTCTTCACACCTTTGTAACACAAGAGCAAGGTTAGAAAGACAATTATCAAAAGAAGAACCATAAACGGAGAAATCATCCATAAAGACCTCCATGATCTTCTCTATGTACTCCGAGAAGATAGCTATCATGTGTTAGCATGAAATATTGTGATACTTTAGGCACGTTTTCTAAACGTATTCGATTCATATTGATAGTCTTTGATTGAACATTGTTGCATAAGTAAGGTAGTTTTCCTATATTGTCGATATGGATGTCTACACTAGTTCTATGTTGATTATAGGTACTTAAGAGCTATTTCCGAACGGAATCGAGCAAAGAAGAGTTGATTTGATATGTCCATGGATTGAGGGCATTCTTAGGAGAAAATTGGAGTCTAACTTGAGGAATGCACGAGGCTAGGGAAGAATCACGTTCTTGCCCTAAATCACGCTCTAAAATACGGCCGTACTACAAACCACGTTCAGTTCCACGGCCATGGAAGTATGCAAGAGAAGCGTGATGCATTCCAGTAACTATTACGGTCGTGGAATATATGGTGCAAACCGTGACCTAATCCACGCTCTAAATTACGGTCGTGAAAACTTCCACGAGCGTGATCTTGGCGATCTTTTTCGCCACACTTTGAAGCCACGATCTTTTAAAGATTGGGCCGGGCCGATATTTTATCTTGCCCTATAAAAAGACGGACAGAAGGAGATTCTGTCATCGACGCATAGGACGGCTTACATCTTGGCTTAGGAGGATAATCGACGCATAGGACGGCTTACATCTTCGCTTAGGGGGATAATCCACGCTATCATCCGCTATCGACGCGTACATCTCGCTTAGAGGCAATTGGGAGATTTTGTTGGAGATCAAAGTTCGTGCTTGGAATTGCCCTAATCTCGCACTTGGTGGAGATTATTGTTGGGATTTCCATATTTTCCGGATTGACGGAAGATTCGGAAGGTTTCTTGCAAGAAGACTTCTCTTCTTGTTTAGGTTTGATTTAGAAGACGGATTGACATCCCGTTCTTCCTTCTTTCCTAAGATTGTGTTTGTTTGTTCTATTACGGATCTTGTGACGATATTTGTTCTTGATTGTGACTTTGAGATTAGTTTGGAGATTATTGAAAGTTCTTGAAAGTTTTCATCTTTCTATCTTTTAATTCTTGAATTGATATCAACATGACTGTTATTGGATAGAAACCCTTAACAATTCTAAGGTGAAGGGTTGATAGTTGTGGCTTAGATGATGATAGATCGATCACAAATAGATTAGACCCTGAGAGTTCGAGAGAATCGTCGACGAACCCTAAATTACGGGCTGTTCTTGAGTTCCACGACCGTGGAATCTCAAGATCCAACCGTAATTTCCCTCAAGTTTACGAACCTGCTTTTACTTTAATCCAAAGTTAAAGATTTGCTTTGACTTAGTTTAGACTTGTCTTTTCTAGGTGGTAGTGAAGCCTCAACAACCTCTACCTCGATTGTGAGTGTCACAACCTCAATCGGTTAAGTTAGTCTTGATCCTTAGATTACAAGTTTGGGTATTCGATACTAATTCTCACCTTTAAAATCTTTCTATATTGAGCCTCAACAACCTGTATAGAGAGTGCCTTGTAGGTGAGTTACATAAGGTTTTTGGAACTTCACCGTACGATTACCTTACATTAGTATACCTTTGCATATCTCAACTCTGTCTTTATATCATTAAGTATATCTTGAATCGATTGCCACGGCTGGATACTTGGATCTTTAGGATTGTTGTTTTCCCAATATTTGCAAAACTCTCATACTTACTCGCTTGATAATCTGCAATCGAATTTGTTCCCACCCAAATCCCTGTGTTCGATACTCTGGAATTCTTGCTTAACTACGTCGATCCGTACACTGCGGGTTCGTTGCTTGATTCTAGTTTTATAAATTTAAAGCTTATTTGCACACACCTTTAGGGGCGAACAAGTTTTTGGCGCCGTTGCCGGGGATTTGGTTTCGGCCGAATTCGGTAGCCGGTTGTCAAGCTTGGGAGATTGCTCTCGTTATTTGATATCTTTTTGAGTGCATGCGCAGGTCTAGGAACACCGAAGATCTCTTACCTCTTGATCAAGAGCTAGAGAAAACTTTAAGGCAAAAGCTCAAGGAAAAGAAGATGGCTGAAGAACACGAACGTGATCTTCAAGAGGAGTTGGCGGAGAAGGAAGCTCAACTCCAATGGAACGAGAATCTCCGCCGGGATGAAATGGATCGTCATCAATCCGAAATCAGCAAACTACAAGATACGATGTTCCAAATGAGGATAGAGTTGAGCGACCTTAAGAATAAAGGAAGCAAGAAATCCTCAAGGAGGGGATCAAGAACTAGAAGAAGAAGTCACTCATCCGCTGATGATAGTGACTCTTCCATGCCACCGTTAGAGGAGATTGATCCCACGATCAATATGAATCCTTTCCATCCACAAGGAGCCGCTAATCGCCGCATTCCACCTAGGAATGTGAGGGTCGAACGTGTGGATAATGAGCCAAGAACTCTTGGCCAGCGGATGGATCCAACACAACAACCACGCCGTTTGGGCGTGAATTTCGATGCTGAAGATGTGCAAGGGTTTAGCTTTAACCCTCAAGTTATTACTCTTGTTCGCCAAAACCAGTTTGGCGGTACAAGCGCTGAATCTCCACACCAACACTTGCAAAACTTTGAGTGTATGATGGAGACGATGAGACCGAAGAATGCTACTACCAACAGCTACAAGCTCAAACCCTTCTTCTTCTCTTTGAAGGGGAAAGCGTTGTCTTGGTACCAAGCTCTTCCTAGTGGGAAACTAGATACGTGGGAAGACCTTTCCGCGGAGTTCCTCACCAAATTCTTTCCGCCTTCCAAAACGGCGGAACTTAGAGGGAAGATTAATGCTTTTTTCATGAGACCTAACGAAAGTTTGTTTTAATCTTGGGAAAGGTTTCAGGATTTGCTCTTGGATTGCCCTCATCATGGCATATCCAAGCTTGCCTTGCTGGAGATTTACTACAAGGGGCTGGATGCGGGAACGCAATTCAACCTCCAATCCCTCTCATGTGGAACATTCATGAACATGAGAGAAGATGACGCTTGGGACTTCATTGAGAAGCAAGCAAGAGTCATAGAGAAGTATTCCCACCGGAAAGTGGAGGGAAATCGTGTGGAGCAAGGAGCAAAGCTCACACATGAAGCTCAAAATCAGATTTTCTCCCTCAACAATGAGATCAAAGAGTTGAAGGAGGCTATCAAGACCAACTTCCCAAAGCAACAAGGGAAGGATGTTGGTTATTTGGACAACAACAATGGCGGCAACAACAATAACCGGGGCAACAACCAGAATAACAATTGGAATGGAAACAACAACAACCGGAACAACGATTGGAACAACAATAGGGGTCCAAACAACAACAGTTGGCGCTCCAATCAACAAAATTCCGGTAACTCTTATCCTTCCAACTCAAATTCACTAACTCCACCTTCCTCTTCCTCTACTCCTTTGAAAAGCCAGGGGCAATCATCTAATGGAGGAAACACTTCGGGGGAAGGAGAAGCCCGATCCCATATTGGAAACGATTTTGGGAAAGCTTCAAGGGTTGGAGTACCGCCTCATCAAAGTTGATGATCAAGTCTCTAAGGTTGACAAAGCTCAAAAGGTTTTAGAAAACCAAATGTTCAAACACGCGCAGGAAGTTCCTAGGAATCAAGGGAAACTTCCAGGAAAGACGGAGGACAACCCTAAAGGAAGGGTGATTGCAATTACGACTAGGAGCGGAGTGACTACTACCGATCCGCAGCCTACGTTCGTTGAAGTCCCCGTAGAGAAGGACACAGAGAAGGGGAAGGAGAAGGAAGATGTTTATGTTCCTCCTCCAGCTTACAAACCTCCCCTACCATTCCCTCAATCTAGAGCGTGAGCGCGCCTAGATAAACAATTCGGTAAGTTCATAGAACTCATGAGTAAGCTGCATATTAATATACCCTTCATTGACGCTATTGTAGGTATGCCGGCTTATGGCAAGTTCTTGAAGGAGCTCCTCTCCAACAAGAGGAAGCTAGAAGACTTCGGTGAGGTCAAGATGAGTTCGGATCTCATCAAGACCATGAAGGAGAAAATGCCCCCAAAATTGAAGGATCCGGGGTCATTCTGTATTCCCATTGGAGTGGGAGATGTCACATACGACGCTTTATGTGACTTAGGAGCAAGTGTGAGCATCATACCACTTGCATTGTGCAGGAAGATCGGTTTAGGCGACCCTAAACCGGTGAAGATGACGTTATACATGGCGGATCGATCCATCACTCGCCCCGTCGGTATTGTAGAAGACGTCCCGGTCAAGCTAGGTAAATTCTTTGTTCCCATTGATTTTGTCGTGCTTGACATTCCTGCAGATAGTCCGGTCCCGATCATACTCGGAAGACCGTTTCTTGCAACTTCCGGTTGCATGGTCGATTGCAAGAATGGTAGACTCGCTTTTGATATTGGAGAAGAGAAAGTAGAGTTTGTTCTTTCCACTCTAGTGAAGGAGCCGATCTTCGACGAAGATATTTACGATGTCCAAGATGAAGAAGGTTTATCTAGGGAGGAGGTAAGCGCGATTCTCTTTAACGATCCTTTACAAAAAGCTATTACTATGAGTCTAACAGATGTAGGGGAAGAGGAAGAGTGCAAAGAGGAAATTGAAGCCTTGGAAGCACAAGAAGAGATGCATGAAGAGGAGTTTGAGAAACTCCACGATGAGGCTGAGAATGTTAGAATCCACGGTCATACATTGTATTCCACGGCCGTGGATTTCACAACCAAAAACGTCCTTCACTCCAGGGGATTATACGGTCGTGGAGAAGATGTGACAACCGTATTTCCCTTCCACGCCCTAAACCACGGCCGTGGAGGACAAGATCCACCCGTAATTTTGGCCGTGGAAGAGAGGAATCGAGACACTTCTTCAACTTCTTCTAATTCTTCTCCCACACACTCAACACCCTTAGGAACTTCTAAGGAGACATCGGATGCTCCTCAAGGATCGTTGGAAGCTCCGAAAGCAATGGAACTCAAACTACTTCCTACTCATCTAAGGTACGCTTTTCTAGGATCTAATTGTACCTTTCCGGTTATCGTTAGTTCCGAACTAAGCATAGATGAACATGAACAGCTCATGATTGTCCTTAGGAAACCTAGAAAAGCCATAGGCTATACTATTGAGGACTTAGTAGGAATTAAATCCTCCCTATGCATGCATAAGATACTAATGGAGGAAGACTTTAGAACTTCGAGACAACCTCAAAGGCGGTTGAATCCAACCATGAAGGAGGTTGTCAAGAAGGAAATTCTTAAACTTCTTGATGCAGGTATCATCTATCCTATCTCCGATAGTAAGTGGGTGAGTCCAG
The DNA here is from genome assembly GCA_033239045.1 of Fagopyrum esculentum. Lineage (NCBI taxonomy): Eukaryota > Viridiplantae > Streptophyta > Magnoliopsida > Caryophyllales > Polygonaceae > Fagopyrum > Fagopyrum esculentum. Next base: position 104,345,736 of record BSUD01000006.1, on the reverse strand, counting down.
TTCAAGTAGTTCCGAAGAAGGGAGGAATGACGGTCATCACCAACAAGAACAACGAACTCATTCCTACCCAAACCGTGACTGGATGGCGGATGTGTATAGACTACCGCAAGCTCAACAACGCAACGCGGAAGGATCATTTCCCACTGCCATTCATTGATCAAATGCTTGAAAGGTTAGCACAACATTCACATTTTTGCTACCTTGACGGTTATAGTGGTTTCTTTCAGATTCCGATACACCCGGATGATCAGGAGAAGACCACATTCACGTGCCCGTGGGGTACGTTTGCCTATAGGAGAATGCCGTTCGGGCTTTGCAACGCCCCAGCCACCTTCCAACGGTGCATGATGGCCATCTTCTCCGAATACGTAGAGGAAATCATGGAAGTCTTCATGGACGACTTCTCCGTATACGGTTCCTCTTTTAACGATTGCCTTTCTAACCTTTCTCTTGTTTTGCAAAGATGTGAAGACACTAACCTAGTTCTTAACTGGGAGAAGTGTCAATTCATGGTTAAGGAAGGAATCGTATTAGGTCACTTAGTCTCTAGTAGAGGGATAGAAGTAGACAAAGCTAAGATAGAGACCATAGAAAAACTTCCTCCCCCAATTTCGGTGAAAGGGATAAGAAGTTTCCTAGGACATGCTGGATTTTATAGACGTTTCATTAAGGACTTTTCTAAGATATCAAAACCTCTCACTAATCTATTGATGAAGGATGCGGTTTTTGAGTTTTCGCAGGAATGTTTGGAGGCGTTTAACACCATTCGGCAAGCTCTAATTTCAGCACCTATTATCCAACCTCCGGATTGGACTCTTCCCTTTGAGATTATGTGCGATGCTAGTGACGTAGCTATTGGAGCTGTTCTTGGACAACGAAAGGAAGGGCGAACCCACGCCATATACTATGCTAGCAAGACGCTAGATGAAGCGCAGCTCAACTACGCCACTACCGAAAAAGAGTTCTTAGCCATTGTTTATGCTATTGACAAGTTTCGCTCTTATCTTGTAGGTGCGAAGGTGATTGTCTACACGGATCATGCTGCGATCCGGTACCTCCTTGCGAAGAAAGATGCGAAGCCAAGGCTAATTAGATGGATTCTTCTCCTACAAGAATTCGATCTTGAGATCCGCGACAAGAAAGGCTCAGAAAATTCTGTTGCGGATCATTTGAGTCGCCTAACACATCTAGAGGACGACCATTTACCCATTGATGACTCCTTTCCGGACGAACACCTACACATCATAGAGGAGTGCATCAACGTGATCTCCAAAGGTAACGAACCATGGTTTGCTGATTTTGTTAACTATTTGGTTTGCCAGGAGATACCGCCCGGACTATCCTACGCACAAAGGAAGAAGTTCTTTAAGGACGTCCGGGAATACTATTGGAACGAGCCTCTCCTCTTTAAGAGAGGTCCGGATGGCATCATTCGGCGATGTGTGCCGGAAGATGAGATGCAAAGTGTCATCCGCCATTGTCATTCACTACCTTGTGGAGGACATGCTAGTTCGAACAAGACTAGCGCAAAGGTATTGCAATCTGGATTCTATTGGCCTACTTTATTTAGAGATGTGCAATCCTTTGTTTCTTGCTGCGATGCTTGTCAAAGAACAGGCAATATTTCTAGAAGGAATGAGATGCCCCTCAACAACATCCAAGAGGTGGAGATTTTCGACGTTTGGGGAGTCGATTTCATGGGACCATTCCCATCCTCTTGTGGAAACCAATACATACTATTGGCGGTAGATTACGTTTCTAGATGGGTGGAAGCAATTGCCTCTCCCACAAATGATGCCATGGTGGTGGTTAAGTTCTTCAACAAGACCATCTTTCCGCGATTTGGGACACCAAGGACGATCATTAGTGATGGAGGCTCTCACTTCATAGCCCGTCGCTTTGAAGCTCTTCTAGCTAAGTATGGGGTTACTCACAAGGTCGCTACCCCTTACCATCCACAAACGAGTGGAAAAGTTGAGATCTCAAATAGGGAGATCAAAGGAATTCTAGAGAAAACAGTTTCAAGGACTAGAAAGGATTGGTCCTTGAAGCTTGACGATGCATTATGGGCGTACCGGACTGCGTACAAGACTCCCATAGGAACCACGCCATACAATCTTGTGTATGGAAAGTCTTGTCACTTGCCGGTAGAGCTAGAGCACAAAACGTTTTGGGCTATCAAGTGGCTGAATTTCGGAATGAAGGAAGCGGGAGAGAAGCTTCTCCTAGACATCAATAAGCTGGATGAACTCCGCTTGAACTCTTATGAAAATGCTAAGATCTACAAGGAGAGGGCAAAGCGTTGGCATGATAAGCATATCATTTCAAAGGACTTCAAAGAAGGAGATCAAGTTCTCCTCTTCAATTCAAGACTTCGCCTCTTTCCAGGTAAGCTTAAATCCCGTTGGACCGGACCCTTTCTAATTAAGCGTATTTTCCCCCATGGTGCAGTTGAAGTATGGGGTGAAGCGAGCGGAAGTTTTAAGGTGAACGGCCAACGACTCAAGAAGTATACGCCGGAACTCCAAGCTGAGGAGTTCGCGCCTACCGCACTCGAATAAGTGGGAGATTGGTCTAGCTACGGACCTTAAACAAAGCGCTTCTTGGGAGGCAACCCAAGGTATTGCATTTTCGTTTTTGTTTTCGATTCATAGTTTAGCTTAGAATAGACGTTTTCGCTTTATTTTTGCCTCGATTTTCTTCCGGTATGTTCGTGTTTTTGGTTGTAGGATCGATGGAAAAGGAAAAAGGGAAGATAATGTTGAAGAAAAGCAACGAAAATTGGACTTTGGAGCTTTACAGGGACTTCCACGGTCTAAATTACGAGCATCATAGCTACAGTGCCCGTAATTTCCAAAAACTTTTGAAAAATCACCAAAACCACGGTTCCGTACACTTCCACGGCCGTGGAACACCCCGACAGACCATGATTTTCAAAATTTTGCCTGCAACTATATAAGCCACATTCTTCACAAATTCATCCCAAAAATCCCTCTTTCCACGACCTAAGTGCCGAAACCCCACGACCCCTCTCAAATCTTCGTTTCCTAATCGTTTTCAACGATTCTTCTTCCCAAACTGCAGCAAATTCAACCACAAACAAGATCCAAGCGACGAATCGAACGAAAATTCACCGACAAACGCGCATTTCGGATTTTTCAATCCGAAAAAGAGGTTTTCTTTTCCCTTCTTGATTCTCGCCAATTTGGTTCGTTTTTGCTATAGATTTTTAGGAAGAACTGATAGAGACTGGAAGGAATTAGACTAGGACTGCTTGTTGTGGTGATTGATTGTTGATTTGCTGAGATTTGTGATTTTCTGAGACGAATCACGGTCTCTGGGTAAACCACGGCCGTAATTCCTGAAGAACAGACCGTAATTTTGGGCAGAATGGATTTTGTGAGAAGAGTTTCGGGAAGGATAAAAGAGCAGAAGAGTGGCCAGAATAAGAAGAGGAAGGGTAATCCCTCCTCCTCCTCATCCTCTAGGGCACCACCATCCTCACCTTCACCACCATCTTCACCTTCACCTCCATCCTCACCTCCTCACCCTAGAATCCCGACCATACATGAGAACCATCTCGCTGCATTCGAGAAGATCCAGAAGAGGCCAGTGATTGGCCCTAGATATTTGTTGTTGGAGGATCTAGCTCCTCTAAACATAGTTGATGATCTTACTTGGCTCTTGGATAGAGCCGGATTAGTTGTCTTCTCGGCTATCCGAGAAGACGCCTATGAGGAGATTACACGGGAGGTTGTGACATCCTTTGAGCACAACCACGTAGATAGGACCGTCTCTTTCCGCCTCATGGAAAGAGACTACCATTTGAGTATCCGTGAGTTTGGGACCATTTTCGGGTTCCATGAGACCTTCAATGGTCGATTTCCGAGTGGCGTTTACGCCAAAGACTTTTGGAAGGAGGTTGCGATGATATACGCTGACGAGGACCGTTGGCAACCCGCTGATACCAAAGCTAGATTGATGTACCATCTAGCTTTGAAGATAGCTCACCGTGTTCTTTCGGAGTGTCTCTTTCCTAGGACGGAGACGCCCCAAAAGATCAAGACGGATGAGCTATTCTTGCTTTACTCTATGCTTTATGGACGCCGTGCAGATTGTGCTACTCTCTTGGCTGCTACGATGAGCAAGCTCAAGAACAAGGCGAAGGGAAACATCGGATATGGTGGGATAGTTACCCACATTGCTAGGAGTTTTGGTGTTGATTTTTCTGCCTGCACCCGCATACCGGCCGTACCTTTAGGGTTACATGCTTTCATGGTTAGGGGTCTCATCTTCCCCACACATAGAGGTCCGCCTTATGCGGGCATGCCTTGGGAGAGTAGGACGGGTAGGGGTATTGAGTGGCTGCCGGAGTATTCCATTATGGCGGGACGCCATAATTGGAAGGATACGTTCGCTGCTATGCACGCGAACAGGATAGTAGCTCCCCCTTATGTCCCACCACCGGTTGTCGAGGAGGAGGATATGGGAGATCAGTTTGAGAGTGGAGGAGGAGCGGAGCAGGAGTTTGGCACGTTTCCGGACCAGCCGGAGGTGGCCCTAGATGTACCTAGACGCTCTCCAAGTCCAGCTAGAGCCTCAGGCTCGTCATCTCGCCACGCTAGCGTGAGTGAGAGGCCTACGTGGATGACCACACCTCCCACGTGGTATGGCATTCCCCCTCCTTGGTCGACAGAGCAGCCAGCAACACCACCACCAGCACCAACACCATCCGACTCCCCAGCATGGTACAGTCACGCCCCGGGATGGTACGAGCAGATGCCGGATTGGGCTACCGGACTTTCAGAGAGAGTTGGAGCATTGGAGATCCGAGCCGATGCTAGAGACGGACGCCTCGACGACCTCGACCACATGATGAGGGACGTCTACCGCCAAAAGTTTGGGCGGCCCTACGACTCCAGCTTCTCTCCATTCCCGCCTCCGCCGGCGCCGCAGTGATTTGATGCATGACCGTTCGCATTAGACATTGCACCGCCACATTGTGAGTTTCTTTTTCTTTTCTTTCTTTTCTTTCTTTCTTATGAACATTAGGGACAATGTTCGTCCTAAGTATGGGGTGGGATGTACTAAAAGTTTGTAATAACTCTACTTACTATGTTCGCTTTCATTTGAGACTATCATTGCATGTTCATTATGTGTTGCACGTTTCCTTATTGCATTGCATGAAAAATAACTTGAAAAACCCATAAAAATTGAAAAATTTTGAAAATTTTGTGCTTCTAGTGAATTGAGATGATTTCCATGATAATCATTACTTGTGAATGGAGTTTGATAACAATTGCATGCTTAAAAGAATAGTGAATCGAAAAGGATTTGAATGAATGAATTATACCTCTTTTGCAAGTTTCATAATGTGATTATGTTACCTAAATCATGCTAAGAAATTGAAGTTGAAATCACGTTATAAGTTCCTATACTTCTTGTTGAGATGATTAAGGCAATTCGATACTTTCTTTCTTTGATCATTTTAGCTCCTCATTGAAATATTGACCTCCTTTACCTATCCGGGAATTTTGGAGAAGTGAATGAAAAAGGCATGTTTGATGTGGGAGGGCCATGAGAGCAATTATTTGCAATCAAATGAATAGAAAGAAACTGTAGGTTTGGGGAAGTCAATCATGACGATGAGTAACTCGGCACCATTCACATAGCCGGGTGTTTGTGTCTTGCCAAAGTCGAATTGAGCAATATTCCTAGCGGATTATGGTATGTGCGCTAAGGGTTTGAGGCATCTCATGAAAATTGAGAAACGCCAATCTCCTAGGCTTCGGTTTTTGTGCACCTCTATCCACAACTCCAAAAGTAAAGTTGAAAAATGAAAGGAAGAGGGCGAAGCTCTAAGTGAAGTGTTGCGGAAACCGCAAAAGAAGAAGAAGGTAGTTGTCCACTTTCCCGGATTCACGCACCACATTCCCTAAAAGGTTTCCTTCCCTTCCACATTCTAGACCTTTTTCTTTGAAAGTCCTTAAGATCAAAAGAATGTTATGTGACTTTGTGATCTAAATTGAAGTTTCTTGTGATTGATTTTGATAATGTTTGAAGGTTATGATGCTTGTATAGAAGTTTGATTTATTCATGAGTTCTCTTTGCTTTTTACTCTTTGATTGAGTGTGTGAAAGTTTGATAAACGATTGAAGCAAGGTTTGAGAATGATCTATTATTTAGAAGGCACATTCATCCAAAAGAAGATACACATATTTCATCCTAACTTTTGTTTAAAGCTTTTTGAAAGACCTTGCTTAGGGACAAGCAAGTGTTAAGTATGGGGTTATTTGTTAGCATGAAATATTGTGATACTTTAGGCACGTTTTCTAAACGTATTCGATTCATATTGATAGTCTTTGATTGAACATTGTTGCATAAGTAAGGTAGTTTTCCTATATTGTCGATATGGATGTCTACACTAGTTCTATGTTGATTATAGGTACTTAAGAGCTATTTCCGAACGGAATCGAGCAAAGAAGAGTTGATTTGATATGTCCATGGATTGAGGGCATTCTTAGGAGCAAATTGGAGTCTAACTTGAGGAATGCACGAGGCTAGGGAAGAATCACGTTCTTGCCCTAAATAACGCTCTAAAATACGGCCGTACTACAAATCACGTTCAGTTCCACGGCCGTGGAAGTATGCAAGAGAAGCGTGATGCATTCCAGTAACTATTACAGTCGTGGAATATATGGTGCAAACCGTGACCTAATCCACGCTCTAAATTACGGTCGTGGAAACTTCCACGACCGTGATCTTGGCGATCTTTTTCGCCACACTTTGAAGCCACGATCTTTTAAAGATTGGGCCGGACCGATATTTTATCTTGCCCTATAAAAAGACGGACAGAAGGAGATTCCGTCATCGACGCATAGGACGGCTTACATCTTGGCTTAGGAGGATAATCGACGCATAGGACGGCTTACATCTTCGCTTAGGGGGATAATCCACGCTATCATCCGCTATCGACGCGTACATCTCGCTTAGAGGCAATTGGGAGATTTTGTTGGAGATCAAAGTTCGTGCTTGGAATTGCCCTAATCTCGCACTTGGTGGAGATTATTGTTGGGATTTCCATATTTTCCGGATTGACGGAAGATTCGGAAGGTTTCTTGCAAGAAGACTTCTCTTCTTGTTTAGGTTTGATTTAGAAGACGGATTGACATCCCGTTCTTCCTTCTTTCCTAAGATTGTGTTTGTTTGTTCTATTACGGATCTTGTGACGATATTTGTTCTTGATTGTGACTTTGAGATTAGTTTGGAGATTATTGAAAGTTCTTGAAAGTTTTCATCTTTCTATCTTTTAATTCTTGAATTGATATCAACATGACTGTTATTGGCTAGAAACCCTTAACAATTCTAAGGTGAAGGGTTGATAGTTGTGGCTTAGATGATGATAGATCGATCGCAAACAGATTAGACCCTGAGAGTTCGAGAGAATCGTCGACGAACCCTAAATTACGGGCTGTTCTTGAGTTCCACGACCGTGGAATCTCTAGATCCAACCGTAATTTCCCTCAAGTTTACGAACCTGCTTTTACTTTAATCCAAAGTTAAAGATTTGCTTTGACTTAGTTTAGACTTGTCTTTTCTAGGTGGTAGTGAAGCCTCAACAACCTCTACCTCGATTGTGAGTGTCACAACCTCAATCGGTTAAGTTAGTCTTGATCCTTGGATTACAAGTTTGGGTATTCGATACTAATTCTCACCTTTAGAATCTTTCTATATTGAGCCTCAACAACCTGTATAGAGAGTGCCTTGTAGGTGAGTTACATAAGGTTTTTGGAACTTCACCGTACGATTACCTTACATTAGTATACCTTTGCATATCTCAACTCTGTCTTTATATCACTAAGTATATCTTGAATCGATTGTCACAGCTGGATACTTGGATCTTTAGGATTGTTGTTTTCCCAATATTTGCAAAACTCTCATACTTACTCGCTTGATAATCTGCAATCGAATTTGTTCCCACCCAAATCCCTGTGTTCAATACTCTGGAATTCTTGCTTAACTACGTCGATCCGTACACTGCGGGTTCGCTGCTTGATTCTAGTTTTATAAATTTAAAGCTTATTTGCACACACCTTTAGGGGTGAACATCATGCACCTTTGAAAGGTGGCTGGCGCGTTGCAAAGCCCAAACGGCATCCTCCTATACGCAAACGTTCCCCACGGACACGATAATGTGGTCTTCTCTTGATTGTCCGGATGTATCGGAATCTGAAAGAAACCACTATAACCGTCAAGGTAGAAAAAGTGTGAGTGTTGTGCTAACCTCTCAAGCATTTGGTCGATGAAGGGTAGTGGGAAGTGATCCTTCCTCGTTGCGTTGTTTAGCTTCCGGTAATCTATGCACATTCTCCATCCAGTTACGGTCTGTGTGGGAATGAATTCATTGTTTTTATTGGTGATGACCGTCATTCCTCCCTTCTTTGGAATCACCTGTACGGGACTCACCCACTTGCTATCGGAGATAGGGTAGATGATACCTGCATCAAGTAGTTTAAGAATTTCCTTCTTGACAACCTCCTTCATGGTCGGATTTAACCGCCTTTGAGGTTGTCGCGAAGTTCTAAAGTCTTCTTCCATTAGGATCTTATGCATGCATAGTGAAGGTTTGATTCCTACTAGATCCTCTATAGTATACCCTAGGGCTTTCCTATGTTTCTTAAGAACAACCATGAGTTTACTATGTTCATCAATACTCAAATCGGAACAAACAATTACCGGAAAGGTAGAATTAGGTCCTAGAAATGCGTACCTTAGATGTGTAGGAAGTGACTTCAATTCCATCACTATAGGAGTCTCTAATGTCTCTTGAGGAGTATCCGATGCTTCCCTAGAAGTGTCTAAGGATGTAGAAGGTGTTGGAGAAGAATCAAGAGAAGTGGCGGAGAAGACACAATTTCCTTCAGATTCACCCAAATTTAGGGCTCCCCTGTTTCCTCCACGACCGTGGTTTTGGGCGTAGAAATCAATTACAGGGCCTCTGTTTGTTCCACGGCCGTGGTTTTGGCCGTGTAACTTACTGGAGTCCTCTGAATAGCTGATTACGGTCATGTTGGTAGATTCCATGGCCGTGGAATAGCACGACTGGCCATGATTTCGTACGTTCACTGACCCATCGTAGAGTTTCTCAAATTCTTCTTCATACACTTCTTTTTGCTTCTCTAAAGCTTCAATTTCCTCATTGCATTCCTCTTCTTCCCCTATATCCATAATGCTCATAGAAATAACTTTTTGTAAGGGATCTTTGAAGAGAATCGAACTTACCTCCTCTCTAGATAGCTCTTCGTCATGGATGTTGAATATATCCTCATCGAAAACTGGCTCCTTCACCAAAGTAGAGAGAACGAACTCTACCTTTTCTTCTCCTATGTCAAAGGCGAGTCTAGCATTCTTGCAATCAACTATGCAACCGGATGTTGCAAGAAATGGTCTTCCGAGTATAATCGGGACCGGACTATCTCCAGGAATGTCAAGCACAACAAAATTTATAGGAACATAGAACTTACCAAGCTTGACAGGGACGTCTTCAACTATATCGACGGGACGAGTTATAGATCGATCCGCCATGTACAACGTCATCTTCACCGGTTTAGGTTCGCCTAAACCGATCTTCCTGCATAAGGCAAGCGGGATGATGCTCACGCTCGCTCCTAAATCACATAATGCATCATATGTGACATCTCCCACTCCTACGGGAATACAAAATGACCCCGGATCCTTCAGCTTTGGGGGCATCTTCTCCTTCATTGTCTTGATGAGATCCGATGAATCCGAACTCATCTTAACCTCTCCAAAATCCTCTAATTTTCTTTTGTTAGAGAGGATCTCCTTTAGGAACTTTCCATATGCTGGCATACCTACAATTGCATCAATGAAAGGTATATTAATATGTAGTTTGCTCATGAGTTCAATAAACTTACCGAATTGCTTGTCTAGACGCGCTCTTGCTCTAGATTGCGGGAATGGTAGGGGAGGTTTGAAAGCTGGAGGAGGAACGTAGACATCTTCCTTCTCCTTCCCCTTTTCATTCTCCTTTTCGGCTGGAACTTCTATAAACTTAGGCTGCGGGTCGGTAGTTGTTACTCCGCTCCTAGTTGTGATTGTCATCACCCTTCCCTTTGGGTTATCCTCCGTCTTTCCTGGAAGTTTTCCTTGATTCCTAGGAACTTCTTCAGCTTGACTAAACATTTGGTTTTCTAAAACCTTTTGGGCTTTATCAACCTTAGTAATGTGATCATCGACCTTAATGATGCGAGTCTCCAATCCTTGAAGCTTTCCCAAGATCGTTTCCAACATGGGATCGGACTTCTCTTTCCCCGAAGTGCTTCCGCTATCAGATGCTTGTTCCTGGCTTTTCAAGGGAATGGAAGAAGAAGAAGGTGGAGTTAGTGAATTTCCTGAATTGGTATAAGAACTACCGGAATTGTGTTGTTGGTTGGACCGCCAATTGTTGTTGTTTGAACCCCTATTGTTGTTCCAGCCGTTATTCCAGTTGTTGTTGTTGTTGTTCCAATTATTCCGGTTGTTGTTCCGGTTGTTGCGATTTGTATTCTCACTCCCATTGTGGTTATTGTTGTTTCCCAAATAACCCACATCTTGTCCCTTTTGCTTTGGGAAGTTTGTTTTAATGGCTTCCTTCAACTCTTTAATCTCGGTGTTGAGAGAAAAGATTTGAGTTTGAGCGGCTTGTGATAACTTTGCTCCTTGCTCCACTTGATTTGCTTCTACTTTCCGGTGAGAATACTTTTCTATGACTCGGGCTTGCTTCTCAATGAAGTCCCAAGCGTCATCTTCCCTCATGTCTATGAATGTACCACATGAAAGGGATTGGAGCTTGAATTATGTGGGCAATCCAATAATAAGTCCTGAAATCTTTCCCAAGATTGAAACAAACTTTCGTTAGATCTCATAGAAAACGCATTAATCTTACCTCTCAACTCCGCCGTCTTGGATGGCGGAAAGAATTTGGTGGGGAATTCCGCGGAAAGATCCTCCCATGTGTTAAGTCTCCCATTTGGAAGAGCTTGATACCAAGATAAAGCTTTCCCTTTCAAAGAGAAGAAGAATGGCTTGATCTTGTAGTTGTTAGTGGTTGCATTCTTTGGCTTCATTGTCTCCATCATGACCTCAAAATTTTGTAAATGTTGATGTGGAGATTCAATACTCTTTCCTCCAAACTGATTTTTGCGAACGATGGTAATAACTTGCGGGTTGAAGCTAAACCCTTGCATATCATCAGCATCAAAGTTCACACCTAAACGGCGTGGTTGCTGAATTGGATCCATCCTTTGGCCAAGAGTCCTTGGCTCCCCATCTAAACGAGCAACTCTCGCATCCCTAGCTGGAACACGACGATTTGCAGCTGGTCTTGGAGCAAATGGGTTCACATTGATCGTCGGATCAATTTCCTCTAGTGGTGGCATGGTAGAATCGCTATCCTCGTCGGATGAACGGGCTCTAACCGATCTTGATGGTTTCCTTCTCTTCTTCTTCTTAAGATCGCTTAATTCCATCCTCATTTGGAACATCATATCCGTTAGATCATCAATTTTCGATTGATGACGCTCCTATTCCTCTTTACGAGTCCTTTCGCTCCATCTAAGTTGAGCTTCAGATTCCGCTAACTCCGTTTGGTAATCTCGTTCTCTTTCTTTAGCTATCTTTCTTTCCTTGAGCTTCTTCCTCAAAGTCTTCTCAAGTTCTTGATCGAGAGATAAGAGGTCCGTGTTGTTCCTAGACCTTCGCATATACCTAAAGTGACCTACAAATATCACTCACAAGAGATATCAAATAACAAGAGCTAAGCTCCCAAGCTTGACAACCGGCAACCGAATTCGGCCTAGACCAAATCCCCGGCAACGGCGCCAAAAACTTGTTCGCCACTTAGCGTGCGTACAAATAAGCTTTAAATTTATAAAACTAGAATAAAAGCAAGCGAACCCGCAGTGTACGGATCGACGTAGTTAAGCAAGAATTCCAGAGTATCAAACACAAGGATTTGGGGGGTTAAATCCAGTTATAGATCGTCAAGCAAGTAAATGTATGAGCTTTGCAAATATTGGGAAAACAGCAACCCTAAAGATCCAGATATCTAATTGTGGCAATTGATTCAAGATATACTAAAGAACTAAGGACAGAGTTAAGAGTTGCAAAGGTATGCTAATGCAAAGCAATGTACGGTGAAGTTCCAAGGCTTTATATGACTTACCTAGAAATACTCTCTATAAAGGTTGTTGAGGCTTCAGTATAGAAAGGATCTAACGACAAGAATTAATCTCAAATACCCAAACTTGTAACCCAAGGATCAAGACTAACTAAACCGATTAAGGTTGTGACACTCGAAATCGAAGTAGAGGTTGTTGAGGCTTCACTACTACCTAGAAAAGGCAAGCCAAGACTAAAACAAATCTTTAACTTTGGATTAAAGTAAAAGAAGGGTTCGTAAACTAATGTAAATTACGGGTGGATCTTGAGTTCCACGGCCGTGGAACCTCAGGAACAGGCCGTGATTCTGGCTCGTCGGCGAAATCTCTCTAACTCTCAGGGTCCAATCTGTTTACGATCGATCTATCATCATCTAAGCCACAACTATCAACCATTCACCTTAGAATTCCTAAAGGGTTTTAGCCAACAACAGTCATTATGATATCAAATTCAAGATTAAGAAGAATGAAAGATGAAAACCTTCGAAAACCTTCAATAAACTTCAAATCAATCTCAAATCCACAAACAAAGGTAATGATATATATCAGATTTGGAATAACACAAACAAATCACAATCCTTGATAAAAACGAAGATCGGGATGTCAATCCGTCTTCTAATCAAACCTAAGGACAAAACGCAACTTCCAAATCTTCAAGCCTTTGCAAATCTCCGTTGCAAAATGGCAATCTCCGCACGTCCAACTGAAACCCTAGGCACGTGCTAGAAGGCGTAAGCGAAGGTGTCGAAATCTCCCTCCTTCAGTCCTTTTATAGGGAAAGATAGAATAAGTGTCCTGTAACACCCCCTCTTAAATCAAGGATGTCACATCCAGTAGTTTGAGAAATTCAAAACTCCCAAAACTACCCAAGGCTAGTAGCAAATTATTTGCGTAAAAATAGAACATAATTGAATAACCAGCGGAAGACTTGTTTGAGCATAAAAGATCAAATTCATAAATTCGTAATCACAATGTCAAAATGAAATAAAAACTTTATTATAACAAAGTAAAACAACTAAATGAAAATATAACTCGAGTGAAATCCCTATACATATGACTAGGTACAAAAACGTTGCATCCTAATACATAGTCTAAGAATTTAATTTATTAAAACAATAAATAAGTGCTCTAGATGACGCCATCTTCACTTTGATCCTCTGTATCCATGGTCCTGAGAAACATTGCCTGATGTGTCGTATGCAACGAGGGACACCAGCCAACCAGGTAATAGGTTGGTTAGTCTAACGTAAGACTAGCAATTGACTAAAGTAAATAGGTTCGATGTGGGTCATACAGTGACCATTAAACGGTATGTAATCAAACCCAACACTTAACAAGAAGAGGAGAGACAAGAGAGGTGAAGAAATATTTCCAAAGGTAAGGATACCTTAAGATTTATTGGAATTAGTGATTTTTATTGGGAATCTTTAATTTGAAGATTTTATTAAAAACAACAATAACTTGGACTACCCTAAAGTCCTAGTAACAAAATCCGACCAACCTCACCTCCCGAGTGACCCGGGCGAATTCAGATTGGAAAGACAATTCTATCAAAGGACTAGAGTGGAGTTCACCGGGAACCCATCACCCTCGTTTTAAAACGCTAAGTGTACACCAAGGTACTTACTAGTGATATTAGTGACACATTTTAAAAATATTCCACTTGTACAATTATTTAAGTATAAACTTAATAGTAGAGACGTATCAAAGCCCGAAACCAACTAAGCCCCTATGTCTTAGTTAGTGCACCAGTTGATTTATCAAATGTAATTCAACCTCATTGCATCAAATGTGCTTAATTATCATTCCATGGAATGGGTACAAAAGTGGTACTTCCCACTTTTGAAATTTAATATACACTAACATAAATATAATAATTTATGCGAGTTTTAAACGTTTGCACTAATTTCGATAACCCTTACGTTATAGAAACTTAAACTAACACATAAAGTCCCACACAAAATCACCCGTAGATGATAATAAAGCATGTATCATATTAAAATAATTCACTTCAAAGATTCCCATATAATCACTAAGCTAGGTTCAAAGGTCACCCTAACACAATTCCGACTATTCTCTAAAATGTCCTAGCCGGGGGAATATATCGAATTGAAGAAGAAACAAGGGTTGGAAATAACCACTTGTGAAAATGAACCGAAATCACTTGCCTTGAATTACGAAGAACAGATCGAATACGGATACACTTGATGGTTAAGGTTCACCAACACTCCACCGGGTACCTAACATCCAAGCAAAAAGCTCTTATGAATATTTATATAACGTTTGCACAAATTCGTACATCTCTAGTTATATAGTTAATTCATAAAAATAATTTATAAATCCTTTTTATAAATTATTTCATCCATAGAGTAAGATGAATGAGTTTACAAGTTGATTTATATTTGTTAATTTTCTTACTTGATTAACAATATTAATCAAAAACTCGTAGTTGGCTAACATGCTTATACTAATGGTGGAAGTGGGTAAGATTTATATCACTAAAATCTTCATTAGTCTAGTACACAATATATGAAGAAATTATGTAGACTATCTATTGATTAAAGAAAAAGATGGTACCGTTTACAATGGACTTGTAAGCAACACACAAGACAACTCGATCTTCTTTGAACGGATATGAAGAATGAGTGATCCCTTAACGTATGTTAGCAACTACGTTGAAGTCCACACTTGCAGAGTTTCGACTCAGGATTTCAACAATATGAGAGTTGGGAAGAAGAATCAAGATGCAAGAAGCAAAGTGAATGGAAAAAGAAGAGAGGCAAGGTTTATATAGCCATAGGAAAATATTTTCATTAATCACCACCAATTAATTGGAAGATTATGAAATTAATTAGAGAATAAAATACTAGTCTTCCAATTAAATTGGAGATTATAAAATTAATTAGAAAGAGAATAAAATACTAATCTTCCAATTAAATGGGAGATTATAAAATTAATGAGAAAGAGAATAAAATACTAATCTTCCAATTAAATGGGAGATTATAAAATTAATGAGAAACAGAATAAAATACTAATCTTCCAAATTAAATGGGAGATTATGAAACTTATTAAAGAATACAACACTAATGTTGTAAAATCCCTCTCATCAATATTAGATTAACACCTAAAAACGTAACCGAAGATTAATGAAATCGAAGCCAATCGAATATTTTCGGCTTTTCAACCAACGTTTTTATAGATGCGATAAATACGAAATCGTTGCAAAATTAATCAAATTGAAGCGTTGGCTCAGCTGGCTTGTGGGCACGCTAGGAAACCTGCAGGTTTCGTTTTCGAAACTGGTCTCCAGGAGTTTTTCCTCTCTTTTGTTATAATGCCTTAAATTTTGTATTATTACAAATCAGCCCCCTTCTGCAGCATGAAGAACGACGTGGCTTGCTGGTTATGTATTCCACATGGTATGTTGGGAGTCAAGTGTTCGAAATTGATCTCCAACATTTGGTTGTCTTTTTATTTTTATATTTTGTTATGAACAACTCTTATTTAAACAATAATAAGAGAGTTTAACATCAAATGCTCTTAGCTTAGTCGAACCGGGAACTTTCTTTATGTAATAGATTACAAGTTTGAATCTTGTGAATTATGCCTTTTCTTCTTCTCCTTTTTATTTTTGTTACAAGCTTGTATTGTCTTATTTATATTATTAAAATAAAACGTCTACATAATTAATAAATCCGATATATAAAAGGTGTACCCATATATACTAATATGTTGCACTTCTTTTATTACAATGATATAAGTTGGACATAACCCAAACTTATTATCTTACAAGGAATTATATTAAAAAGCTTAACAATGTATTTTTGTTTGGGGTATTTCATGTCCGGCCCATGTATGTAGACAATGTGTCTATATTTTATTCGTCAAAAGATTGCCTAAATCACGGTTTTATGGAATTCCACGCCCATGGTTTAGAGCGTGGAATTGGATTACGGTTCTTCAAAACTTCCACGACCGTATATTATACCGTGTAACTCTCTGGAATGCTCCACGCTCATGTTGCCATGTTCCACGGCCGTGGTTTAGAGCGTGGACTCCATTACGGCCGTATTTTAGAGCGTGGAAGCATAGGTTGCTCGTAATTCCCTTTGTTTTGTGTCATTCTTCATCCTAGCATTTTCCTTAGCTTCTTTGTGGTGTCCTCAATCCTTGGATGTGCTCAATCCATCTCCATCCTCTCTTAATTCGTTCGGTTTTAGCTCTTATTCGCCTACAATCAACACAAAGCTTATGTAGACCTCTATATCGACAATATAGATAAACTAGCTCACAATTGCTTCAATGCTTTATCAATGAACACTAATATGGATGAAATACATCTAGAAAACGTGCCTAAAATATCACAATATTTCATGCTAACATATAGCCATAGGATCTAACTATCTATTATCAGCTTCAAAGTTGTAACACCCCGAATTCTCAGAACTCGGAGTATTACTGGTTAGGACCTCACAATGGGTCCCGACCTCAGTTTGACAACAACATTACTAGGATCTTGCAACAAGACACAAATAAAGAAACTGAAATTCATAAAAGCCATGTTTTTAGAGTAATGAATGCAACACTGTCTAGCAGTCTACAGTACTTAACAAAAGAAACGAACAACTGTCTTAACCAAAAGAAAGGAAAGACAAAACAATCCCAATCCCGCTCTAAGGAGTACGGAGACCCGGCTGACCACTACTTCCGGATCACTCAGCTGCTGATCTAACCTACGGTAAGTCTAAAACAACAACAAGAAGAACCGTTAGCTAGTTATCTAAATATTAGCAGAATAATAGCAGCACAAACACACTCAGATAAATATAAACACTCAGCATGCTTTCAAACAAGTCCGATTTATTATCTTGCTTTAATTTACTCGTTCACTCTAGTGATACTTATTTTGTGACACGAGGAATTCCCAAACCTCGCCTCCGCCCCCGTGTAACCATCAGGAATGGATCCGATGCATCTCACCTTGTACCTGCATGGTCTGGGTATAGAGAACCTCCCAGTCTCCTGTCAGAGCTGGGCAGTGATGTCACGGCCCGCTATACATACACTTGGGCCTTAAACGTAAAATAACGGTCGTCCTAGCAAGTTATTATTATTAAATCACGCAATAGCACACACCACTACTATCACTCAACTAACACTCAGAAACTGGCTAAGTAAGTCGCAAGGACTTACCTGAGTCAAGATACACTCTAACACGTCTCAAATCGGTCCGTACTCGTGGTAACTCAAACGCCTGTCAAATAAGGCATGTGGATCAAAATCACATCTAGATGTCCAACCTCATGCGAAGGAATTACGGAAAAGTTCCTTTACGGTAAAAGACCATTTTACCCTTAGTGCCGAAAGTCCTCAAAGTTTATTCTTTCATTCTATTAACTTCTTTTAGAACTTGTTTTCCATAATTCGTTTCTCTCTGATAGTTCTTATAATTTATAAGTTAAACTCAAACCCAACCATATATACGCTTACTACAAATTCCTACCTAAACGCTTAGGTCTCCCACTTCATATCTATCTATACATACTTATGTACCCGTCACTAATATACGTATTTTTTGTACGCCTACATGGTATGCTTATCTAACCTTACTATCTACATCACTATACGTATACTTATTTCTCTAGTACATATAATTCTATATATATATAAAAAAGAAAAACCTACTGCAGTGATAAGGTAACATAGTTTCCTGATCCATTTGTTTAATTTAAGTCACGTGAAAACTCTAGTGCAACTCAGCTCTACCCATTACTTATTTGCATGCATCTTACTACAACTCCAATAACAACAGAAGGAACACCGGAACGGACAGCACAGTACTCACACGGTTTGATTCGATCCGGCTCGGTGGCAACCTTTCCGGCGAGACGCGGTGTGACAAAACGAGGCTGAGGTTGGGCGTCTATTCGGTCTGCAGCAGTGCCGAAACCGACTCTCCACCGCACTCGGGTTAGTAGGACTCGTTAAGAAGATAGCGGGTTTCAGCCACTCACTGTAGGTTCAAGAGAGTCGGAATCTTGTGTTTAGCTCACAACGGAAGGCAACGGAAGGAAGGAGAAGGCTGAAAGAGAGGGCAGGTTACCTGGAAACGACGGAGTCGGATCGCACGCGAAGATGGGGCTAGCCGTACGAGGAGGCGACGAAGGCTGGTCTCGATGGTGGTCTCGCTGGTGGTCTCGCTTGGCCGCTACAATCTGTTGCGCAGCAGAAGCGTCATAAACCTCTCACTGGCTCCGGGAAAAGGAAGTGGACGGTTACTCACCTGTTCGCCGAGAGCGTACTCCGTCCGGCGCTGGGGAGGGACGTCGGTGTTGCTGGCGGCGCCGTCTCTGAGTGGCGTCGACTGCGCGGAGGATGGTAGATCGTTCGGCAGGAGCAAGGCTGAAGTTATGCGGTAGAGGCTGTTGTCAAGAGACATAGTTTAGTGTGGTAATTAGGTTAGTCTTTGGGTTAGATGTAGATTAGGGTAATTGAGAGAGAGGTGGGCCGGCTGAGATTATAAGGCCCAGTCTCTTTCTCACTTAATGGGTCGGCCAAACACTGGGCCCAAATTGGGCTGCCCAGGACTTACTAAATTGCTGAAATTAATCCTCGTTATACACCCGTAAACGTTGAAGTACGGAACTAAAATTACGGAATTATTTTCGGTTACATAGTTTCATCATTTCATGTGAAGCAAGGTCACATAAAATGATAGAATTTAAACTCGTTTATTAAATTTCAGATTGACGTATCGGAATTTGGTTAGATTCAGGTTTATCGGACATTAAAATTTTCGGTTATTACATCAGTGCCCCCTTAAAATAAGTTTCGTCCCGAAACTTAGAATCATTTCTTTAATCACACGTTTCCTTTTATTTTAGATTTTCTAAACAGTTTCGTTTCCTAGCATACAACTACCAAACCATCAAAACAGACAAGTATCACATAAAGCAGACTCACCGAATCCAATATAAAAACATGAATGGTCAAACAACACAACCTCCGAGTACTAACTCGTCGATACCGGAGTAACCTCTAACCTCATAAAGAACTCGGGATAGTTACGTCTAATACTCTCCTCAGTCTCCCAAGTGGCCTCATCAGCCCCTCTCCTAGACCACTGGATCCGCAACATAGGTATCTCCTTGGACCGCAGACGTCTAGTACTGCGCTCCAAGACAGCTACTGGATACTCTACAAATGTATGGTCAGGCTCAACTATCACATCCTCATGGCTGATGACATGTCTCGGATCCGGAATGTACTCTCTCAACTGAGATACATGAAAGACCGGATGGACACTCTCTAGTCTCGGCGGTAGTGCTAGTTTGTAGGCCACCTCCCCAACTCTCTCTAAGATCTCAAAAGGTCCGACATATCGGGGACTCAGCTTCCCCTTAATGCCAAAACGCCTGACTCCTCTCGTAGGTGATACTCTCAACCACACCTGAGCACCCACTCTAAACTCCAAAGGTCGACGCCTTTTGTCGGCGTAGGACTTCTGACGACTCTGAGCTGCTAACATTCACTCTCGGACTAGGGCAATCCGAGCGATGTCATCCTGTATCAGATCTGGAGCTACTCCATCAACTCTGCTAGGCTCATCCCAACACAATGGTGTACGACATCTCCGCCCGTACAAAGCCTCATAAGGAGCCATCCCAATAGACGCGTGTCAGCTATTATTATACGAAAACTCGACCAGTGGAAGATGATCTGGCCATACCTGTCCCCAGTCTAGTACACACGCTCGAAGCATGTCCTCTAAGGTCTGAATGGTCCGCTCAGACTGTCCGTCCGTCTGTGGATGATAGGCTGTAGTGAAGTGGAGACTCGTCCCCAAAGCGGTATGTACCTGCTGCCAAAATCTCGAGGTAAAACGTCCATCTCTGTCAGAGACGATAGTCCTCGGTACCCCATGGAGTCTCACAATGTGCCTGGTGAACTCCTCAGCCAGACGACTCACCGGCCACGTTTCCTTAATCGGAATGAAACGTGCGGTCTTCGTCAGGCGGTCTACCACTACCCAAATAGCATCAAATCCTCTGCTGAGTCTCAACCCAGTGACAAAATCCATAGATATGTCCTCCCACTTCCACTGTGGTACTGGAAGTGGGTGGAGCTCTCCTCCAGACCTACAGTGCTCAATCTTGACCTGCTGGCAGGTCGCGCACTGAGCGACATATCGCGTCACATCGGGCTTCAAACCACCCCACCATAAGGACCGTCTCACATCCTTGTACATCTTACTCGCTCCAGGATGTACTGAGTATGGGGTAGCATGAGCCTCACCTAGTATCCTTTGTCTCAACTCACTGTCTGACGGTACACAAACGCGATCCTGACGTCTCATCACTCCATCTGCACCAATAGTAAACTGTGGGGCCTCATCTCGAGACATCCTGTCCCGGATCCTGATCAAAGTGGGGCAAGTCTCCTGCTTCTGTCGGATCTCATCCAACAGATCAGGAAGTAACTCCATGGTAGACAACTGACCATCGGTATCGGGAAACTGAACCTTTTATCTCCAACCAAGCCAAGTCCCTCTGCAACTGTGGCTGTACTGTCAACCGGGCTATCGCCCTCTTTCTAGGCGTCTTCCGGCTCAAAGCATCAGCTACCACATTCGCCTTTCCGGGGTGGTAAAGGATCTCAAGGTCGAAGTCCTTGATCAACTCTAACCACCGCCTCTGGTGGTTACTCAACTCTCGCTGAGTGAATATGTACTTCAGACTCTTGTGGTCCGTAAAGATTTGACATGTCTCCCCATAGAGATAGTGACGCCAGATCTTAAGAGCGTGAACTACTGCAGCCAACTCTAGATCATGTGTGGGGTAGTTCTCCTCATACGTCTTCAACTGTCGTGACGCATAGGCTATGACCTTACCCCTCTGCATCAAGACACACCCCAAGCCCAGCTTGGATGCATCACTATATACCACAAAGTCGTCAATACCCTCAGGCTGTGCTAAAATCGGAGCGGACGTCAATCTCCTCTTCAGCTCCTCAAAACTCTGCTGACACGGCTCAGACCAGACAAACCGAGTGGTCTTCCTCAGAAGACAAGTAAGTGGTCGGGCAATCAAAGAGAACCCTTCCACAAACCGGCGGTAGTAACCTGCTAAACCTAGAAAGCTGCGAACCTCCTTAACATTCTTAGGAGGTTGCCAAGAAGACACTGACTCGATCTTCGCCGGATCGACCTTAATCCCCTCAGCAGTCACCACGTGACCTAAGAAAGCCACCTCTGACATCCAAAACTCACACTTGGATAGCTTAGCATATAGCTGGCTATCCTGTAGAATCTGCAGTACTGTCCTCAAGTGTCCGGCATGCTCCTCTCGACTCCTAGAGTAGACTAGGATGTCGTCGATGAAGACCACTACAAACTGGTCTAAAAAGTCAATGAATATCCCATTCATCAACTCCATGAACACCGCTGGTGCATTAGTGAGCCCGAATGGCATCACTACAAACTCATAATGACCATACCTAGTCCGGAATGCCGTCTTAGGTATGTCCTGATCTCTCACCCTCAACTGGTGGTAACCTGACCTCAAGTCTATCCTCGAGAACACGGACGCTCCATGCAACTGGTCCAACAGATCATCTATGCGTGGCAGTGGATACTTGTTCTTGATGGTTACTTTGTTCAGCTCTCTGTAGTCTATGCACAGCCTCATTGATGGTTACTTTGTTCAGCGTTTATCCCTTGAAACGCGTTTCAAGGCTTCCTGTTTGTCCTTTGAAATCTGTTTTAAATATTCTTGTCCTTTGTAATATGTTTCAAGGCCTGCATTCTTCCTTTGATATGCTTTTCAAAGCCTTCATATATATAACAAACAAAAACCACAAAAAGCAATCTATAAATATGATCGATATTTGTTAGTTTATAAAACCACTCATAAACGTTAAGTCTTCCATCATCCACATAGACAATACATAATCAAGGTGGAGTTATCAGCGAGGATTGTGACATTTTGGGTGGGCATTGAAGTTTGGACTATCAGGGTTTGAGATAATCATAGAAGATAGGACTTCCATAACAATCAGTGGAGGGGATAGAGGGCAACCTTATCTTAGACCTCTGGAGCCTTTGAAGTATTCCTTGAGAGAGCCGTTAAGATTGATAGAGTAGGAGGCAGTGGTGATGCAAGCTTTAATAAGGAGGACAAAAGGCTCAAGGAAACCAATTTTTGTGAGGCAATGCAGGATAAAATGGTGGTCAATTGAGTCGAAAGCTTTTGTGATATCGATCTTGAGGGAACATCTTGGATAGGTGTTCTTTCGGTTGTAATTTTTTAGGAGCTCATTGTAGATGAGGATATTGTGCTTGATCGAAACTCTTTAACAAAAGCACTTTGATAGGATCCGATAATATTGGGGAGGGTAGAGTTGATCCTTGTAGCATGAATTTTGACAATGGTTTTATAAGTTGTGTTATAGCAAGAAATGGGTCTGTAGTCCGATGGGGAAGAGGGGTTTTCCTTTTTGGCAATTAGGGAGATTGAGGTATGATTAACTTGCTTTAGCAATTTACTTGTGCTAAAAAAATCTTTGATATCTTGGAAAGAATCCTCCTTGATGATGCTCCAGGAAGCTTTGTAAAAGAAAGCGTTGTTGTCCCAATGCTGTAGAGGGCGTCTTTGATTTCTTCCGAAGAGACAGGTTTGGAGAGAAGGCTGATATCAGAAGGGTTGAGGTAGGATAGGGTTACATTTGGGAATGGGGCAAAGCAAGGTGGGCTATGAGCGAGTCATCCGGCGTTGGAAGGAGAGGTTCAGGGTTAGGGCAAGAGATAGATCAAGGGTTTTTGAGGGATTTGGTGGGGTTTGTAGGAGGTTTGGGGATCGGCATCGTAGGTGATTTTCTGGAGGATTGATTCTCCATCAGGCCCGACGAGCTTGATCATGTACACGAAGTAGGGATTTGTTAGCTTGGATGTCAACGAGGGTACGTGCAAATTCAAGCAGGTTTTGTTGAGCGGAGCTAGAGTCCGCCAGGAGGGGTAAGAAGAGTTTTGTCGTATTATAGGTGGCAAGCTTTTTGCAACCATTGTTTCATGTCTACTATGTGCAAGGTGGAAAGCTTTACTTGAAAGTTCCTCATAATTTGGAACTTTACCAGCCGAGCTGGCAGAAGCAGACTTGGAGACAACCATAAGTTGATTGAGAAGCTATTGGCATGCTTCTGGTGAGAGCTGCAACTCAAATAATACCTTCTTACAATCATGTTGAGAAGATACATGATTAACTGTTGGTCATGATTGTACACCTTCATTGGCATTCTTCCTCTTTCGGCAATTATCATAAGTGTGGCCTTTGTTATTGCAATATGTGCATTTGGGTGAGCTCTATGAACCCATTCTTGTTCTTGATGACGGGTTCCACGTCCATTGATTGGGCCCATATAGCGTAATTATCTTCTATTAGTGGTTCTGCCGCGAGACCGTACCAGGCTGATCCGAGTGATGGAGAAACAATGGATGATTGGATTTCTCTCATGGTTCTGAGGTTTTGGAAAAACTCGAGTCCTTGGTTTTCTCAGTGAGCTTGTGTTCCTCTCTTTCGCTCGTGGGGTTTGTTTTTGGTATGGATTTTTAGGGTTATCATGAACAAATTGATAATGGAAGAAAAGTTTATTTCTTATTCACCTCTGCTACAAGACACACCATATATATAGAATACAAATATGTCCGGTCCCTAATTATAGGACCTTATAAGGTAAACAACATATATGGTTAACTACTGAATAATTTTCTAGTTACACTCCCGATTACTCGAGATTCTTTCCTAATTCAACAATTTCTCTTTCGGTTGGATATTTTCATTAACTAGCAAAGAAACATATCTAGCTTCTAAATATATGCAAAATCTGCTCTTTGTATTCTGATATATGTTGTATAGTTGCAAGCATATTCTGCACAATTTAATTGATATTTTGACTACGATGGATACCCTAGATGAAGATCATCTAACTTGTGATCATGTCATATGCATCATCTGAGCCTCCGTGAATGAAGTAGCCCTTAATAGAATTAGTACTTGCTAATGTTGTGAATTGGTGTATTATATACAATTCATTACTTCTTCTTTTTTAACGTATGGTTTATGATAACGTGATTTATGACGTTAGTATAGGCATACAATTAGATAGTTTTTCCCATTATTCATGCACGGTTTTGGCATTAGTTCACGGCATTTACACTCATTTCATGCATAATTCTAGAAAAGACGTCTACACGAGCTTTTGTCGGTGTTGTAGGTATTTCGGGGCTCTTTTGGACATTAACCGATGCATTCGAGGGTCGAGCCTCATGGTGGTATACATCCAAAGCTTTGAAGGAGCATAATTGGAGCAACAAAGGACACAAAGACCACTATTGGTGCAAGCAATGGAGCAACTCATGGCTAGACGATCATAGCATGCTTCTGCTGAAGAAAATCGGACCAACTGCCAGGAAAATCGGCCGATTTAGTTCACTAGGTCGATTTTCCTGCCTTTGACAACTTAAGCCACGTGTCCCACGATCTCTTGATCCGGCCTTGCTCTTGGTGGAGAATATAAGTGGGCCTACAAGATATTGCTGAGATCTCTCCTCTCCCACATTCTCTCATTCACAGCTCATCCATTGGAGGCAAGATTGGGAGGAAGAAAAACTCTCTCAATTGGAAGGAAGAAGAAGAACACCATTCTAGGAGTGATAGTGAGGTTTTGAGTGATTTTGAGTGATTTTTGGAGTCATGGATTGAAGAACTATTGCAAGGATTGTTAGAAACGTTTTGGAACTTCGTTTTAAGGGTTGTAAGTCTTGCTAACTTAGATTCAGCTGAGATTTATCGATTTTACTTGCTCATCTTTCATCATCCATCTATGAAAACCATGTATGCTTGTGTGATGATTTTGGATCTTAATATGCATACTATTGGCTAGTTTATTGTGATTCTGGAGTGATGGATTGATGGTTATGGCTAGGATGATGATAGAATGGATTTATATGTTAGTTTAGGATGATATGTATGCACGAAACCCAAACCAGGAGGAAAAATCGTCCTGATCATCAGCCAGATCGGCCGATTTAGCCAAGATCCATCCGATTTATTCTCCTGTTGCTCTTTAAATGATGAATCTGTATGTTAGGGTGTTTGGTTGTTTAAATCCTAGTGTTTATTAAGCCTAATTTAGCTTAGGACCACCTAATGCTATCAATCTAAGTGAGGGAAGAGATCTACTCGATGATTTCCGAGCTTAGATACCTAAGATGATGAATACTAGGTAGTAGTGAGCCTCATAAGCCGCTATTGGATCGAGTGTGCTAGGATTATTGCTTGAGACTTCCCTATTCCGAGACTTACCTGGTAAGGAGAGGGTTACCCCTTAAGTAGTATCCGGTTTGTGTAGAATTCCCTACTTTAACCCCTTGAGACCTACCCGGTAATAGGAGTTTGATGCGGGATTAGTGAAGCGAGAGACTTACCCGGTAATTGCTTCCATTAGTGAAACACTCTTTCCCCAACACCGCAGCTTGTCCTTAGAATCCTTAGAACCTTGAGTCCAATGCCATAACCGAAAATCTTGACCTCTAGAATCTATTTTTCTCTCTTGAACATATACCTTGTGTTTGTGTTACTTGTTTGTTTGCTAGTTGAGTTGCTAGTTTATTTTATTGTTTTGCTTGATTTGTGATCCTTGCTTGATCACCACAAAAACCAACCAAAAATATCGAGATTTTCATTTCTTTGTTCCTTGACCCTTTCTTGGATTAGATCCACACTATCTATGACCATTGTTTGACTCGATTTCACCTTAGTCTTTGTGTTCGACCTCAGAATACTATCCCTACTACAAACGTCCCGTACACTGCGGGTTCGCTAGGAGTTAGGATAAATATAACGAGTATAAATTTAAAGCTTATTGCGCATCTATTCCTAGACGTAACAAGTTTTTGGCGCCGTTGCCGGGGACTAGGTCTAGATCGAGTCTATTTGTGATTGTTTATAGTGTAGATCTTTCTTGTTGCTTTTGATCTCTCTTCAGTTTGTGTCTTTGCTTTTCAAGACATCTCTTACTCTTTATGTGTATGCGAAGATCTCGTGGCAAGGATTTAGCTCCATTCGATCCCGAACCGGAGAAAACCCTTAGATCTAGATCCAAGAGCATTAAAAAGGGAAAAGAGATGGCCGGAAGAGACCTCCAAGCTGAATTGGATGAGGCTTTAGAGCAAATAAGGCTAAGAGATGAGCTCTTGGAGGAAGAAAGGAGACTTGCCAATGAGAGGCAAGAAGCAACTAGGAGGGAGATTGATGAGATTAGGCAAGCCCTTGTACAAGGAGAGCTTAATCGTCAACAACCTCCACCTCC
>BSUD01000006.1:104284221-104319141 GCA_033239045.1 Fagopyrum esculentum | reverse complement strand
GTTGAGTTGCTAGTTTATTTTATTGTTTTGCTTGATTTGTGATCCTTGCTTGATCACCACAAAAACCAACCAAAAATATCGAGATTTTCATTTCTTTGTTCCTTGACCCTTTCTTGGATTAGATCCACACTATCTATGACCATTGTTTGACTCGATTTCACCTTAGTCTTTGTGTTCGACCTCAGAATACTATCCCTACTACAAACGTCCCGTACACTGCGGGTTCGCTAGGAGTTAGGATAAATATAACGAGTATAAATTTAAAGCTTATTGCGCATCTATTCCTAGACGTAACAAGTTTTTGGCGCCGTTGCCGGGGACTAGGTCTAGATCGAGTCTATTTGTGATTGTTTATAGTGTAGATCTTTCTTGTTGCTTTTGATCTCTCTTTGGTTTGTGTCTTTGCTTTTCAGGACATCTCTTACTCTTTAGGTGTATGCGAAGATCTCGTGGCAAGGATTTAGCTCCATTCGATCCCAAACAGGAGAAAACCCTTAGATCTAGATCCAAGAGCATTAAAAAGGGAAAAGAGATGGCCGGAAGAGATCTCCAAGCTGAATTGGATGAGGCCTTAGAGCAAATAAGGCTAAGAGATGAGCTCTTGGAGGAAGAAAGGAGACTTGCCAATGAGAGGCAAGAAGCAACTAGGAGGGAGATTGATGAGATTAGGCAAGCCCTTGTACAAGGAGAGCTTAATCGTCAACAACCTCCACCTCCACCACCACCGCAACCGCAGCCGGCGGCGAATGTTAGGGTTGTACCCATTGCTATTGAAGAGCCACAAACTTTGGGGAGACGTATGGATCCGGCACAAAGAGCACACCGTCCGGGTGTGAACTTAGGAGATCCCGCAGCCCACAACTACGAGCTCCGCTCTCAAGTTCTACAAATGATCCGGCATAATCAATTTGGAGGGATGGAAGGAGAGTCTCCTCATCAACACTTGATGAACTATGAGATTTTGATGGAGACTCTTAGACCGCCAAGATTGGAGAGCAACAACCATAAGCTTAGGGCTTTCTCCTTCTCTCTTAAGGACAAAGCCTTAGCTTGGTATCAATCTATTCCACAAGGGCGAGTTGGTACTTGGGAGGAGATGACAACCGAGTTTTTGACTAAGTTCTTCCCACCTTCCAAGACTACCGAGTTAAGAGGGAAGATCAATGCCTTCGTGATGAAGGATAGAGAGAGTTTGTTCAAGTCTTGGGAGAGATTCAAAGACCTTCTCCTAGATTGTCCACACCATGGCATACCGAAAATTGAGCTATTGGAGATCTATTTCAAGGGACTTGATGAAGATAGCCAATTCAAGCTTCAATCCCTTTCCGGTGGGACTTTCATGGAGAAGCATGTGGATGATGCTTGGGAGTTTGTGGAGAAGCAAGCTCTAGTGATTGAGAAATACTCCCATAGGAAGAGTGAAGGGAGAAAGGCGGGAGCATATGAGGTGAGTGAGGTCACCATGAGCAACTTCAAGCTCGACGCCATCAACAACGAGCTAAAGTCCTTGAGGGAGTTGTGTGCTACAACTTTGAAGAACCAAGCAACTCCTCAAGTGCTTCCACAAGCTAAATTGTCTTCCAAGGAGGAGGACGTGAATTACATGGGAAGGGGCAACGACAACAATTATCAAGGCCCAAGGAACTTCAACAACAACCGGCAATTCAACAATTACCGGCCCAACCATAACCATCCCGGGTTTTCCTATTCTAACCCGGATGGAGCCTTGAACCCTCCCGCTTCCACAAGCACAACTCCACCACCAAAGGCTTCACAAGAACCTCCACCCGGATTTACTCAACCTCCAAAGGATAGAACCGAAATGATGTTTGAGCAATTGCTTGGAAGGTTGAGTGGTCTTGAGAGCACCGTGACTTCATTTAAGGGTTGTAAGTCTTGCTAACTTAGATTCAGCTGAGATTTATCGATTTTACTTGCTCATCTTTCATCATCCATCTATGAAAACCATGTATGCTTGTGTGATGATTTTGGATCTTAATATGCATACTATTGGCTAGTTTATTGTGATTCTGGAGTGATGGATTGATGGTTATGGCTAGGATGATGATAGAATGGATTTATATGTTAGTTTAGGATGATATGTATGCACGAAACCCAAACCAGGAGGAAAAATCGTCCTGATCATCAGCCAGATCGGCCGATTTAGCCAAGATCCATCCGATTTATTCTCCTGTTGCTCTTTAAATGATGAATCTGTATGTTAGGGTGTTTGGTTGTTTAAATCCTAGTGTTTATTAAGCCTAATTTAGCTTAGGACCACCTAATGCTATCAATCTAAGTGAGGGAAGAGATCTACTCGATGATTTCCGAGCTTAGATACCTAAGATGATGAATACTAGGTAGTAGTGAGCCTCATAAGCCGCTATTGGATCGAGTGTGCTAGGATTATTGCTTGAGACTTCCCTATTCCGAGACTTACCTGGTAAGGAGAGGGTTACCCCTTAAGTAGTATCCGGTTTGTGTAGAATTCCCTACTTTAACCCCTTGAGACCTACCCGGTAATAGGAGTTTGATGCGGGATTAGTGAAGCGAGAGACTTACCCGGTAATTGCTTCCATTAGTGAAACACTCTTTCCCCAACACCGCAGCTTGTCCTTAGAATCCTTAGAACCTTGAGTCCAATGCCATAACCGAAAATCTTGACCTCTAGAATCTATTTTTCTCTCTTGAACATATACCTTGTGTTTGTGTTACTTGTTTGTTTGCTAGTTGAGTTGCTAGTTTATTTTATTGTTTTGCTTGATTTGTGATCCTTGCTTGATCACCACAAAAACCAACCAAAAATATCGAGATTTTCATTTCTTTGTTCCTTGACCCTTTCTTGGATTAGATCCACACTATCTATGACCATTGTTTGACTCGATTTCACCTTAGTCTTTGTGTTCGACCTCAGAATACTATCCCTACTACAAACGTCCCGTACACTGCGGGTTCGCTAGGAGTTAGGATAAATATAACGAGTATAAATTTAAAGCTTATTGCGCATCTATTCCTAGACGTAACAAGTTTTTGGCGCCGTTGCCGGGGACTAGGTCTAGATCGAGTCTATTTGTGATTGTTTATAGTGTAGATCTTTCTTGTTGCTTTTGATCTCTCTTCAGTTTGTGTCTTTGCTTTTCAAGACATCTCTTACTCTTTATGTGTATGCGAAGATCTCGTGGCAAGGATTTAGCTCCATTCGATCCCGAACCGGAGAAAACCCTTAGATCTAGATCCAAGAGCATTAAAAAGGGAAAAGAGATGGCCGGAAGAGACCTCCAAGCTGAATTGGATGAGGCTTTAGAGCAAATAAGGCTAAGAGATGAGCTCTTGGAGGAAGAAAGGAGACTTGCCAATGAGAGGCAAGAAGCAACTAGGAGGGAGATTGATGAGATTAGGCAAGCCCTTGTACAAGGAGAGCTTAATCGTCAACAACCTCCACCTCCACCACCACCGCAACCGCAGCCGGCGGCGAATGTTAGGGTTGTACCCATTGCTATTGAAGAGCCACAAACTTTGGGGAGACGTATGGATCCGGCACAAAGAGCACACCGTCCGGGTGTGAACTTAGGAGATCCCGCAGCCCACAACTACGAGCTCCGCTCTCAAGTTCTACAAATGATCCGGCATAATCAATTTGGAGGGATGGAAGGAGAGTCTCCTCATCAACACTTGATGAACTATGAGATTTTGATGGAGACTCTTAGACCGCCAAGATTGGAGAGCAACAACCATAAGCTTAGGGCTTTCTCCTTCTCTCTTAAGGACAAAGCCTTAGCTTGGTATCAATCTATTCCACAAGGGCGAGTTGGTACTTGGGAGGAGATGACAACCGAGTTTTTGACTAAGTTCTTCCCACCTTCCAAGACTACCGAGTTAAGAGGGAAGATCAATGCCTTCGTGATGAAGGATAGAGAGAGTTTGTGTTACGCTCAGGATGTGTGATACGCAATGGTTTTAAATTTATATTCTCGTTATATTTATCCTAACTCCTAGCGAACCCGCAGTGTACGGGACGTTTGTAGTAGGGATAGTATTCCGAGGTCGAACACAAAGACTAAGGTGAGGTTGATTCAATTTATGATTAAGTCTAGTGAAGATCTAGGTTAAGAAAAGAGAAAGAAATAAAGAAATGAAAATCTCAATTGTTTTTGGTTGTTTTTTCGGTGATCAATCAAAGATCACAATTCATGCAAAGTAAACAATCAACTAATACTAACAATTCCACTCAAACAAAACAAGCTAAAACGAGATATAGATCAAAGATAGAAAAGCGGGTTCTAGGGGTTGGAAGTTCTGGTTATGGCATAGGACTCAAGCTATCTAATCAATCCTTGGATGATCTATGCTATGTCGGGAGTAAGTGTTTCTAGATTGGGATCAATCACCGGGTAAGTCTCATGGTTCACTAATCCATTCCTAAGGTCTCATCACCGGGTAAGTCTCTAAGAACCTAAGGATTGGGATTCTACACAAACCGGATTGATACTTAGAGATCTAACCTATCCTTACCGGGTAAGTCTCGGGAAGGGAAGTTCTAAGCATCTATCCTAGCACACTTAGTCCAATGGCGGCTTGTGAGGCTCACCACTACCTAAAGGTTTGTCATCTTAGGAATCTAAGGGTAAGAATCACCAGTTAGGTCTCTTCTAACACTTAGTAGCTAACACTAGGTCACCCTAGGGTAGATTAACTCAACAAACACCTAGGATTTCAACATTCTAACAACCTAAAGCTAGATTCATCGAATCAGGGAAGAAACACGGGCTGTTCTACACATCCACGGCCGTGGAATGGGAAGATCCACCCGTGGACTTCAACAGAGAGTTCGTCCTTGTAAGTTACTCATCCAAAGGTAAATCTAAGTCCATCCTATCATAGTCCTAGCCATTACCATCCTTTCCTTACCCTAGAACCACGTCTATTTAGCCTACAACATTCATAATAGAAATCGAAACAATCAAACATAAAATCATGACATCCATTTGCAAGATAATGAAGAAAAAAAAAGATGAACAAGTGAACTAAAACAAAACCAAGCTGAAAATAGAATTAGAACAACTCACAATCCTTCTTAAAGAAGATTCAAATGGTTCATACAACTCTAGCAATTGAATCCGAAATTCTTCACTACAAAAGCCCTCTAAGTCTATCAATGGTGTGTTCTTCTTCTTCTCCCACAAGCTCCTCTATAATGGTGGTTTTTCTTCTACCTCCTTCTTCCAAGAACCTTCTTGTTGAGAGAAATTTGATTGGATGATAGTGGATAATGGAGAGCTGCTCCAAGATGCTTCTCTCAGCCAATGAAGGACCACTTTTATAACAAATTTTGCATGAGCTGGCCATGAGAGTCGTGGCACAACTGTCACAAGAATCTGGCAAAATCCACGGGTTAAATCACGGCCGTGGAATGTGCCAGTGAACCGTGGTTTGCTCCAGAAACTTCGCCTTTGATCATTAAGCTGTGATTTGGTGCATGGTTTGTGTTGGCAAGGCTCCATGAGTCTTCCTTAGCCTCTAGTTTGCATCCTAATGAGCCCGGAGGTGTGTCATCTCGAGGATTGATTCTCGAATGCATCAATTAAGCTCCTAAATCTCCCAAAATACCTATAAAACACGCACAAGTCCGTGTAGACGTCTATCTCGACAAAATACGTGAATCGAGTGCAAAACGTCGTGAACTAATGCTAAACCATGCATGAATGAGTGAGAAATCTATCTAAATAACTACTTAAACTAGCTCATGAATTGTGTTATCAAAATACCCCATACTTAAGGTTTGCTCGTCCCCGAGCAAATTCCCAACTATAGACTAAGAGATAACATGATTTATGTATGCAGAAAAATTGCAAAATCTTTTTGGGTTTGTGCTTCTAATATTGGATCACCTTCATAGTCATGTTTCATGGCAAAGGAT
Organism: Fagopyrum esculentum; assembly: GCA_033239045.1. Lineage (NCBI taxonomy): Eukaryota > Viridiplantae > Streptophyta > Magnoliopsida > Caryophyllales > Polygonaceae > Fagopyrum > Fagopyrum esculentum. Next base: position 104,313,224 of record BSUD01000006.1, on the reverse strand, counting down.
AAACAATCATGCATCAAACAAGCGAAAGCATGGAAAGACAATTGCACTTAACTCGAAAGTATGCATGAAATGTAAGGATGAAGAAGTCAAGGAGATCAAGAGTACATCCAATCTAAATCACTAAGTCTTACAAACATGCAAATAGGTCATAAGGTCTTGTGAAATAAAAGGCTAGGAAATGTAGTGACTAGGTGGGGATTTTCTAGGTTATGTGATGCTAATCCGGGAACGGAACTAACTCCACAATCTTGTCCTCGATCAACTTCCCTCAAGTGTATATTTTCCTCTATCTTTTCTTTCTTTTCTTTTTCTTTGACTTATTTTTGAGACAATGGCATTGGTGTACAAAAGCCGAAACCTTGGTGATTAGCCATCCTCGGACTTTTTCTATTTTTCGAGGTGCATCCACACCGGGCACACATACCAAAGCTCGTTAGGACTATTGGTTTATTTGACTTTGGCAAGGCACCAACACCCGATTATGTGAAGTGTACCGAGTTACTTGTCATTTAAACCAACGTCCCCAAACCTATATTTTTGGCTACACTTTTCACAACAAATTCAGCATTTATTCATGACATTCTTTCATCAACATCTTCACCCCACACTTGTTTTTCACACACATCAACACACTAACATGCTCCTATTCCCAGATGGGTCAAAAGAGGTCAATTTTATCTCAATTGAGGTGCTCAAACAATCATGATCAAGATGAGAAGTAGAGAAAGATGAATTGCCTCATTCATTCCTAGATGGTATGCAAGAACTATCATGTAATTTCGATCTTCAATACTCAATCCATTCTAGGCAAACATCATGATCACAAATCATTCATAGAATTCAAGAGAAGTACTTTAAGTCCACATATGCATTCATCAATTTAACACATGAGGCTATCGATAGCCAATCCACAAGTCAAGATTCATCATTAGGGTCATATCCAAGCCTAGAAAGCACAAAATTTTTTTAAAATTTTCTGAATTTTTAGGGGATTTTTGAAATGAATATATACAATGCAAGACATGTGAAAATGTTAAACTACCCTAGATGCTCATCATGCAAAGGATCATGCAAGCCCCACCCCATACTTAGAAACACATTGTCCCCAATGTGTAAATGAAGTAAAGAGGAGTGAAAGAAGGTTCTCACAATGTAAAAATGGTTTGCTATGGTATTTGGGATGACTCAAATGGATTGATGGCGGATGATCCTATCAAGAATGGTAGAGAGCTCTAAGTGTTCATCAAAGCGTTGGGACCCGCGCTAGGCACCGCTAGCCGTCCAAGTTCCGCGTCCGCTCCACCCATAGTTGATGAGGGGTTCATCATCATCATTCACATGCCAAACAACGCTTCCCATGCTACTAAGGTTCTAGCACACATAAAACACACCAAGCACACAAAGCACACAAAAATAGAAAAATCTAAGCAAAAACGAAAAATGAAAAGGGAAAAAAACGTTACCAATGGGTTGCCTCCCACCAAGCGCTTCTTTAAGGTCATTAGCTTGACCAAGCTCGGGATGTCTCACTCTAGGTGAAGTGGGGCAATCATGTCCACTGGAGCTCCCGGGATATACTTCTTCAACCAGTGCCCGTTCACCTTAAAGTTCCCACAATGTTCCCCACCTATCTCAATAGCTCCATGGGGAAAGATCTTCTTCACCACATTTGGCCCGGTCCATCTTGATTTGAGCTTTCCGGGAAAGAGCCTTAGCCTTGAGTTGAAGAGAAGGACAAGATCTCCTTCACTCAACTCCTTGGGGATGATCCTCTTGTCATGCCATCTTTTGGTTCTCTCCTTGTAAATCCGGGCATTCTCATAAGCATCCAACCGGATCTCCTCGAGGGCATTCAATTCAAGCAATCTCTTTTCTCCCGCCTCTTTGAGATCAAAATTTAGCCACTTAATGGCCCAATAAGCTCTATGCTCCATCTCTACCGGAAGGTGGCAAGACTTGCCATAGACAAACTTGTAAGGAGTGGTGTCAATCGGTGTCTTGAAGGCGGTTCTATATGCCCATAAGTCATCATTGAGCCTCATAGCCCAATCTTTTCTCGTCCTAGAGACCGTCTTCTTAAGAATGGCCTTGATCTCCCGGTTGGAGATCTCCACTTGGCCACTAGTTTGGGGATGGTAGGGTGTTGCCACCATATGAGTCACCCCATACTTAGCCAAAAGCGCTCCAAAGTTCCTATTCGTGAAGTGCTTCCCTCCATCACTAATGATCACCCTTGGTGTACCAAACCTAGGGAAGATCACTCGGTTGAAGAACCGCACCACCACTTTGGCATCATTTGAAGGAGAGGCGATTGCCTCCACCCATCCCGATACATAGTCTACCGCCAATAGGATGTAGAGATTGCCACATGAAGAAGGGAATGGTCCCATGAAGTCCACACCCCACACATCAAATATTTCAACTTCTTGGATGTTGTTCAAGGGCATTTCGTTCCTCCTTGAGATGTTGCCCGTCCTTTGGCAAGCATCACATGCCGCTACAAAACCTTGCACATCTCTAAACAAGTTAGGCCAATAAAAACCGGATTGCAATACCTTTGCACACGTTTTGTGTGAGCTAGCATGGCCTCCACATGGCAAGGAGTGACAATGCCGGATCACACTCTCCACTTCATCTTCCGGTATGCATCTTCTAAACATTCCATCCGGCCCTCTCTTGAATAGAAGTGGTTCACTCCAATAGTAGTGCCTCACATCGTTGAAGAACTTCTTCCTTTGTGCATATGTCAATCCGGGAGGCACTTCCTCACACACTAAGTAGTTCACGATGTCGGCATACCATGGCTCACTTCCTCTAGACACTTGGAACAAGCATTCCTCCACCATTTGCAATTGCTCATCTCGGAATGAGTCATCAATTGGGATGTCATCTCTTTCAAGCTCCAAGGGTGGGAGTCTACTAAGGTGATCCGCCACCGAGTTCTCGGATCCCTTCTTGTCCCGGATTTTCAAATCAAACTCTTGTAGAAGAAGGATCCACCGAATCAACCTAGGCTTGGTATCCTTGTTGGTAAGTAGATAACGGATCGCAGCATGATCCGTATAAACTATGACCTTCGCTCCAACAAGATATGAGCGGAACTTCTCAAAAGCATAGACCACTGCTAGCAACTCCTTCTCGGTGGTAGCATAATTGAGTTGGGCATCATCTAGCGTCTTGCTAGCATAATAAATGGCATGAGTGCGCCCATCTTTCCTTTGCCCCAAAACAGCCCCAACGGCTACATCGCTTGCATCACACATGATCTCAAATGGTAAACTCCAATCCGGAGGTTGCATGATAGGTGTGGAGATCAAGGCGTTCTTCAACCTACAAAAGGCCTCAAGACAATCTTTGGAAAAGACAAAATCAACATCCTTCATTAGTAGGTTAGTGAGAGGCTTAGAAATTTTAGAGAAGTCTTGAATAAACCTCCGGTAGAAACCGACATGCCCTAAGAAACTCCTTACCCCTTTCACCGAGGTAGGTGGTGGCAACTTCTCTATCGTTTCAATCTTGGCTCTATCAACCTCAATGCCACGGTTAGACACCAAGTGTCCTAACACAATGCCTTCACTTACCATGAAGTGGCATTTTTCCCAATTTAAGACAAGATTTGTCTCCTCACATCTTTGCAATACTAATGACAAGTTAGCCAAGCAATTATCAAAGGAAGAACCATAAACAGAGAAATCATCCATAAACACCTCCATGATATTTTCAATGTATTCCGAAAAGATAGCCATCATACACCTTTGGAAGGTGGCGGGTGCATTACACAACCCAAATGGCATTCTCTTATATGCAAAAGTACCCCATGGACATGTAAAGGTTGTTTTCTCTTGGTCATCGGGGTGGATAGGGATTTGGAAGAATCCACTATAGCCATCTAGATAGCAAAAATGAGAGTGTTGAGCTAACCTTTCTAGCATTTGGTCAATGAAGGGGAGAGGGAAGTGATCTTTCCTAGAGGCCATGTTCAATTTCCTATAATTAATGCACATCCTCCACCCCGTAACCGTCCTAGTCGGGATTAGTTCATTGTTCTCATTAGTCACTACGGTCATCCCACCCTTCTTAGGTACTACATGAACGGGACTAACCCACTTACTATCCAAGATAGGGTAGATAATTCCCGCATCTAGCAACTTAATGATTTCCTTTTTGACTACCTCTTTCATTATAGGATTCAATCTCCTTTGATGTTCAATAGAGGGTTTGTGGTTATCTTCCATCATTATCTTATGCATGCACAAGGAAGGCTTAATGCCAACCAAATCATCAATAGTATAGCCAATGGCTTTCCTATACAATCTTAGCTCATGCAACAACTTAGCAAGTTCATCATCACTCAAGCATGCATTCACAATCACCGGATATGTAGAATCAACACCAAGGAAAGCATACTTTAAATGAGAGGGGAGGGGTTTGAGTTCAAGTTTAGGAGGACCTTTATCGATTGGAGACGATCCAAACAAAGTTGGATGAGATGAATCCAAAGCAAATGAAGGCTCTCCATGGCTCCTAGAAGCTTGATCATCATCAAGAGCTGATCCAGGGAAAACCACGGCTGAAACCACGGTTTGGTCCAAGTCCACGGCCGTGGTTCTTGCCAGGCCTGCTTCCCGGAGTTGTCCAGAGAGTTTGACGGCCGTGGAATGTTCGCCCCTAGAGGTGTGTGCAAATAAGCTTTAAATTTATAAAACTAGAATCAAGCAGCGAACCCGCAGTGTACGGATCGAGGTAGCTAAGCAAGAATTCCAGAGTATCGAACACAGGGATTTGGGTGGGAACAAATTTGATTTCAGATTATCAAGCAGTAAATATGAGAGTTTTGCAAATATTGGGAAAACAACAATCCTAAAGATCCGGGTATTCAGTTGTGGCAATAGATTCAAGATATACTAATAATATAAAGACAGAGTAGGGATATGCAAAGGTACACTAATGTAAGGTAATCGTACGGTTGAGGTTCCAAAAACCTTATGTAACTCACCTAAAAGATACTCCTTATACAGGTTGTTGAGGCTCAATATAAAGAGGTTCTAAAAGCAAGGATTAGTATCAAATACCCGAACCTATAATCTAAAGGTCAAGACTAACTTATCCGATTGAGGTTGTTGAGGCTCACAATCGAGGTAGAGGTTGTTGAGGCTTCACTACCACCTAGAAAAGACAAGTCTAAACTAAGCTAAAGCAAATCTTTAACTTTGGATTAAGGTAAAAGCAAGGCTCGTAAACTCATGGAAATTACGGTTGGATCTTGAGATTCCACGGTCGTGGAACTCAAGAACAGCCCGTAATTTAGGGTTGTCGGCGACAATTCTCTAACTCTCAGGGTCTATTCTGTTTGCGATCGATCTATCATCATCTAAGCCACAACTATCAACCCTTCACCTTAGAATTGTTAAGGGTTTTTAGCCAATAACAGTCATTTGATAGCAATTCAAGATTTATAAGATAAAAGATGGGAACTTTCAAGAACTTTCAATAATCTTCGAACGAATCTCAGAATCACAATCAAGAACAAATGTTTGTCAAAAGATTCAATTCGGAATAAACAATCACAATCTTAGGAAAGAAAGGAAACGGGATGTCAATCCGATCCTAAATCAAACCTAAGCAAGAAGAGGAGTTTTCTTGCAAAATCCTCCAAGAACTTCGATCTTCCTCAACGCGAAGATCACTAACAGCAATTCTCTAATCACGAACTTCGATCTTCAATGAGATCTCCCAAAATCACCTTCAAGAATGAAGGTTTGTGTGTTGCTAAGCTTGCGTTCTTGCCGCCAAACTTAGGTTTTTGAAAGGTCGTAAGCTAGACAACGAGGTAAAGCGAGGTGACGGAATCTTGCTTCATCCGTCCTTTTTATAATGCAGGGCAAAACGTCGGCCCGGCCCGATCTTCAAAAGATCATGGCTTCGAAACGTGGCGAAAGGATTCGCCAAGATCACGGTCGTGGAAGATTCCACGACCGTAATTCTGAGGCGTGGAAACAAATACGGGTAGATTCCACGGCCGTAATATCCCCTGGAATGAACATCGAATTCTGCATCACAATCCACGGCCGTAATCTTGGGTCAAACCGTGATTTTTGCCTTCATTCGTGCATTCCTCAATCTAATACTCCAAATTGCTTCCAAAAGGTGTCCTTGATCTAGAGGTACATCAACTCAACTCTCCTTCGCTCGATTTCGTTCGGAAATAGCTCCAAATCACCTATAATCAACATAGAACTCGTGTAGACATCCATATCGACAATATAGGCAATACTAGCTCATATATGCATAAAGCTCCATCAAAGACTATCAATATGAATCAAATGCGATTATAAAACGTGCCTAAAATATCACAATATTTCATGCTAACAAATAACCCCATACTTAACACTTGCTTGTCCCTAAGCAAGGTCTTTCAAAAAGCTTTAAACAAGAGTTAGGATGAAATATGTGTACCTTCTTTTGGATGAAAGTGGCTTCTAAAGAATAGATCATTCTCAAACCTTGCTTCATTCGTTTTCAAACTTTCACGCACTTAATTAGAGAGTAAGAGGCAAAGAAAGCTCATGAAACAATTTAACTTCCAAGCAAGCATTATAACCTTCAAACATTATCAAAATCAATCATAAGAACTTCAATTTAGATCACCAAGCCATATAACATTCTTTTGATCTTAAGGACTTTTCAAAGGAAAAGGTTTAGAGCATGGAAGGGAAGGGAAACTTTAAGGGAGAGTGGTGCATAAATCCGGGAAAATGGACTACTACCTTCTTCTTCTTCTGCGGTTTCCGCAACTCTTCACTTAGAGCTTCGCTCTTACTTTTCATTTTTCGACCTTACTTTTGGAGTTATGGATAGAGGTGCACATAAACCGAAGCCTAGGAGATTGGCGTTTCTCATTTTTGCGAGATGCCTCAAACCCTTAGCGCACATACCATAATCCGCTAGGAATATCGCTCAATCCGATTTTGGCAAGACACAAACACCCGGCTATGTGAATGGTGCCGAGTTACTCATCGTCATGATTGACTTCCCCAAACCTATAATTTCTTTCTATTCAATTGATTGCAAATATATGCTCTCATGGCCCTCCCACATCAAACATGCCTTTTTCTCATTCACTTTCCAAGTTCCCGGATGGGTAAGGGAGGCTAATATTTCAATGAGGGGTTAGATGATCAAAGGAAAGAAGAAAGAAAGTATCGAATTGCCTTAATCATTTCAAAAAGAAGCATAAGAACTTACAACGTGATTTCAACTTCGATTTCTTACATAATTTAGGTAACATTTTTGCATTATAAAACTTGCAAAAGAGGTAAAATCTATTCATTCAATTTCCTTTCGAATTACTATCCTTTCAAGCATGCAATTGTTATCAACTTAATTCACAAGTAGTGTTTATCATAGAATTCATCTCAATTCATTAAAAGCATCAAATTTTTCAAAAATTTTCAATTTTTATGGGTTTTTAAAGTTCTTTTTCATGCAATGCAAGAATGAAACGTGTGACATATGATGAACATGCAATAATAGTCTCGGGATAGAAGCAACATATAGAGTAGAGTTATTACAAACATTTAGTACATCCCACCCCATACTTAGGACGAACATTGTCCCTAATGTTCACAAGAAAGAACAAAAGAAAGAAAAGAAAAGAAAACTCACAAATGGTGGCGGGGATGTCTAAAACGAGCAAGTCCGGTCATCAATCACTGCGGTGCCGGTGGAGGTGGGAATGGAGAGAAACTCGGGTCATAGTACCGCCCGAACTGCTGGCGGTAGACGTCCCTCATCATGTGGTCGAGGTCGTCCAAACGTCCATCTCTAGCGTCCGCCCGGATCTCTAATGCTCCGACTCTCTCTGAAAGTCCGGTAGCCCACTCCGGCATCCTCTCATACCATCCCGGAGCGCGATCATACCATCCGGGAGCGTCTGCTGGTGCTGCTGCTGGTGGTGGTGGTGGTGGTGGTGCTGTGTACGTAGTGGACCAAGGAGGAGGTGTCTCGTACCAGGTGGGAGGTGTAGTCATCCACGTGGGTCTCTCGCTCACGCTAGCGCGGCGAGATGACGAGCCTGAAGCTCCAGTCGGACGCGGAGAGCGTCTAGGTACATCCTGCTGATCCGGCTGATCCGGAAACGAGCCGAACTCCTGCTCTGCTCCTGCACCACTCTCATACGGATCTCCCATATCCTCCTCATCTACAACCGGTGGTGGAACGTAAGGGGGAGCTACAAGCCTGTTCGCATGCATCGCAGCGAACGTCTCCTTCCAGTTGTGGCGTCCTGCCACAATGGAATACTCCGGCAGCCACTCAATACCCCTGCCGGTCCTACTCTCCCAGGGCATGCCCGCGTAAGGCGGACCTCTATGTGTGGGGAAGATGAGTCCCCTAACCATGAAAGCGTGTAGCCCTAATGGAACTGCTGGTATACGCGTACAAGCTGAGAAATCCACTCCAAGAGCCCTAGCTATGTGGGTCACTATCCCACCATATCCGATGTTCCCTCTCGATTTGTTCTTCAATTTACTCATAGTCGCCGCCAGAAGGGTAGCACAATCGGCGCGGCATCCGTGAAGCATAGCATAGAGCAAGAATAGCTCATCCGTCTTGATCTTTTGGGGCGTCTCCGTCCTAGGGAAGAGACACTCCGAAAGAACACGGTGAGCTATCTTCAAGGCCAAATGGTACATCAATTTGGCCTTGGTGTCAGCTGGATGCCAACGGTCCTCGTCGGCATAGACCATAGCTACATCTCCCCAAAAGTCCTTAGCGGACACGTTCCTAGGGATGCGACCGTTGTAGGTCTCGTGGAACCCAAAAATGGTCCCAAACTCAACTATAGTCAACTGGTAGTCTTGGTTCATGAGGCGGAAGGAGACGGTTCTATCAACAGGGCTGTGCTCGAAAGACGTCACAACCTCTCGGGCGAACAAATTCGATTTCAGGTTATCAAGCAGTAAATATGAGAGTTTTGCAAATATTGGAAAAAATAACAATCCTAAAGATCCGGGTATTCAGTTGTGGCAACAGATTCAAGATATACTAATGATATAAAGACAGAGTAGAGATATGCAAAGGTACACTAATGTAAGGCAATCGTACGGTTGAGGTTCCAAAAACCTTATGTAACTCACCTAAAAGATACTCCTTATACAGGTTGTTGAGGCTCAATATAAAGAGGTTCTTAAAGCAAGGATTAGTATCAAATACCCAAACCTATAATCTAAAGGTCAAGACTAACTTATCCGATTGAGGTTGTTGAGGCTCACAATCGAGGTAGAGGTTGTTGAGGCTTCACTACCACCTAGAAAAGACAAGTCTAAACTAAGCTAAAGCAAATCTTTAATTTTGGATTAAGGTAAAAGCAAGGCTCGTAAACTCATGGAAATTACGGTTGGATCTTGAGATTCCACGGTCGTGGAACTCAAGAACAGCCCGTAATTTAAGGTTGTCGGCGACAATTCTCTAACTCTCAGGGTCTAATCTGTTTGCGATCGATCTATCATCATCTAAGCCACAACTATCAACCCTTCACCTTAGAATTGTTAAGGGTTTTTAGCCAATAACAGTCATTTGATATCAATTCAAGATTTATAAGATAAAAGATGGGAACTTTCAAGAACTTTCAATAATCTTCGAACGAATCTCCGAATCACAATCAAGAACAAGTGTTTATCAAAAGATTCAATTCGGAATAAACAATCACAATCTTAGGAAAGAAAGGAAACGGGATGTCAATCCGATCCTAAATCAAACCTAAGCAAGAAGAGGAGTTTTCTTGCAAAATCCTCCAAGAACTTCGATCTTCCTCAACGCGAAGATCGCTCACAGCAATTCTCCAATCACGAACTTTGATCTTCAATGAGATCTCCCAAAAGCACCTCCAAGAATGAAGGTTTGTGTGTTGCTAAGCTTGCGTTCTTGCCGCTAAACTTAGGGTTTGAAAGGTCGTAAGCTCGATAACGAGGTAAAGCGAGGTGACGGAATCTTGCTTCATCCGTCCTTTTTATAATGCAGGGCAAAACGTCGGCCCGGCCCGATCTTCAAAAGATCATGGCTTCGAAACGTGGCGAAAGGATTCGCCAAGATCACGGTCGTGGAAGATTCCACGACCGTAATTCTGAGGCGTGGAAACAAATACGGGTAGCTTCCACGGCCGTAATATCCCCTGGAATGAACATCGAATTCTGCATCACAATCCACGGCCGTAATCTAGGGTCAAACCGTGATTTTTGCCTTCATTCGTGCATTCTTCAATCTAATACTCCAAATTGCTTCCCAAAAGGTGTCCTTGATCTAGAGGTACATCAACTCAACTCTCCTTCGCTCGATTTCGTTCGGAAATAGCTCCAAATCACCTATAATCAACATAGAACTCGTGTAGACATCCATATCGACAATATAGGTAATACTAGCTCATATATGCATAAAGCTCCATCAAAGACTATCAACATGAATCAAATACGATTATAAAACGTGCCTAAAATATCACAATATTTCATGCTAACAAATAACCCCATACTTAACACTTGCTTGTCCCTAAGCAAGGTCTTTCAAAAAGCTTTAAACAAGAGTTAGGATGAAATATGTGTACCTTCTTTTGGATGAAAGTGACTTCTAAAGAATAGATCATTCTCAAACCTTGCTTCATTCGTTTTCAAACTTTCACGCACTTAATTAGAGAGTAAGAGGCAAAGAAAGCTCATGAAACAATTTAACTTCCAAGCAAGCATTATAACCTTCAAACATTATCAAAATCAATCATAAGAACTTCAATTTAGATCACCAAGCCATATAACATTCTTTTGATCTTAAGGACTTTTCAAAGGAAAAGGTTTAGAGCATGGAAGGGAAGGGAAACTTTAAGGGAGAGTGGTGCATAAATCCGGGAAAATGGACTACTACCTTCTTCTTCTTCTGCGGTTTCCGCAACTCTTCACTTAGAGCTTCGCTCTTACTTTTCATTTTTCGACCTTACTTTTGTAGTTATGGATAGAGGTGCACATAAACCGAAGCCTAGGAGATTGGCGTTTCTCATTTTTGCGAGATGCCTCAAACCCTTAGCGCACATACCATAATCCGCTAGGAATATCGCTCAATCCGATTTTGGCAAGACACAAACACCCGGCTATGTGAATGGTGCCGAGTTACTCATCGTCATGATTGACTTCCCCAAACCTATAATTTCTTTCTATTCAATTGATTGCAATTATATGCTCTCATGGCCCTCCCACATCAAACATGCCTTTTTCTCATTCACCTTCCAAGTTCCCGGATGGGTAAGGGAGGCTAATATTTCAATGAGGGGTTAGATGATCAAAGGAAAGAAGAAAGAAAGTATCGAATTGCCTTAATCATTTCAAAAAGAAGCATAAGAACTTATAACGTGATTTCAACTTCGATTTCTTACATAATTTAGGTAACATTTTTGCATTATAAAACTTGCAAAAGAGGTAAAATCTATTCATTCAATTTCCTTTCGAATTACTATCCTTTCAAGCATGCAATTGTTATCAACTTAATTCACAAGTAGTGTTTATCATAGAATTCATCTCAATTCATTAGAAGCATCAAATTTTTCAAAAATTTTCAATTTTTATGGGTTTTTAAAGTTCTTTTTCATGCAATGCAAGAATGAAACGTGTGACATATGATGAACATGCAATAATAGTCTCGGAATAGAAGCAACATATAGAGTAGAGTTATTACAAACATTTAGTACATCCCACCCCATACTTAGGACGAACATTGTCCCTAATGTTCACAAGAAAGAACAAAAGAAAGAAAAGAAAAAAGAAAACTCACAAATGGCGGCGGGGATGTCTAAAACGAGCAGTCCGGTCATCTATCACTGCGGTGCCGGTGGAGGTGGGAATGGAGAGAAACTCGGGTCATAGTACCGCCCAAACTGCTGGCGGTAGACGTCCCTCATCATGTGGTCGAGGTCGTCCAAATGTTTGTCTCTAGCGTCCGCCCGGATCTCTAATGCTCCGACTCTCTCTGAAAGTCCGGTAGCCCACTCCGGCATCCTCTCATACCATCCCGGAGCGCGATCATACCATCCGGGAGCGTCTGCTGGTGCTGCTGCTGGTGGTGGTGGTGCTGCTGCTGCGTGTGTAGTGGACCAAGGAGGAGGTGTCTCGTACCAGGTGGGAGGTGTAGTCATCCACGTGGGTCTCTCGCTCACGCTAGCGCGGCGAGATGACGAGCCTGAAGCTCCAGTCGGACGCGGAGAGCGTCTAGGTACATCCTGCTGATCCGGCTGATCCGGAAACGAGCCGAACTCCTGCTCTGCTCCTGCACCACTCTCATACGGCTCTCCCATATCCTCCTCATCTACAACTGGTGGTGGAACGTAAGGGGGAGCTACAAGCCTGTTCGCATGCATCGCAGCGAACGTCTCCTTCCAGTTGTGGCGTCCTGCCACAATGGAATACTCCGGCAGCCACTCAATACCCCTGCCGGTCCTACTCTCCCAGGGCATGCCCGCGTAAGGCGGACCTCTATGTGTGGGGAAGATGAGTCCCCTAACCATGAAAGCGTGTAGCCCTAATGGAACTGCCGGTATACGTGTGCAAGCTGAGAAATCCACTCCAAAAGCCCTAGCTATGTGGGTCACTATCCCACCGTACCCAATGTTCCCTCTCGATTTGTTCTTCAATTCGGAATAAACAATCACAATCTTAGGAAAGAAAGGAAACGGGATGTCAATCCGATCCTAAATCAAACCTAAGCAAGAAAAGTAGTTTTCTTGCAAAATCCTCCAAGAACTTCGATCTTCCTCAACGCAAAGATCGCTAACAGCAATTCTCCAATCACGAACTTTGATCTTCAATGAGATCTCCCAAAAGCACCTCCAAGAATGAAGGTTTGTGTGTTGCTAAGCTTGCGTTCTTGCCGCTAAACTTAGGGTTTGAAGGGTCGTAAGCTCGATAACGAGGTAAGGCGAGGTGACGGAATCTTGCTTCATCCGTCCTTTTTATAATGCAGGGCAAAACGTCGGCCCGGCCCGATCTTCAAAAGATCATGGCTTCGAAACGTGGCGAAAGGATTCGCCAAGATCACGGTCGTGGAAGATTCCACGACCGTAATTCTGAGGCGTGGAAACAAATACGGGTAACTTCCACGGCCGTAATATCCCCTGGAATGAACATCGAATTCTGCATCATAATCCACGGCCGTAATCTAGGGTCAAACCGTGATTTTTGCCTTCATTCGTGCATTCTTCAATCTAATACTCCAAATTGCTTCCCAAAAGGTGTCCTTGATCTAGAGGTACATCAACTCAACTCTCCTTCGCTCGATTTCGTTCGGAAATAGCTCCAAATCACCTATAATCAACATAGAACTCGTGTAGACATCCATATCGACAATATAGGTAATACTAGCTCATATATGCATAAAGCTCCATCAAAGACTATCAACATGAATCAAATACGATTATAAAACGTGCCTAAAATATCACAATATTTCATGCTAACAAATAACCCCATACTTAACACTTGCTTGTCCCTAAGCAAGGTCTTTCAAAAAGCTTTAAACAAGAGTTAGGATGAAATATGTGTACCTTCTTTTGGATGAAAGTGGCTTCTAAAGAATAGATCATTCTCAAACCTTGCTTCATTCGTTTTCAAACTTTCACGCACTTAATTAGAGAGTAAGAGGCAAAGAAAGCTCATGAAACAATTTAACTTCCAAGCAAGCATTATAACCTTCAAACATTATCAAAATCAATCATAAGAACTTCAATTTAGATCACCAAGCCATATAACATTCTTTTGATCTTAAGGACTTTTCAAAGGAAAAGGTTTAGAGCATGGAAGGGAAGGGAAACTTTAAGGGAGAGTGGTGCATAAATCCGGGAAAATGGACTACTACCTTCTTCTTCTTCTGCGGTTTCCGCAACTCTTCACTTAGAGCTTCGCTCTTACTTTTCATTTTTCGACCTTACTTTTGGAGTTATGGATAGAGGTGCACATAAACCGAAGCCTAGGAGATTGGCGTTTCTCATTTTTGCGAGATGCCTCAAACCCTTAGCGCACATACCATAATCCGCTAGGAATATCGCTCAATCCGATTTTGGCAAGACACAAACACCCGGCTATGTGAATGGTGCCGAGTTACTCATCGTCATGATTGACTTCCCCAAACCTATAATTTCTTTCTATTCAATTGATTGCAAATATATGCTCTCATGGCCCTCCCACATCAAACATGCCTTTTTCTCATTCACTTTCCAAGTTCCCGGATGGGTAAGGGAGGCTAATATTTCAATGAGGGGTTAGATGATCAAAGGAAAGAAGAAAGAAAGTATCGAATTGCCTTAATCATTTCAAAAAGAAGCATAAGAACTTACAACGTGATTTCAACTTCGATTTCTTACATAATTTAGGTAACATTTTTGCATTATAAAACTTGCAAAAGAGGTAAAATCTATTCATTCAATTTCCTTTCGAATTACTATCCTTTCAAGCATGCAATTGTTATCAACTTAATTCACAAGTAGTGTTTATCATAGAATTCATCTCAATTCATTAAAAGCATCAAATTTTTCAAAAATTTTCAATTTTTATGGGTTTTTAAAGTTCTTTTTCATGCAATGCAAGAATGAAACGTGTGACATATGATGAACATGCAATAATAGTCTCGGGATAGAAGCAACATATAGAGTAGAGTTATTACAAACATTTAGTACATCCCACCCCATACTTAGGACGAACATTGTCCCTAATGTTCACAAGAAAGAACAAAAGAAAGAAAAGAAAAGAAAACTCACAAATGGTGGCGGGGATGTCTAAAACGAGCAAGTCCGGTCATCAATCACTGCGGTGCCGGTGGAGGTGGGAATGGAGAGAAACTCGGGTCATAGTACCGCCCGAACTGCTGGCGGTAGACGTCCCTCATCATGTGGTCGAGGTCGTCCAAACGTCCATCTCTAGCGTCCGCCCGGATCTCTAATGCTCCGACTCTCTCTGAAAGTCCGGTAGCCCACTCCGGCATCCTCTCATACCATCCCGGAGCGCGATCATACCATCCGGGAGCGTCTGCTGGTGGTGGTGGTGGTGGTGGTGCTGTGTACGTAGTGGACCAAGGAGGAGGTGTCTCGTACCAGGTGGGAGGTGTAGTCATCCACGTGGGTCTCTCGCTCACACTAGCGCGGCGAGATGACGAGCCTGAAGCTCCAGTCGGACGCGGAGAGCGTCTAGGTACATCCTGCTGATCCGGCTGATCCGGAAACGAGCCGAACTCCTGCTCTGCTCCTGCACCACTCTCATACGGATCTCCCATATCCTCCTCATCTACAACCGGCGGTGGAACGTAAGGGGGAGCTACAAGCCTGTTCGCATGCATCGCAGCGAACGTCTCCTTCCAGTTGTGGCGTCCTGCCACAATGGAATACTCCGGCAGCCACTCAATACCCCTGCCGGTCCTACTCTCCCAGGGCATGCCCGCGTAAGGCGGACCTCTATGTGTGGGGAAGATGAGTCCCCTAACCATGAAAGCGTGTAGCCCTAATGGAACTGCCGGTATACGCGTACAAGCTGAGAAATCCACTCCAAGAGTCCTAGCTATGTGGGTCACTATCCCACCATATCCGATGTTCCCTCTCGATTTGTTCTTCAATTTACTCATAGTCGCCGCCAGAAGGGTAGCACAATCGGCGCGGCATCCGTGAAGCATAGCATAGAGCAGGAATAGCTCATCCGTCTTGATCTTTTGGGGCGTCTCCGTCCTAGGGAAGAGACACTCCGAAAGAACACGGTGAGCTATCTTCAAGGCCAAATGGTACATCAATTTGGCCTTGGTGTCAGCTGGATGCCAACGGTCCTCGTCGGCATAGACCATAGCTACATCTCCCCAAAAGTCCTTAGCGGACACGTTCCTAGGGATGCGACCGTTGTAGGTCTCGTGGAACCCAAAAATGGTCCCAAACTCAACTATACTCAACTGGTAGTCTTGGTTCATGAGGCGGAAGGAGACGGTTCTATCAACAGGGCTGTGCTCGAAAGACGTCACAACCTCTCGGGTGATCTCCTCATAAGCGTCTTCACGAATATTCGTGAAGACAAGCAAACCGGCTCTATCCAAGAGCCATGTAAGGTCATCTACAATGTTGAGAGGATGTAGATCCTCCAAAAACAAGTATCTAGGGCCAATTACTGCCCTCTTCTCGATCCTCTCAAATGCAGCTTGGTGGTTTTCGTGTATGATCGGTATGCTAGAAGGAGGTGGTGAAGATGGAGGTGAGGGTGAGGATGGTGGTGAAGGGGATGAGGGTGGTGGTGGTGCCCTAGATGTGGAGGGGTTACCCTTTCTCTTCTTATTCTGTTCCCCTTTCTTTTCCTTAATCCTTCCAGAAACTCTCCTCACGAAGTCCATTCTGTTACAAATTACGGTCTGTTCTTCCCAAAACCACGGCCGTGGAACCTTAACAGACCGTGATTCGACACAGAATTTTCGATTCTCAGCAAATCAGCAATCAAACTCAACCACAATCAGTCCTAATCTAGTTTCTTCCAATCTCAATCAGTTCTTCCTAATAATCTCTAACAAAAACGAACAAAAACGGCTAAAATCAAGAAGAGAGCAAAAACCTCTTTTTTCGGATTGAGAAATCCAAAATGCGAGTTTGTTGATCGTTTTCCGCGCGATTTGTTGCTTGGATCTTGTTCTTGGTTGGATTTGCTTCGGTTTAGGAAGAAGAATCGTTAAAAACGATTAGAGAATGAAGATTTGGGAGGGGCTGCGCCGTTTCGTCGTTTAGGTCGTGGAAATTGTGGGTTTTTGTGGTGTTTTTGTGGTGAAGTGTGACTTTTATACTCGCAGGCAAAATTTCAAAAATCACGGTCTGTCGGGGCATTCCACGGCCGTGGAAATGTACGGACCCGTAATTTTGGTGATTTTTCACAGGCCTTTGAGAATTACGGCCACTGTAGCAATGACGACCGTAATTTAGACCGTGGAACTCTCTGTAAAGCTTCAAAGTCCAAATTTCGTCGCTTCTCTTCGACATTATCCTTCCTTTCCCCTTTTCCATCGATACTACAACCAAAAACACGAACATACCGGGAGAAATCGAGGCAAAAATAAAGCAAAAACTTCTATTCTAAGCTAATCTATGAATCGAAAGTAAAAACGAAAATGCAATACCTTGGGTTGCCTCCCAAGAAGCGCTTTGTTTAGGGTCCGTAGCTAGACCAAACTCGCACTTATTCGAGTGCGGTAGGTGCGAACTCCTCAGCTTGGAGCTCCGGTGAGTACTTCTTGAGTCGTTGACCGTTCACCTTAAAACTTCCGCTAGCTTCACCCCATACTTCAACTGCACCATGGGGGAAAATACGCTTAATTAGAAAAGGTCCAGTCCAACGAGATTTTAACTTACCTGGAAAGAGGCGAAGTCTCGAATTGAAGAGGAGAACTTGATCTCCTTCTTGGAAGTCCTTTGGAATGATATGCTTATCATGCCAACGCTTTGCTCTTTCCTTGTAAATCTTAGCGTTTTCGTAGGCGTTCAAACGGAGTTCATCCAGCTTGTTGATGTCTAGGAGACGCTTCTCTCCCGCTTCTTTCATGCTGAAATTCAGCCACTTGATAGCCCAAAACGCCTTGTGCTCTAGCTCTACCGGCAAGTGACAAGACTTCCCATACACAAGGTTGTATGGTGTGGTTCCTATGGGAGTCTTGTATGCAGTCCGGTATGCCCATAGCGCATCATCTAGTTTCAAGGACCAATCCTTCCTAGTCCTCGAAACCGTCTTCTCTAGAATTCCCTTGATCTCCCTATTTGAGATCTCAACTTGTCCACTCGTTTGTGGATGGTAAGGGGTGGCGATCTTGTGAGTAACCCCATACTTGGATAGAAGAGCTTCAAAGCGACGGGCTATGAAGTGAGAACCTCCATCACTAATGATCGTCCTTGGCGTCCCGAATCGCGGAAAAATGGTCTTGTTGAAGAACTTAACCACCACCATGGCATCATTTGTGGGAGAGGCAATGGCTTCCACCCATCTAGAAACGTAGTCCACCGCCAATAGTATGTATTGGTTTCCACAAGAAGAAGGGAATGGTCCCATGAAGTCAACTCCCCAAACGTCAAAAATCTCCACCTCTTGGATGTTGTTGAGGGGCATCTCGTTCCTTCTAGAGACATTGCCTGTTCTTTGACAAGCATCGCAACAAGAAACAAAGGATTGCACATCTTTAAATAAAGTAGGCCAATAAAATCCGGATTGCAATACCTTTGCGCTAGTTTTGTTCGAACTAGCGTGTCCTCCACAAGGTAGTGAATGACAATGACGGATGACACTTTGCATCTCATCTTCCGGCACACATCGCCGAATGATGCCATCCGGACCTCTCTTGAAGAGGAGAGGCTCGTTCCAATAGTATTCCCGGACGTCCTTAAAGAACTTCTTCCTTTGTGCGTAGGATAGTCCGGGCGGTATCTCCTGGCAAACCAAATAGTTAACAAAATCAGCAAACCATGGTTCGTTACCTTTGGAGATCTCGTTGATGCACTCCTCTATGATGTGTAGGTGCTCGTCTGGAAAGGAGTCATCAATGGGTAGATGGTCGTCCTCTAGATGTGTGAGGCGACTCAAATGATCCGCAACAGAATTTTCCGAGCCTTTCTTGTCGCGGATCTCTAGATCGAATTCTTGTAGGAGAAGAATCCATCTAATCAGCCTTGGCTTCGCATCTTTCTTCGCAAGGAGGTACCGGATCGCAGCATGATCCGTGTAGACAATCACCTTTGCACCTACAAGATAAGAGCGAAACTTGTCAATAGCGTAGATGATAGCATGAATTATAGTCTATATTTTGGGGTTTGTTTGGACGTTTTATCTTTCATAATCTGCATGTTTGTATGTACATTATGTGATTTTACTACCATTTCATCTACCTTTGCGAGAATCGAGGTCTACACCTAGTTTCGTTGTAATTGCAGGTAATATGGTACGTATTGCATCAAAAAGGAGCAAAAGGAGTCAAGAGTCATTTGGAGCTACATTCAGGAAGCACAACCATGGATTAAAGATTTACTTTGGACCAGTTTTGAGAGATTCTACATTCAGTTATGAGTCACCTCGGTTGACCAGAGATTCATCTCGACCGAGGCGATCCAGAGACGCCGACTCGACCGAGGCGAACACCTAGGACGCGGCGAGAATATTTTATTCTTGGCTGAGATCTTTTAAAATTGGAAAGTGATCTTATATTTTTGGGCTGAGCTTCTAGAAGGAAGGAGATATGCAGAATCATATATTTTACCTATTTTTATGGGAATATATCTTCTTAAGATTTATTATCTTTGGAGGTTTATTTTTCCTATAAAAAGGATTGGATTTTCCACAAATCCGAGAATGCTTAGAGGCTGCAAACATCCGCTTACAGTTAGAACATCCCGCTATCAGCGCAGCAGCCGCATCATACTCCAATTTGGGAGATTCGAAGAACCTTTTTGAAGGTTGAAGGAAGATTGAAGACTATAGCTTTTATAGCTTTTTGGAGGGTTTTGTAAGATTGTCTTCAATTCCTTTCCTTGTTGTCTTGTCTTGTTGGATTATTATCCAAGGAACGATTTTGTGTGATATTTGATTCAGTTATTGAAGTGTTTTCATTAAATTCTTCTTTGTTCAAATATTCACCTTCTTCCCATATATTTAATACTTTCATTATGATGATGAGTGGCTAATTTCCTTGTGTGATTCTAGGGTGATTGGCTGAAGGTTGTGGGAAAAACAATGATAGAATGATCTTAATCACAGTAGGATCCTGAAAGTTCGAGTCTTTAACCTTAACCCTAAGCATCTCGTTCAGTCGATGAACATCTCGGCCGGGGTGGAAACTGGCTGACCGAGGTGGCTTACCCGATCCTTAACTGAGAGTTAATGTGTTAGAGTTTGCCAAATCCTATTCTTATTATACCTTTCCTGGTTCAAAGCAAGCTTAGGATGAGACTTACCCGGTAAAGGTTGATTCTATTCCCTTAGATGGTGTGTTAGTTTGAGGTTATAGTTCTTTATCTTAATTCCTTGAGACTTACCCGGTAATAGGAGTTACGGTTTGGGATTAGTGTGTAGTGAGACTTACCCGGTGATCTACTCCACTTTAGAAACACCTTCCCCATGCAAAAACCTCAGCTTTGTCCGCTTATCTATAGATCTTGAGTTGGAACCACAACTAGATGCTTTAATCCCTAGAATTGCATGTTTGCTTTATTTGACATCTTATTCATCTTTGATTGTATTACTTGCTCTTGTGGTTAGCATCAACACTAGCATACCGTATTGGACTTTGTTTCACTAAGTCCCTGTGATCGACCCCTGGAATTTTCTTGCTTTTACTACGATTGACCCGTACACTGCGGGTTCGCATCCTTGTTTTAAGCTTAAGTCTAGGGTTATAAATTTAAAGCTTGCACACACCGTTTGGAGCGAACATCAGCTGGATGCCAACGGTCCTCGTCGGCATAGATCATAGCTACGTCTCCCCAAAAGTCCTTAGGAGACACGTTCCTAGGGATGCGACCGTTGTAGGTCTCGTGGAACCCAAAAATGGTCCCAAACTCAACTATACTCAACTGGTAGTCTTGGTTCATGAGGCGGAAGGAGACGGTTCTATCAACAGGGCTGTGCTCGAAAGACGTCACAACCTCTCGGGTGATCTCCTCATAAGCGTCTTCACGAATATTCGTGAAGACAAGCAAACCGGCTCTATCCAAGAGCCATGTAAGGTCATCTACAATGTTGAGAGGATGTAGATCCTCCAACAACAAGTATCTAGGGCCAATTACTGCCCTCTTCTCGATCCTCTCAAATGCAGCTTGGTGGTTTTCGTGTATGATCGGTATGCTAGAAGGAGGTGGTGAAGATGGAGGTGAAGGTGAGGATGGTGGTGAAGGGGATGAGGGTGGTGGTGGTGCCCTAGATGTGGAGGGGTTACCCTTTCTCTTCTTATTCTGTTCCCCTTTCTTTTCCTTAATCCTTCCAGAAACTCTCCTTACAAAGTCCATACTGTCCAAAATTACGGTCTGTTCTTCCCAAAACCACGGCCGTGGAACCTTAACAGACCGTGGTTCGACACAGAATTTTCGATTCTCAGCAAATCAGCAATCAAACTCAACCACAATCAGTCCTAATCTAGTTTCTTCCAATCTCAATCAGTTCTTCCTAATAATCTCTAACAAAAACGAACAGAAACGGCTAAAATCAAGAAGAGAGCAAAAACCTCTTTTTTCGGATTGAGAAATCCAAAATGCGGGTTTGTTGATCGTTTTCCGCGCGATTTGTTGCTTGGATCTTGTTCTTGGTTGGATTTGCTTCGGTTTAGGAAGAAGAATCGTTAAAAACGATTAGAGAACGAAGATTTGGGAGGGGCTGCGCCGTTTCGTCGTTTAGGTCGTGGAAATTGGGGGTTTTTGTGGTGAAGTGTGACTTTTATACTCGCAGGCAAAATTTCAAAAATTACGGTCTATCGGGGCATTCCACGGCCGTGGAAATGTACGGACCCGTAATTTTGGTGATTTTTCACAGGCCTTTGAGAATTACGGCCACTGTAGCAATGACGACCGTAATTTAGACCGTGGAACTCTCTGTAAAGCTTCAAAGTCCAAATTTCGTCGCTTCTCTTCGACATTATCCTTCCTTTCCCCTTTTCCATCGATACTACAACCAAAAACACGAACATACCGGGAGAAATCGAGGCAAAAATAAAGCAAAAACTTCTATTCTAAGCTAATCTATGAATCGAAAGTAAAAACGAAAATGCAATACCTTGGGTTGCCTCCCAAGAAGCGCTTTGTTTAGGGTCCGTAGCTAGACCATACTCGCACTTATTCGAGTGCGGTAGGTGCGAACTCCTCAGCTTGGAGTTCCGGTGAGTACTTCTTGAGTCGTTGACCGTTCACCTTAAAACTTCCGCTAGCTTCACCCCATACTTCAACTGCACCATGGGGGAAAATACGCTTAATTAGAAAAGGTCCAGTCCAACGAGATTTTAACTTACCTGGAAAGAGGCGAAGTCTCGAATTGAAGAGGAGAACTTGATCTCCTTCTTGGAAGTCCTTTGGAATGATATGCTTATCATGCCAACGCTTTGCTCTTTCCTTGTAAATCTTAGCGTTTTCGTAGGCGTTCAAACGGAGTTCATCCAGCTTGTTGATGTCTAGGAGACGCTTCTCTCCCGCTTCTTTCATGCTGAAATTCAGCCACTTGATAGCCCAAAACGCCTTGTGCTCTAGCTCTACCGGCAAGTGACAAGACTTCCCATACACAAGGTTGTATGGTGTGGTTCCTATGGGAGTCTTGTATGCAGTCCGGTATGCCCATAGCGCATCATCTAGTTTCAAGGACCAATCCTTCCTAGTCCTCGAAACCGTCTTCTCTAGAATTCCCTTGATCTCCCTATTTGAGATCTCAACTTGTCCACTCGTTTGTGGATGGTAAGGGGTGGCGATCTTGTGAGTAACCCCATACTTGGATAGAAGAGCTTCAAAGCGACGGGCTATGAAGTGAGAACCTCCATCACTAATGATCGTCCTTGGCGTCCCGAATCGCGGAAAAATGGTCTTGTTGAAGAACTTAACCACCACCATGGCATCATTTGTGGGAGAGGCAATGGCTTCCACCCATCTAGAAACGTAGTCTACCGCCAATAGTATGTATTGGTTTCCACAAGAAGAAGGGAATGGTCCCATGAAGTCAACTCCCCAAACGTCAAAAATCTCCACCTCTTGGATGTTGTTGAGGGGCATCTCGTTCCTTCTAGAGATATTGCCTGTTCTTTGACAAGCATCGCAACAAGAAACAAAGGATTGCACATCTTTAAATAAAGTAGGCCAATAAAATCCGGATTGCAATACCTTTGCGCTAGTTTTGTTCGAACTAGCGTGTCCTCCACAAGGTAGTGAATGACAATGACGGATGACACTTTGCATCTCATCTTCCGGCACACATCGCCGAATGATGCCATCCGGACCTCTCTTGAAGAGAAGAGGCTCGTTCCAATGGTATTCCCGGACGTCCTTGAAGAACTTCTTCCTTTGCGCATATGATAGTCCGGGTGGTATTTCCTGGCAAACCAAATAATTAACGAAATCAGCAAACCATGGTTCGTCACCCTTGGAGATTACCTTGATGCACTCCTCAATGATGTGTAGGTGTTCGTCCGGAAAGGAGTCATCGATGGGTAAATGGTCGTCCTCTAGATGTGTTAGGCGACTCAGATGATCCGCAACAGAATTTTCCGAGCCTTTCTTGTCGCGGATCTCAAGATCGAATTCTTGTAGGAGAAGAATCCACCTAATCAGCCTTGGCTTCGCATCCTTCTTTGCAAGTAGGTACCGGATCGCAGCATGATCCGTGTAGACAATCACCTTTGCACCTACAAGATAGGAACGAAACTTGTCAATAGCGTAGACAATGGCTAGAAATTCCTTTTCCGTAGTGGCGTAGTTGAGCTGGGCTTCGTCTAGCGTCTTGCTAGCGTAGTATATGGCGTGGGTTCGTCCTTCCTTTCGTTGCCTAAGAACAGCCCCAATGGCTACGTCACTAGCATCGCACATAATCTCGAAAGGGAGAGTCCAATCCGGTGGTTGGATAATGGGTGCTGAAATTAGAGCTTGCCGGATGGTGTTGAACGCATCTAGACATTCCTGCGAAAACTCAAAAACCGCATCCTTCATCAATAGATTAGTGAGAGGTTTTGATATCTTAGAAAAGTCTTGGATAAAACGTCTATAAAATCCAGCATGTCCTAGAAAACTTGTTATTCCCTTCACCGAAACTGGGGGAGGAAGTTTCTCTATGGTCTCTATTTTAGCCTTGTCTACCTCTATCCCTCTACTAGAGACTAAGTGACCTAAAACGATTCCTTCTTTAACCATGAATTGACACTTCTCCCAATTAAGAACTAGGTTAGTGTCTTCACATCTTTGCAAAACAAGAGAAAGGTTAGAAAGACAATCGTTAAAAGAGGAACCGTAAACGGAGAAGTCGTCCATGAAGACTTCCATGATTTCCTCTACATATTCGGAGAAGATGGCCATCATGCACCGTTGAAAGGTGGCTGGGGCGTTGCAAAGCCCGAACGGCATCCTTCTATAAGCGAACGTACCCCAAGGGCACGTGAATGTGGTCTTCTCTTGATCATCCGGATGTATCGGGATCTGAAAGAAACCACTATAACCGTCAAGGTAGCAAAAGTATGAATGTTGTGCTAACCTTTCAAGCATTTGGTCGATGAATGGCAATGGAAAGTGATCCTTCCGCGTTGCGTTGTTGAGCTTGCGGTAGTCTATGCACATTCGCCATCCAGTTACGGTTCGGGTAGGAATGAGTTCGTTGTTCTTATTGGTGATGACCGTCATTCCTCCCTTCTTCGGAACTACTTGAACTGGGCTCACCCACTTGCTATCGGAGATAGGGTAGATGATACCTGCATCAAGAAGTTTAAGAATTTCCTTCTTGACAACCTCCTTCATGGTCGGATTCAACCGCCTTTGAGGTTGTCTTGAAGTTCTAAAGTCCTCCTCCATTAGTATTTTATGCATGCATAGGGAGGGTTTAATTCCTACTAAGTCCTCAATAGTATAGCCTATGGCTTTTCTATGTTTCCTAAGGACAATCATGAGCTGTTCATGTTCATCTATGCTTAATTCGGAACTAACGATAACCGGGAAGGTGGAGTTAGATCCAAGAAAAGCGTACCTTAGATGAGTAGGAAGTGGTTTGAGTTCCATTGCTTTCGGAGCTTCCAATGGTCCTTGGGGAGCTTCCGATGTTTCCTTAGAGGTTTCTAAGGATGTTGGATGGTTTGGAGAAGAATTAGGAGAGGTTGAAGAAGCGTGCTGATCACTATTTTCCACGGTCAAAATCACGTTTTCCCCTGCTTTTCCACGGCCGTAATATCCTCTGGAATGGAAGTCGAATTTGGTTGTGGAATCCACGGCCGTGGAATACAGAGTATGGCCGTGGAATCTTGTATCTTCAGCCTCATCGTGGAGTTTTTCAAACTCCACTTCATGCATCTCTTCTTGTGCTTCCAAGGCTTCAATTTCCTCTTTGCACTCTCCCTCTTCTCCTTCATGGGTTAGACTCATAGTGATAACCTTTTGCAAAGGATCGTTAAAGAGAATCGCACTTACCTCCTCCCTAGACAAGCCTTCTTCGTCTTGGATGTTGTAAATATCCTCATCAAAGATCGGCTCCTTCACTAGAGTGGAAAGAACGAACTCTACTTTCTCTTCCCCAATGTCAAAAGCGAGTCTTCCATTCTTGCAATCGACCATGCAGCCGGAAGTTGCAAGAAACGGTCTTCCGAGTATGATCGGGACCGGACTATCTGCAGGAATATCAAGCACAACAAAGTCAATGGGGACAAAGAACTTGCCTAGCTTAACAGGGACGTCCTCTACAATGCCGACGGGACGAGTAATGGATCGATCCGCCATGTATAACGTCATCTTCACTGGTTTAGGGTCGCCTAAACCGATCTTCCTGCACAACGCAAGTGGTATGATGCTCACACTTGCTCCTAGATCACACAAAGCGTCATATGTGACCTCTCCCACTCCTATGGGAATGCAAAACGACCCCGGATCCTTCAGCTTTGGGGGCATTTTCTCCTTCATAGTCTTGATGAGGTCCGAAGAATCCGAACTCATCTTGACTTCTCCAAAATCTTCTAGCTTCCTCTTGTTAGAGAGGAGCTCCTTCAAGAACTTGCCATAAGCCGGCATACCTACAATAGCATCAATGAAAGGTATATTAATATGCAGTTTGCTCATGAGTTCTATGAACTTACCGAATTGCTTGTCTAGGCGCGCTCGCGCTCTAGATTGAGGGAATGGTAGGGGGGGTTTGAAAGCTGGAGGTGGAACATAGACGTCCTCCTTCTCCTTCCCCTTTTCTTTACTTTTCTCTACGGGGACTTCAACAAACGTAGGCTGCGGATCGATGGTAGTCACTCCGCTCCTAGTCGTAATCGCCATTACCCTTCCCTTAGGGTTGTCCTCCGTCTTTCCTGGAAGTTTCCCTTGATTCCTAGGAACTTCCTCCGCATGGTTGAACATTTGATTCTCCAAAACCTTTTGAGCCTTGTCAACCTTAGAAATTTGATCATCAACCTTGATGATGCGGTTCTCCAACCCTTGAAGCTTTCCCAAGATCGTTTCCAACATGGGATCCGGCTTTTCCTTTCCCGTATTGTTTCCTCCATTTGATGATTGCCCCTGGCTTTTCAAAGGAGTAGAGGAAGAAGAGGGTGGAGTTAGTGAATTGGAATTGGAAGGATAGGAGTTACCGGAATTTTGTTGATTGGAGCGCCAATTGTTGTTGTTCGAACCACGATTGTTGTTCCAATTGTTGTTGTTCCGGTTGTTGTTGTTTCCATTCCAATTGTTGTTGCGGTTGGTGCTGTCACCGCCGTTGTTATTGCCCAAATAGCCAACATCCTTCTCTTGCTGCTTTGGGAAGTTGGTCTTGATAGCCTCCTTCAATTCTTTGATCTCATTGTTGAGGGAGAAAATCTGATTTTGAGCTTCATGTGTGAGCTTCGCTCCTTGCTCCACACGATTTCCCTCCATCTTCCGGTGGGAATACTTCTCTATGACTCTTGCTTGCTTCTCAATGAAGTCCCAAGCGTCATCTTCTCTCATGTCCATGAACGTTCCACATGAGAGGGATTGAAGGTTGAATTGCGTTCCCGCATCCAGCCCCTTGTAGTAAATTTCCAGCAAGGCAAGCTTGGATATGCCATGATGAGGGCAATCCAAGAGCAGATCCTGAAACCTTTCCCAAGATTGAAACAAACTTTCGTTAGGTCTCATAGAAAAAGCATTAATCTTACCTCTAAGTTCCGCCGTTTTGGAGGGCGGAAAGAATTTGGTGAGAAACTCTGCGGAGAGGTCTTCCCACGTCTCTAGCTTTCCACTAGGAAGAGCTTGGTACCAAGATAGCGCTTTCCCTTTCAAAGAGAAAAAGAAAGGTTTGAGCTTATAGCTGTTGGTAGTAGCGCTCTTTGGTCTCATTGTCTCCATCATGCACTCAAAGTTTTGCAAGTGTTGGTGTGGAGATTCAGCACTTGTACCGCCAAACTGACTTTGGCGAACAAGAGTGATAACTTGAGGGTTGAAACTAAACCCTTGTACGTCTTCAGCATCAAAGTTCACGCCCAAGCGGCGCGGTTGTTGTGTTGGATCCATCCGCTGGCCAAGAGTTCTTGGCTCATTATCCACACGTTCGACTCTCGCATTCCTAGGTGGAATGCGGCGGTTAGCAGCTCCTTGTGTGTTGAAAGGATTTATATTGATCGTGGGATCAATCTCTTCTAGCGCAGGCATGGAAGAATCACTATCATCAGCGGATGAATTACCTCTTCTTCTAGACCTTGTCCTTCTTCTTGAGGACTTCTTTCCTACCTTATCTTCAAGATCGCTCATCTTTATCTTCATTTGAACGATCATGTCTTGTAGACCGTTAACTTGAGTTTGATGACGATCCATCTCATCCTGGAGGAGATTCTCATTCCATCGGAGTTGAGCTTCCTTCTCCGCTAACTTAGTTTGAAGATCGTTTTCGTTTTCTTGAGTCATCCTCTTTTCTTTGCGTTTTTGTCTCAAGGTTTTCTCTAGCTCTTGATCAAGAGGTAAGAGATCTTCGGTGTTTCTAGATCTGCGCATACACTCAAAAAGAATCAAATAACGAGAGCAAGCTCCCAAGCTTGACAACCGGTTACCGAATTCGGCCGAAACCAAATCCCCGGCAACGGCGCCAAAAACTTGTTCGCCCCTAGAGGTGTGTGCAAATAAGCTTTAAATTTATAAAACTAGAATCAAGCAGCGAACCCGCAGTGTACGGATCGAGGTAGCTAAGCAAGAATTCCAGAGTATCGAACACAGGGATTTGGGTGGGAACAAATTTGATTTCAGATTATCAAGCAGTAAATATGAGAGTTTTGCAAATATTGGGAAAACAACAATCCTAAAGATCCGGGTATTCAGTTGTGGCAATAGATTCAAGATATACTAATAATATAAAGACAGAGTAGGGATATGCAAAGGTACACTAATGTAAGGTAATCGTACGGTTGAGGTTCCAAAAACCTTATGTAACTCACCTAAAAGATACTCCTTATACAGGTTGTTGAGGCTCAATATAAAGAGGTTCTAAAAGCAAGGATTAGTATCAAATACCCGAACCTATAATCTAAAGGTCAAGACTAACTTATCCGATTGAGGTTGTTGAGGCTCACAATCGAGGTAGAGGTTGTTGAGGCTTCACTACCACCTAGAAAAGACAAGTCTAAACTAAGCTAAAGCAAATCTTTAACTTTGGATTAAGGTAAAAGCAAGGCTCGTAAACTCATGGAAATTACGGTTGGATCTTGAGATTCCACGGTCGTGGAACTCAAGAACAGCCCGTAATTTAGGGTTGTCGGCGACAATTCTCTAACTCTCAGGGTCTATTCTGTTTGCGATCGATCTATCATCATCTAAGCCACAACTATCAACCCTTCACCTTAGAATTGTTAAGGGTTTTTAGCCAATAACAGTCATTTGATAGCAATTCAAGATTTATAAGATAAAAGATGGGAACTTTCAAGAACTTTCAATAATCTTCGAACGAATCTCAGAATCACAATCAAGAACAAATGTTTGTCAAAAGATTCAATTCGGAATAAACAATCACAATCTTAGGAAAGAAAGGAAACGGGATGTCAATCCGATCCTAAATCAAACCTAAGCAAGAAGAGGAGTTTTCTTGCAAAATCCTCCAAGAACTTCGATCTTCCTCAACGCGAAGATCACTAACAGCAATTCTCTAATCACGAACTTCGATCTTCAATGAGATCTCCCAAAATCACCTTCAAGAATGAAGGTTTGTGTGTTGCTAAGCTTGCGTTCTTGCCGCCAAACTTAGGTTTTTGAAAGGTCGTAAGCTAGACAACGAGGTAAAGCGAGGTGACGGAATCTTGCTTCATCCGTCCTTTTTATAATG
>BSUD01000006.1:104194996-104284080 GCA_033239045.1 Fagopyrum esculentum | reverse complement strand
AGGATTCGCCAAGATCACGGTCGTGGAAGATTCCACGACCGTAATTCTGAGGCGTGGAAACAAATACGGGTAGATTCCACGGCCGTAATATCCCCTGGAATGAACATCGAATTCTGCATCACAATCCACGGCCGTAATCTTGGGTCAAACCGTGATTTTTGCCTTCATTCGTGCATTCCTCAATCTAATACTCCAAATTGCTTCCAAAAGGTGTCCTTGATCTAGAGGTACATCAACTCAACTCTCCTTCGCTCGATTTCGTTCGGAAATAGCTCCAAATCACCTATAATCAACATAGAACTCGTGTAGACATCCATATCGACAATATAGGCAATACTAGCTCATATATGCATAAAGCTCCATCAAAGACTATCAATATGAATCAAATGCGATTATAAAACGTGCCTAAAATATCACAATATTTCATGCTAACATGGAACACATTCCACGACCGTGGTTCCTACAGCTGTTCAACACCTCTTTGTTTTCTTCAATTTGAGCTCTTGTCTCCTCTTCTAATGCTTCTAAGGACTTGATCTCTTCATTGCAAGCCTCCTCAACACCTTCCTCCATCATACTTAAGGTAAGAACCTTCTCCAAGGGATCCTTGATCAAGATCGAGCTCACAACCTCTCTAGATTCTTCTTGCTCGACTATGTTGAAGACATCCTCATCAAGGGTTGGCCCTTTCATCATTGTGGATAGCTTGAACTTGATGTTTTCTTCTCCAATGTTGAAGGAGAGAGTCCCGTTCTTCAATCCACTAGGCATTCGGAAGTGGCTAGGAAAGGTCTTCCTAGGATGATGGGAACCGGATAGTCCGCCGGAATATCCAAGACAACAAAATCGATTGGCACATAGAATCCTCCTAGTTGCACCGGGATGTCTTCTAAGATCCCCACCGGGTGAGTGATAGAACGGTCTGCCATATAGAGGGTCATCTTGACCGGTTTTGGCTCTCCTAGCCCAACCTTTTTGCAAAGTGCAAGCGGTATGATGCTTACACTTGCCCCAAGATCACAAAGCGCTTCGTACTTCACATCTCCCACTCCAATTGGGACACAAAAGGAACCCGGATCTCTTAGGTTGGGAGGCATCTCCTCCTTCATTGTTTGGATTAATTCCGAGGATCTCTTGGTCATTCTTATCTCCCCATACTCCTCCAACTTCCTTTTGTTGGAGAGTATTTCTTTCAAGAACTTGCCATATGCCGGCATTCCTAAAATAGCATCCATGAACGGAATGTTAATATGCAATTTAGACATTAGTTCAAGGAATTTACCAAAGTGATTGTCCAAACGAGATCTTGCTCGTGATTGAGGGAACGGTAGTGGTGGCTTGTACGGAGGTCGTGCTACATAGGTTGGCTCTACATCCTTGCTCTTTCCTCCATCTCCTTGCAAAGTTTCTTCCTCTATCACCACTTGTTTCCCTTTAGCATTGTCCTTGGGCAAAGGATCTTTCATGCTCAACCCACTCCTTGTTGTGATAGCCAATACTTGGCCTCTTGGGTTGTCTTCGGTTCTTCCGGGAAGCTTTCCCGGATCTCTATGGGCTTCACCCGCCTTTTGGAACACTTGTGCTTCCAACACTTTTTGAGCCTTAGAAATTGAAGTCATGGTGCTCTCAAGACCACTCAACCTTCCAAGCAATTGCTCAAACATCAATTCGGTCCTATCCTTTGGAGGTTGAGTAAATCCGGGTGGAGGTTCTTGTGAAGCTCTTGGTGGTGGAGTTGTGCTTGTGGAAGCGGGAGGGTTCAAGGCTCCATCCGGGTTAGAGTAGGAAAACCCGGGATGGTTGTCGTTAGGCCGGTAATTGTTGAATTGCCGGTTGTTGTTGAAGTTCCTTGGGCCTTGGTAGTTGTTGTTGTAGTTGCCCCTTCCCATGTAATTCACATCCTCCTCCTTGGAAGACAAATTGGCTTGTGGAAGCACTTGAGGAGTTGCTTGGTTCTTCAAAGTTGTAGCACACAACTCCCTCAAGGACTTCAACTCATTGTTGATGGCGTCAAGCTTGAAATTGCTCATGGTGACTTCACTAACCTCATATGCTCCCGCCTTTCTTCCTTCACTCTTCCTATGGAAGTATTTCTCAATCACTAGAGCTTGCTTCTTGTTCGCTCCAAACGGTGTGTGCAAGCTTTAAATTTATAACCCTAGACTTAAGCTTAAAACAAGGATGCGAACCCGTAGTGTACGGGTCAATCGTAGTAAAAAACAAGGAATTCCAGGGGTCGAACACAGGGACTTGGTGAAACAAAGTCAATAACGGTATGCTTATGTCAATACTAACCACAAGAGCAATTAACACAATCAAAGATGAATAAGAAGTCAATAAAGCAAACATGCAATTCTAGGGATTAAAGCATCTAGTTGTGGTTCCAACTCAAGATCTATAGATAAGCGGACAAAGCTGAGATTTTTGCATAGGGAAGGTGTTACTAAAGTGGAATAGATCACCGGGTAAGTCTCACTACTCACTAATCCTAAACCGTAACTCCTATTACCGGGTAAGTCTCAAGGAATTAAGATAAAGAACTATAATCTCAAACTAACATACCATCTAAGGGAATAGAATCAACCTTTACCGGGTAAGTCTCAGGCTAACTCACAAAGATGGGATAAAAGCACACTCAAACCCTAATAAAGGACGAACCTTTACTACCTACACTTATGATCGTTGGTAAACAAACTAAGGAATGACTGGGTAAGTCTCATCCTAAGCTTGCATTGAACCAGAAAGGTGTAATAAGAATAGGATTTGGCAAACTCTAACACTTAACTTTCTGTTTAGAATTGGACAAGTCACCTCGGTCAGCAAAATTCCACCCCGGCCGAGATATTCATCGACTGAACGAGATGCTTAGGGTTAAGGTTAAAGACTCGAACTTTCAGGATCCTACTGGAATCTAAGAATATTCTATCATTGTTTTTCCCACAACCTTCAGCCAATCACCCTAGAATCTCACAAGGAAATTAGCCACTCATCATCATTATGAAAGTATTAAATATATAGGAAGAAGGTGAATATTTGAACAAAGAAGAATTTAATGATAAGACTTCAATAACTGAATCAAATATCACAACAAAAGCGTTCCTTGGATAGCAATCCAGCAAGACAAGACAAACAAAGAAGGGAATTAAAGACGATCTTACAAAACCCTCCTAAAGCTATAAAAGCTATGATCTTCAATCTTCCTTTAACCTTCAACAAGGTTCTTCGAATCTCCCCAAATTGGAGTATGCTGCTGCTGCGTTGTAAGCGACTCTCTTGCGCTGATAGCGGATCTAGCGAGATATTGGATTTGTGGAAATCCAACCCTTTTTATAGGAAAATAACCCTCCAAAGATAAGATATCTTAGAAGAGATCTCTTCCCATAAAAATAGGTAAAGTATATGATTCTGCACATCTCCTTCCTTCCAGGAGCCAAGCCCAAAAAATATAAGATCACTTTCCAATTTTAAAAAAATTTCATCCAAGAATAAAATATTCTCGCCGCATCCTAGGTGTTCGCCTCGGTCGAGTCGGCGTCTCTGGATCACCTCGGTCGAGGTGAATCAATGGTCAACCGAGGTGAGTCACAACAGAACGTGAAATCTCTCGAATCTGCTCCAAAGTAAATCTTTAATCCATGGCTATGCTCCCTGGATGTAGCTCCAAATGACTCATGACTCCTTTTGCTCCTTTTTGATGCAAAACGTGCCATTTTACCTACGATTACAACAAAACTAGGTGTAGACCTCGATTCTCGCAAAGGTAGATGAAATGGTAGTAAAATCAGATAATATACATACAAACATGCAGATTATGAAAGATAAAACGTCCAAACAAACCCTAAAATATAGACTATAATTCATGCTATCAAAATACCCCATACTTAGCCCTTGCTTGTCCCCAAGCAAGTTCCTCATACAAAAGATAAGATAGAATGGATTATAAGTCAAGAAAATCAATGAAAAGTCTTTCAAAAACATTTTATGGTGTGCAACTATCATAGATCACTCTAAGAGTATACTTCATGGAATTTAAAAACTCAATATGTTCAAAACATTTTATAAATATAGGAAAGTTGTTCATCTTTGCATAAAATCATAGAATGCATAATAAATCATAATCATCAAAATTAATCATGTATAATCCGATTTAAACCACTAAGTCAATCAACAAGCTCAAGGTCTCAAGGCTTCCCAAAAGAAAGGTCAAGAAACGTGTAGGGTAGGGATGTATATAAGGTAACGTGGTGCTAGAATCCGGGAAAAGGATGAACTTCACTTTCACTTTGACTTGCAACATCTTCCACCAATAAGCTTTGCTTATTTCACACTTTTTCTTTTTACTTTACTTATTGGAATGCATGGACAGAGGTGCACAATAACCGAAGCCTAGGAAATCAGCAATCATCAATTTCTCGAGATGCATCAAACCCTTGATGCACATACCATGACCCGTTAGGAATATCGCTCAATCCGATTTTGGCAAGACACAAACACCCGGCTGTGTGAATGGTGCCGAGTTACTCATCTTCATGATTGACTTCCCCAAACCTATTATTGCTTTCTAAAAGTTTCACTTCCAGCCACTTCTCAACTTTACTTCACTTGCTTTCACCACTTCGCTTGCTTCCAAATTCCCGGATAGGTAAAGGGAGGCAAAATGTATATGAGGGGCTAAGCATGATCAAGAAGAAGAAGAAGAAAAGAATGAATTGCCTTGGTCTTCCCTGGAAGAAAGTGAGAGAACTCATAATGTGGTGTCAACCTTCAAATTCAACATAATTTGGATAAAGATAAAGTATTAAACATGCTAATAATTTCAAACAAAGCATTTAACAACTTAGACATATTATAAAACCTTTTAAACACATAAAGAATTTAAAACCTGTAGGTAAACAGGATCTTCACTGAGATCATATCCAGATAAGTAACAAAGAATCGTTTTTGAAAACTTTCTGTTACGTACCTCGGTCGAGGTGTTCGTAGGTCAACCGAGGTGAAACACCTCGTTTGACCAGAATCTCCCCGGTCGAGGTCAAAAATTTTTTTTTTTTTAAAACCATTTTTTTTCGGTTTCGACGTTTTTCTCAATCAAATAACCTGTAGGTATGCATGTAATATCAGATAATCATATAAATGCAGAAGTGAAGCATAAATAAAATATCCGATAAAATGTCATACATCAAAATAGTCAAATAAGTACATCGAAGTCATCACATAAGTACAAGCACCCCATACTTGGGACATACTGTCCCAGTGGGTCAATATAAGTCTAGAGACAAGAGTACTCAACGGATAAATAGCTGAACTGCATAAAAATATAATAAAGAAAATCCAACAGCTCCTCAATAGTCGCGATCCGGTGGTGGTGGTGGTGGCACGTATGGATACTGCGTCGGGTCGAACGGGTAACCCATGACACGCTCGAACTGAAGCTGGGCCATAATGTGCTGATAGTGCTGCCGCTCCTGCATCTCGCGGATATCCAGTGATAATGCAGCATATGAGTCAATAACCTGATCCGTCAGGTCATCGATCCGTCTGTGGGCAGCTCGATCTCTCACTCCGCGCCTCCTGCTTCTAGCAGGTCTGACCGGAGAAGTCTCAGCTGGTGCAGGCACAGTCTCATCATCATCATCAAGATCTATGATCGGCGGCGCGCTCGTCCCTGCAGTATCTGTCCCTGTATACATCAGGACTCCACCATCTCTCTCATCTACTGTCTCCTCGTCATCGTCAGCCTCCTCCTCCTCATCCTCAGCCGGGGCAGCTGCTGCCTCCCTATGATCCTCCATAAGTGGAGCCCAAGCTGTCTGCCAATAATGTGGATCGAAAACTGTGAACTGGGCAGACTAGCGGATCCCCTGTGGTGCAGTCCGCTCCCACGGCATAGCAACATATGGAGTGGTCAGACCTCGGGGAACCAAAATCCTCCGTGTGATCATCTCCTGAAGTCCAAGCGGCTTCGGAACCGCCGCCATCGTACAAGCACTGAGGTCCATCCCATGAAAAGCAGCTATGTGGGTGACTAGACCTCCGCAGCAGATGCCTCCCTTCGCTTTGGCCTTGATCTTGTGCAGGTCCTCTGCCAAGATCAAGCCAAAGTCCGGGAAACCCCCCGTAACCATACAATAAAGACTAAAAAGCTCGCCCTGTCGGATCTTCTAGGGCGTCTCAGTACGCGCCAGAAGTGTCTCGCTGAATATCCTATGGGCTAATATGAAGGATGGATGGAAGATAACCTTCTCACTGGAATCTCCAGGGCGCCATCTATCTGCATGCTCAGTAATATGGGCAATCTTCCCCCAAAACTCCCTAGCTACAGATCGGGAAGGGAAGTCAGTGGCGGTGGGCTCAGTAAAGCCGAAAATCTCTCTCCAAACCTCTAAGGGAACTATAAAGTTCCGGCTCATCAACCGGTACTTCACAGACTGCTCTGTGGGAAGGTAGGAAAAGGAGCTAACGAACTCTAGGATCGGCTCCAAGTACGCTGGGGCTCGGATCTCAGTAAACTGATCCAGCCCAACTGTGGTAATCATCCTCCTAAGGTCTCCATCTAACCCTAGGCAATCGAAAGCGGACACGTCCAGGAAACGTGGTGCAATCACTAGACGGCTAGCTATACGCTCATAATCTACCCGGCATCTCTCGTGGATCACCGGGCGGTAAGGTCAGGAAGAAGAAGAAGGAGGGGAAGGTGAGGATCTATCTCTGAGGGCAAGGCGACGTTCGGAACTCATTTTCTCTTAGCTACTGTCAGATCACCTCGGCCGCTGACAATCCTCAGGAACCACCTCAGTCGAGATGCAGGTCGACTGGACCGAGGCGTAACAGTTTGCGATTCAAATCTCAGAAATCCAAATCTTTTCCCCCAAAAATAACTACAATTGCTTCCTATGGGGTACTTAAGCCTTTTCTCAGCAGATGCAAGGGCAACCAAAGCCCAAATCGAAACGAATGAATGAGTTAGGGTTTCGACTGTTTTTACCTCGTTTCGGTCGATTCGTTCGATTTCTTCGCAGATCTGTACTCGCAATGGGATCCTCTACCCTTCAATCGCAGTTTGGAAGCGGAAATCTTCGAAAACGAGCAAAAATCGAGGAAGCGAGGTGAGAAGCGCCGCGGTCGAGTCGAAGAAGGTAAAAAAAAGTGAAAAATAAAATTTTCCCCTTTTTATACTGTTCCTGGATCTGCTGTCACCTCGGTCGAGATGGTCTCGACTGGACCGAGGTGGTACGGACCGTGGTGGCTCTGCAGAAAACCCTAGTCGCCTCGGTTGCTCAAGAATCGTCTCGGTCGAGGTACTCTGACAGTAACCGAGATGCTTCTGTCTTCTCAAAATCTCGAACTTCTATCCTTCCAGTTATGCTCCTTCCTTAGATGTTTCTTGTTGTCTGTCCAGAACGCCAAAAACAAAGCAAAGCAAAAACAAAAACTATCTAAACTAGACTAGAAAACGGGAAAAGAAAGCAATACCTTGGGTTGCCTCCCAAGAAGCTCTTGGTTTAAGGTCGCTAGCTGGACCATGATGCGTCTCACACAAGGTATATCGGTGCAACCTCCTCAACCGGCGTTTCCGGTTGGTATTTCTTAAGTCTATGACCGTTGACCTTGAAGCTTCCGCTAGTTTTGCCCCATATCTCAACTGCACCATGAGAGAAAACATGTTTCACAACATAAGGTCCGGTCCATCTAGATTTCAACTTACCTGGAAAAAGGCGGAGGCGGGAGTTGAAAAGTAGAACTAAGTCTCCTTCGTTAAGCTCCTTTGGGACGATACGCTTGTCATGCCATCTCTTCGTCCTTTCCTTGTAGATTTTGGCATTCTTATAAGCGTTCAAACGCAGCTCCTCCAGTTCGTTGAGTTCCAATAGTCGCTTCTCGCCGGCCTCCTTAATGTCGAAGCTCAACCATTTGATCGCCCAATACGCCTTGTGTTCCAATTCAACGGGCAAATGGCAAGACTTCCCATATACCAAATTATAAGGGGTGGTAACTATGGGAGTCTTAAACGCGGTCCTGTACGCCCAAAGAGCATCGTCCAATTTCATGGACCAATCCTTCCTCGTTCTAGAGACGGTCTTTTCCAAAATTGCTTTGATTTCTCTATTCGAGATCTCGACCTGTCCACTAGTTTGAGGGTGATAAGCTGTTGATACCTTATGGGATACCCCATACTTCGATAGAAGTGCCTTGAACTTCCGGTTGATGAAATGCGTTCCTCCATCTCTAATGATGATGCGTGGAGTTCCAAACCGTGGAAAGATAGTTCTATTCAAGAACTTCACGACCACCTTGGCGTTGTTAGTGGGAGAAGCAATGGCTTCAACCCATCTAGAGACGTAATCAACTGCAAGGAGAATGTAGAGGTTTCCTCCGGAGGATGGGAAAGGTCCCATGAAGTCAATCCCCCATACATCGAAGATTTCCACTTCTTGGATGTTATTAAGTGGCATCTCATTTCTCCTTGATAAATTTCCTGTTCTTTGGCATGCATCACAAGAGGCAACAAAAGATTGCACATCTTTAAATAATGTAGGCCATAAGAAACCAGAACGTAATACCTTAGCGCATGTTTTATCTGTGCTAGCAAGTCCCCCACAAGGAAGTGAATGACAATGCCTTATGACACTATTAACTTCATCTTCCGGAATGCACCTTCGAAGCATCCCACCCGGCCCGCGCTTGAATAGTAGCGGCTCGTCCCAGTAATAGTGGCGTACCTCCTTGAAGAATCTCTTTCTTTGAGAGTACGTCAATCCGGGCGGTATCTCCTGGCAAACAAGATAATTCACAATATCAGCATACCAAGGACCTTTATTATCAGAAAGTTGGTGGATGGAATGTTCCACCAACAGTGGATGAATGTCAGAGAAGGGAGTAAGAAATTTGTTATTCTCGGCAATCTCAGTTGACATCATCTCGCCATCGACCTCGGTCGAGGTGCAGAGGCGTTGACCGAGATGTTCTTCAGCCGTCTCGCTCAGTCCAGAAAGTGCCTCGGTCGAGGTACTGCTACTGGAACCGAGACTGGAGATCTTCGTCTCCTAGATTAGCTTCTCAGTTTTAGCTCCTGGATCCTCTTCCAGTGCCTTCAAGCTCTGTATATCTCCATCACAAGAAGCATCTATACCTTCCTCCGTTAAACTGAAGCTAATAACTCTTTCGAGTGGATCGTTAATAAGGATAGAGCTCACCAATTCTCTTGATTCTTCTTCATCGTAGATGTTGAAGATATCATCAGTTAGTTGCTCCCCTTTCATGGCTGCAAGTAGTGCGAACTCCACCTCATCGCCACCAACGTTGAATTTCAACTTGGCGTTCTTGCAATCCACGTTGCAACCCGAAGTTGCTAGAAATGGCCTCCCGAGAATAATAGGAATAGGATAATCTGCGGGAATGTCAAGTACAACAAAATCTATAGGTAGATAGAAGTTACCTAACTTGACCGGAACGTCCTCCAAGATGCCCACGGGATGGGTAAAGGAGCGATCCGCCATATAAAGTCGAATCTTGACCGGTTTGGGCTCCCCAAGACCGATCTTCACGCATAGCTCCAGCGGGATGATGCTCACGCTGGCTCCTAGATCACAAAGGGCTTCACAAGTGACATCCCCAACTTGAATGGGAATGCAAAATGAGCCGGGATCTCTCAATTTAGGTGGCCTCTTCTTCTTTATGATTTGTATGAGCTCCGAAGATTTAGATGTCATCCTAACTTCACCAACATCCTCCAGCTTCCTCTTCCTTGATAGGATTTCTTTTAAGAACTTCCCATAGGCGGGCATACCTAAAATAGCATCAAGGAAAGGAATATTAATATGTAGCTTATTCATCAAGTCAAGGAACTTACCAAAGTGCTTGTCTAGATGTGCTCTGGCTCTGGACTGAGGGAATGGAAGTGGTGGTTTGTATGCAGGAGGTGGAACATAAATTTCAGTCTTCCCCTCCGCTTTCTGTTGCGCCACCTCGGTTGGCGTCTCGGTCGAAGTGTTCTTCGACTGCATCTGGACCGAGGTGGACTGCGTCGGTACTGTCACCGACCGAGGTACTGGATCTGCAGTCTTCAGTCCACTCCTCATAGTTATGGCCATGCACTGGCCCTTAGGGTTTCTTTCTGTCCTTGCTGGAAGCTTCCCTGGATCTCTTGGTGCTTCATTCGCCCTACTTGCAAGTTGTTGTTCGAAGGACTTTTGGGCCCTCAAAAATGAAGTCATAGAAGTCTCCATAGCACTAAGCTTGATCAAGATAGCCTCCAGAACTGCGTCTTTCTTTTCTGGCTGAGACGAACTTGATCCTTGCCCCTGGCTCTTTAATGGAGTAGAAGAAGAAGAAGGGGAAGAGAGGAAAGGGTTAGAGGAGTTATTAGAGTTGGAGTTAGAATAATTGTTACCAGGGTTCTGGTTGTTTTGATTGTTCGTCCTCCAATTGTTGCTATTGGATCCTCTATTGTTGTTGTTGTAATTGTTGTTTCGGGGACCGTTGTTGTTGTTACGGTACCCGTTGTTGTTGTTCCTTTGCCCTTGCTCTTCCTTTTTGGTTTGAGCAACCAAAAGTTCCTTCAATTGCTTCACGTCATTTGTCAAAGACGTGAGTTGATTGTTGTTGGATTGAGTCTCTTGAAAGTTGACTCTTTTAAATCCACCTTCAGCTCCTTGGTGCGTGTATTTCTCCATGTGCAAGGCTTGCTTCTCGATGAAGTCCCAAGCGTCGTCAACCGCCATGTCCATAAAGGTGCCGGCGGAGAGTAGTTGGAGATTGAACTGGGTGCTTCCGTCCAGCCCTTTGAAGTATATCTCCAATAACTCTAGTTTTGGAATCCCATGATGTGGGCAATCCAAAAGAATGTCCTTGAACCGCTCCCATGATTTGGACAAGCTCTCCTTGTTCTTCATGATGAAAGCATTAATCTTCCCTCTCATTTCGGCTGTTTTTGAGGGGGGAAAGAATTTGGTCAAGAACTCCGTTGTCATCTCCTCCCATGTGCTGATTTTTCCTGGAGGAAGAGATTGATACCAAGTAAGAGCTCTATCTTTTAAAAAAAAGTAAAAAGGTCTTAGCTTGTAGTTGTCGTTTTCGATTCTTGGAGGTCTCAAGGTCTCCATCAAGATCTCATAGTTTTGAAGATGTTGATGTGGTGATTCCTTCTCTAGCCCTCCGAATTGGCATTGGCGAATCATGGATAGAACTTGCGGTCGAAGTTCATAATCATGGTCCGCAGGATCTCCTAGGTTCACTCCTGGACGCCTTAGCCGTTGATTAGGGTCCATCCTTTGACCTAGGGTTTGCGGGATTCCTGCAAGAAGAACATCTCGGACTGGCCTCCGAGGTGGAAGTACATCGGCCGGGGCGTCAAGTACTGGAACCTGCATCGGTCGAGGGTCAGCTACTGGATCCTGCATCGGTCGAGGATCAACAGGAGGATCTTCCCTCGGTCGAAGTAGAATCTGGTTTTGTATGACTGCTATCTCCGCTTCGATTGCTGCAGTCTTGGTGCGATTCTCTTCTTTCTCTTGCCTTAGTTCTTCCTTGCTGAGGCGTAGCAGCTCTAGCACCTCTTTCAATTCGGCCGCAAGATCGCGGTTGTCTTGTTGGGCCATCTTCGCTTCTCTTAAGCGTCGCTTGTATGTCTTTTCTGGTTCGGGATCGTAAGGAACGATTTTCTTCCCAGTGCGGGTTCTTCGCATATACCTAAGAAAGAACCTACAAAAGTCACTCAAGTAGAGTGATTAGTAGACACGGGGGCAAGCGCCCAAAGAGCAAACCGTACCGGCTCGGTCTAGACCAAGTCCCCGGCAACGGCGCCAAAAACTTGTTCGCTCCAAACGGTGTGTGCAAGCTTTAAATTTATAACCCTAGACTTAAGCTTAAAACAAGGATGTGAACCCGCAGTGTACGGGTCAATCGTAGTAAAAAGCAAGGAATTCCAGGGGTCGATCACAGGAACTTGGTGAAACAAAGTCAATAACGGTATGCTTATGTCAATACTAACCACAAGAGCAATTAACACAATCAAATATGAATAAGAAGTCAATAAAGCAAACATGCAATTCTAGGGATTAAAGCATCTAGTTGTGGTTCCAACTCAAGATCTATAGATAAGCGGACAAAGCTGAGATTTTTGCATAAGGAAGGTGTTACTAAAGTGGAATAGATCACCGGGTAAGTCTCACTACTCACTAATCCTAAACCGTAACTCCTATTACCGGGTAAGTCTCAAGGAATTAAGATAAAGAACTATAATCTCAAACTAACATACCATCTAAGGGAATAGAATCAACCTTTACCGGGTAAGTCTCAGGCTAACTCACAAAGATGGGATAAAAGCACACTCAAACCCTAATAAAGGACGAACCTTTACTACCTACACTTATGATCGTTGGTAAACAAACTAAGGAATTACCGGGTAAGTCTCATCCTAAGCTTGCATTGAACCAGAAAGGTGTAATAAGAATAGGATTTGGCAAACTCTAACACTTAACTTTCTGTTTAGAATTGGACAAGTCACCTCGGTCAGCAAAATTCCACCCCGGCCGAGATATTCATCGACTGAACGAGATGCTTAGGGTTAAGGTTAAAGACTCGAACTTTCAGGATCCTACTGGAATCTAAGAATATTCTATCATTGTTTTTCCCACAACCTTCAGCCAATCACCCTAGAATCGCACAAGGAAATTAGCCACTCATCATCATTATGAAAGTATTAAATATATAGGAAGAAGGTGAATATTTGAACAAAGAAGAATTTAATGAAAAGACTTCAATAACTGAATCAAATATCACAACAAAAGCGTTCCTTGGATAGCAATCCAGCAAGACAAGACAAACAAGGAAGGGAATTAAAGACGATCTTACAAAACCCTCCTAAAAGCTATAAAAGCTATGATCTTCAATCTTCCTTTAACCTTCAACAAGGTTCTTCGAATCTCCCCAAATTGGAGTATGCTGCTGCTGCGTTGTAAGCGACTCTCTTGCGCTGATAGCGGATCTAGCGAGATATTGGATTTGTGGAAATCCAACCCTTTTTATAGGAAAATAACCCTCCAAAGATAAGATATCTTAGAAGAGATTCTTCCCATAAAAATAGGTAAAATATATGATTCTGCACATCTCCTTCCTTCCAGGATCCAAGCCCAAAAAATATAAGATCACTTTCCAATTTTAAAAAAATCTCATCCAAGAATAAAATATTCTCGCCGCGTCCTAGGTGTTCGCCTCGGTCGAGTCGGCGTCTCTGGATCACCTCGGTCGAGGTGAATCAATGGTCAACCGAGGTGAGTCACAACAGAACGTGAAATCTCTCGAATCTGCTCCAAAGTAAATCTTTAATCCATGGCTATGCTCCCTGGATGTAGCTCCAAATGACTCATGACTCCTTTTGCTCCTTTTTGATGCAAAACGTGCCATTTTACCTACGATTACAACAAAACTAGGTGTAGACCTCGATTCTCGCAAAGGTAGATGAAATGGTAGTAAAATCAGATAATATACATACAAACATGCAGATTATGAAAGATAAAACGTCCAAACAAACCCTAAAATATAGACTATAATTCATGCTATCACTTCTCTACAAACTCCCAAGCTTCATCTACATGCTTCTCCATAA
This sequence comes from Fagopyrum esculentum, assembly GCA_033239045.1. Taxonomy (NCBI): domain Eukaryota; kingdom Viridiplantae; phylum Streptophyta; class Magnoliopsida; order Caryophyllales; family Polygonaceae; genus Fagopyrum; species Fagopyrum esculentum. Next base: position 104,270,474 of record BSUD01000006.1, on the reverse strand, counting down.
AAGTCCCACCGGAAAGAGATTGGAGCTTGAATTGGCTATCTTCATCAAGTCCTTTGAAGTAGATCTCCAATAGCTCAATTTTCGGTATACCATGGTGTGGACAATCTAGGAGAAGATCTTTGAATCTCTCCCAAGACTTGAACAAGCTCTCTCTATCCTTCATCACGAAGGCATTGATCTTCCCTCTTAACTCGGTAGTCTTGGAAGGTGGGAAGAACTTAGTCAAAAACTCGGTTGTCATCTCCTCCCAAGTACCAACTCGCCATTGTGGAATAGATTGATACCAAGCCAAGGCTTTGTCCTTAAGAGAGAAGGAGAAAGCCCTAAGCTTATGGTTGTTGCTCTCCAATCTTGGCGGTCTAAGAGTCTCCATCAAGATCTCATAATTCATCAAGTGTTGATGAGGAGACTCTCCTTCCATCCCTCCAAATTGATTATGCCGGATCATTTGTAGAACTTGAGGGCGGAGTTTGTAATCATGGGTTGCGGGATCTCCTAAGTTCACACCGGACGGTGTGCTCTTTGTGCCGGATCCATTCTTTGCCCCAACGTTTGTGGCTCTTCCATAGCAATGGGCACAACCCTAATGTTTACCGCCGGATGCGGTTGTGGTGGAGGAGGTTGTTGACGGTTTAGCTCTCTTTGCACAAGAGCTTGCCTAATCTCCTCAATCTCTCTCCTAGTTGCCTCTTGCCTCTCATGGGCAAGTCTCCTCTCATTCTCCAAAGCTTCGTCCCTTATCCTAATTTGCTCTAAGGCCTCATCCAACTCAGCTTGGAGATCTCTTCCGGCCATCTCTTTTCCCTTTTTAATGCTCTTGGATCTAGATCTAAGGGTTTTCTCCGGTTCGGGATCGAATGGAGCTAAATCCTTGCCACGAGATCTTCGCATACACCTAAGAGTAAAAGATGTCCTGAAAAGCAAAGACACAAACCAAAAAGAGATCAAAAGCAACAAGAAAGATCTACACTAATAAACAATCACAAAATAGACTCAATCTAGACCTAGTCCCCGGCAACGGCGCCAAAAACTTGTTACGCTCAGGATGTGTGATACGCAATGGTTTTAAATTTATATTCTCGTTATATTTATCCTAACTCCTAGCGAACCCGCAGTGTACGGGACGTTTGTAGTAGGGATAGTATTCCGTGGTCGAACACAAAGACTAAGGTGAGGTTGATTCAATTTATGATTAAGTCTAGTGAAGATCTAGGTTAAAAAAAGAGAAAGAAATAAAGAAATGAAAATCTCAATTGTTTTTGGTTGGTTTTTCGGTGATCAATCAAATATCACAATTCATGCAAAGTAAACAATCAACTAATACTAACAATTCCACTCAAACAAAACAAGCTAAAACGAGATATAGATCAAAGATAGAAAAGCGGGTTCTAGGGGTTGGAAGTTCCGGTTATGGCATAGGACTGAAGCTATCTAATCAATCCTTGGATGATCTATGCTATGTCGGGAGTAAGTGTTTCTAGATTGGGATCAATCACCGGGTAAGTCTCATGGTCCACTAATCCATTCCTAAGGTCTCATCACCGGGTAAGTCTCTAAGAACCTAAGGATTGGGATTCTACACAAACCGGATTGATACTTAGAGATCTAACCTATCCTTACCGGGTAAGTCTCGGGAAGGGAAGTTCTAAGCATCTATCCTAGCACACTTAGTCCAATGGCGGCTTGTGAGTCTCACCACTACCTAAAGGTTTGTCATCTTAGGAATCTAAGGGTAAGAATCACCGGTTAGGTCTCTTCTAACACTTAGTAGCTAACACTAGGTCACCCTAGGCTAGATTAACTCAACAAACACCTAGGATTTCAACATTCTAACAATCTAAAGCTAGATTCAACGAATCAGGGAAGAAACACGGGCTGTTCTACACATCCACGGCTGTGGAATGGGAAGATCCACCCGTGGACTTCAACAGAGAGTTCGTCCTTGTAAGTTACTCATCCAAAGGTAAATCTAAGTCCATCCTATCATAGTCCTAGCCATTACCATCCTTTCCTTACCCTAGAACCACGTCTATTTAGCCTACAACATTCATAATAGAAATCGAAACAATCAAACATAAAATCATGACATCCATTTGCAAGATAATGAAGAAAAAAAGAGATGAACAAGTGAACTAAAACAAAACCAAGCTGAAAATAGAATTAGAACAACTCACAATCCTTCTTAAAGAAGGTTCAAATGGTTCATACAACTCTAGCAATTGAATCCGAAATTCTTCACTACAAAAGCCCTCTAAGTCTATCAATGGTGTGTTCTTCTTCTTCTCCCACAAGCTCCTCTCCAATGGTGGTTTTTCTTCTACCTCCTTCTTCCAAGAACCTTCTTGTTGAGAGAAATTTGATTGGATGATAGTGGATAATGGAGAGCTGCTCCAAGATGCTTCTCTCAGCCAATGAAGGACCACTTTTATAACAAATTTTGCATGAGCTGGCCATGAGAGTCGTGGCATAGGTGTCACAAGAATCTGGCAAAATCCACGGGTTAAATCAAGGCCGTGGAATGTGCCAGTGAACCGTGGTTTGCTCCAGAAACTTTGCCTTGGATCATTAAGCTGTGATTTGGTGCATGGCTTGTGTTGGCAAGGCTCCATGAGTGTTCCTTAGCCTCTAGTTTGCATCCTAATGAGCCCGGAGGTGTGTCATCTCGAGGATTGATTCTCGAATGCATCAATTAAGCTCCTAAATCTCCCAAAATACCTATAAAACACGCACAAGTCCGTGTAGACGTCTATCTCGACAAAATACGTGAATCGAGTGCAAAAGGTCGTGAACTAATGCTAAACCATGCATGAATGAGTGAGAAATCTATCTAAATGACTACTTAAACTAGCTCATGAATCATGTTATCAAAATTGTTCAAGTCTTGGGAGAGATTCAAAGATCTTCTCCTAGATTGTCCACACCATGGTATACCGAAAATTGAGCTATTGGAGATCTACTTCAAAGGACTTGATGAAGATAGCCAATTCAAGCTTCAATCTCTTTCCGGTGGGACTTTCATGGAGAAGCATGTGGATGATGCTTGGGAGTTTGTGGAGAAGCAAGCTCTAGTGATTGAGAAATACTCCCATAGGAAGAGTGAAGGGAGAAAGGCGGGAGCATATGAGGTGAGTGAGGTCACCATGAGCAATTTTCAAGCTTGACGCCATCAACAACGAGCTAAAGTCCTTGAGGGAGTTGTGTGCTACAACTTTGAAGAATCAAGCAACTCCTCAAGTGCCTCCACAAGCTAACTTATCTTCCAAGGAGGAGGATGTGAACTACATGGGAAGGGGCAATTACAACAACTATCAAGGCCCAAGGAACTTCAACAACAACCGGCAATTCAACAATTACCGGCCCAACCATAACCATCCCGGGTTTTCCTATTCTAACCCGGATGGAGCCTTGAACCCTCCCGCTTCCACAAGCACAACTCCACCACCAAAAGCTTCACAAGAACCTCCACCCGGATTTACTCAACCTCCAAAAGATAGAACCGAAATGATGTTTGAGCAATTGCTTGGAAGGTTGAGTGGTCTTGAGAGCACGGTGACTTCAATTTCTAAAGCTCAAAAAGTGTTGGAAGCACAAGTGTTCCAAAGGCGGGTGAAGCACATAGAGATCCGGGGAAGCTTCCCGGAAGGACCGAAGAAAACCCATGAGGCCAAGTGTTGGCCATTACAACGAGGAGTGGGTTAAGCATGAAGGATCCTTTGCCCAAGGAGAATGCTAAAGGGAAGCAAGTGGTGAATGAAGAAGAGCCATTGCAAAGAGATGGAGGCAAGAGCAAGGATGTTGAGCCTACATATGTGGCACCGCCTCCATACAAGCCACCACTATCGTTCCCATAATCACGAGCAAGAGCTCGCTTGGACAATCACTTTGGTAAATTCCTTGAACTTATTTCTAAATTGCATATTAACATTCCGTTCATGGATGCTATCTTAGGTATGCCGGCATATGGCAAGTTCTTGAAGGAAATACTCTCCAACAAAAGGAAGTTGGAGGAGTATGGGGAGATAAGAATGACAAAGAGATCCTCGGAGTTGATTCAAACGATGAAGGAGGAGATGCCTCCTAAGCTAAGAGATCCGGGATCCTTTTGTGTGCCAATCGGAGTAGGAGAAGTGAAGTACGACGCCCTATGTGATCTTAGGGCATGTGTAAGCATCATTCCGCTTGCACTTTGCAACAAGGTTGGGCTAGGAGAGCCAAAGCCGGTCAAGATGACCCTTTACATGGCGGACCACTCGATCACTCATCCGGTTGGAATCTTGGAAGACATTCCGGTGCAACTAGGGAAGTTCTATGTGCCCATAGACTTCGTTGTTTTGGACATCCCGGCGGACTATCCGGTTCCTATCATCTTGGGGAGACCTTTCCTAGCTACTTCCGGATTTCTAGTAGATTGCAAGAACGGGACCCTCTCTATCAACATTGGAGAAGAGAACATCAAGTTCAAGCTGTCCACGATGATGAAAGGGCCAACCCTTGATGAAGATGTATTCAACATAGTTGAAGAAGAGGAGTCTAGAGAGGTTGTGAGCTCAATCTTGCTCAAAGATCCACTTGAGAGGGTTCTTAGCTCAAGCTTGATGGAGGAAGGAGTTGAGGAGAGTAGCAATGAAGTAATCAAGGCCTTGAATGCATTAGACAAGCTACCAAGTGTTGGATTTGAAGTGCTAGAAGAAGAGAGAAGTAGGTAGAAAAATCGGACTGTAAGGACCAGATCGGCCGATTTTTTTGCCTTGTGCTGAAGCTTCGTCCAGTTCTGCAAAAACAAAAACTCAGATCGACCTACCCTCAGGAAAATCGGCCGATTTTTCTGACTGGGCCGATTTTCCTGAGTCTTTTCAGCATCAACCCTTGATTGTGAGCAATCATCAAGGGACTTCAAGGAGGCTTCCATGGCTTTGAAATCATCTCAACCTACATTGTATGGATCGTCTCCAACCGAAAAAGGTCCTCCTCAACTTGATCTTAAATCTCTTCCTTCTCATTTAAAGTATGCTTTCCTTGGTTCAAATTCTACTTATTTGGTGATTGTGAATGCATCTATGAATGATGATGAGCTTAATAGATTGTTGAATGAATTGAAACTGCATAGAAAAGCAATAGGATACACCATTGATGACCTTGTTGGCATTAAGCCCTCTTTGTGCATGCATAAGATAATGATGGAAGATAACCATAAACCCTCTATTGAACATCAAAGAAGATTGAATCCTATAATGAAAGAGGTAGTCAAGAAAGAAATCATTAAGTTGCTAGATGCGGGAATAATCTACTCTATTTCGGATAGTAAGTGGGTTAGTCCCGTTCATGTAGTTCCTAAGAAGGGTGGGATGACCGTAGTGACCAATGAGAACAATGAACTAATCCCGACTAGGACAGTTACGGGGTGGAGGATGTGTATTGACTATAGGAAGCTTAACATGGCCTCTAGGAAAGATCACTTCCCTCTCCCTTTCATTGACCAAATGCTAGAGAGGTTAGCTCAACATTCTCATTTTTGCTATTTAGATGGCTATAGTGGATTCTTTCAAATCCCTATCCACCCCGATGACCAAGAGAAAACCACATTTACATGTCCATGGGGAACTTTTGCATATAGGAGAATGCCATTTGGGTTGTGTAATGCACCCGCCACCTTCCAAAGGTGTATGATGGCTATCTTTTCGGAATACATTGAAAATATCATGCAAGTGTTCATGGATGATTTCTCTGTTTATGGTTCTTCCTTTGATAATTGCTTGGCTAACTTGTCATTAGTATTGCAAAGATGTGAGGAGACAAATCTTGTCTTGAATTGGGAAAAGTGCCACTTCATGGTAAGTGAAGGTATTGTGTTAGGACACTTGGTGTCTAACCGTGGCATTGAGGTTGATAGGTCCAAGATTGAAACGATAGAGAAGTTGCCACCACCTACCTCGGTGAAAGGGGTAAGGAGTTTCTTAGGGCATGCCGGTTTTTACCGGAGGTTTATTCAAGACTTCTCTAAAATTTCTAAGCCTCTTACTAACCTACTAATGAAGGATGTTGAATTTGTTTTCTCCAAAGATTGCCTTGAGGCTTTTTGTAGGTTGAAGAACGCTTTGATCTCCGCACCTATCATGCAACCTCCGGATTTGAGCTTACCGTTTGAGATCATGTGTGATGCAAGCGATGTAGCCGTTGGGGCTGTTTTGGGGCAAAGAAAGATAGGCACACTCATGCCATTTATTATGCTAGCAAGACGCTAGATGATGCCCAACTTAACTATGCCACAACCGAGAAAGAGTTGCTAGCGGTAGTGTATGCCTTTGAGAAGTTTCGGTCATACCTTGTTGGAGCTAAGGTCATTGTTTATACAGATCATGCTGCGATCCGTTACCTCCTTACAAAGAAGGATGCCAAACCTAGGTTGATTCGGTGGATCCTTCTTCTTCAAGAGTTTGATTTGGAAATCAGGGACAAGAAGGGATCCGAGAACTCCGTGGCGGATCACGTTAGTAGACTACCTCCTTTAGAGATTGAGAGAAATGACGTCCCGATTGATGACTCATTCTGGGATGAGCAATTGCAAATGGTGGAGGAGTGCTTGTTCCAAGTGTCTAGAGGAAGTGAGCCATGGTATGCCGACATTGTGAACTATCTTGTGTGTGAGGAAGTTCCTCCCGGATTAACATATGCCCAAAGAAAGAAGTTCTTCAAATATGTGAGGCATTACTATTGGAGTGAACCACTTTTGTTCAAGAGAGGGCCGGATGGAATGTTTAGAAGATGTATACCGGAGGATGAGGTGGAGAGTGTGATCCGCCATTGTCATTCCTTGCCATGTGGAGGGCATGCTAGCTCACACAAGACATGTGATAAGGTGTTGCAATCGGGTTTCTTTTGGCCAAGCTTGTTCAAGGATGTGCAAAGCTTTGTGGTAGCTTGTGATGCTTGCCAAAGGACGGGCAACATCTCAAGGAGAAATGAGATGCCCTTGAACAACATACAAGACGTAGAGATATTTGATGTGTGGGGTGTGGACTTCATGGGACCATTCCCTTCTTCATGTGGGAACATCTACATCCTATTGGCGGTAGATTATGTTTCGAGATGGGTGGAGGCAATCGCCTCTCCCACAAATGACGCCAAGGTGGTGGTGCGGTTCTTCAACCGAGTGATCTTCCCTAGGTTTGGAACACCAAGGGTGATCATAAGTGATGGAGGGAAGCACTTCACCAATAGAAACTTTGGGGCACTTTTGGCTAAGTATGGGGTGACCCATAAGGTGGCAACACCTTACCATCCCCAAACTAGTGGCCAAGTGGAGATCTCCAACCGGGAGATAAAAGGGATACTTGAGAAGACGGTCTCTAGGACGAGAAAAGATTGGGCTATGAAGCTCGATGATGCTTTGTGGGCTTATAGGACCGCTTTCAAGACACCAATTGGCACCACTCCTTACAAGTTAGTCTATGGCAAGTCTTGCCACCTCCCGGTAGAAATGGAGCATAGTGCATATTGGGCTATAAGGTGGTTGAATTTCGACCTCAAGGAGGCCGGTGAGAAGCGGTTGCTAGACATGAACGCCCTAGAAGAGATCCGGTTGGATGCTTATGAGAATGCCCGGATCTACAAGGAGCGGATCAAGCGTTGGCATGACAAGCGCCTCGTCCCAAAGGAGTTGAATGAGGGTGACTTAGTGCTTCTCTTCAACTCGAGGCTGCGGCTCTTCCCCGGAAAGCTCAAATCGAGATGGACGGGTCCTTATGTTGTGAAGAAGGTTTTTCCTCATGGTGCGGTGGAAATAGGAGGAGATCATTATGGCAACTTCAAGGTGAATGGGCACCGTTTGAAGAAGTACATCCCGGAAGCCCCGGTGGAAGTGATTGCCCCACTTCACCTTGAGTGAAACGCTCCTGAATTTGGTCAAGCTAATGACATTAAAGAAGCGCTTAATGGGAGGCAACCCATTGGTACATATCTTTCCTTTTGTTTTTCTTGCTTTTGTTTGATCTCACTCTTGGTGTGCTTTGTTTTTCTTTTGTGTTTTTGGGTGCTAGATCTTGTTGATTGTCATATATGATGAGATGTTGAAGGTCATGTGAAAACCTCATGGAACTGTTGAAGGTACAAGATCCAAGCACATGGACGAGGAGGAAATCACCCAGAAAAATCGGCCTGTTCTTCAGGAAAATCGGCCGATTTTCCTGGGCAACAGGGGCGATTTTTCCTTCTGCAAAGAAGAGTGATGATCTCCAATCAAGCATGGGTGGAGCGGATGTGGAACTTGGACGGCTTGCGGTGCCAAGCACGGGTTCCGACACCATAATGAACATCAAGAGCTCTCTACCATTCTTGATCGATCATCCACCATCATCATTCAATGTGAACCGAAATACCAAAGTATCACCAATTTTACATTGTGAGGACTCTCTTTCCCTTCTTTATTTAGTTTACACATTAGGGACAATGTGTTTCTAAGTATGGGGTGGGGTTTTTATGATCACTTGCATGATTAGTGTTACGCTAAGATCGTGTGATGTGCACGCAATAAGCTTTAAATTTATAAACTCGTTATATTTATCCTAACTCCTAGCGAACCCGCAGTGTACGGGACGTTTGTAGTAAGGATAGTATTCCGAGGTCGAACACAAAGACTAAGGTGAAATCGAGTCAAACAACGATCAAAGATAGTGTGAATCTAGAATAAGATAAGATAAGGAACAAAGAAAATGGAAAACACAATGTTTTTGTTGGTTTTTGTGGTGATCAAACAAGGATCACAAGTCAAGCAAGGTAATAAAACAACTAACAACTCAATCTAGCAAACAAACAAGTAACACAAAGCACAAAGTATATGATCAAGAGAGAAAAGTAGATTCTAGAGGTCAAGATTTCCGGTTATGGCATCGGACTCAAGGGTTCTAAGGATCCTAAGGACAAGCTGCGGTGTTGGGGGAAAGAATGTTTCACTAATGGAAGCAATTACCGGTTAGGTCTCTCACTTCACTAAACCCGCATCAAACTCCTATTACCGGGTAGGTCTCAAGGGGTTAGAGTAAGGAGTTCCACACAAACTAGATACTACTTAAGGGTAACCCTCTCCTTACCGGGTAAGTCTCGGAATAGGGAAATCTCAAGCAATAATCCTAGCACACTCGATCCAATAGCGGCTTATGAGGCTCACTACTACCTAGAATTCATCTTCTAAGGTATCTAAGATCGGAAATCATCGGGTAGATCTCTTCCCTCACTTAGGTTGATAGCATTAGGTGATCCTAAGCTAAATTAGGCTTAATAAACACTAGGATTTAACAACCTAACACCCCAATCATACAGATTCATCATTTAAGGAGCAACAAAGAGGGAAATCGGGTGGGTCATGGGGGAAATCGGCCGATTTACCTGATGAACAGGCCGTTTTTCCCTTCTGTTGTGAGTTTCGTGCATACAAATCATCCTAAACTAGCATATAAGTCCATCCTATCATCACCCAAGCCATAACCATCAATCCATCACTCTAGAATCACAATAAACTAGCCAATAATATGCATATCAAGATCCAAAATCATCAAACAAGCATACATGGTGTTCATAGATGGATAATGAAAGATAAGCAAGCAAAATCAATAAATCTCAGCTGAATCTAAGTTGTAGCAAGACTTTCAAACTCTTAAATGAAGATTCAAAACGTTCCTAACAACTCTTGCAATAGTTCTTCAATCCAAGATTACAAAAATCACTCCAAAGTCACTCAAAACCTCCCTATCACTCCTAGAATGGTGTTCTTCTTCTTCCTTCAATCCTTGAGAGTTTTCTTCTCTTCCAATCTTCATCCCCAAATTGGTGAGCTGTGAATGAGAGTGTGGGAGAGGAGAGATGCTCAGCAACCACCTGCAGGACCACTTATATTCTCCACCAAGAGCAAGGACGGACAAGAGATCGTGGGACACGTGGCTTAAGCTGTCAAAGCCCCAAAAATCGACCCAGTAGGATTAAATCGGCCGATTTAGCTGCTAGTTGGTCCGATTTTCTTCAGCAGAAACATGCCATGATCGTTTAGCCATGAGTTGATCCATTGCTTGCACCAATAGTGGTCTTTGTGCTCCTTGTTGCTCCATTTATGCTCCTCCTTAGCCTTGGATGTGTATAACCATGAGGCTTGGCCCTCGAATGTATCGGTTATTGTACAAAAGACCCCCGAAATACCTACAAAGCAACGCACAAGTCCGTGTAGTCGTCTATCTCGACAAAATACGTGAATTGAGTGCAAACGTCGTGAATTAGTGCTAAACCATGCATGAATGAGTGAGAAATCTATCTAAATGATTACCTAAACCTAAGTCATAAATCGTGTCATCAATTAGCATCTAGGATAGTTTAATATTGTCACATGTTTCATTATGTCTTGCATTGTACATACACATTTCGAAAAATCCAAAAAAATCAGAAAATTTTAAAAATTTTAGTGCTTCTAAAGCTTGGATATGACCCTAATGATGAATCTTATCATGTGAAGTGGCTATGGATGGCCTTATGTGTTGAATAGATGAATGCATATGTGGACTTGAAGTACTTATTTTGAATCCCATGAATGATTTGTGATCATGAATGTTTGCCTTGATTGAATTGAGTATTGAAAGTCGAAATTGCATGCTAGTTCTTGCACATCATTTAGGAATAAATGAGGCAATTCATCTTTCTCTACTTCTCATCTTGATCATGTTGTTTAAGCACCTCAATTGATGATAAATTTAACCTCTTTTGACCTATCCGGGAATAGGAGCATGATAGTCTGTTGATGTGTGTGAAAAGCAAGTGTGGGGTGAAGTTGTTGATGAAAGAATGTTGTGAATGAAATGCTGAAATTGTTGTGAAAGTGTAGACAAAAATATAGGTTTGGGGACGTTGGCTTAAATGACAAGTAACTCGGCACACTTCACATAATCGGGTGTTGGTGCCTTCCCAAAGTCAAATAAACCGATAGTCCTAACGAGCTTTGGTATGTGTGCCCGGTGTGGATGCACCTCGAAAAATAAAAAAAAAATCCGAGGACGGCTAATCACCAAGGTTTCGGATTTTGTACACCAATCCCATTGTCTCAAAAATAAGTGAAAAAGAAAAGAAAACAAAGAAAAGATAGAGAAAATTATACACTTGTTGGGAAGTTGAGCAAAAACGAGATTGTGGAGTTAGTTCCTTTCCCGGTTTAGCATCACATGACCTAGAAATTCCCACCTAATCACAACGTTTCTTAGCCTTTTCTTCTCTAAGTCCTTGTGACCTAATTGCATGTGTGTAAGACTTAGTGATCTAGATTGGATATACTCATGATCATCTTGACTTCTTCATTTTCACCTCTCATGCATGCTTTCTAGTTAAGTATAATTGTCTTTCCATGCCTTCATTCATTTAATGCATAATTGATTGTCCTTTGCCATGAAACATGACTATGAAGGTGATCCAATGTTAGAAGCACAATTCCAAAAAGATTTTGTTGTTTTTTTTCTACATGCATAAATCATGTCATCTCTTAGTCTGTAGTTGGATCTTGCTCGGGGACGAGCAAATCTTAAGTATGGGGTATTTTGATAACGTGATTTATGACGTTAGTATAGGCATACAATTAGATAGTTTTTCCCATTATTCATGCACGGTTTTGACATTAGTTCACGGCGTTTACACTCATTTCATGCATAATTCTAGAAAAGACGTCTACACGAGCTTTTGTCGGTGTTGTAGGTATTTCGGGGCTCTTTTGGACATTAACCGATGCATTCGAGGGTCGAGCCTCATGGTGGTATACATCCAAAGCTTTGAAGGAGCATAATTGGAGCAACAAAGGACACAAAGACCACTATTGGTGCAAGCAATGGAGCAACTCATGACTAGACGATCATAGCATGCTTCTGCTGAAGAAAATCGGACCAACTGCCAAGAAAATCGGCCGATTTAGTTCACTGGGTCGATTTTCCTGCCTTTGACAGCTTAATCCACGTGTCCCACGATCTCTTGATCCGGCCTTGGTCTTGGTGGAGAAAATAAGTGGGCCTGCAAGCTGTTGCTGAGATCTCTCCTCTCCCACATTCTCTCATTCACAGCTCATCCATTGGAGGCAAGATTGGGAGGAAGAAAAACTCTCTCAATTGGAAGGAAGAAGAAGAACACCATTCTAGGAGTGATAGTGAGGTTTTGAGTGATTTTGAGTGATTTTTGGAGTCTTGGATTGAAGAACTATTGCAAGGATTGTTAGGAACGTTTTGGAACTTTGTTTTAAGGGTTGTAAGTCTTGCTAACTTAGATTCAGCTGAGATTTATTGATTTTACTTGCTCATCTTTCATCATCCATCTATGAAAACCATGTATGCTTGTATGATGATTTTGGATCTTAATATGCATACTATTGGCTAGTTTATTGTGATTCTGGAGTTATGGATTGATGGTTATGGCTAGGATGATGATAGAATGGACTTATATGTTAGTTTAGGATGATTTGTATGCACAAAACCCAAACCAGGAGGAAAAATCGCCCTGATCATCAGCCAGATCGGCCGATTTAGCCAAGATCCATCCGATTTATTGTCCTGTTGCTCTTTAAATGATGAATCTGTATGTTAGGGTGTTTGGTTGTTTAAATCCTAGTGTTTATTAAGCCTAATTTAGCTTAGGACCACCTAATGCTATCAATCTAAGTGAGGGAAGAGATCTACCCGATGATTTCCGACCTTAGATACCTAAGATGATGAATACTAGGTAGTAGTGAGCCTCATAAGCCGCTATTGGATCGAGTGTGCTAGGATTATTGCTTGAGACTTCCCTATTCTGAGACTTACCTGGTAAGGAGAGGGTTACCCCTTAAGTAGTATCCGGTTTGTGTAGAATTCCCTACTTTAACCCCTTGAGACCTACCCGGTAATAGGAGTTTGATGCGGGATTAGTGAAGCGAGAGACTTACCCGGTAATTGCTTCCATTAGTGAAACACTCTTTCCCCAACACCGCAGCTTGTCCTTAGAGTCCTTAGAACTTTGATTCCAATGCCATAACCGAAAATCTTGACCTCTAGAATCTATTTTTCTCTCTTGAACATATACCTTGTGTTTGTGTTACTTGTTTGTTTGCTAGTTGAGTTGCTAGTTTATTTTATTGTTTTGCTTGATTTGTGATCCTTGCTTGATCACCACAAAAACCAACAAAAAATATCGAGATTTTCATTTCTTTGTTCCTTGACCCTTTCTTGGATTAGATCCACACTATCTATGACCATTGTTTGACTCGATTTCACCTTAGTCTTTGTGTTCGACCTCGGAATACTATCCCTACTACAAACGTCCCGTACACTGCGGGTTCGCTAGGAGTTAGGATAAATATAACGAGTATAAATTTAAAGCTTATTGCGCATCTATTCCTAGACGTAACAGTTTACATACGAAGGCTAAAATGTAAATTGAGAGACTGAGTCTGTTTGACAAGTGAGAACCATAGATTTGTTGGAGGCTAAAGTGTAAGGAAAAAAAACCAAGAGATTAGGTTTCGGTGATAAGAAAAAAAGTTGCATGCTGACAACATGCATGCAATGACTCTCTCGTCTTTCTTTACTAGACGCACTTGATATGAGCTATGTCAACTTCAGTGAACCAAGAGATTAAGTTTCGGTGATAAGAAAAAAAAACCATTCTTATTCATGTCAATTCATTGTGTCTTCGAAGACTCGTGCTTTCTGACTATGATAGCATCGTATCATAGTCCGAAACTTTTACACTTGAATTAATATCACAAGCCATTGTACTGATATTATGGATACAAGAGGGATGTTTCGGATAAGAAATTATGAGATAAGTCCAGTATTTGAAGAGAAGAAATATGATAAACACTATGGGTAACATGTTTGTTAACTATTAGACCTCAATGAAAGAATTATGTTTGTCAAGCCTTCGATCTCCTATCCAATATGGTATGTATTGAAATATTAAGATATCAACAAGTAATATTAGGATAAAATTGTTTTACTGAATCAATATTTATCCTTTCCATATGTTGTAAATATTTAACGTGTTGATTGATTCAATCATCCATGATCTTAGCCATTAGTTTCCTCTATTGTAGATTCTAGTACTGTAGAGCTGCTGCACTCCTTTGTATAAATCCTCTTACAATGGAAATGAGTAAAGTAACCTTTTCGACAATTCTTACTGTCTTATATGGTATCAACGTAGCCTTCGGTCCTCAACCATGACTTCCGATGGCCAACACACCAATGCTTCCGCCACACTAATCCTCTTCACGGCCTCCAGCGGAGCCTCGGCCAACCTCAATTCCCGGCGCTCGCGGTCCGTCTTGATCACACCAATTATTTTCTCTGGCGTGGGACTCTTCGTTCCGCTCTCGAGGCCTATGAACTTGAGCCATTCCTTGTCCCCGACAATGCTCCACCAACTACTCTGCCTCCTAAGGAAGACTCAACAGTACGTGAGCCCAACCCAGCCTTTCCGACTTGGAATCACAAGAACAAGCTCATCTTATTATGGCTCCGTTCGGCGCTCACTACTCCTCTACTAGGTCATGTGGTGCGAGGAACCACCACTTCCGAAGTCTGGCTCATGCTCGAACAAATGTTTTACTCTCAAACTCGGGCGCGCTAGATGCATCTCAATCAACAGCTTCAATATCTCAACAAAGGATCCATGACGATTCTTCAATATGTCGAGAAGAAACAAGCCATTTCGGACTCACTGGTTGAACGCTTGTCTATTGTCTCGGATAAGGATTTTGTGAAATTTTTCTTATTTGGTCTTGATTCTGAATATGGCGCTTTCAAATATGCTCTTAGCATCCGTCTGGAACCTGTTACTTCCAATGAGTTACTTGGTCTTCTTCTTAGGGAGGAACAATGTCTTGACGATGACAACAAAGATAACTCCCTGATATCCGCCAATGTCGCAACTAGGAAACCCTCATTTGGTCGCCCTTCCTATGACCAAAGCTCCGCTCCCACTGGTGATCGTCCCAAATACATCTGTAAGATTTGCAAAAAGCCTTATCATGAGGCTCTCAACTAGCATCAGCGTCTCAACTTGGCTAACTTTCCGGCGATCAACCGCAAATCAGAAGAGCGTCAACGCCAAAAACTTCCAACGTCCACCAAACAAGAACACACTGTGTATGGCAACAACCCTTCTACTCTAACTATTTTACCCTTGGTCTCGAAACTTCTAAAAATAAAACCCGTCTTGTTCACACCCTAATGCCTTTGTGGGTGAACGAGCCTCTGTTGCATGCTAGCACCATCGATTTGCTCATCCACGCGATTTTGTCCTAAGTTGTCTATTATCTTATTATAATTTACCTATTTCTACAAATAAAACATTGCCCGTTTGTAGTGCATGTCAATTCGGTAAGAGTCATAGACATCATCTACCATCTTGTTATGAACCTGCAAAATAGCTATTTGATCTAGTCTATTTTGATGTATGGGGGCCTGCTCCCATATCTTCAATTAATGGTAATCGATAATTTGTTCTTTTCATTGATGATTGCACACAATTCATTTGGTTTATTTCTTGACTAATAAATCTCAAGTTGTTTCAGCATTCACGTTGTTTACAACAATGGTGGAAACACAATTCTCCACTAAAATCAAGGCTTTTCAATTTGATTGGGGCGGAGAATATCGTAATATCTTGATTTTTCTACAAACACATGGTATCACTCATCGCGTTTCGTGTCCACATACTCCCAAACAAAATGGGGTTTTTGAAAGACGCAATTGAGTTGTTGTAGAAAAGGGTCTTGCTTTGTTAGCTCACTCCAAATTAACGGTAAATTTTTTAGAACAAGCTTTTCATACTGCTATTTATCTAAATAATAGGATTATTACTCCCACTCTCAAACACAAGTCATCATATGAATGCTTATACAATCACCAACCGGATTTTCTTATTCTCAAATCTTTTGGCTTCTTATGTTATCCTTATGTTCATCCCTATAATAGCAATAAATTGGAATTTCGATCGGTTCCTTGTATATTTTTAGGGTACAATGCCAAACACAAAAGATATTTATGCTTTCATGTTCCCATATCTCGTACTTATATTAATCGACACGTGGTATTTGATGAGTCTTCTTTTCCTTTTCCTGAACACGTTTCAAATGACAACAAGATAGAAAATCAATCTTATCTCTTCCAGCTCTCCAAGACGCTTTCAACCTTGGCATCTCCACTGCCCTGTAACACCCCAAATTTTGAGAACTCGGGGAGCTACTGGTTAGGACCTCACAATGGGTCCCGACCTTAGTTTGACAACAATTTCACTAGGATCTTACAACAAGGCACAAAAGTATTTAAAACGTTTGAAAACTTTAAACAATATATACATGAAGAATATGTATCAGCCTTACAAAGTAAAGGTATCAAAACGACACATATGAAGAACAAAAGACACCCCCGTCCCCAACTAAATGAGTACGTGGACCAGGTTGACCATTCCCTCCGGATCTCTCTACAACTATATTAACCTGCAAGACATCTACAAGCGGTATAAAACCGTTAGCTAACATTCTATGCATAAGTATAAAGGTAAAAGCACAAACACACAACATACACAATCAACATGCAACACTCAATCCTTTTATTGTCTTTAATTAGGTGATAGGTCATTACTAATGATACTTATTTTGTGACACGAGGGATTCCCAAACCTCGCCCATGTCCCCGTTTACCAACACGGAATGGTACTAATGCATCTGACCGTCTACTGGACTGGGCTGGTCGCAGGGAACATCCTAGACTCTCGCAAGAGCTAGGCAGATGATGTCACGACCGGTTATCATACACTTGGGTCAATTACGTAAATAATAAAGTCGGCCTAATCCGGTTTCGTTGTTTATCATAACTAACAAACACCACTCATACAGATTACACTCATACAAGAAGCCAGCGGAATTTCTAAAGTTGGTTACCACATTTAACAAACAACACACTCTCTTAACTTTGAAAAATCATAACTTGTAAACTACTCGCTGGATTTATCCCAAATTTTGATATGTTCTACTATAAAATATTATCTATAATATATCCAAAATTCAGCCGCAAAAGAGATCAAAATCCTATTTAAAACTATCTCACAAAACCGAATTTCAGCACAACAGAAAAACTGCTTACGACTCAATCTTTGAAAAATCATAAATCCCAAACCACTCGCTGGATTCCTCTCAAATTTTAATAAGTTCTACAAAAATATGTCAACTATATCATATCCAAAATTCAAGCCCAACGGAGATCAAGAGCTTATTCAAAACCATCTCGCAAAACAGCATCACTTGCTGTTTTCCCCAACACTCAGCACATATATAAAAACTGCATGAGGCGTCAACTTTGGAACACAATAACTCTCAAACCGTAGCTCGGATTCCTCTCAAATTTTAGTATGTTATACTATACAATATCTACTAAAACGTATCCGAAAATCAGCAGTAAAGGTGGAGTCTAACCTACCCAAAACTGGAGCCGAAGTTGACTGTTCTTCACAGTTTCTGGAATTCAAACTGAACGTGCAAATGGTCCAAGGTTCGGAACTCACCGATCATAAGTTATGCATGAACCTTAACCCATCAGCTTATGTTCAAAACTCTCTTTGCCTATTCTAGGCCCAACTTACACAATCATCTACATTACTCTCATCTCAAACTCATCAAACAACAACAGCACTCCCTAGACAACAATATGGTACTGAGGTTAAAGGTTTGCTTCTACTCACCCGCAGCGGTGAAGGCCACAGTTTGTGGTTGATCAACGGACTAGCAAACCCGGCGCTGAATCTCGGTTGGATGTAGGTTGCGACAGGGGCTGCATTAGATTACAAGAAGGGATGGTTACTGTCTAATCAGGAGGAGAGGGGAGTGGACAGCAAGAGAAGTGGCTTACCCGTTCTTCGATTGCAGTAGGCTGAGCAACCGGTCCGCTTCTGTCTCGTACCCGCTAGAGGCGTGCAGAGGTCAAGGTATGCTTTTGAGAGTTATGCTGGTTGTTGAAGGGCTGTTGCGTTGGACGGACAACACCAGGTGTTGTTGCGTTGGACGACTACTGCTGTTGCGGGTTGCTGCTGCGTCGGACTACTGCTGTGGGCTGCTGTTGTGGGTTGCTGCGCTGAAGAGGCTGTTGCGCTGAAGAGGGCTGAAGACGCTGGGGATGGACGGTTTTGAGCGTAACAGAAGACAAAAGGGAGACGAGCAGTTGTACGCAGATCCGGCGCTGCCCATGCCCTCATCACGTTCCTGGGTCACTGCACAAGTAAGGGGAGTTGGGCCACGTACCAGTAGTTGTTGATGGGCTGAAAAAAAAACAAAGGAAATGCAAGGAAAGGTGGGCTGAAATGAGTTAAGAAGAAGTGGGCTGAAAGTTTGTCACGATTTGTCAAAAACTGGTCATGGCTTTCTCAGGCCCATGCATGACTTCGTCACAGAGTTGTCGGGCTTCGTCATGACCTCGTCTCAGCTTTGTCATGGTCTCGTCACAGCTTTGTCACAGTCTCGTCTAAATTCGTCGTTAAGGATTAATTATAAGAATTAGGGTTTGTTATAATTCTATCATTTTATGTGAATTAAATTCTACATAAAATGATAAATAATTATAAGAACTAGGGTTTGATATAATTCTATCATTTTATGTGAAACAAATTTTACATAAAATGATAGATAATTATAAGAACTAGGGTTTGATATAATTCTCTCATTTTATGTGAATTAAGTTCTACATAAAATGATAAAATTTGTGAAGAAAGAAAAACTTGATAGAATGGGAACCGTCAACGGCTCGAAGTCCGAATTGATTCGGAATTAAACGGAATAAAAATTCCGGATATTACATCAGTACCCCGTTATAATAAGTTTCGTTCCGAAACTTAGAACAAGGTACTTAATTAAACGACTTCCATAAATAAACTGGTATGTCCTAGTCTCACTAAATTTTTATTCGTTTCCTAAACTTCTCTAACCCTATCAAAGCATAACAAAACTGGCCGTTATATCAAATCCCCCTCAAAATAAGTTTTGCCCCGAAACTTAGGGTAAGACAATCCTGATCGGCCTTTAAGGCACCAAATGGGTGTGTTTGATCACTACACAAAAGTCTCGTCGTTTTCACATCTAAGTTTCCCGCACATCAAGATTACCAAAACACACATCACTGACTAAACACTCAAATATGAAATAAACAAGCAGTCAAACAATATCACACATCCAAGGTCAAGCCCTAACTCGTCACTCTCGAGGTTACAACTATCACTACATATGTCTTTGAAAGGTTACGTCTCTTACTGTCCCTAGTATCTTAGGTAGCCTTATCAGTTTTTCATAAAACCACTAAATCTTAAATCTTTTTAGGTATTTAGATCACAAGCGCCTGCTACCACGTTCTAGAGTGGTTACCGGATATCTCACCGGTATCATCCGGCTTAACTGCTTGATTCTCTAATATGATAACCTAACCCGTCTCTGGTAGGTATCTCTCCACTGAAATTCTCCAACTCAGTTCCCAAACTTAGTCTCCGTGGAGAACTGAAGCTTCACTCTCCAATAGGGTGAGGAATACTAGTCTATCAGTCACTTTTACCGCTTCAAAACTTCCAATGGTTGCCTTACACAACTCACTTCCAGATCCTTTGATGACCCTACAGAAAATAATCTATTCAACTTCCTTCCCTTTGTTATGACCACTTGCTTCCGGCCTTCTAAAAAGGTTTTAACTACACACTTAGGCCAAAGGTCTTGAACATCCACCACACTTACCAAGTGCCCAATGCTCTTCGTATCACGACCCACTTGGTCTTGTCTTTTAATATTACTCAGTCATCTTATTCCTCAAGTAAGGAATCATCACCTTTACCCTTTTCAGGTCTAACACTCGAGACAACTAAAAATCAAATCTAGTGGTCATCCTCTTTGTTCACTTGGCATTATAATACTATTTATAGATCTATAATATATCGTTAGCTCAACCTTAGACTTCTCACGCATTTTCCAAGATCTTAAGTGACCCAGAACATGTCCGGAATGACGGTATTAGGCACAAAGTGATCTCCTTTCACAGTATTTGATCATAACTACTCAATAATTTTTAGCATACTATCAACAGTGCACTCTTTTATCCACCATGGTTACTAGCCCGATAGTATCCCTCTGACTCAAAATGCAACTAGGCTTTGTTCCGACATAACATTACCCATAAAATCTACTTCGAGATTATGCTTTTTATTTTTAAGCACGGTTATTAGATTGCAAGTATGCTCCTATCGCTTCTCTTTCTTATGTATCTTCGACTCAGGATGGTAGTTACTCACTTTGAGCTTTCTAGTGCAAGCCATGCACAATACTTTTATTACATCATTAATTCTTTCCTCAATCCATCAAGAAAACTCACTCTAGAATACTCCGTTACGTATTGGATTCCGAACTAGTTATCTGACAACAAGTGACAAGCCGTCATTATTCACTTGAATCCATAATAGGGTACTAATCTCCTTCTATAACCTCGTACATGCACATACTTTTCCGTCTAACTTCATGGTGATACAGCTCCCGTACAATATTTTCAGTCACTTTGTGTAACCTATCTCACGTTCCTTCCAAGCAAAACGTATTTCACCAACTATCATCATCTTAAACTCGACACGTCGTTTTTTTGTACCATTGCTTCCAACTTTGTGGGTTAGGACCCACCACGCTTCCGCTGCGCTACTCTGATAATTCTGTTGTTACTCATTAATCATAAGGATATTTTCTGTGAGTCTCAAGTGATTAACCTCAAACTCTTTCTTCCAAGTATACCATAAGTCCTAACCGGATGAAGTAGCAATTATCTTCCTTAATTGCCTTAATGAAACAAGATAACGATTGGAGAACAACTTATTCCGTTTACTTTCTTAATTCTCTTAGCACGGATCCAAACTACCGGGCTCGACCGGAGTTTGATCTTAACCACCCAAGAAGTAACCCTTAAAACGTTTCTCTTTATATCTTTAATTCATCCAAGAAGGTTGTCATTGCCTACTTAAGGAAATCCTCTAAGGCGTCGGTACAACTACTCCATAGAGGAACAGTCACAAATATCTCTTCTTAACGGCACATAACTCGTCAATACCAAACAATATTTGCACGTCCTTGGTTGACATCGGTCAGTCTATAATTGACTTATCTCAATTTCATACCTCTACTCCTATTAAACTTTTGGTGCACATCACCTACTAGATTAATCCTTTTTTCCTTCTTTAGTTTGTCTTATCTTTCACTCTCTTATGCTTCCTTTGGGACGACTCTCTTTCTCATGTCTCACTGTGCCATTCGTCTGACATAAATAGTCGTTTCAAGTTTTCCACTATAGCTTGCAAGCGTCTTTGAAATTCTTATGGCCGTAATGATCATCCACTTGCAGTTCCTTTTGCATGGATCATCTGTGTTGATGGCTTATGTCCCATGATAATTCGGGTTACCCTGGACTCTCGAGTCTAGCAAGGCCGTTCTCCCATACAGATTTCTTCACTGGTGTTGGTGGTAATATCGTCTTCCTGAAACTCCGTTGACTCTGCTACAGGCTTCCATTCTTTGGATATTGGCGTCGTGGTTTCTTTCAAACTTCTTATATCTCTAAGGAGGTCAAAATCTCCCCACGCTTGTGGGGTCTGCCTTTTCGCTTTTACACTCAATTGTAGGTCTTCATTCCGTGCACCTTAGATTCTCATGCCCATAATGGTCTATGGGGCATCCGCCTCGATTATAATGTCCTTGATTCCGCAATCTTGGTTGTACTCAATTCTACTTGTCCCGTTCCAATATTGTTATCTCTACTCCGCACTATTGTAGTCTCTTGCATGGTTCTTATAATTCATCTCTCGGCTTCATACAACCAAGTCCCTTGTATGACCTTCTATTTCTTCTATCTGAGTTGACTCGGGAATTCTTCCTCATTTGATTGTACTTATGGTCAAAGTTATCTCCACATCTTTACTTCTTCGCCTATTGGTTCTATGGATGGTTAACAAGGGTTACTAGGATGCCCACCCGAGTATAATACTTGATCCAAGGTCCGAGTCTTTCGTCTCGTGTTGAAAACTCTTCAAGTCTGCCACCGATTTATCATGAGGCGATAATCGCTTCATGATATCACAACTAAAGGATATAATATATCCTTTAGGATACTAACATACTACACATATACATATATAAAACATACATTAATACTCATCATAATGAGTCTATATGCTAGCTCATATCGATCCAAGTTGTAGAGATCCACGGAGAGCAATGGTGGTCCAACGTACTACTAACCCAACAACCCGACTATGCGCGTGTGAAAACATAAATCTGTTTTGAAAATTTTAGACCCCTTTCGGGTTCTAGTTATTTTATACATTTGGTCTTTCAGAAGATTTCAAGTGTCATTGTTGCCAACCCAGAGCTCTGATACCATATTGTAACACCCCAAATTTTGAGAACTCGGGGAGCTACTGGTTAGGACCTCACAATGGGTCCCGACCTTAGTTTGACAACAATTTCACTAGGATCTTACAACAAGGCACAAAAGTATTTAAAACGTTTGAAAACTTTAAACAATATATACATGAAGAATATGTATCAGCCTTAGAAAGTAAAGGTATCAAAACGACACATATGAAGAACAAAAGACACCCCCGTCCCCAACTAAATGAGTACGTGGACCCGGCTGACCATTCCCTCCGGATCTCTCTACAACTATATTAACCTGCAAGACATCTACAAGCGGTATAAAACCGTTAGCTAACATTCTACGCATAAGTATAAAGGTAAAAGCACAAACACACAACATACACAATTAAAATGCAACACTCAATCCTTTTATTGTCTTTAATTAGGTGATAGGTCATTACTAATGATACTTATTTTGTGACACGAGGGATTCCCAAACCTCGCCCCTGTCCCCGTTTACCAACGCAGAATGGTACTAATGCATCTGACCGTCTACCGGACTGGGATGGTCGTAGGGAACCTCCTAGACTCTCGCAAGAGCTAGCCAGATGATGTCACGACCGGTTATCATACACTTGGGTCAATTACGTAAATAATAAAGTCGGCCTAATCCGGTTTCGTTGTTTATCATAACTAACAAACACCACTCATACACATTACACTCATACAAGAAGCCAGCTAAGTAAGTTCGTGGACTTACCTGAATCAGATCTCGACTTTCTAATTCGCAAATCGATTTGTATAGTAGGAATTCAGTGGCTTGTCAAAGGAGGCAAGTGTGTCAGCACACTTTATGGGTGATTAGAAGTCTAAGACTTCTAAGATAGTAGGTGTTAATAGAACGGAATTGATTACAGTATTAATTTATGGTAAAATGACT
This sequence comes from Fagopyrum esculentum, assembly GCA_033239045.1. Lineage (NCBI taxonomy): Eukaryota > Viridiplantae > Streptophyta > Magnoliopsida > Caryophyllales > Polygonaceae > Fagopyrum > Fagopyrum esculentum. The sequence continues at coordinate 104,247,123 of BSUD01000006.1, read as the reverse complement.
ATTTTACCCTTGGTCTCGAAACTTCTAAAAATAAAACCCGTCTTGTTCACACCCTAATGCCTTTGTGGGTGAACGAGCCTCTGTTGCATGCTAGCACCATCGATTTGCTCATCCACGCGATTCTGTCCTAAGTTGTCTATTATCTTATTATAATTTACCTATTTCTACAAATAAAACATTGCCCGTTTGTAGTGCATGTCAATTCGGTAAGAGTCATAGACATCATCTACCATCTTGTTATGAACCTGCAAAACAGCTATTTGATCTAGTCTATTTTGATGTATGGGGGCCTGCTCCCATATCTTCAATTAATGGTAATAGATAATTTGTTCTTTTCATTGATGATTGCACACAATTCATTTGGTTTATTTCTTGACTAATAAATCTCAAGTTGTTTCAGCATTCACGTTGTTTACAACAATGGTGGAAACACAATTCTCAACTAAAATCAAGGCTTTTCAATCTGATTGGGGCGGAGAATATCGTAATATCTTGATTTTTCTACAAACACATGGTATCACTCATCGCGTTTCGTGTCCACATACTCCCAAACAAAATGGGGTTTTTGAAAGACGCAATTGATTTGTTGTAGAAAAGGGTCTTGCTTTGTTAGCTCACTCCAAATTAACGGTAAATTTTTTACAACAAGCTTTTCATACTGCTATTTATCTAAATAATAGGATTATTACTCCCACTCTCAAACACAAGTCATCATATGAATGCTTATACAATCACCAACCGGATTTTCTTATTCTCAAATCTTTTGGCTTCTTATGTTATCCTTATGTTCATCCCTATAATAGCAATAAATTGGAATTTCGATCGGTTCCTTGTATATTTTTAGGGTCTAGTGCCAAACACAAAAGATATTTATGCTTTCATGTTCCCATATCTCGTACTTATATTAATCGACACGTGGTATTTGATGAGTCTTCTTTTCCTTTTCCTGAACACGTTTCAAATGACAACAAGATAGAAAATCAATCTTATCTCGTCCAGCTCTCCAAGACGCTTTCAACCTTGGCATCTCCACTGCCCTGTAACACCCCAAATTTTGAGAACTCGGGGAGCTACTGGTTAGGACCTCACAATGGGTCCCGACCTTAGTTTGACAACAATTTCACTTGGATCTTACAACAAGGCACAAAAGTATTTAAAACGTTTGAAAACTTTAAACAATATATACATGAAGAATATGTATCAGCCTTACAAAGTAAATGTATCAAAACGACACATATGAAGAACAAAAGACACCCCCGTCCCCAACTAAATGAGTACGTGGACCAGGTTGACCATTTCCTCCGGATCTCTCTACAACTATATTAACCTGCAAGACATCTACAAGCGGTATAAAACCGTTAGCTAACATTCTATGCATAAGTATAGAGGTAAAAGCACAAACACACAACATACACAATCAACATGCAACACTCAATCCTTTTATTGTCTTTAATTAGGTGATAGGTCATTACTAATGATACTTATTTTGTGACACGAGAGATTCCCAAACCTCGCCCATGTCCCCGTTTACCAACACGGAATGGTACTAATGCATCTGACCGTCTACTGGACTGGGCTGGTCGCAGGGAACATCCTAGACTCTCGCAAGAGCTAGGCAGATGATGTCACGACCGGTTATCATACACTTGGGTCAATTACGTAAATAATAAAGTCGGCCTAATCCGGTTTCGTTGTTTATCATAACTAACAAACACCACTCATACACATTACACTCATACAAGAAGCCAGCTAAGTAAGTCCGTGGACTTACCTGAATCAGATCTCGACTTTCTAATTCGCAAATCGATTTGTACAGTAGGAATTCAGTGTCCTGTCAAAGGAGGGCATGTGTGTCAGCACACTTTATGGGTGATTAGAAGTCTAAGACTTCTAAGATAGTAGGTCTTAATAGAACGGAATTGATTACAGTATTAATTTATGGTAAAATGACTATTTTACCCTTGGTCTCGAAACTTCCAAAAATTCCCTAATTCATGCCTAAACTCTTATTTGAGACTAAAGAGTCATTTTAAAGATGAGTTTGGTTACAAACTAGCAATTTACCCATTTCCCTATTTTCGGAAAGATAGTTAAGGTCCAACTTCGGCTTCAAATATAAAATTCGAATAATCTTATAAAAATTCCGAGATAATTCCCTAGATCATCTATGATATCACATCTACTCTTAGGATCAAGAATTTCTTAAAACTGTTAAAGCATCACTTCTACAAAAATTTCTAAAGTTGGTTACCACATTTAACAAACAACACACTCTCTTAACTTTGAAAAATCATAACTCGTAAACTACTCGCTGGATTTATCCCAAATTTTGATATGTTCTACTATAAAATATTATCTATAATATATCCAAAATTCAGCCGCAAAAGAGATCAAAATCCTATTTAAAACTATCTCACAAAACCGAATTTCAGCACAACAGAAAAACTGCTTACGACTCAATCTTTGAAAAATCATAAATCCAAAACCACTCGCTGGATTCCTCTCAAATTTTACTATGTTCTACAACAATATGTCAACTATATCATATCCAAACTTCAAGCCCAACGGAGATCAAGAGCTTATTCAAAACCATCTCGCAAAACAGCATCACTTGCTGTTTTCCCCAACACTCAGCACATATATAAAAACTGCATGAGGCGTCAACTTTGGAACACAATAACTCTCAAACCGTAGCTCGGATTCCTCTCAAATTTTAGTATGTTATACTATACAATATCTACTAAAACATATCCGAAAATCAGCAGTAAAGGTGGAGTCTAACCTACCCAAAACTGGAGCCGAAGTTGACTGTTCTTCACAGTTTCTGGAATTCATACTGAACGTGCAAATGGTCCAAGGTTCGGAACTCACCGATCATAAGTTATGCATGAACCTTAACCCATCAGCTTATGTTCAAAACTCTCTTTGCCTATTCTAGGTCCAACTTACACAATCATCTACATTACTCTCATCTCAAACTCATCAAACAACAGCGGCACTCCCTAGACAACAATATGGTACTGAGGTTAAGGTTCGCTTCTACTCACCCGCAGCGGTGAAGGCCACAGTTTGTGGTTGATCAAGGACTAGCAAACCCGGCGCTGAATCTCGGTTGGATGTAGGTTGCGACAGGGGCTGCATTAGATTACAGGAGGGGATGGTTACTGTCTAATCAGGAGGAGAGGGGAGTGGACAGCAAGAGAAGTGGCTTACCCGTTCTTCGATTGCAGCAGGCTGAGCAACCGGTCCGCTTCTGTCTCGTACCCGCTAGAGGCGTGCAGAGGTCAAGGTATGCTTCTGAGAGTTATGATGGTTGTTTATGGGTTGTTGCGTCGGACGGACAACACCAGGCGTTGCTGCGTTGGGCGACTACTGTTGTTGCGGGTTGCTGCTGCGTCGGACTGCTGTTGTGGGCTGCTGCTGTGGGATGCTGCGCTGAAGAGGTTGTTGTGCTAAAGAGGGCTGAAGACGCTGGGGATGGACGGTTCTGAGTGTAACAGAAGACAGAAGGGAGACGAGCAGTTGTACGCAGATCTGGCGCTGCCCATGCCCTCATCACGTTCCTGGGCCACTGCACAAGTAAGGGGAGTTGGGCCACGCACCAGTAGTTGTTGATGGGCTGAAAAAAAAAACAAAGGAAATGCAAGGAAAGGTGGGCTGAAATGAGGTAAGATAGAATGGGAACCGTCAACGGCTCGAAGTCCGAATTTATTCGGAATTAAACATGAATAAAAATTCCGGATATTACAGCCCCGTCACCGTCTCCTCTGTCCTCTAGTCCGGTTGGCTGGTCGCAGACTTCTGGAGACCTAACAGTCTCCCCATTGTCGAACTACACTGACTCGTCTCTTGGTTCCTCTAGCCTCACGCCGCTTTCTCCCACCGGCCTCTCGCCGTTTCCTCCTGAAGTTGTGCCCATCGAGTCTTCTTCTTCTGGTCACACGCCGCCTACCTCTCCTGTGGTGGAGCCGCCTCCATCACCCGTCGATTATGTCAATTTTGTCGCCAGTCCATATCCAAACGCCCCCTCATATTTTCGGCTTGCTGCGAACTCCGAACACGGTATGACAACTCGAGCCTCCACTCTTTCTCTTAAACCTAAATCTCTTGTTGCTACTAAGTATCCTATTTCTTATGATTCCTCTGAAATTGAACCGAAAATGTTTTTACAAGCCTCAAAAAGCCCTAATTTGCAACATGCTATGCAGTTAGAGTTTGATGCCTTAATTTATAATAGGACTTGGGACCTTGTTCCCAGACCTCTTGCTACTAATATTGTGGGTTGTAAGTGGATTTTCGAAATTAAACAGAAACCCGATGGCTCTGTTGAGCGCCACAAAGTGCGCTTGGTAGCAAAAGGATTCAATCAAGAAGAGGGTGTTGATTATTTCGATACATTCAGCCCAGTAATTAAGCCTACAACCATCCGTATCGTTTTGAGTATTGTTGTCACTCGAAATTGGCCTCTCCGTGTCAACAATGCCTTTTTGAATGACGACTTAGCTGAAACTGTTTACATAGAGCAACCACCTGGATTTGCTGACTCTAACCATCTCTCCTATGTTTGTAAGCTCAAGAAGGCCTTATATGGCCTCAAACAAGCTCCCCGGGCATGGTTTCAGAAATTGCAACAATCCTTGCTTCATCATGAATTCCAACCATGTTTTTCAAACACGTCTCTCTTTATTAAGCGACATGGTTCCGATGTTGTCTATGTGCTTGTATATGTGGATGATCTTATCATTACGGGCTCTAATTCTATCTTTATTGATGAATTTGTCAAATATCTCAATTCAGTGTTCTCATTGAAGGATTTAGGTGTTCTTAATTTCTTCTTGGGCATTGAAGTCCACCATTCCTCATCAGGTCTCTTACTCTCCCAACGGAAATACATCCTTGACCTCCTTGATCATACCAACATGACAAGATCCAAACCTATTGCCTCGCCTACGGAGCCCGGCTCTAGATTGACATTAGGTGGTGATCCTTTTGCTGATCTACTTCTCTATCGGAGTATTGTGGGTGCATTGCAGTATGCTACTATCACTCGTCCTGAAATTTCTTATTCAGTTAATCGAGTTTATCAATTCATGCACTAGCCGTCTGAGAAACATTGGGCTGCAATTAAGCGCATCTTGCGTTATCATAAGGGTTCTCTTGATGTTGGTTTGTACTTTCATCCTTCACGAGATTCTCGATTTGTTTGCTTTACTGATGCTGGTTGGGCTTCGAACCCTGATGATTGTCGGTCCAAACATGGCTTCTCCATTTATTTTGGAGGAAATTTGGTCAATTGGTCTTCCAAAAAAGCAAAAGGTCGTTGCTCATTCTACCACTGAGGCATAACACATAGCGATTGCTTTTGCTTCGGCTGAACTCGTTTGGCTTCAGTAACTGCTCAAAGAAATGCAAGAATCATCAGCTGGTCCGCCTATCCCTTTGTTCGACAATTTGAGTGCCACATTTCTCACCGCTAATCCGGTATTTCGTCAACGTTCAAAACATATTAAAATTGACTATCATTTTGTGCGGGAACAGGTTGAAGGAGGTGACTTAGTGGCTCGTCATGTAAAGTTTGTTGATCAAATTGCCGACATATTTACCAAAGCCCTTGGTTCTTCTCGTTTCAAAAATCTATTGTTCAAGCTTCTCGATCGTGATCGACCGTGAACTTGCAGGAGGGTATTGAAATATTAAGATCTCAGCAAGTTATATTAGTATAAAATTGTTTTGTTGAATCAATATTTATCCTTTCCATATCTTGTAAATATTTTACGTGTTGATGGATTCAATCATCCATGATCTTAGCAATTAGTTTCCTCTATTGTAGATTCTAGTTCTGTAGAGCTGCTGCACTCCTTTGTATAAATCCTCTTTCAATGAAAATGAGTAGATTAACCTTTTCCACAATTCTTACTGTCTTATAGGATGTAACGAAGAGTGTGACGTATAATAGGTAGATCATATCTAGGGAGAAGTTTGAGATTAATATGGAGAGGTGTAATGGTGGACTTAGAAAAAGGAAGTTGAATATCGTTGAGAAGTTTAAGTGTGAACTTATGTTGAGTGAGAGCAATCTAAAGGAAGTGTAAGTGACTTTGATCCATAAAAAGAAGTGAAAGGTTTGTTTAACATAAGCCTTATGGGGCTAGATTTCCTCTAGGTATGAAGCTAGTGACTAGAAGATTATCAATACAAACAACAATAATGGCAATATGTTTGTCATTTCTCTCGATGAAAAGAATATAGTAATCCTTGGATTAGACCAAACCTTGAGTGCTTAGAGTAGTAGTCCATCTGTAAAGTTATTCTCTAGAGGCTTATTTCAAACCATGTTTCAAACCACAAAGCATCATTGTCTAGAGGCTTGTTTCAAACCATGTTTCAAACCATAGAGCAATTTTCTATGTTTGCAAATAGGAGAAATTGGGTTATAATTCCCTAAAGGCATTATCTATAAACATCTTCATGTAAATCCCAATGCAAGAACACATTGTTTACATCTAGTTGGTGAAGACGCCATATTTACAACATGTGAGCATTAGTTTCAAGAAAATCAATCTTTCTCATTGAGTGTAACCCTTGACAACTAACCTTGATTTGGAAGGTCCGAACCTGCCATCAACTTTAAGTTTGATACGATAAATCCATTTACAAACAATAGATTCCATGCCATTATGGAGAGGAACAATGATGATTAGAAGAAACTTCTATGTACGATGTTGGTTCAACATAAGACTTTAAAAAGATAAGAAAGAAAAATGATGATATAAAAAAGAGGATTGGATCATATCTAGTGAAGGAGATCAAGATCTATATGTACACACAAAGTTTTGAAGATGAGATAGTATATTAGACATTTGAGTTGAGCGTCAAGTGATGTCATCTATTCATGTATCTTTTTAGATATGGTAGATTCATGATTCAAATTATCGTTGATTAATTCAAAAAAACATAAAGTGACAAATAAAAAAAACATGCAAGAACATAACGGAAATGTTTTTCGAAATATTGTACGAACATGTAATAATGGATGACTTCATTGAACAAACTCTCTACGAGTACTTCGAAAGATTCGCCCGTCTCCGATCCAGCTGTCCTTTTCACGGATATTCAACTCAAGATCTAGTCTTGTACTTGTACAATGGCTTGCTAGACAATGAAAGGAGGATCGTTGATGCGGCTTGCGGAGGTAATATTCTTAACTCTACTCCTGACCTTGCTTTGGAAAAGATAGAGGAACTAGCAGAAGGAACCCGGAACTTTGGAAGGACTCCGTCCAAGAAAGGTGTTCATGTTGTAAATACCGGGAAGAGTGAGATCTCCGCTGAGCTCGCAGAGCTGAAGGAGATGGTGGAGAGACTAACACTTATGGGAACCCCACAGCAGCTCAAAGCTTGTGGAGTGTATGTTGACCCATATCATCCAACGGACATGTGCCCATAAGTCCAGGATGATGATGTTGAGGTGAACGTAATGGGCTATGGACAACCACATCAGCAAAGGCCTAGGAACGATCATTATGCGCAGAATTTCATGCCAAATTGGCGTCACCAACAGAATTTCCGTTGGAGGGATCAACAAAACCAACAACAGCAGCCCCGTCAAGGTAAGTATCAAACAACTGAAGATATGTTGCAGGTTTTGACTAAAAACTTTGCTACTCATGTCCAAACAACAGAATCTAGCATCAAGAACCTTGAAAAACAGGTTGGTCAAATGGCGGAAGACATTACAAGGATTGAAACTAGGTCCTCCGGAGGATTACCTTCACATACGGTTATAAACCCCAAGGTGATGCTGGAGGAGGCTCAATCATTGAGGTAGAGTCCTTACGTCGAGCCAACGACGTAAAACAAAGGCGCTATTCGGGAGGCAACCCGAAGGAATAAGAAGAGGGGCTTCTGTCAATAAAACCACCCCTGTGGCTCAAGGACCCCGCCCCAGCGGTGACACCCATGGCCAGCGCCGCCCCCGGCGCTGGACCAGCGTCTGCAACATATTGGCCACCGCCCCCGCGGTGACACCCCACGCCCCTGCGGCGGCCATTCTTGACACTCATCCTCAGCGCCGCCCCCGGCGCTGAGGCTGCGTGCCCCTCTTCCTTGTCACCGCCCCTGCGGTGACAAACGCCGCCCCTGCGGTCTTACTAAGGAAAGAAAAAAAATACACTTTCCAAAAATAACCTACAACTACCGCCCCTTACCTTCCCTCTCCATTCACTCTTCGAACCCTACAACGCCTCACCTCCCACGCCCCTGCGCCCTCCGGAAACTCTCACATGCTTCCTTGTGCAACGCTCCAGCGCCACCTCCGGTGACCTAGCCACAACCGCCCATGCGGCACCGGACCTCACCACACACACCCTCCAAACTCTCTCACCTTACTACACTCTTCATCACCAACCACCACAAAACTCCACTACTGCTCCACCTCCGGCGACGCTTACACCAGCAAAGAAGTCACCGGAACAGCCCCAGCGCCACCACCTTTGTAGGCTCCCAAAATCGCCCTCTGCTCTTCTCCCGCCCCTGCGTCTGCAAGTTGTCGCCCCTGCGCCAAGCTGCCCCTGCGGAATACACAACAGAGGGTTCGTGTCTTACTCTAATTTCTGAACTTTCTAATTCCTTTGCTTGTTCAACTGCAAGAGATGGAAAACCAAAGGAAATACAAGTTGTCAGAAGCTGAGAAGCAGCGGTATAGGATTGTGCAAGGTCAGGATGTGTATGCAACCCGATTTCTTGACATTCCTACTTTAGAAAATTTGGGCATGCTGGAGAGCATGCAGTCATTCCTCAACAATGTTGGGCTCTGTGATTTTCTGATAATGAGTGCTCAATTCATCGCCACATTCAAAATGGAAACGGTGGACCACAATTGCGTTGGACTTTCATTCAAGTTCAACAAAAGAAAGTATACATTGGACTACACCCAACTGCAAGAGGCATTCGAGGTGACTATTGCCGCCTCCCACGACTGGTGGGAACCCATCCCGACACCCGACTTGATGGAGTTTTGGTAGGCCTCCACCAGATCTGAGTTTCATGAAGGGGGTGAGTATTCCAACAAATTCACTCACCCCTGTTTGAGGCTCATCTCGAAGATCTTCATGAGTGTCTTCTGTGAACACAAGGAGGAGAATAAGGTCGCTCTCAAGGACCTTCCATTACTATACGCCTGCCTCCCCACGAACAGCTGGGTACCAGATTGGCCATACCTCTTCCTTACCGCTTTGAAGCGGATTAGGAAGAATGAGCCACGAGATATTGTGGGAGGTGGGGTAATCTCCTTGTTAGCTGCACAGGTGATGGATCTCCCTGACTTAGAGGACGGACTAGAGGCCCCTCTATATACGGAAGGGATGTTGAGGAGGTGCAGGCTCCTCAGGAGAGACGGGGAGAACAAATTTTGGATCTCGCTGGCAAATGGGAGTCACTTCACATACCTCCCCCGACCACATCCACTTGGAGACGAGCTCTCCTAGTTGTACGTACCAGCTGACCTCGTTCCTCTGAAACAGCCTCAGGAGGACATTGTTGGGCGATATGTTGCGGGCTCCAGCCGGGCCCCAGTTACTAATGAGGAGATGCCTACTGCAGCACTGGACAACAGTCAGGCCATGGAGAGTCTTCAAGCGCAGATGGCAGCCTTGACCACACAGCATCAGGCATGGCAGACCGAGTACCAGCGGTCCATGCTTGAGTAGCAGCACGTGTGGCAGTCCAGCTTCGCCTCCTCCATGTCCACCCATTTTGACCGCCGACAAGATGCTTGGCAGGCGGCTCATCAACAACAGTAAGAGACTCAGCGGCTGGCTTGGCAAGCTAGCTACGAGACTTCATTCAGAGAGAGGATGGAGGCTCAGGAGGACCGCATCGACACGCTCCACCGCCGGCAGGAGCACTTCTTCCGCCACTTTCCATACCATCCGGAGGATGGTCCGGATGGTCCAGCTGGACCGTCCCACTGAGTTGTATACTTCTCTTCCCTTTTCCACATTTATCTTTGCCTTATTTCCACTTTGAGGGCAAAGTAATCTTTAAGTATGGGGGAGGGACATATATTTGCATGTACAGTTTCATTCGCGTTTTTTTTTAGTTTGTTTTGCATTAAGTCCTATGTTTTGTAATTCAGTTTCATATAAAAAAAAAAGAAAAAGAAAAAGAAACAGAAAAAGCCAAAGAAAATGAAAAAAGGCATGAAAATCCTTGGATAAACCGAAAACCCGAAAGGGCGGTTTAGGCAAAAAGAAGGTAGTCCGACCAACCTTAGGTTGGTGCAAAAATTAGACTTGAGGGATGTGAGTTTAAAGTGAGATCATCAAAGGAAAAGAAGAAGAGTGGCAAGGTGAAAACCCGAAAGGGCACCTTGGCAAAATGAGCGACACCGAGTGTAGGTTTCCCTTTCGGCGTTTGGCGACATAAGAAGGGGGGTCATAAGAAGGTTGTCCGGGTAGGCCACTCTTGGATCAATAAGGATGGTAGTTTCTTCCCTTTTTCTCACATTCCCTCTCTTCTCCTTCTTTCTTTCTTTGCTTTTCTTTCGTTTTCATTATCTTTTCTGCTTGCCCATGCTTCCTGAGGCCTTTGAGTCTAGTTGTGGTCATTTGTCTTACTCGTGACGAGTAAAACGTCTATGTATGAGGGAGTTTGATAGGTGATGAAATCACTATCAATTAGGTTAGTTTTTAGAGTCTTTTTATTGTATTTGTGTCGGTTTATGCTACTAACTCCTTGGTCCAGAAGAAGAAGACTAAAAGAAGCTAAGGAAGGAGTTATAAGCACTTAGGAGTGAAGATCGTTCACGAAGCAAACCTTTTGTTGCCTCACCGCCCCCGCGGAGCCTTGTCACCGCCCCTGCGGAGCCTTGTCACCGCCCCTGCGGAGCCTTGTCACCGCCCCTGCGGGTGACACCTTACTTCGGAGCGCTCCCTGCACCTTCGCCAGCGCCAGCCACGAAGACTGTCACCGCCCCTACGTCAACCCCTGGCGCCCCTGCGGTGACTTGCCCTGAAGAATCGAAGACCAGCGCCACTGCGCCTTCCCCTGTACCTCTGCCTGCGCCTCAATTTGGGAGCTGGAAGGTGAAGAGTCTGTGTCACCGCCCCTGCGTTGACACTGGGACGCCCCGACAGCTTGGCATCAGAAACGGCAAAAAGTTGAAGAGTCAGACGTTTGAAGAGCATTAAAGATCCGCCCCTGTGGAATTGCCTAGCCGTCCCTGCGGTCATGAAGAAGATCAAGCGTTTTTGCCTTCACCGCCCCTGCGGAGCTGAAGGCCGCCCCTGCGGTTCAACGACAAAAGCTTTACTCCGGCTGTTTACACCACCTTTATGGCATTAAAGGTGGCTGTTTTGGGCCGGCCATTTACTCCTAGTTAGTGTCTTTTGTAGTATAAATAGGCCTTGGTTGATTGCTAGAAGGATCCATCTTGTTTTCCCATCATTTTCCACTTAGAAACCAATTTTCATTTCCATTGTAATGAGTTGCTAACTCCCTCGCTACATTGGGTTGGTTTGAAGCTGCGTTGTTACTTTGGTTGTAAGTTTTCTTTAATATAAGTTTTCATTCAGTAATGCTTTGTGTTTCCTTGATCTCCATTGTCTAATTGCATGTTTTACTATTACTTGAGATTGATCACCTTAGGTTCTAAAGTGCATGTAAAGAACTAGGATTAATAGGTTCCGGGTTCGGGTCTTTAATCTAGTAGTAAACTTTAAGTAATAACGGGTTGTAATTACTTACCGAAAAGGAACCCAAATATAAAGATAAGCTTAACGGTTTAATCTTTTCTTTATTTCCCTTAGTCTTTGTTTGAAAGCTAACTTGTTAATTGTTCTAGTAGGTTTACGGAACACTAACTTGTTAAGTCGTGTTGATGTTGGTTGGCTCAACACATATATACGATCGAAACGGGAGATTACTTGAAAACTTGTAAAAGGAACTCACCAAAGTAGCAATTGCATGCTTAGAATCAACCTAGTGTAGATTAACCCATTATTGTCTTACTTGTTGCGTTATTCGTTTTCATAAGTTTTTGTGCATCAATTTAACCAACCCCCCCTTTGTTACTTGTTACTATAATCAATAATTGCATCTAATAAAACACCTTAACTCTCTTGGGTTCGACCCTTACTTAACCACTATACTTGTTTTAGTGCTAAGTCGGGATTTACTTTTGATTGGGTATAGACGACCATAGACATACCACCAGTCAGTGTGCCTTCATCCCATCTTTGCGAGTTAGCATGAGACTTACCCGGTAAATGTTGATTCTATTCCCTTGGGTGGTGTGTTGGTTTGAGATTATAGTTCATTTTCTTAGTACCTTGAGACATACCCGGTAATAGGAGTTTTGGTTTGGGATAGTGAGTAGTGAGACTTACCTGGTGATCTATTCCCACCTTAGAAACATCTTTCCTTTGCAAACCTCAGCTTTGTCCATGTTATCTTTTGAGATCTTGAGTCGGAACCACAACTAGATGCTTTAATCCCTACAATCCGCATTCCCTTTATCTGACTTTATATCATCTTTGATTGCTTTAATTCGTGGTCATTAGTTATTTGACACCCTGATTTTCGTGCTTTGTTTCACCATAGTCCCTATGTTCGACCCCTGGAATTCTTGCTTTTATCACAATTGATCCATACACTGCAGGTTCGCATATTGTTCAAGCATACTTCTTGGTTTATAAATTTTAAAGCTTGCACACACCTTTTGGAGTGAACAAGTTTTTGGCGCCGTTGCTGGAGACTTGGTCTAGACCAAGCCGGTTTCGGTTGTCTTTTGGGGCTATTGCCCTTGTTGCCATTGACTACGTTACTTGAGTGTTTTCGCATGATCTTTTCTTAGGTTTATGCGAAGAACTCGTGCTGGAAAGGAAATCGTTACCTACGATCCCGAACCAGAAAAGACCTACAAGAGAAGATTGAAAGAAGCTAAGATGGTCAATCAAGACAATCGCGATCTTGAAGCCGAATTGAAGGAGGCATTGGAACAGCTACGCCTGAGTAAGGAAGAACTGCAGTGAGAGAAGGACGAGACCCGCGCAAGAACAGAAGGAATTGAAGCAGATATGGCTGCTCTAAGGGCACAGTTTCTGCCTCAACCGATCTCAGATCCTCTACTGATGCAAGACCCAATTCATGTTGCCCCGGCCGAGATACACTTACCACCTCGGATGCCTATCCGAGATGTTCTTTTTTCTGGAATTCCACAAACCCTAGGACAGAGGATGGACCCTAATCAGCAAGTCAGGCGTCCAGAAGTCAACCTAGGTGATCCAGCTGAGCATGATTATGAACTTTGACCACAAGTTCTAACTATGATTCAACAATATCAATTTGGAGGTTTGGAGAGAGAGTCCCCGCATCAGCATTTACAAAACTATGAGATGTTGATGGAGACTTTGAGACCTTCAAGAGTGGAGAATAACAACTACAAGTTGAGGCCTTTCTATTTCTCTTTGAAAGACAAGGCTCTTGCTTGGTATCAATCTCTTCCGGCCGGAAAAATCAACACTTAGGAAGAGATGACAACGGAGTTTCTTACTAAGTTCTTTCCCCCTTCTAAGACCGCTGAATTGAGGGGGAAGATCAATGCTTTTATTATGAAGGACAAGGAAAGTTTGTCCAAGTCTTGGGAGATATTTAAGGATCTTCTGTTGGATTGCCCACATCATGGGATTCCAAAGATCGAGTTGCTGGAAATATACTTCAAGGGTTTAGATGGAGATACTCAATTCAAGCTCCAATTACTTTCCGCCGGCACCTTCATGGATATGAAAATACATGAAAGACAAGGCGCTTGCTTGGTATCAATCTCTTCCGGCCGGAAAAATCAACACTTGGGAGGAGATGACGACGGAGTTTCTAACTAAGTTATTTCCTCCCTCGAAGACCGCTGAATTGAGGGGAAAGATCACTGCTTTTATTATGAAGAACAAGGAGAGTTTGTCCAAGTCATGGGAAAGATTCAAGGATCTTCTATTGGATTGCCCACATCATGAGATTCCAAAGATTGAGTTGCTGGAAATTTATTTCAAAGGTTTGGATGAAGCTACTCAATTCAAACTCCAACTACTTTCATCCGGCACATTCATGGATATGCCAATAAATGAAGCTTGGGATTTCATTGAAAAGCAAGTTTTACACATAGAGAAGTACTCCCATCAAGGAACTGAAAATGGAGTAAGGAGAGTTAGCTTCCAAGACACATCATCAAATGGAGCTCAACTCACCTCGCTTAGCAACGAGGTAAAAGCATTAAAGGAGCTTTTAGTAGGTCAAACGAAGAAGGAGCAAGATGGAGGATATCAAAGAAGAAATAACTATCAAGGACCGCGGAACAACAATTACAACAACAATAGAAACTCCAACAACAACAATTGGAGATCTAATCAACAAAATCCCAGTAACCCTTATTCTCATGCTAATAATGCTTTTAACGCCCCCTCTTCTTCTTCTACTCCATTGAGAAGCTAGGAGCCTGGATCGAGTTCGTCCCAGCCAGAAAAGAAGGATGTTGTGCTGGAGGCAATTATGATCAAGCTTAACGGTATGGAGACATCAATGACTTCATTTTAAAAGGCACAAAAAGCCTTAGAGCAACAATTCTTCAACAAGGCGAATGAAGCGCCAAGAGATTCAGGGAAGCTCCCAGCAAGGACAGAGAGCAACCCTAAGGGATAGATTATGGTAATAACAACACGCAGTGGATTGAAAACTGCGGATCCAGTACCTCGGTCGAGCAATGACCAGATGAACATTTCGGTCGAGGTACCAACCGAGGTGGAGCCCAAAAAAACGAAAGATAAATCTGAAGTTTATGTTCAACCTCCTGCTTATAAATCACCACTTTCATTCTCTCAGTCAAGGGCGAGGGCACATCTAGACAAGCATTTTGGTAAGTTTCTAGACCTTATGAATAAACTACATATTAACATCCCTTTCCTTGATGTCATTCTAGGGATGCCCGCCTATGGAAAGTTTCTGAAAGAGATTCTATCAAGGAAGAGGAAGCTGGAAGATTTTGGGGAAGTAAGGATGACATCTAAGTCTTCAGAGCTAATTCAAATCATGAAGGAGAAGATGCCACCTAAATTAAGAAATCCCGGTTCATTTTGCATTCGCATTCAAGTTGGGGATATAACCTATGATGCATTGTGTGATCTAGGAGCCAGCGTGAGCATCATTCCGCTGGAGCTATGTGAGAAAGTCGGCCTTGGAGAGCCCAAGCCGGTGAAGATGACGTTATACATGGCGGATCGCTCCATTACCCGTCCCGTGGGTATTTTGGAAGACATTCCCATCAAGTTAGGTAATTTATACTTACCTATAGATTTTGTTGTACTTGACATTCCCGCAGATTATCCCGTTCCTATCATTCTCGGGAGACCATTTCTAGCAACTTCGGGTTGCAATGTGGATGGTAAGAACGCCAAGTTGAAATTAAACATTGGTGGAGACCATGTGGAGTTTGCATTACTCGCTGCAATGAAGGGAGAGCCGCTGGAGGATGATATCTTCAACATCTATGATGAAGAAGAATCAAGAGAATTGGTGAGCTCTATCGTTATTAATGATCCTCTTGAAAGAGTTCTTAGTTTTAGTTTGATGACGGAAGGTATATATGTCTCTTGTGATGAAGATATACGGAGCTTAAAAGCATTGGAAGCAGATCCTGGAGCTAAGATTGAGAAACTAATCCAGGAGAAGAAAAGCAATTTAGGTTTCGGTCCCAGTTCCAGTACCTCGACCGAGGCATTTCCTGGACCAAGTGAGATGTTCTTGTCTGAAGAACATTTCGGTCACCCAATTCGGACATTGACCGAGACAGCAAGTGAAATGTTGTCAACTGAGGACAACAAACTTTCTAACTCATTGTTCGCTCCAAACGGTGTGTGCAAGCTTTAAATTTATAACCCTAGACTTAAGCTTAAAACAAGGATGCGAACCCGCAGTGTACGGGTCAATCGTAGTAAAAGCAAGAAAATTCCAGGGGTCGATCACAGGGACTCGGTGAAACAAAGTCAATATGGTATGCTAATGTCAAGTCTAACCACAAGAGCAATTTAACACAATCAAAGATGAATAAGAAGTCAATAAAGCAAACATGCAATTCTAGGGATTAAAGCATCTAGTTGTGGTTCCAACTCAAGATCTATAGATAAGCGGACAAAGCTGAGATTTTTGCGTGGGGAAGGTGTTTCTAAAGTGGAGTAGATCACCGGGTAAGTCTCACTACACATTAATCCTAAATCGTAACTCCTATTACCGGGTAAGTCTCAAGGAATCAAGATAAAGAACTATAACCTCAAACTAACACACCATCTAAGGGAATAGAATCAACCTTTACCGGGTAAGTCTCAGGCTAACTCACAAAGATGGGATGGAAGCACACTCAAACCCCAATAAAGGATAAACCTTTATTACCTACACTTATGATCGTTGGTACACAAACTAAGGAATTACCGGGTAAGTCTCATCCTAAGCTTGCATTGAACCAGGAAAGGTGTAATAAGAATAGGATTTAGAAAACTCTAACACTTAACTTTCTGTTTTAGGTCGGATAAGTCACCTCGGTCAGAAGAATTCCACCCCGGCCGAGAAGTTCATCAACCGAACGAGATGCTTAGGGTTAAGGTTAAAGACTCGAACTTTCAGGATCCTACTGGAATCTAAGATTATTCTATCATTGTTTTTCCCACAACCTTCAGCCAATCACCCTAGAATCACACAAGGAAATTAGCCACTCATCATCATAATGAAAGTATTAAATATATGAGAAGAAAGTGAATATTTGAACAAAGAAGAATTTAATGAAAAGACTTCAATAACTGAATCAAATATCACAACAAAAGCGTTCCTTGGATAATAATCCAAAAAGACAAGACAATCAATGAGGGGATTGAAGACAATCTTACAAAACCCTCCAAAAAGCTATAAAGCTATGATCTTCAATCTTCCTTCAACCTTCAAAAAGGTTCTTCGAAAACTCCCAAATTGGAGTATGCTGCTGCTGCGTGAGTGGGGTGTTCCAGCCATAAGCGGATTACTTGCGCTGATAGCGGGTGTCGGATTTGTGGAAAATTCAACCCTTTTTATAGGAAAATAACCCTCCAAAGATAATAAATCTTAGAAAGATATTTTCCCATAAATATAGGTAAAATATATGATTCTGCATATCTCCTTCCATCCAGAAGCCAAGCCAAAAAATATAAGATCACTTTCCAATTTTAAAAGATCTCTTCCAAGAATAAAATATTCTCGCCGCGTCCTAGGTGTTCGCCTCGGTCGAGTCGGTGTCTCTGGATCGCCTCGGTCGAGATGAATCTCTGGTCAACCGAGGTGACTCACAACTGAATGTGAAATCTCTCAAAACTGGTTCCAAAGTAAATCTTCAATCCATGGCTATGCTTCCTGGATGTAGCTCCAAATGACTCATGACTCCTATTGCTCCTTTTTTATGCAAAACGTACCATATTACCTGCAATTACAACGAAACTAGGTGTAGACCTCGATTCTCGCAAAGGTAGATGAAATGGTAGTAAAACCACATAATGTACATACAAACATGCAGATTATGAAAGATAAAACGTCCAGACAAACCCCAAAATATAGACTATAATTCATGCTATCAAAATACCCCATACTTAGCCCTTGCTTGTCCCCAAGCAAGTTCCTCATATAGAAAACAAGATAGAATGGATTATAAGTCAAGAAAATCATGAAAAAGCCTTTCAAAAACATTTTATGGTGTGCAACTATCATAGATCACTCTAAGAGAGTACTTCCCGGACTTTAAAAACTCAATATGCTCAAAACATTTTATAAATATAGGAAAGTTGTTCATCTTTGCATAAAATCATAAAATGCATAATAAATCATAATTATCAAAATTAATCATGTATAATCCAGTTTAAACCGCTAAGTCAACCAACAAGCTCAAGGTCTCAAGGGCTTCCCAAAAGAAAAGGTCAAGAAACGTGTAGGGTAGGGATGTATGTAAGGTAATGTGGTGCTAGAATCCGGGAAAAGGATGAACTTCACTTTCACTTTGACTTGCAACACCTTCCACCAATAAGCTTTGCTTATTTCAGACTTTTTCTTTTTACTTTACTTTTTGGGATGCATGGACAGAGGTGCACAATAACCGAAGCCTAGGAAATCTGCAATCATCAATTTCTTGAGATGCATCAAACCCTTGATGCACATACCATGACCCGTTAGGAATATCGCTCAATCCGACTTTGGCAAGACACAAACACCCGGCTATGTGAATGGTGCCGAGTTACTCATCTTCATGATTGACTTCCCCAAACCTATTATTGCTTTCTAACACTTTCACTTCCAGCCTACTTCTCAATTTTAACTTCACTTGCTTTCACCACTTCGCTTGCTTCCAAATTCCCGGATAGGTAAAGGGAGGCAAAATGTATATGAGGGGCTAAGCATGATCAAGAAGAAGAAGAAGAAGAAGAGAATGAATTGCCTTGGTCTTTCCAAGAAGAAAGTGAGAGAACTTAACCTGCGGTGTCAACCTTCAAATTCAACATAATTTGGATAAAAACAAAGTATTAAACATGCTAATAATTTCAAACAAAGCATTTAGCAACTTTAAACATATTATAAAACCTTTCAAACACATAAAGAATTTAAAACCAGTGGGTAAACAAGATCTTCACTGAGATCATATCCAGATAAGAGGCACAAAATCGTTTTCGAAAAACTCTCAGTTAACGCACCTCGGTCGAGGTGTTCTTGGTTCAACCGAGGTGAAACACCTCGTTCGGCCAGAATCTCCCCGGTCGAGGTCAAAAATTTTTTTTTTTTTAAAACCAATTTTTTTATTTTTTTCGGTTCGGTTTCGACGTTTTCTCAATCAAATAACCTGTAGGTATGCATGTAGTCTCAGATAAACACATAGATGCAAAAGTGAAGCATAAATATGAATAAATATCCGATAAAGCGTGAGTCATACATCAAAAGTGTCAAATAGTCAAATAATACAGACAAATACCCCATACTTGAGACACACTGTCCCAGTGGGTATAATAAAAGTCTAAATAAGAGAGAACTCACCGGATAAGAGCCGAACTGCATAAAAAATATAATAAATAAATCCTGCATCTCCTCAGTAGTCCTGATCCGGCGGTGGTGGTGGTATGTAGGGGTACTGAGTCGGATCATAGGGATGGCCCATGATACGCTCAAACTGTAGCTGAGCCATCATGTGCTGATGATGCTGCCGCTCCTGCATCTCGCGGATGTCCAGCAAAAGTACAGCATATGAGTCGATTACCTGATCCGTCAGGTCATCGATCCGTCGGTGTGTAGCTCTGTCCCTAACTCCCCGCCTCCTGCGCCTAGCAGGCCTGACCGGAGAAGTCTCAGCTGGCGCCGGCTCAGTGTCCTCCTCATCGTCCAAATCTATAATAGGTGGCGCGCTCATCCCAGCTGTATCTGTCCCTGTGTCCATCGGGATGCCACCTCCTCTCTCATCGACTGTGTCATCATCATCGTCGTCCTCATCCTCAGCCTCCTCCTCAGCCTCCTCCTCAGCCTCAGCAGGGGCAGCTGCTCCCTCTCTGTAATCCTCCATAAGTGGACCCCAAGCAGTCTGCCAGAAATGTGGATCAGCGACTGTGAACTGAGCAGACCAGCGGATCCCCTGTGGTGCAGTCCGCTCCCAAGGCATGGCGACGTATGGAGTGGTCAAACCACGAGGAACTAGAATCCTCCGTGTGATCATCTCTTGCAATCCTAGCGGCTTCGGAGCCGCCACCATAGTGCATACACTGAGGTCCATCCTGTGGTAGGCAGCGATGTGGGTGACTAGACCTCCGCAGCAGATGTCTCCCTTCGCCTTGGCCTTGATCCTGTGCAGATCCTCTGCCAAGAGCAAGCCAAAGTCTGGGAAACCTCCTGTAACCATGCAGTATAGGCTGAAGAGCTCCCCCTGTCGGATCTTCTGGGGCGTCTCCGTACGCGCCAGAAGTGTCTCGCTAAAAATCCTGTGGGCTAATCTGAAGGCCGGATGAAAGATGACCTTCTCCCTGGAATCTCCAGGGCGCCATCTGTCTGCGTGCCCAGTAATATGGGCGATCTGCCCCCAGAACTCCCTAGCTACGGATCGGGAGGGAAAGTCTACGGCGGTGGGGTCAGGAAAGCCAAAAATCTCTCTCCATATCTCTAAAGGAACTATGAAGTTCCGGTTCATCAACCGGTACTTCACAGAACGGTCTGTGGGGAGGTAGGATAAGGAGCTAACAAACTCGAGTGTCGGCTCTAGGTAGGCTGGGGCTCGGATCGCAGTAAACTGATCCAGCCCGACGGTAGCAATCATCCTCCTAAGGTCACCGTCTAACCCTAGGAAATCAAATGCAGATACGTCCAGAAATCGTGGTGCGATGATTGGACGGCTGGATATCCTCTCATAGTCTACCCGGCATCTCTCGTGGATAACCGGGCGGTAAGGTCGGGATGAGGAAGAAGAAGGGGAGGGAGAGGATCTATCTCTAAGGGCTAATATTCTGTCGGAACTCATTTTTCAAATAATCTGTCAGACTACCTCGGTCGGCTGACAACTCCAAGAATCACCTCGACCGAGGTGCAGGTCGACTGGACCGAGGCGAAGACAGTGCGATTTCAACTCTCTGATTTTCAGTTCTTTTCCCCCAAAAATCACTACCGATGCTTCCTAAGGGGTACTTAAAGGTTTCCTCAACAGAATCAAGGGCAACCAAAGCCCAAATTTCAGTAAACGAACGAGTTTAGGTTTTCGAACGTTTTTACCTTGTTCCGGTCGAAACGCTCAAATTTCTTGCAGATCTGTAGTTGCAATCGACTCCTCTATCCTTCAATCTCGGTTTGGAAGCAGAAAACGTCGAAAACGAGCAAGAAACGAGGTGAGCGAAGTGGATCTGTCGCCGCGGTCGAAATAGGTAAAAATGTGAAAAGTAATTTTTCCCCCTTTTATACTGTTACTAGATCTGCTGTCACCTCGGTCGAGATGGTCTCGACTGGACCGAGGTGGTATGGACCGAGGCGGTTCTGCAGAAACCCTAGTCGCCTCGGTTGCTTCAAGAATCAACTCGGTCGAGGTGCTCTGACAGTAACCGAGGTGCTTCTGTCTTCTCAGAATCTCGAACTTCTGTCCTTCCAGATGTGCTCCTTCCTAAATATTACCTGTTGTCTGTCCAGAACGCCAAAAACAAAGCAAAGCAAAGCAAAAACAAAAGCTATCTAAACTAGACTAGAAAACGGGAAAAGAAAACAATACCTTGGGTTGCCTCCCAAGAAGCGCTTGATTTAAGGTCGCTAGCTGGACCAGGATTCGTCTCAAAGGAGGTATATTGGTGCAACCTCCTCAACCGGCGTTTCCGGCTGGTACTTCTTAAGTCTATGACCGTTGACCTTGAAGCTTCCGCTAGTTTCGCCCCATATCTCAACTGCACCATGAGGGAAAACATGTTTCACAACATAAGGTCCGGTCCATCTAGATTTCAACTTACCTGGAAAAAGACGGAGGCGGGAGTTGAAGAGTAGAACTAAATCTCCCTCGTTAAGCTCCTTTGGAACGATACGCTTGTCATGCCATCTCTTCGTTCTTTCCTTGTAGATTTTGGCATTCTCATAGGCGTTCAACCGCAGCTCTTCCAGCTCGTTAAGCTCCAATAGTCGTTTCTCACCAGCCTCCTTGATGTCAAAGTTCAACCATTTGATAGCCCAATACGCCTTGTGCTCCAACTCAACGGGCAAATGGCAAGACTTCCCATATACCAAATTATAAGGGGTGGTACCTATGGGAGTCTTGAATGCTGTCATGTACGCCCAAAGAGCATCGTCCAATTTCATGGACCAATCCTTCCTCGTTCTAGAGACGGTCTTCTCCAAAATTGCCTTGATTTCTCTATTCGAGATCTCGACCTGTCCACTAGTTTGAGGGTGATAAGCGGTTGATACTTTGTGGGTTACCCCATACTTCGATAGAAGTGCCTTAAACTTCCGATTGATGAAATGCGTTCCTCCATCGCTGATGATGATGCGTGGAGTTCCAAATCGTGGAAAGATAGTTCTATTCAAGAACTTCACAACCACCTTGGCGTCGTTAGTGGGAGAAGCAATGGCTTCAACCCATCTAGAGACGTAATCAACTGGAAGGAGAATGTAGAGGTTTCCTCCGGAGGACGGGAAAGGTCCCATGAAGTCAATCCCCCACACATCAAAGATTTCTACTTCTTGGATGTTGTTAAGTGGCATCTCGTTCCTCCTTGATAAGTTCCCTGTTCTTTGGCATGCATCACAAGAAACAACAAAAGATTGCACATCCTTAAATAATGTAGGCCAAAAGAAACCGGAACGCAATACCTTAGCGCATGTTTTATCGGTGCTAGCATGTCCTCCACAAGGAAGTGAATGACAATGCCTTATGACGCTATTAACTTCATCTTCCGGAATGCACCTTCGAAGCATCCCATCCGGTCCGCGCTTGAATAGCAGCGGCTCATCCCAGTAGTAATGTCGTACTTCCTTGAAGAATCTCTTCTTTTGAGAGTACGTCAATCCGGGCGGTATTTCCTGGCAAACAAGATAATTCACAATATCAGCATACCAAGGACCTTTATTATCAGAAAGTTGGTGGAGGGAATGGTCCGCCAACAGTGGGTGAATGTCAGAGAAAGGAGTAAGAAAATTGTTATTCTCAGCAATCTCAGTTGACATTGTCTTGCCGTCGACCTCGGTCGAGGCGTTTAGGCGTTGACCGAGGTGTTCTTCAGTTGCCTCGCTCTGTCCAGAAGGTGCCTTGGTCGAGGTACTGCTACTGGATCCGAGGCTGGAGATCTTCGTCTCCTGGACTAGCTTCTCAGTTTTAGCTCCTGGATCCTCTTCCAGTGCCTTCAAGCTCCGTATATCTGCATCACAAGAAGCATCTATACCTTCCTCCATTAAACTGAAACTTATAACTCTTTCGAGCGGATCGTTAATAAGGATAGAGCTCACCAATTCTCTTGATTCTTCTTCATCGTAGATGTTGAAGATATCATCAGTAAGTTGCTCCCCTTTCATGGCTGCAAGTAGTGCGAACTCCACCTCATCGCCACCAACGTTGAATTTCAACTTGGCGTTCTTGCAATCCACATTGCAACCCGAAGTTGCTAGAAATGGTCTCCCGAGAATAATAGGAACAGGATAATCTGCGGGAATGTAAAGTACGACAAAATCTATAGGTAGATAGAAGTTACCTAACTTGACCGGCACGTCTTCCAAAATGCCCACGGGATGGGTAATGGAGCGATCCGCCATGTAAAGTCGAATCTTGACCGGCTTGGGCTCTCCAAGACCGATCTTAGTGCATAGCTCCAGCGGGATGATGCTCACGTTGGCTCCTAGATCGCAAAGGGCTTCACAAGTGACATCCCCAACTTGAATGGGAATGCAAAATGAGCCTGGATCTCTCAATTTAGGTGGCATCTTTTCCTTCATGATTTTGATTAGCTCCGAAGACTTAGATGTCATCCTAACTTCACCAACATCCTCCAGCTTCCTCTTCCTTGATAAGATTTCTTTTAAGAACTTCCCATAGGCGGGCATACCTAAGATAGCATCAAGGAAAGGAATATTAATATGTAGCTTATTCATCAAGTCAAGAAACATACCGAAGTGCTTGTCTAGATGTGCTCTGGCTCTGGACTGGGGGAATGGAAGTGGTGGTTTATATGCAGGAGGTGGAACATAAGTTTCTGTCGTTCCTCCTGCTTTCTGTTGCTCCGCCTCGGTTGGCATCTCGGTCGAGGTGTTCTTTGACTGGGTCTGGACCGAGGTGGTCTGCATCGAGCGAGGCACTGGATCTGCAGTTTTGAGTCCACTCCTCGTCATTATGGCCATGCACTGGCCCTTAGGGTTAGTTTCCGTCTTTGCTGGAAGCTTCCCTGGATCTCTTGGCGTTTCGTTCGCCCTATTAGCAAGTTGTTGTTCGAAGGACTTTTGGGCCCTCGAAAATGAAGTCATAGAATTCTCCATCGCGCTAAGCTTGATCAAGATTGCCTCCAGAACCGCGTCTTTCTTTTCCGGTTGGGACGAACTTGATCCTTGCCCTTGGCTTTTCAATGGAGTAGAAGAAGAAGAAGGAGAAGAGAGGAAAGGGTTAGAGGAATCATTAGAGTTGGAGTTTGAATGGTTGTTACCGTGATTTTGGTTATTCGCCCTCCAGTTGTTGCTATTGGATCCTCTATTGTTGTTGTTATAGTTGTTGTTTCGGGATCCGTTGTTGTTGTTACGGTACCCGTTGTTGTTGTTGCTCCTTTGCCCTTGCTCTTCCTTCTTAGTTTGAGCCATCAAGAGCTCTTTTAATTCCTTCACGTCATTCTTCAATGACGTGAGTTGATTGTTGTTGGGTTGAGTCTCTTGAAAGTTGACTCTTTTAACTCCACCTTCAGCTCCTTGGTGGGTGTACTTTTCCATGTGTAAGGCTTGCTTCTCAATGAAGTCCCAAGCCTCATCAATCGCCATGTCCATGAAGGTACCGGCGGAGAGTAGTTGGAGATTGAACTGGGTGCTTCCGTCCAGCCCTTTGAAGTAGATCTCCAATAACTCGATCTTTGGAATCCCGTGATGTGGGCAATCCAAAAGGATATCCTTGAACCGCTTCCAAGATTTGGACAAGCTCTCCTTGTCCTTCATGATGAAAGCATTGATCTTTCCCCTCATTTCAGCGGTCTTTGAGGGTGGAAAGAATTTGGTTAAGAATTCCGTAGTCATCTCTTCCCATGTGCTAATTTTTCCTGGAGGAAGAGATTGATACCAAGTAAGAGCTCTATCTTTTAAAGAAAAGTAAAAATGTCTTAGCTTGTAGTTGTTGTTCTCAATTCTGGGAGGTCGCAAGGTCTCCATCAAGATTTCGTAGTTTTGAAGATGTTGATGCGGCGACTCCTTTTCTAGCCCTCCGAATTGGCATTGGCGAATCATGGCTAGAACTTGCGGTCGAAGTTCGTAGTCATGATCTGCTGGATCTCCTAGGTTCACTCCTGGACGCCTCAGTTGTTGGTTAGGGTCCATCCTTTGACCTAGGGTTTGTGGAATTCCTGCAAGAAGAACATCTCGGACTGGTATCCGAGGTGGAAGTACATCGGCCGGGGCGTCGGGTACTGGAATCTGCCTCGGTCGAGGATCAACTACTGGATCCTGCATCGGGCGAAGTAGAATCTGGTTCCGAATGGCAGCAATCTCAGCTTCGATTGCTGCAGTCCTGGTGCGATTCTCCTCTTTCTCTTGCATGAGTTCTTCTTTGCTGAGGCGCAGCAGCTCCTGCGTCTCTCTCAATTGGGCCGCAAGATCGCGATCGTCTTGTTGGGCCATCTTCGCTTCTCTTAAGCGTCTCTTGTATGTCTTTTCTGGTTCGGGATCGTAAGGAACGATTTCCTTCCCAGCGCGGGTTCTTCGCATATACCTAAGAAAGAACCTGCAAAAGTCACTCAAGTAGAGTGGTTAGACAAAACGGGGCAAATGCCCCAAGAGCAAACCGTACCGGCTCGGTCTAGACCAAGTCCCCGGCAACGGCGCCAAAAACTTGTTCACTCCAAACGGTGTGTGCAAGCTTTAAATTTATAACCCTAGACTTAAGCTTAAAACAAGGATGCGAACCCGCAGTGTACGGGTCAATCGTAGTAAAAGCAAGAAAATTCCAGGGGTCGATCACAGGGACTCGGTGAAACAAAGTCAATATGGTATGCTAATGTCAAGTCTAACCACAAGAGCAATTTAACACAATCAAAGATGAATAAGAAGTCAATAAAGCAAACATGCAATTCTAGGGATTAAAGCATCTAGTTGTGGTTCCAACTCAAGATCTATAGATAAGCGGACAAAGCTGAGATTTTTGCGTGGGGAAGGTGTTTCTAAAGTGGAGTAGATCACCGGGTAAGTCTCACTACACATTAATCCTAAATCGTAACTCCTATTACCGGGTAAGTCTCAAGGAATCAAGATAAAGAACTATAACCTCAAACTAACACACCATCTAAGGGAATAGAATCAACCTTTACCGGGTAAGTCTCAGGCTAACTCACAAAGATGGGATGGAAGCACACTCAAACCCCAATAAAGGATAAACCTTTATTACCTACACTTATGATCGTTGGTACACAAACTAAGGAATTACCGGGTAAGTCTCATCCTAAGCTTGCATTGAACCAGGAAAGGTGTAATAAGAATAGGATTTAGCAAACTCTAACACTTAACTTTCTGTTTTAGGTCGGATAAGTCACCTCGGTCAGAAGAATTCCACCCCGGCCGAGATGTTCATCAACCGAACGAGATGCTTAGGGTTAAGGTTAAAGACTCGAACTTTCAGGATCCTACTGGAATCTAAGATTATTCTATCATTGTTTTTCCCACAACCTTCAGCCAATCACCCTAGAATCACACAAGGAAATTAGCCACTCATCATCATAATGAAAGTATTAAAATATATGAGAAGAAAGTGAATATTTGAACAAAGAAGAATTTAATGAAAAGACTTCAATAACTGAATCAAATATCACAACAAAAGCGTTCCTTGGATAATAATCCAAAAAGACAAGACAATCAATGAGGGGATTGAAGACAATCTTACAAAACCCTCCAAAAAGCTATAAAGCTATGATCTTCAATCTTCCTTCAACCTTCAAAAAGGTTCTTCGAAAACTCCCAAATTGGAGTATGCTGCTGCTGCTGCGTGTGTAAACCCTGATCGACGGTATAGCGTGATAATCAAATTGTGGAAATCCAACCCTTTTTATAGGAAAATAACCCTCCAAAGATAAAATATCTTAGAAAGATATATTCCCATAAAAATAGGTAAAATATATGATTCTGCATATCTCCTTCCATCCAGAAGCCAAGCCCAAAAATATAAGATCACTTTCCAATTTTAAAAGATCTCTTCCAAGAATAAAATATTCTCGCCGCGTCCTAGGTGTTCGCCTCGGTCGAGTCGGTGTCTCTGGATCGCCTCGGTCGAGATGAATCTCTGGTCAACCGAGGTGACTCACAACTGAATGTGAAATCTCTCAAAACTGGTTCCAAAGTAAATCTTCAATCCATGGCTATGCTTCCTGGATGTAGCTCTAAATGACTCATGACTCCTTTTGCTCCTTTTTGATGCAAAATGTACCATATTACCTGCAATTACAACGAAACTAGGTGTAGACCTCGATTCTCGCAAAGGTAGATGAAATGGTAGTAAAACCACATAATGTACATACAAACATGCAGATTATGAAAGATAAAACGTCCAAACAAACCCCAAAATATAGACTATAATTCATGCTATCAAAATACCCCATACTTAGCCCTTGCTTGTCCCTAAGCAAGTTCCTCATATAGAAATCAAGATAGAATGGATTATAAGTCATGAAAATCAATGAAAAGTCTTTCAAAAACATTTTATGGTGTGAAACTATCATAGATCACTCTAAGAGAGTACTTCCTGGAAATTAAAAACTCAATATGATCAAAACATTTTATAAATATAGGAAAGTTGTTCATCTTTGCATAAAATCATAGAATGCATAATAAATCATAATTATCAAAATTAATCATGTACAATCCGATTTAAACCGCTAAGTCAATCAACAAGCTCAAGGTCTCAAGGGCTTCCCAAAAGAAAAGGTCAAGAAACGTGTAGGGTAGGGATGTATGTAAGGTAATGTGGTGCTAGAATCCGGGAAAAGGATGAACTTCACTTTCACTTTGACTTGCAACATCTTCCACCAATAAGCTTTGCTTATCTCATACTTTTTCTTTTACTTTACTTTTTGGGATGCATGGACAGAGGTGCACAATAACCGAAGCCTAGGAGATCCGCAATCATCAATTTCTTGAGATGCATCAAACCCTTGATGCACATACCATGACCCGTTAGGAATATCGCTCAATCCGACTTTGGCAAGACACAAACACCCGGCTATGTGAATGGTGCCGAGTTACTCATCTTCATGATTGACTTCCCCAAACCTATTATTGCTTTCTAACACTTTCACTTTCAGCCATCTTCAACTTTAGCTTGCTTTCACCACTTTGCTTGCTTCCAAATTCCCGGATAGGTAAAGGGAGGCAAAATGTATATGAGGGGCTAAGCATGATCAAGAAGAAGAAGAAGAAGAAGAATGAATTGCCTTGGTCTTTCCAAGAAGAACGTGAGAGAACTTATGCTGCGGTGTCAACCTTCAAATTCAACATAATTTGGATAAAAATAAAGTATTAAACATGCCAATAATTTCAAACAAAGCATTTTGCAACTTAAACATATTATAAAACCTTTCAAACATATAAAGATTTCAAAACCAGTCTGCAAACAAAATCTTCACTGAGGTCATATCCAGATAAGAAGCACAAAAATCGTTTCGAAAACTATTTCAGTTAAACCACCTCGGTCGAGATGTTCTAAGTCAACCGAGGTGCTGCACCTTGATTGGTCAGAGTCATTTCGGTCGAGGTCATAAATTTTTTTTATTAACCAGTTTTTGACGTTTTTCTCAATCAAATAACCTGTATGCATGCATGTAATATCAGATAATCATATAAAGGCAATGAAGCATAAATACGAAAATATCCGATAAATATAATATCATACATCAAAAGTAGTCAAATAACGTCAAGTAGTCAAATAAGTACAAACACCCCATACTTGGGACACACTGTCCCAGTGGGTCAGAATAAGTCTAAGGACAGGATACTCACCGAACATAGCTAAACTGCATGAAGAAGTAAGAAACAGCTCCCAGATAAGACCATCTCGGTTGGCGAAGCACATATCGGTCGAGGTGTTCTGACAGTACCCGAGATGTATCTCAGTAAAGCTTGTTTCCTCAACTTCTCGAAATTTTGTTCTTCCAGTGTAGCTCCTGAACTGTGATCCTTCCTTTTGGAATACCTGGTTGTTGTCTAGAGGAAAACAAAAACAAAGCAACTATCTAAACTAAACTAGAAAAGGGAGAAGAAAGCAATACCTTGGGTTGCCTCCCAAGAAGTGCTTGGTTTAAGGTCGCTAGCTGGACCCTTCTCCATAGAATTACTCAATGTACCTTGAACACCATGGAGTGCTCATCACATCCATCATAAAATTCTTCCAAAAAGGTTCCGGTTCCTAATTTCACCGGCAAATGGTAAGATCTCCCACGTACAAGCTTGTACGGTTTGATTCTCACCGGAATCCTTCTAGACTTCCTGCACTTCAATGGGACATAATCTAGCCTTGCGTCCCATCCTTTCCTTGATCGAGAAAACAGTTTCTCGAGTATCATAGCAACTTCCCCATCTATAGCTTGGGGATGGTACAGGGTCCTGAGCATGCGAGGGACCCCATACTTGAACAAGAGACTCTTCATCGCCTTAGCGGTGTAGTGCTTGCTAACTCCACTCCTCATGATCCGAGGAGCTTCTTCTTCCAACAATTTCAAGGAAGACTTCATTTTGATCTTTGGAGGTTCTTTTGGAAGAGACCTCCAACTCTCCGGTGCTTTCCTGAAAAATTCAGAAATTTTAATAGGGAATTCAAATAAAGTAGGAGAATGTACCTTGTAAAGTTCTCCAAGGTTTGAGACGAGTTTCATGTTGGGTTGATAGTCCACACACGAAATCTCTCCCAGCTCAGCTGGCCTTTCTTCCACCTTGACCACAGTCTCAGTAATTTGGTCAAGGTTCGCTGCATCTTGCAGTTCTACAAATTCTTCTTCCATCTCCGTCGAGATGTCTAACACCTCGGCCGAGGTCTCGGCAGTTGGATCGAGATCTTCCATATCCTCCGCTTCCACAAAAGCTTCAGGAGAAACTTCCGGTTCAACAACAGGAATGCCTGGAACGTGCAACACTTCCTTATGCTCCTCTTTCGGCTTAGCATAGGATAGGGTGCTTTCCTTGAGCTCCTCCACCTTCTTCATCAACTTCTCCAATCTTGATTCGAGAGAGTCTTCAAAAGGTTGCTCATAAATGTTTTTAGGAACGTTCTTCTCATCCCATATCGAAAGTTCATGCTGAATGGCCTCTTCTCTTTCCCATTCATTGTTGAACCAATAGAAGGAGTACTTCTCCTCCAAGTATTCATAATGGTCCGCCCTAGCACTTTGCCTTGCTATCCAGGCTGGATCAAATGTAGTCATCGGAAATCCTGAAAACTACAAAACTCATAGAAAGAGTAGTTAGTAGCAACAGGGGCAAATGCCCCAAGAGCAAACCGTACCGGCTCGGTCTAGACCAAGTCCCCGGCAACGGCGCCAAAAACTTGTTCTTTGGCGAAACTCTGTTCCGTTGCCGGAACAAGAACTTCGCGTGTACCTAAGAACACAAATCTGCAAGAACACTCAAGTAGAATGATTAGTAGAAAAAGCAAGAACAATCCCCGGCAACGGCGCCAAAAACTTGTTCACTCCAAACGGTGTGTGCAAGCTTTAAATTTATAACCCTAGACTTAAGCTTAAAACAAGGATGCGAACCCGCAGTGTACGGGTCAATCGTAGTAAAAGCAAGAAAATTCCAGGGGTCGATCACAGGGACTCGGTGAAACAAAGTCAATATGGTATGCTAATGTCAAGTCTAACCACAAGAGCAATGTAACACAATCAAAGATGAATAAGAAGTCAATAAAGCAAACATGCAATTCTAGGGATTAAAGCATCTAGTTGTGGTTCCAACTCAAGATCTATAGATAAGCGGACAAAGCTGAGATTTTTGCGTGGGGAAGGTGTTTCTAAAGTGGAGTAGATCACCGGGTAAGTCTCACTACACATTAATCCTAAATCGTAACTCCTATTACCGGGTAAGTCTCAAGGAATCAAGATAAAGAACTATAACCTCAAACTAACACACCATCTAAGGGAATAGAATCAACCTTTACCGGGTAAGTCTCAGGCTAACTCACAAAGATGGGATGGAAGCACACTCAAACCCCAATAAAGGATAAACCTTTATTACCTACACTTATGATCGTTGGTACACAAACTAAGGAATTACCGGGTAAGTCTCATCCTAAGCTTGCATTGAACCAGGAAAGGTGTAATAAGAATAGGATTTAGCAAACTCTAACACTTAACTTTCTGTTTTAGGTCGGATAAGTCACCTCGGTCAGAAGAATTCCACCCCGGCCGAGATGTTCATCAACCGAACGAGATGCTTAGGGTTAAGGTTAAAGACTCGAACTTTCAGGATCCTACTGGAATCTAAGATTATTCTATCATTGTTTTTCCCACAACCTTCAGCCAATCACCCTAGAATCACACAAGGAAATTAGCCACTCATCATCATAATGAAAGTATTAAATATATGAGAAGAAAGTGAATATTTGAACAAAGAAGAATTTAATGAAAAGACTTCAATAACTGAATCAAATATCACAACAAAAGCGTTCCTTGGATAATAATCCAAAAAGACAAGACAATCAATGAGGGGATTGAAGACAATCTTACAAAACCCTCCAAAAAGCTATAAAGCTATGATCTTCAATCTTCCTTCAACCTTCAAAAAGGTTCTTCGAAAACTCCCAAATTGGAGTATGCTGCTGCTGCGTGAGTGGGGTGTTCCAGCCGTAAGCGGATTACTTGCGCTGATAGCGGGTGTCGGATTTGTGGAAAATTCAACCCTTTTTATAGGAAAATAACCCTCCAAAGATAATAAATCTTAGAAAGATATTTTCCCATAAATATAGGTAAAATATATGATTCTGCATATCTCCTTCCATCCAGAAGCCAAGCCCAAAAATATAAGATCACTTTCCAATTTTAAAAGATCTCTTCCAAGAATAAAATATTCTCGCCGCGTCCTAGGTGTTCGCCTCGGTCGAGTCGGTGTCTCTGGATCGCCTCGGTCGAGATGAATCTCTGGTCAACCGAGGTGACTCACAACTGAATGTGAAATCTCTCAAAACTGGTTCCAAAGTAAATCTTCAATCCATGGCTATGCTTCCTGGATGTAGCTCTAAATGACTCATGACTCCTTTTGCTCCTTTTTGATGCAAAATGTACCATATTACCTGCAATTACAACGAAACTAGGTGTAGACCTCGATTCTCGCAAAGGTAGATGAAATGGTAGTAAAACCACATAATGTACATACAAACATGCAGATTATGAAAGATAAAACGTCCAGACAAACCCCAAAATATAGACTATAATTCATGCTATCACTCATTTTCTGAGAGTCACTTACAGTTGGTGGAGAACTAGCTCCGCCAAGTTTCTGATGGTAAAGAGCCTTTGTATGCTGACATTATCAATTACCTTGTTTGTCAAGAAATACCGCCCGGATTGACGTACGATCAAAGGAAGAAATTCTTCAAGGATGTACGCCATTACTACTGGGATGAACCTCTACTGTTCAAGAGAGGTCCGGATGGGATGATTCAACGTTGCATTCCAGAGGATGAAGTTGCTAGTGTCATACGACATTGCCACTCGCTTCCTTGTGGAGGACATGCTAGCGCTCACAAAACGTGCGCCAAGGTATTATGTTCTGGTTTCTTTTGGCCTATTTATTTAAGAATGTGAAAACGTTCGTTGTTTCTTGTGATGCATGCCAAAGAACAGGGAATTTGTCAAGAAGGAACAAGATGCCACTCAACAATATTCAGGAAGTTGAGATTTTTGATGTATGGGGAATTGATTTCATGGGACCTTTCCCATCATCCGCAGGGAACCTCTACATTCTCTTAGCTGTTGATTACGTCTCTAGATGGGTGGAAGCCATCACCTCCCCCACTAATGACGCCATGGTGGTTGTGAAGTTCTTCAATCGGACTATCTTTCCACGTTTTGGGACACCACGCATCATCATCAGCGATGGAGGGACGCATTTCATCAATCGGAAGTTCAAAGCACTTCTATCAAAGTATGGGGTAACCCACAAGGTAGCAACCCCTTATCACTCTCAAACTAGTGGGCAGGTTGAGATCTCGAATAGAGAAATCAAAGCAATTCTGGAAAAGACCGTCTCTAGGACAAGGAAGGATTGGTCCATGAAGTTGGACGATGCTCTTTGGGCTTATAGGACCGCATTCAAGACTCTCATTCGTACCACCCCCTGCAATTTGTTATATAGGAAGTTTTGTCATCTACCCGTTGAGTTGGAGCACAAGGCATATTGGGCAATCAAATGGTTGAATTTCGACATCAAGGAAGCCGGAGAGAAGAGACTATTGGACATCAATGAGATGGAGGAGTTGCGCTTAAACGCTTATGAGAATGACAAGATCTACAAGGAAAGAACAAAAAGATGGCATGACAAGCATATCATTCCAAAGGAGTTCAAAGAAGGAGATCTAGTTCTACTCTTCAACTCCCGCCTCCGCCTCTTTCCAGGTAAGTTGAAATCTAGATGGACATGACCTTACGTTGTGAAAACTGTTTTCCCCTATGGTGCAGTTGATATTTGGGGTAAAACAAGCGGAAGCTTTAAGGTCAACGGTCATAGGCTAAAGAAGTACCGACCAGAAGTCCCGGATGAGGAGATTGCACCGCTATACCTTGTTTAAGGACGATGTACGGTCCAGCTAGCGACCTTAAACCAAGCGCTTCTTGGGAGGCAACCCAAGGTATTGCGTTCTTTTCCCTTTTCTAGCTTAGTTTTTGATAGTTTGCTTCGCTTTGTTTTTGCGTCCTCTAGACAGGAACCATGTACTTTCTAAGGAAGGATTACAACTCAGGAGCTGTACTGGAAGGACAGAAGTTCGGGAAATTGAGAAGACGAAGCTTGACTTAGACACATCTCGGTTGTTGTCACAGCACCTCGACCGAGATGTTCTTGGGGCAACCAAGGCGACTAGGTCTGACATCCAGTCAGACACCTCGGTCCGGTCGGGACCACCTCGGCCGAGGTGAAATCAAAATCAACGAGGGGTATAAAAGGCGAGACAGTTTTGTCTCTCTTCACTTTTCTCTCCCAAGTGTGAACCTCGACCGCGGCGTGCCCTATTCCTCAATTCTTCAAATCTTGCTTGTTTCTTTCGATTTTTGGCTCGATTACACCGGAGGAAGCGAGAGGGTCAGTTTCCAAGCATCAAACAGCAAGGAAAACGGACCAAATCTGCAAAATCTGGGTATTTCGTTCCAAAACCCTAACTCGTACTTCTTTCACTGATTTCGCACAAATCTAGCTTTGGTTGCCACTGTTTATTGTTGAGAAAGATATAAGTACCCCTTAGGAAGCCTTTGGTAGTGATTTGGGGGAAAATAACTTACAGATTTGAGATTTGCGAACGAACAGTCCTTCGCCTCGGTCCAGTCGGACTGTGTCTCGGCCAAGGTGGTCTTGAGGCAACCGAGGTGACTTGTCAGAAATCATGAGTAGCAGATCTGATCGCCAGCTGGTCTTGAGAGACAGACCTAGTAGTTCTCATTATTCCTCTCCTTCTTCTGCTTCACAGTTTTCGATCCCGGTGATCCACGAGCGACACCAGGCTGACTATGACCGTATTTTTGGGCACCTTATCGTTGCCCCATGTTTTATAGACATTGTTGCTTTTGACTGCCTCCATGTGGCGGAGGACTTGAGGAAGATGATCTCCATGGTAGGACTGAAGGAGTTCATGAAGATTAGAGTGCCGGCTTATCTGGAGCCGACTTTGGAGTTTGTGAGCTCGGTGATGTACGTGCCGGAGCTTCAGGGGATCAAGTACCGGTTGCTGAACCGTAACTATGTCACGCCTATGGACCAGTTTAGGGAGATTTTCGGCTTCCCTACCCTCACAGTTTTTGACTTTCCCTTCCGAGTTGTAGCTCGAGATTTTTGGGGCGAGATAGCCCATGTGATTGAGCATAGTGATAGATGGAGACCCAGAGATTCCCGAGAGCGCATCATTTTCCACCTCGCCTTCCGTCTCGCTCACAGGATATTCAGTGAGACTCTTCTGGCGCGTACTGAGACGCCCCAAAAGGTCTGTCAGGGGGAGATTTTGAGCTTATTTTGTATGGTCACAGGGGGAGTTCCTTATTTTGTTGGTATGCTAGCTGCGGACCTGCATAGGATCAAGGGCAAGTCAAGAGGAGATGTCTGTTGTGGAGGGTTGGTGACCCACATTGCTACTTCTATGGGTCTGGATCTTTTTGTGTGTACATTGGTTGCGGCTGCGAAGCTGCTGGGATTATAGGAGATGATCACGAGGCGTATTCTAGTTCCTTGTGGCCTTAGTACGCCTTACGTTGCCATGCCATGAGAGACGACGGCTCCACAGGGCATTTTGTGGTCATCTCAGTTCTCTGTCTTTGACCGCCAGTACTGGTCCGCTGCCTGGTTTCATTACATGCAGGATGCCAGAGACACCGCTCTTGATGATTAGGGTTATGATGGAGGAGCTACCATGGAGACCGGTACTAATACCAGCGGTCCTAGTGTTCCTGTTGCCGATCTAGATGATGAGGCGACGTAGGAGGAGACATCACCACCACCACCACCTCAGCACAGATCCCGTAGACGTAGAGATTCCGAGGCTCACCGATGGATTGATGAGCTGACTGAGCAAATGATTGACTCTTATGCGACTATGACGGTAGACATGTCCCAGCGCTTTGATGATGAGCGTAGACACACTGATGGATGGATGCATCAGATAGGGGAGAGCCAACATTACCAGCGTTGGATGATGGAGATTCAGTTCCAGCATGTGATGGGCTACCCGTTTGATCCGACCCAGCACCCCTACATTCCACATCCACTACCACCAACTGACGAGGATTAGAGTTGCACGGATTTTCTATATTTATTTATTATGCAGTTAAGCTAGGTCCGGTGAGTATTTTAATATCCTTAGACTTATATTTGACCCATTGGGACAATGTGTCCCAAGTATGGGGTATTTGGATGTATTTTATGTGACTTATGTGTATGTTTGTATGACTCCCTCGGATATTTATGATCTTATTTTGTTTACTTGGCTCTATGTGTTTATCTATCATTTCATGCATACATACAGGTTTTTTGTTTAAGTAAAATGTCGAAAATTGGTTTGAAAAAAAAATTTTATGACCTCGACGGGGACGTTCATGGCCGATCGAGAATGAACACCTCAGATGACGCCAGAACACCTCGATCGAGATGGGTTCTTAACTGAGAGTTTTCGAAATATTTTGTGCTTCTTCTCTGGATATGACCTCAATGATAATTCTGTTTGCAGATTGGTTTTGAAATCTTTATATGTTCGAAAGGTTTTATAATATGTTTAAGTTGCAAAATGCTTTGTTTGAAGTTTTAGCATGTTTAATACTTTGTTTTTATCAAAATTATGTTGAATTTGAAGGTTGACACCACATGATGAGTTCTATCACTTTCTTCCTGGGATGATTAAGACAATTCATTCTCTTATCTTCTTCTTCTTGATCATGTTTAGCCCCTCATATACATATTTGCCTCCCTTTAGCTATCCGGGAATTTGGAAGCAAGTGAAGAAAAGAAAGTGAAGTTGAGATTTTGGCTGAAAGTGTTAGAAAGAAACAATTAGGTTTGGGGAAGTCAAACATGATGATGAGTAACTCGGCACCATTCACATAGCCGGGTGTTTGCGTCTTGCCAAAGTCGGATTGAGCGATATTCCTAACGGGTCATGGTATGTGCATCAAGGGTTTGAGGCATCTCGAGAAATTGATGATTGTTGATTTTCTAGGCTTCGGTTATTGTGCACTTTTGTCCATGCATCCCAAAAAGTAAAGTAAAATAAGCAAGGCTTATTGGTGGAAGATATTGATATTCAAAGAAAGTGAAGTAAGATCCTTTTCTTGGGTTCTAGCACCACATACCATATATATATCCCACCCTTACACGTTTCTTGACCTCTTTTGGAAGCCCTGAGACCTCGAGCTTGTTAATTGACTTGGTGGTTTCAACTGGATTATACATCATTGATTTCGATAATTATGATTTATTATGCAGTCTATGATTTTATGCAAAGATGAACAACTTTTCTATATTTATAAAATTTTTTTATCATGTCTTGATTTTATTTGCCATGAAGCATTCTCTTAGGGTGATCTATGAGTGGAGCGCACCACAAAAGGTTTTGAAATGTTTTGCATTGATCTTTTTGACTTATAATCCATTATATCTTGTATCTAAGATTTGAAACTTGCTTAGGGACAAGCAAGGGACAAGTATGGGGTATTTTGATAGCATGTATTATAGTCTATATTTTGGGATTGGTTTAGACGTTTTATATACATAAATCTGCAAGTATAGATGTACATTCTTTGATTATATTGTTGTTTTGTCTACCTTTGCGGGAATCGAGGTCTACACCTAGTTTCGTTGTAATTGTAGGGAAAATGGCACGTTTTGGATCGAAATGGAGCTAAGGAAGCTAAGGAGTCATTGGAGCTACATTCTGGAGCTTTCAGGAGTTATAAGAAGATCTCAGGAAGCACGGAAATGATTAATAGTTGGACCAGATTCGAGATAATTTACATTCAGTTGAGATTCACCTCGGTCAGCTACAATACCACCTCGACCGAGGTGATCTTGAGGAGCGTTCCGACCGAGGCGAATACCCTGCCGCTGGCGAGATCTTTATTTTTGGCTGAGATCTTCTATTTTTGGAAGGAAATTATCATATATTTTTTGCTGGATTTCTGGAAGGAAGATATTATATTTGGCTGATTTATTTTGAGAGATATGGATATATTTTCTAGGAAATTATCTTTTTAAAATATTTTATCTTTGGAAGATAATTCTCCTTTATAAAGGGTTGGATTTTCTAGAAATCAGCCGTGCTTGGAGCATCTAGAATTTCTGGAGTTTTGAAGGAAGTTGAATGAAGAATTGAAGGAAGTTTGAAGATTGAAGTTCAAGGAAAGAAGGAATCATAGTTGGAGTTGGCTTTTGAAGGAGTTTGTAAAATCTTCTTAGATTGCTTTTGATTTGTTGTCTTTTCTGATTGTGACATTGAGGAACGCTGATTTGTTACTTCTTTGATTCAGTTTTTGAAACCTTTGTGTTAAGGTTTTCTTGTTTGAATATTGATTCCTTTCTTAAAAATTTGACTATTATTATCATGATGATTGTTGGCTAAGTTTCTTATGGGTTTCTAGGGTGATTGGCTGAAAGTTGTGGGAAAGACGATGATAGAATGATCTTAATCCCAGCAGGACCCTGAAAGCTCGAGTATTTATCTTAACCGTAGAACACCTCGGCCAGTCATTGAACATCTCGGCCGGGATGGAATATAACTGAACGAGGTGAACCTTTCCTGAACCTTATCTGAGTTAAGAGTTTAAGTTTGCCAAATCCTATCCTTATTATACCTTTCCTGGTTCAATGCAAGCCTAGGATGAGACTTACCCGGTAATTCCTTTGTTTGATTACCCAAGATCATGAGTGTAGGTAATAAAGGTTTATCCTTTATTGGGGTTTGAGTGTGCCTTCATCCCATCATTGCGAGTTAGCCTGAGACTTGCCCGGTAAAGGTTGATTCTATTCCCTTGGGTGGTGTGTTGGTTTGAGATTATAGTTCCTTTCCTTAGTATCTTGACACTTACCCGGTAATAGGAGCTTCGGTTTGGGATAGTGAGTAGTGAGACTTACCCGGTGATCTATTCCCACCTTAGAAACACCTTCCCTTTGCAAACCTCAGCTTCGTCCATGTTATCTTTTGAGATCTTGAGTCGGAACCACAACTAGATGCTTTAATCTCTAGAAACTAAGCATGTCCATGGGTCGGACCCGCCGGGTCGACGGGTCCGGGAAGGGCGACCCGGACCCGGACCCGTATAATTGGCCGACCCGCCGGGTTGGTGACCCTCCGGGTCACGGGTCAGACCCGGCGGGTCAGCGGGTTGGCCACCTCAACTTAAAAAAAAAAAAGAAATAGTTGGACTTAAACTTACAAAAAAAAAATAAAGAGAGGAGAATTGTTATTGTGCTTGAACTTAAATAAAAAAAAAAGGGAAGAATTGGGCTTAAACCGGAATCCCGGTTGCCTACGTATCCTCTCGGGGAGGAGGAACCAAAGCCCACGTAGTTCTCTTGCCTTTGTTTATATCCCCGATTGGCCCTTACCTTAGTCGTCGGACTCTCCCGCCGATACATCCGATGGCGTTTGTTGTCGCTCATCGCCATCTTCGTCGCCTTCCTCCGCCGAGAGGTTGTTTTTTTGTGTTCGCATTTCCGCTTTCCTCCAATCGGCTAGTAGGACTTGTGCATCCAACGTCTCGGGCAACATGTTTGATCTCGTCGGATCGAGCACCTTTCCACTCCGGCTAAAGGTTTGCTCAACCACTACCGTTGAGGCGGGTATGGCGAGAATTTGTGCCGCGATCCTTGAGAGGGTAGGGTACCTCATTCTCTCCAGTCTGCTCCACCATTCTAATATGTTGAAATCCTCTTCTTCTTCATCATTGACAAACTCAAAAGAAATGGTTAGATATTCGTCGAGTTCCGATTGGGAACTCGACGTGGTTTTTTCCCTTTTCGGGCCAAACAAATCTCTAGCAATTGATTTAAATTTAGATGAAGTTGAAGATGAAGGACGAGGAGGGGTTTGAGAAGATTGACCTTGATTGGAAACACGATATTGAACCAATAATTCATCAAATAATTTTCTAACTCTAGCAATTATGGTAGAAACATGACAATCGGGATTTTGTTGTAAATCTAAAAATTCATAATAACTTTCTAAAAATTATTTTAAACCATCCATTTTACTTCTAGGATCTAACACAAATGCAACAAGAAAAACATCGGAAATAGTTGTATAATAATCTAACCATTTAGTTCGCATTGTATAAATATCTTGTGAAATATTATCAATTGAAAGACCTTGTTGAAGTGCAAATGCAATATTAATTGCTACATAACAAAATATGTTTGAAGTTGGTGTACAAACATAACTAAAAGTGTTAGTAGCATCATAAAAATATTTAATAAAAACCTCCATTACATCTCTTGGTAAAACCCAAGATTCACCGAAAACAAAATCACCGTCAATATGTTGTGCGGCAAAACCACTTAAAAGATCTCGATATTCATATGATTCGGAAATCATTTTGTAAGTAGAGTTCCATCTTGCACAAACATCTTTTGGAAATTTTTTAGGATAAACGTTATTTTGTTTACAATATGCATACCATTTAGTACGTATACTTTTTTTAGACCAAAGTTCATTAAGAATTTTTTGAATAGGTTGTACTAAATCTCCAACGTATGCTAAACCTTCTTAAACACACAAGTTTAAAATATGAGCAGCACACCTAATGTGAAAAAATTTACCTCCAATCGTCGGCTTACAATAGTTGGTTAAATCTCTAATGGAAGCCGTGTTAGCGGAGGCGTTGTCAAAACCGATTGAAAAAACTCGTGAAAGTAATCTATATTCTTCCAAAACATTTGCAATCAAATGGGCAATGTTTTGGGCGGTGTGTTGTTCGTTGAAAACTCGTAATGCTAAAACTCTTTTGTTTAAAATCCAAAATTTATCAACAAAATGACAAGTAATACCCATATATGATTTTTTTTGAAAACCGTCGGTCCAAATATCACTACAAATAGAAACTTGAATATCACCGTTTCCCATAAAATATTTAATCAATTTTTCTTTACGAATTCTATATTTATGCATCATTTTTCTTTTAGCGGTTTGGCGAGAAATCGGTTTATATGCGGGTTGAGCATGATTTTGCATCCAATCATTAAAACCAACATTTTGTGCAAAACTAAATGCCAAAGAATCTACGGCTAACATTTCCGAAAATGCTTCCATAGAAGAAGAATGATCATAAGTAAATAGAGAAGGAGGTTGGTTCGAGGTAGATGCGTACTCGGTAAGTTGTGTTTTCCCTCGTGCCAATCCCATTTTTTCGGGAGGCTTGTTCCGAATATGCCTCTTGTAGTTTCCGTAGCCTTCTCCCTTGTTGTTCTTGTATTGTGTCGAACAAAAATTAAATTTGGAATAGTAAACTCCGTTGGCATCGGGAGCACCTTTTGTAAACCAAAATCGGAAGACTGCCGCCGTTAGTTGACTGTTGTTCAACGGCGGCTCCTCCGGGAATTGGGTCTCGGGTCCTTGGGTGTTGGGGAAAGGAGGTGATTCCATGTTGATATCCTCCTCCTCTCGTGATCTCCATTTAATAAAA
Source organism: Fagopyrum esculentum (assembly GCA_033239045.1). Classification (NCBI taxonomy): domain Eukaryota; kingdom Viridiplantae; phylum Streptophyta; class Magnoliopsida; order Caryophyllales; family Polygonaceae; genus Fagopyrum; species Fagopyrum esculentum. Next base: position 104,206,043 of record BSUD01000006.1, on the reverse strand, counting down.
TCCGCCTTAAATCCGAACCGGTTGGAGGACCGCTAACGGAATGACGTCCTCGGCTAACACCTCCGCCGGATGAAGGACCGGCACCACTAACGTAACGTCTTCCTCGGCTAGACATTTTTTTTTGAATAATAGAATGTAGTAGTAAGAGTAACAAAATAAGAGAATGAGAATATGAGATTAGGAGAGTAATTGAATGTAAGAGTTGGAAATTATGGAGAGATTGAGAAAGTGAATAGATGATTGATTGAGAATTGGTGTGAGATGAAATGAATTGGGTTTGGGGTATTTATAGAAATGTTTTTGGGTTAGATTTATTATAGTTTATTGTTTTTAAATTTTTTTTTTTAAAATGTGACCGTTACCCGGGTCGACGGGTAAGGATCTCATGACCCTTACCCGTACCCGCGACCCGGGGGAACCCGTACCCGCCGAGTCACGGGTGACCCGTGATCCGTGGACATGCTTACTAGAATCTGCATTCCTTTTATCTGACTTTATATCATCTTTGATTGCTTTAATTCGTGGTCATTAGTTATTTGACAACCTGATTTCCATGCTTTGTTTCACCATAGTCCCTGTGTTCGACCCCTGGAATTTTTGCTTTTATTACAATTGATCCGTACACTGCAGGTTCGCATATTGTTCAAGCATACTTCTTGGGTTATAACTTTTAAAGCTTGCACACACCTTTTAGAGCGAACATCTAGAAGGGGGGTTGAATAGAGTATGAGACCTTTTCACAACATTGTATATCAAGGCTTTGAAACTAATCTCAAGGCCTTGAAGTCGATCTATACTCTTAGTGACAAAATTGTTTCTCAAGGATTTGAAATGGATTTCACGGCCTTGACTTTGAAACCTAAAAAAGATTGTTAGTCACAATATAAGCGATAGAATGTGCGAAATATAAAAGATCGATGCGACAATATATTTACGAAGTTCGGCCCTAACAGCCTACTCTCCACCTAGGGTTTTCGACCCTAGGATTCTAACTATCTATTATATGCTTTTTGTAAGTCCAAGATACTACCGAGAATAACTTCCTTCTTTTCTCAGTGTAGCCTTAATGTTACGATCTAGTCATCTCTATTCTAGCAATAATAGCCTAGTTACTTCGTAGAGTAACAAACTCGAGTATAACAATCTCTAGATATGCCAATGAAGCTATTTGTGTTTATCTCACTCTATAGAAGTAAACTTATGTAAGCTAAAGAGGAAGATAAACTTTTGGATCGATGAAGATGTTCTCGTATGTTCGCTTGAAGACTTGGTTTCTTATCCGTGTAAGCTCTTTGTTCTTTTTCTTCTTCTTCTTCTTCTTCTTCTTCTTCTTCTTCAATCACCATATTCATTTATAGTCTTCTATGGAGATCTTCTTAGCCATTGTAACATAGTCGTTGTAACGTTTCTATTTCTCCATAGAATGCGCTCCTTGGTTGAACGAGATCTTTGTTGTGAAATAGTCGTTGCAAGATCTTCATCTTCAAACTCAAGCCCTAGATCTTCTCTTGATATTCGTTGAGGATCTTCACTGTATCTTCTTGTTAAGTCTTCTGAAGATCTTCTCTTATCTTCTTTTCAAGCCGTTGAGAATCTTAAATCTAGCCAAGATCTTCTCTTAAAAGATCGTTGAGGATTTTTAATCTAGCCGAGATCTTCTCTTCAAAGGCCGTTGGAAATCATCACTGTAACGACCCGAGTTTTAAGTAACTCAAGACTTCACTAGGCTAAGGACCACACAGTGGGTCCCATCAGTTAGCCTGACAACAACTTCACAAATAGGACCTTGCAACAAGAAGCACGAAGAAATAATGAAAACATTCAACCTGTCATTTAGAAAACATTTACATAACAACCATGCATGTAGTTAGTATGTATATCCCAAAACGACACTTCAAAACATGACACCTGAACAGGTGTCTTAAAACTTCAGCCTAAAATCAACATGTGTACATAGTTGCACACAACCAACAAAAGACTCGCTTGCAAGCGATTAGTTTCAAAAGTAGTTCAACCAACCCTTGGGCTAACACTGTCTCGGTTGTCCACACCCTGCAGCTGACATCCCTGAAGCGTTCCTATGATCAGCATTACCTAAAAAGATTCGGTTTAAAACCGTTAGCTACCGATCATAATCTATCCACGAGAGATTATATCATCACATCACAATACCACAAATATATTCAAATACCATATACCGTGCTCATGAGATGATATCATGCTTTTATGAATGATGCACATGAATGTAGTATGAAATTTACAGTTTGCGATCCCGGACCAAATCCGGAATCATTGCTTATACGGTTTTGGCTTTGGTGTGAGCTCACCATTGCACAGATTAGGTTAATTCAGACATTTGCTCTTAGGTCGTAGCCAGACTGATCAAGTCTACGGGCCAGGCTTTCTCGTGGTGGGTTATGGTCTTAACCCCTAACCACATGCAACATTTTGCCATTCATGTTAATGCAACCATTTACCATTTTCATTAGGTGTGCGACCCGAGTCTGAAGTCCATCAGACTCGGTGTCATTCTTATACAAACGCAAGTGATCCGGGCTTGGCCGAGCTCCGGCATTCAGTGCAATAGCTAGCGACCTGGCTAATGGTTAGCTCAGAGTCTTAACAATTTACATACTATTGACCTTTACAGGTCATCATCATATCGCATGCCTCAAAAGGCTTATCATCTCATACATTATCATGCTTTTAACAAGCTTATCATGTCATTCAATAGCACGCCTCAATAGGCCAACACATGTTCATTTAACCATTTCTCATAATTATGACATGATAATAATCACAACAACATTAAGCATGCTTTACACATCATAACGTCATTTCCATCATAAAACACGTCAAGCATGCTTTACACATAACACATCTCAATGCAAATCAACATTCACATTTCAACACAACAAGACATTTCAGAACAACAACACATATCAACACAGTGAGATATAAATCTCTCAGGCACGGGTTTCTGCAGATCGAAGCTAAGTAAGTCCGAAGACTTACCTGGATACGCTCACTGAACAACTAAGCTATAGTTAGTCTACCGTCTTCAACACCACCTGTTGAGAGTATCATATTCCTCGTATTAAACTTCTTGCTTCAAACATCAACTAAATTCATTCCTTTGAATTTAATTAGCTTATAGCGTTTTCTAGATTCCTAATTAATTAATTAATTAATCTTTAATTAATTAATCAAATTTCATCAGAATAACGTTTTGCCCGCAGACAGTTTCTCAACCCAACTGTCATCAGATCTCATCAAACAAATAGCCGATAATCACCAGAATAATGTAACGAGCATAATGGAATTTCCAATTATCCATTTTGACAAGCCTAAGTTCAATTTAGGTCAAATCACAATACGGAAAACGAATAAATTCATAACTTACTCGTTCCTAACCCGATTGACGATTCGAAAGAAGATTCGGAATCACAACGACGCAGGCTATGCTCGGACACCATCAGATTCACCGGAATCTGAGCGACGGAACCGACCATATAAGGGGGAGGCTCGACCTGATCTTAACTTCAATGGAAACGCAAAAACTCGGTACCAAAATGAAGAGGACGAAGAGAGGAGTCCGAAAACTCAAACGGAATTGAAATCGGATTACAAACGAAGAGTAGATCTGAATTTGAAGGTTGAGAGAAATCAGAGCTTTTACGAGGAAACGTGAAAGGAAATGAATTAATAAATGAATTTCCGCTATTTATAGCGAAGACGATAATTATTCTTTAGCAAAGTCGATAGTTATCCTTTAACCGATCCGAAGGCGGTTTGAGCCCCTTCTCCAAACTTCTCGAAATTGGAATTATAAATCTGACATATTGTGTGGATAATTATTCCGCAACTTTCTCGAAAAACGCATATTCCTAAGCCGTCTTTCTTAGCCGCTAAGAAACGAAATAGCGACTCTTTTGGCCATATTGCCTTTCCATGTTATTTCATATCTAAAACATACCCAATGTCCTGATCATTTCTCTCAACTGCAGTTTTATTAATTGAAGCTCTCAAATGCTCCAATTAATACGAGAGGGTAAAAATTATTCCCCGGAGGAAAAAGTGAAAATTTCCCCCATACGTCCAAATTTACGCCAAAATCATAATGGTGGAATTCATACTCGTCATCTACACACTATTCGCAATTTATGGGTCAATTGATATCGATGATTAACTTAATCACCCTTAATAATCCTTTATTAGGATTCGAAAATCCTAGCTTTTACAATCACTTGAATGAAGATCTTCTTGTTGTATTAGTTGGCCTTTGAATATCTTCTCCTAGATTATCTCTTTTGGTTGTTGTAGATGTGTGTGTGTTGTAATGAATCACTTAGCCGAGTCCTTCCATTGTAATGCTTTTCAAGGCTCGAGTCCTTCCCTTGTAATGCTTTTCAAAGCTTACACACATTTGAACAAACAAACCAAGACATTCAATCTAGAAATGTAATCGATATTTGTTAGTTTATAAAACCGCATTTATATGTTAAGTGTTTCATCATTTTCATAAAACAATTCATATTCAAAGTGGAGTTATCAATCTCCACCTTAATGGAAGACAAAACAAATATCGTACCTACATTCAATGTTAGATATATGCATGCAACAAAATATATCGAAAATGCAGAATGTAGTTATATCGGATCAACATCACATTTAATTTCTCCTCATTTGTCTTTCAACAAGGGAAAAAAATAATGATGTACCGGAGTTTAAAAGTATTACACACCCACATATAAAAAACAAAGTTTTCAAAACATCCCACAAGCACAGTTCAAGGCCTTGAAATAAAAAGCAAAGAAAATTAGAAGCACATGTGAATGCCTTGACAACCAGTTTCAAGGCTTGAAATCGATTTCAAGGCTTTGAAATCTACTTCTGGTACCAATTGGAATTCTAATGCCCTTTTCCATGGATATCGTCATAGCATTTTTGCGTCCATATGGTATGGGCTTCGTCCAAGGTTAACATTTTCTTGTACTCATTCACCTGACATTCGTCTTCATTGGCGTATTTCTTCACCACACTAAATTTTTCAATATTCAGAATGTCGGGCTCCTCGGAAGGTGGTTGATGAATAGGACGTTTCTTGGCAGTTTTGTAGCACTAAAGCAACACATCCGAAGCATTTTCCCTTGCTTGCTCCGCATCATCATCAATCAAGGGATTTATGCTCCATGTAGCTATGTTGGTAAGAGTATTCAGATGAAACATCTGATTTACCTTTGAGTGCATTATTGCTAGGAGATCTTGAGATGCATCCAGTCGGTCGATGATCTCAGAACTAACATCAACCATATCTTTGCGCAAGGTTTCCAAACCAAATTCCACAGCATCCAATCGTTGAGACGCAAAAGATGAGCTTGTATCCCTATCCTTCAGCGTCCATTCCCCTGTTAAAGTCTTTTCAATTACTAGTCCTTCAAAGCAATCTTCATAAATTTTTCTAGAAGCTACCTGTGTATCCTCATTCGTATTGTCGATTAAGAAATACATGGAGATTTTTGGGAGGAGATTGGCATAGGAAAGGGGATTTTTTTGGTTGAGTTAATGGTCTGTAACATATGTTTAGAATTAGGTTTGGGAGGTCAACATCCAAGTCATTCAGCACCTGATACAACAACTCAAAGATTTGGGCAGTCAATAGATCTCTACATTGGGACCTGGGTATTACGCATCTCCCAAGCACGGTAAATACTATTTTTGCTTCTAGGGTGAGAGACGAATGGGATGGCTGCAAAGATGAGGAGTTGGGAAGAAGATATTGTTCCTTGGCCAACCGGACACTTTTGGCTCTTGGAGGGTGGTCATAGAAGGTAGAGGTGGGAAGCCCTAAACTCTGAGCAAGAATGGAAAAGGTAAGGGACACCGATTTACCTTTGACAATTGACTCTAGGGTTAGTTCCCCCCTTTTTGTTATGGTGGTGAGATTCACGGAGAATAATCGTGTTAGCCTTGTGAACCCTATCTCCCTTGGATTTAAAAGCTTCTAGATTGAGCAACCCCTGAGCAGTGTAATGCATGGCAAGTCGGGAGATAGTAACAACTCTTGATCGACCGACTCACACATGCAAAGTGGCTGGTTGTTGTACCCATTGAGCCAGGTTCCCGTTGCTTTATGATTCCTGAACTAGGTGGTTGGCATTCACGTTTGAGCACAAATGGTGATATTTGCCGGAGGGGATGGTGTAACAGAATTTGATGAGATGTGAACCACTTCCTCTGTTGATGGACTAGGGGTGAAGTTTCTAGATTGCTTTGTTACTGAGGATGAAGCATCACGGCTTGATGGTCTTTTGGGAGCCAGGGATGAGAGTTTGTGAGAGAGAGTATTTGAAATTTGAAAGAGTAAAGCACAAGTGGGTATTGTAAAACGTTGAAGGAAGGAAGAGAGATAAGAGGAAGGGATGATTGTTTTTAAAGGGAATGTCAAATCAATTTAAGACATATCAAGATCTTGAGAGAATCATAGTCTTGATAACCGAAATTGATTTGCATGCTTTTCTAATTAATCACAATCAATTTTCAAAATAAGATTTTGAATTTGAAAACAAAATCTTGGTAAAAATTTTTTAAAAATTCTTTTTTAAAATGATTTAATGATCAATCATCTAAAAAGATGAAAACCATAAATCCGATCTGTGGTTATCACTGTTGTGTTCTTGAAATCCGTTTCAAGACCTTGTATTGCATTTCAAGGCCTTGAAATGGAAAAGTGAACTGCATTATAAGGAGAAAATAAAATGAGTTACTCTCCCCTAAGATAATGCTTCCTTGTTCAACATACCAAGCTCCAATCTAATAAAATTGTATCGTTCTTCAAGTAGAGGCTTAGTGAATATATCTTCAAGCTACAAGTTATTCGATATAAAAGATATCGATACGTCACCTTTTTCAATATGATCATGTATGAAGTGATATCTTATGTTGATATGCTTTCGTCTTGAATGTTGCACACAATTTTAGTAATCGAAATAGTACTAGTATTATCACATTTAATAGGTATACCTTTGAGATCAAAACCAAGATCATGAAGTTGTTGAGCTATCCATAAAATTTGTGAACAACAGGTTCCAACAACTATGTATCGGCTTCAGCTGTGGATACGGTAGCAGAATTTTGCTTCTTGGAGTTCCAACTGATTAGGGATGACCCTAAGAATTTGCAACATCGATATCCCTATAATTATTTAAATATCTAAAATATTAAATAGATAAAATATGATGGAAATAAATATGCGGGATAAGTCTTCCGTCGGTAGTCTCAATCATCCGTCGGTAATCCCATGGTGGAACAAAGGCAAGGTGTGCCATGATAAGTGTCGGGATAGGCGACGGTAAGAGCAATAAGCGATGCGGTGGCTTGGGTGATGGCCTTAGCACGTGCTCGGGTGAGTGGTCCATTTGAGCGAACCCGAAAGGCATTATCCTCATCCAACGCGGTCATAGTAGTCAAGGGCGCATCAATAGGTATACAAGCAAAGGAATCACCGGGTAAGTCTCATCCTAGGCTTGCGTATAAACCAGGAAAGGTGCAACAAGGATAGGATTTGACAAACTAAAACCTAAACTGAAAATAGGTCGAATCAGGTCACACGTCTCGCTCAGTTCTTATTGATCTCGGTTGAGATGCTCCACGAACCGACCAAGGCGAGGTGCATTTTAGTTTTGGCTCGAGCTTTCAAGGTCCACTAGGGTAAAGGTTCACTCATTCATCATCTATACCACAACCTTCAACTAATCACCCTAGAATTGCAAGGGAGTTTCGCCAACAATCATCATAATAATAACAATCAAATATATAATTGAAGAAGCAATAAGAGAACAAGAAAACCTTAACAAAAAGGTCTCAATGATCAAACAATCAATCCAAACAAGGTTCCCTAAGAAAACCTTACAACTTTCCTTCAAAGCCTTCAACTTTCTCTCCAAGCAATCTTCCTTCAACTTCCTTCTCTTCCTTGGAATATCTTCAATCCCAAAGATAATCAGTTGTCCAAGGACACCTTCCATCCAGATATTATCTTCACTCTTATAGGAAAAAATATCGTCCAAAAATAAAAGATCTCATGGACTGTGGGCCGGCCGTCTTGATCTAGGCTCAGTAAGTCATCTTGACCGAAATGGTAATGTGATCAACCGAGGTGGTCGAGTTGTTACGTGCAAATCTCCATAACTGGTCCAATATCTCATTTCCGTCCAATTTCCAGAGTTCCTATGCCTTCCTTATAGCTCCTTGATGCTCCATAATGCAACTCCTATGACTCCTTAGATCCTTTGGCTCCATATCGATCCATAACGCGCCATTTTTCCTACAATTACAATGAAACTAGGTGTGGACCTTGATTCTTGCAAGGGTAAACAAAACAACATAATCGTCGAGAATATATAGCCATGCATGCAGATTATGATGATAACGTCCAAACCAATCCCAAAATATAGACTATAATGCATGCTATCAGCAGATACGATATTTGTTTTGTCTTCCATTAAGGGGAGATTGATAACTCCATCTTGATGAGTATTTTATATTTACATGGATGATGGAAGACTTAACAAAATGCAGTATTTAATATTTACAAGGATTGATAACTCTACCGCCTGATAACAAGGACACGTGGATGAATCACTATCTCACAACTAGAAGTCTCTAACTCCTAGGTCAACCATGAGTCCGGCTGTCTAAACTACAACGTAACCAACAATAATCCATCCTTAACAATATCCAAAAGCTACATCAAGCAGTTTTCCTACACTTATCGTATCTCATCAAAGTCCTCAAAACCGCCTACAACGATCATTCCTCAAAATAACACTTCCTCACAACTAATTAGCATTCACACTAGTTATGCTAGGTTCCAACCTAGCATGATACTAACAATAATCGAACTTAGACAACGATAGAGGATCAACATACCCGTAGTCCGTACCCACTAGAGAGATGACGCGGCCGCGGAATAAAGAGGTACGGTGAGGAAGGGAGTGTTTGCGTGACCGCGGAGAGGATGTGGCGCACCCGCGGTGACAAGGTCGGCGCGACCGCGGTTAATTGCAGGCGCGACCGGTGGCACTGGACAGGCGCGTTCGTGGGAGAAGTCCAAAAAGACGCTCGTACTCCTTTGGATGCGGTTCCTTATCTTGGTCGTAAAATTCTAGTATGGGGTACCAACTAGATCCATTGATCACAACCAACACACATACCACGAAGGAAAAGGAGAACACATCAAGAGGAAGTCTTGGTCGAAGACTAGGAAAGGAAGATGGAGAAGAAGGAGAAGGGAAGGGATCTGCTTACCGTTCGTCTAGAGAACTCGCAGAGACGGCTCCTTGCCTCACTAGAATACAACAATGTAATGAAGACTGAAGGCAAAAGAACTACTCGTTGAGAAGATGTGTGAGAGAGAGAGATCGAATGGAAGAGGGAGAAGAGATAGAGAGGAAGAGAATAATCGAGTTACGTGAAAGAGGGAATAGAAGGAGGTTGCTAGGGTTATGAGGAAGATCTGACCACAACAGATCAGGAATAACCGATAAGGAAATAAAATATCACGACGGTTACCAAAAAATCGGTTTGATTTGGTGTCTTCACGCGACCGCGGTGGCGCGACTGCGGGATGCACCCGTAGGTAAGCAAACTTACGCGACCGCGGGGCACGGTCGCGGTGACCGCAACATAACACCGGAATAAAAATTTCGGTTGTTACCTATTCTGCTTAAACTCTTTTTTATTTTAAAAAAATATATTGAGGTTTAACTTATAAATTTCTTGTATAATTTGATATCATTGATAAATAGTGGTCAGATTTGTGTTAGGTGGTGCATCTAATTTCTCAGTTCGTTCATGCCCCTACCACAGTACCACTAATCACTGGCTTGCTGCCATTCGTGTGCTACGCTACATCAAGTCAGCACTGGGTCTTGGACTGTTGCTCGATCATCGTAACAAGCTTCAACTAAACGTCTTATGTGATGCCGACTACGCTACTTGCCCGCTCACCCGACGTTCCATCACCGGTTGCTTCATAATGCTTGTGAACTCTCCGGTATGTTGGAAGATGAAGAAGCAAAATACTATCTCGCGGTCTTTCGCCGATCGAGTCCAAGTATCGCTCCATGGCTGGTACTTTCTAGCTCCTATCTGTCTTGGAAATTAGATATGTTGACTTCCAACATAGCAGTCTCGTTGATTCTATGTCCAAAGATAAGACGCCACAATATTAGCAATTGAAGCAATCTTAGTACGTATAACACGGGATGGACTATCAAAAAAGTCATGGAAAGGTAGTTTACAAGACCAGGAAGGGTAATCGACAAGGTAGTGTCATCAATATACAAAAAATGTATACTATCAAGCAAAACCATATATCTTTACAACTGATTTTTTTTTTCTAAAACAATTAAAAAAATAAATTATTTTTTAAATTAGGTTCGGATTAAAACAACCTATATCTATCTATATACTAAAGCAGCCGGGAACTTCCACTTAACACAGTTTCGTGCAACCACGTCATCAAAGTTTACACGTGTCAATTTTTTGTTAATTAAGGTCCCACCATGTTAAACTAAATTATTTTAAATATTTAATTTACGAATTTATTTTAAATATTTTACTATATAATTTTTTATTAGTCTCTTATGATTAATAACCTTTAATTTTTTTATAGTTTTAAAATCAAAATAGTTAAAATTTGCAATCTAATTTTAAAGATATTAAAATTTGACAACTTATATTTTTTAATTTATAATTGAACTTTATACTTTTTTAAACTTAAATAATTTAATATTAAATTTAATTTCATTTTGTTTACTTATATTTTCAATTGAACTTATAAACTTTATTTTTTTAAAACTTTAAAGATCTTAATGTTTTTTATATTTTTACATTTCAATTGAACTTTATTTATTTCTAAACTTATAAACTTTATTTTTTTTCCAAAATAATTTTTTAAACGATTAACAATAATATTTCTTCATATTTTTAAAATAAATAAAGTTTTAGAATTTAAATAATTGTTTTTAATATAAGTTTTTTT